>JAPYXD010000750.1:3452500-4162907 GCA_030998225.1 Diplolepis rosae | reverse complement strand
TTAAGATACCTAGTTGATATTTTAGAAATCTTGTCATTTTGAAAATTATATCTAGTAGTCCAGGTGCTTAAAAAACATCTTCCTCAGAGAATTTAAGCTGAGAATTAAAATTTAAGATACCTAGTTCATATTATAGGGATCCCGTCATTTTGAAAAATATATCTAGTATTCCAGGTGCTTAAAAAACATCTTCCTCAGGGAAATTGAGCTGAGAAATGAAATTTAAGATACCTAGTTGATATTTTAGAAATCTTGTCATTTTGAAAATTATATTTAGTAGTCCAGGTGCTTAAAAAACATCTTCCTCAGAGAATTTAAGCTGAGAATTAAAATTTAAGATACCTAGTTCATATTATAGGGATCCCGTCATTTTGAAAAATATATCTAGTATTCCAGGTGCTTAAAAAACATCTTCCTCAGGGAAATTGAGCTGAGAAATGAAATTTAAGATACCTAGTTGATATTTTAGAAATCTTGTCATTTTGAAAATTATATTTAGTACTCCAGGTGCTTAAAAAACATCTTCCTCAGAGAATTTAAGCTGAGAATTAAAATTTCAGATACCTAGTTCATATTATAGGGATCTTGTCATTTTGAAAAATATATCTAGTATTCCAGGTGCTTAGAAAACATCTTCCTCAGGGAAATTGAGCTGAGAAATGAAATTTAAGATACCTAGTTGATATTTTAGAAATCTTGTCATTTTGAAAATTATATTTAGTACTCCAGGTGCTTAAAAAACATCTTCCTCAGAGAACTTGAGCTGAGAACTGAAATTTAAGATATCTAGCTCATATTTTAGAGATCTTGTCATATTGAAAATGATATTTAGTAGTTCAGGTGCTTAAAAAACATCTTCCTCAGGGAAATTGAGCTGAGAAATGAAATTTAAGATACCTAGTTGATATTTTAGAAATCTTGTCATTTTGAAAATTATATTTAGTAGTCCAGGTGCTTAAAAAACATCTTCCTCAGAGAATTTAAGCTGAGAATTAAAATTTAAGATACCTAGTTCATATTATAGGGATCCCGTCATTTTGAAAAATATATCTAGTATTCCAGGTGCTTAAAAAACATCTTCCTCAGGGAAATTGAGCTGAGAAATGAAATTTAAGATACCTAGTTGATATTTTAGAAATCTTGTCATTTTGAAAATTATATTTAGTACTCCAGGTGCTTAAAAAACATCTTGCTCAGAGAACTTGAGCTGAGAACTGAAATTTAAGATATCTAGCTCATATTTTAGAGATCTTGTCATATTGAAAATGATATTTAGTAGTTCAGGTGCTTAAAAAACATCTTCCTCAGGGAACTTGAGCTGAGAACTAAAATTTAAGATACCTGGTTTTGTTTTAGAGATCCCGTCATTTTGAAAATTATATCTAGTAGTCCAGGTGCTTAAAAAACATCTTCTTCAGGAAACTTCAGCTGACAACTGAAATTTAAGATACCTAGTTGATATTTTAGAGATCTTGTCATATTGAAAATTATATTTAGTGGTCCATGTGCTTAAAAAACATATTCCTCACGGAACGTAAGCTGAGCAATGAAATTTAAGATACCTGGTTTTGTTTTAGGGATCCCGTTATTTTGAAAATTATATCTAGTAGTCCAGGTGCTTAAAAAACCTCTTCCTCAGGGAACTTGAGCTGAGAAATGAAATTTAAGATACCTAGTTGATATTTTAGAAATCTTGTCATTTTGAAAATTATATTTAGTACTCCAGGAGCTTAAAAAACATCTTCCTCAGGGAACTTAAGCTGAGAACTGAATATTCAAATACCTGGTTTATATTTTAGAGATCCTGTCATATTGAAAATAATATTTAGTAGCCCCGGTGCCTAAAATACATATTCCTCACGGAACGTAAGCTGAGAAATGAAATTTAAGATACCTGGTTCATATTTTAGAAATCTTGTCATTTTGAAAATTATATTTAGTACTCCAGGTGCTTAAAAATCATCTTCCTCAGGGAACTTGAGCTGACAACTGAAATTTAAGATACCTAGTTCATATTTTAGAGATCTTGTCATATTGAAAATGATATTTATTAGTCCAGGTGCTAAAAAAACATCTTCCTCAGGGAACTTGAGCTGAGAAATGAAATTTAAGATACCTAGTTGATATTTTAGAAATCTTGTCATTTTGAAAATTATATTTAGTACTCCAGAGCTTAAAAAACATCTTCCTCAGAGAACTTAAGCTGCCAACTGAAATTTCAGATACCTAGTTTCGACCGGCAATCGAAAGACCTGGGCTCGAATCCCAGCGCAGTCAAAAGCGTCATTTTTTCCACAAAAAGATTTTCAAATTCTTTACATATTTTAGAGATCCCGTAATTTTAAAAATTAGATCAAGTCGTCCTGGTGCTTAAAAAACATATTCCTCACGGAACGTAAGCTGAGAAATGAAATTTAATATACCTAGTTCATATTTTAGAAATCTTGTAATTTTGAAAATTATATTTATTACTCCAGGTGCTTAAAAAACATATTCCTATGGGAACTTTTGCTGAGAAATGAAATTTAAGATACCTGGTTTTGTTTTAGAGATCCCGTCATTTTGAAAATTATATCTAGTAGTCCAGGTGCTTAAAAAACCTCTTCCTCAGGGAACTTGAGCTGAGAAATGAAATTTAAGATACCTTGTTTATATTTTAGAGATCATGTCATATTGAAAATTATATTTAGTGGTCCAAGTGCTTAAAAAACATCTTCCTCAGGGAATTTAAGCTGAGAACTGAAAATTAAGATACCTGGTTGATATTTTAGAAATCTTGTGATATTGAAAATTATATTTAGTAGTCCAGGTGCTTAAAAAACATCTTCCTCAGAGAACTTGAGCTGAGAACGGAAATTTAAGATACCTGGTTTATATTTTTGAGATCCTGTCATATTGAAAATAATATTTAGTAGTCCAGGTGCCTAAAATACATATTCCTCACGGAACGTCAGCTGAGAAATGAAATTTAAGATACCTAGTTGATATTTTTGAATTGTTGTCCTTTTGATAATTTTTTTTAGTACTACAGGTGCTTAAAAAACATCTTCCTCAGGGAACTTGAGCTGAGAAATGAAATTTAATATACCTAGTTGATATTTTAGAAATCTTGTCATTTTGAAAATTATATCTAGTAGTCCAGGTGCTTAAAAAACATCTTCCTCAGAGAATTTAAGCTGAGAATTAAAATTTAAGATACCTAGTTCATATTATAGGGATCCCGTCATTTTGAAAAATATATCTAGTATTCCAGGTGCTTAAAAACATCTTCCTCAGGGAAATTGAGCTGAGAAATGAAATTTAAGATACCTAGTTGATATTTTAGAAATCTTGTCATTTTGAAAATTATATTTAGTACTCCAGGTGCTTAAAAAACATCTTCCTCAGAGAATTTAAGCTGAGAATTAAAATTTCAGATACCTAGTTCATATTATAGGGATCCCGTCATTTTGAAAAATATATCTAGTATTCCAGGTGCTTAAAAAACATCTTCCTCAGGGAAATTGAGCTGAGAAATGAAATTTAAGATACCTAGTTGATATTTTAGACATCTTGTCATTTTGAAAATTATATTTAGTACTCCAGGTGCTTAAAAAACATCTTCCTCAGAGAACTTGAGCTGAGAACTGAAATTTAAGATATCTAGCTCATATTTTAGAGATCTTGTCATATTGAAAATGATATTTAGTAGTTCAGGTGCTTAAAAAAAATCTTCCTCAGGGAAATTGAGCTGAGAAATGAAATTTAAGATACCTAGTTGATATTTTAGAAATCTTGTCATTTTGAAAATTATATTTAGTAGTCCAGGTGCTTAAAAAACATCTTCCTCAGAGAATTTAAGCTGAGAATTAAAATTTAAGATACCTAGTTCATATTATAGGGATCCCGTCATTTTGAAAAATATATCTAGTATTCCAGGTGCTTAAAAAACATCTTCCTCAGGGAAATTGAGCTGAGAAATGAAATTTAAGATACCTAGTTGATATTTTAGAAATCTTGTCATTTTGAAAATTATATTTAGTACTCCAGGTGCTTAAAAAACATCTTGCTCAGAGAACTTGAGCTGAGAACTGAAATTTAAGATATCTAGCTCATATTTTAGAGATCTTGTCATATTGAAAATGATATTTAGTAGCTCAGGTGCTTAAAAAACATCTTCCTCAGGGAACTTGAGCTGAGAACTAAAATTTAAGATACCTGGTTTTGTTTTAGAGATCCCGTCATTTTGAAAATTATATCTAGTAGTCCAGGTGCTTAAAAAACATCTTCCTCAGGAAACTTAAGCTGAGAACTGAAATTTAAGATACCTAGTTGATATTTTAGAGATCTTGTCATATTGAAAATTATATTTAGTGGTCCAAGTGCTTAAAAAACATATTCCTCACGGAACGTAAGCTGAGAAATGAAATTTAAGATACCTGGTTTTGTTTTAGAGATCCCGTCATTTTGAAAATTATATCTAGTAGTCCAGGTGCTTAAAAAACATCTTCCTCAGGGAGCTTGAGCTGAGAAATGAAATTTAATATACCTAGTTGATATTTTAGAAATCTTGTCATTTTGAAAATTATATTTAGTACTCCAGGAGCTTAAAAAACATCTTCCTCAGAGAACTTAAGCTGACAACTGAAATTTCAGATACCTGGTTTATGTTTTAGAGATCCTGTCATATTGAAAATTATATTTAGTAGTCCAGGTGCATAAAATACATATTCCTCACGGAACGTAAGCTGAGAAATCAAATTTAAGATACCTAGTTCATATTTTAGAAATCTTGTCATTTTGAAAAATATATCTAGTATTCCAGGTGCTTAAAAAACATCTTCCTCAGGGAAATTGAGCTGAGAAATGAAATTTAAGATACCTAGTTGATATTTTAGAAATCTTGTCATTTTGAAAATTATATTTAGTACTCCAGGTGCTTAAAAAACATCTTCCTCAGAGAATTTAAGCTGAGAATTAAAATTTCAGATACCTAGTTCATATTATAGGGATCCCGTCATTTTGAAAAATATATCTAGTATTCCAGGTGCTTAAAAAACATCTTCCTCAGGGAAATTGAGCTGAGAAATGAAATTTAAGATACCTAGTTGATATTTTAGAAATCTTGTCATTTTGAAAATTATATTTAGTACTCCAGGTGCTTAAAAAACATCTTCCTCAGAGAACTTGAGCTGAGAACTGAAATTTAAGATATCTAGCTCATATTTTAGAGATCTTGTCATATTGAAAATGATATTTAGTAGTTCAGGTGCTTAAAAAACATCTTCCTCAGGGAAATTGAGCTGAGAAATGAAATTTAAGATACCTAGTTGATATTTTAGAAATCTTGTCATTTTGAAAATTATATTTAGTAGTCCAGGTGCTTAAAAAACATCTTCCTCAGAGAATTTAAGCTGAGAATTAAAATTTAAGATACCTAGTTCATATTATAGGGATCCCGTCATTTTGAAAAATATATCTAGTATTCCAGGTGCTTAAAAAACATCTTCCTCAGGGAAATTGAGCTGAGAAATGAAATTTAAGATACCTAGTTTATATTGTAGAGATCCCGTCATTTTGAAAGTTATATCTATTATTCCAGGTGCTTAAAAAACATCTTCCTCAGGGAAATTGAGCTGAGAACTGAAAATTAAGATAGCTAGTTCAGATTTTAGAGATCTTGTCATATTGAAAGTTATATTTAGTCGTACAGGTGCGTAAAAATCATATTCCTCAGGGAACTCGAGCTGAGAACTATAATTTAAGATACCTGGTTTTGTTTTAGAGATCCTGTTATTTTGAAAATTATATCTAGTAGTCCAGGTTCTTAAATAACCTCTTCCTCAGGGAACTTAAGCTGAGAACTGAAATTTAAGATACCTAGTTGATATTTTAGAGATCTTGTCATATTGAAAATTATATTTAGTTGTCCAAGTGCTTAAAAAACATCTTCCTCAGGAACGTAAGCTGAGAAATGAAATTTAAGATACCTGGTTTTGTTTTAGAGATCCCGTCATTTTGAAAATTATATCTAGTAGTCCAGGTGCTTAAAAACATCTTCCTCAGGGAGCTTGAGCTGAGAAATGAAATTTAATATACCTAGTTGATATTTTAGAAATCTTGTCATTTTGAAAATTATATTTAGTACTCCAGGAGCTTAAAAAACATCTTCCTCAGAGAACTTAAGCTGACAACTGAAATTTCAGATACCTGGTTTATGTTTTAGAGATCCTGTCATATTGAAAATTATATTTAGTAGTCCAGGTGCATAAAATACATATTCCTCACGGAACGTAAGCTGAGAAATCAAATTTAAGATACCTAGTTCATATTTTAGAAATCTTGTCATTTTGAAAAATATATCTAGTATTCCAGGTGCTTAAAAAACATCTTCCTCAGGGAAATTGAGCTGAGAAATGAAATTTAAGATACCTAGTTGATATTTTAGAAATCTTGTCATTTTGAAAATTATATTTAGTAGTCCAGGTGCTTAAAAAACATCTTCCTCAGAGAATTTAAGCTGAGAATTAAAATTTAAGATACCTAGTTCATATTATAGGGATCCCGTCATTTTGAAAAAATATATCTAGTATTCCAGGTGCTTAAAAAACATCTTCCTCAGGGAAATTGAGCTGAGAAATGAAATTTAAGATACCTAGTTGATATTTTAGAAATCTTGTCATTTTGAAAATTATATTTAGTACTCCAGGTGCTTAAAAAACATCTTCCTCAGAGAATTTAAGCTGAGAATTAAAATTTCAGATACCTAGTTCATATTATAGGGATCCCGTCATTTTGAAAAATATATCTAGTATTCCAGGTGCTTAAAAAACATCTTCCTCAGGAACGTAAGTTGAGAAATGAAATTTAAGATACCTAGTTCATATTTTAGAAATCTTGTCATTTTGAAAATTATATTTAGTACTCAAGGTGCTTAAAAAACATCTTCCTCAGAGAACTTGAGCTGAGAACTGAAATTTAAGATATCTAGCTCATATTTTAGAGATCTTGTCATATTGAAAATGATATTTAGTAGTTCAGGTGCTTAAAAAACATCTTCCTCAGGGAAATTGAGCTGAGAAATGAAATTTAAGATACCGAGTTGATATTTTAGAAATCTTGTCATTTTGAAAATTATATTTAGTAGTCCAGGTGCTTAAAAAAAAATCTTCCTCAGAGAATTTAAGCTGAGAATTAAAATTTAAGATACCTAGTTCATATTATAGGGATCCCGTCATTTTGAAAAATATATCTAGTATTCCAGGTGCTTAAAAAACATCTTCCTCAGGGAAATTGAGCTGAGAAATGAAATTTAAGATACCTAGTTGATATTTTAGAAATCTTGTCATTTTGAAAATTATATTTAGTACTCCAGGTGCTTAAAAAACATCTTGCTCAGAGAACTTGAGCTGAGAACTGAAATTTAAGATATCTAGCTCATATTTTAGAGATTTTGTCATATGGAAAATTATATTTTGTATTCCAGGTGCTTAAAAAACATCTTCCTTAGGGAACTTGAGCCGAGAACTAAAATTTAAGATACCTGGTTTTGTTTTAGAGATCCCGTCATTTTGAAAATTATATCTAGTAGTCCAGGTGCTTAAAAAACATCTTCCTCAGGGAAATTAAGCTGAGAACTGAAATTTAAGATACCTAGTTGATATTTTAGAGATCTTGTCATATTTAAAATTATATTTAGTGTTCCAAGTGCTTAAAAAACATATTCCTCACGGAACGTAAGCTGAGAAATGAAATTTAAGATACCTGGTTTTGTTTTAGAGATCCCGTCATTTTGAAAATTATATCTAGTAGTCCAGGTGCTTAAAAAACATCTTCCTCAGGGAGCTTGAGCTGAGAAATGAAATTTAAGATACCTAGTTGATATTTTAGAAATCTTGTCATTTTGAAAATTATATTTAGTACTCCAGGTGCTTAAAAAACATCTTCCTCAGAGAACTTAAGCTGACAACTGAAATTTCAGATACCTGGTTTTGTTTTAGAGATCCCGTCATTTTGAAAATTATTTCTAGTAGTCCATGTGCATAAAATACATATTCCTCACGGAACGTAAGCTGAGAAATCAAATTTAAGATACCTAGTTCATATTTTAGAAATTTTGTCATTTTGAAAAATATATCTAGTATTCCAGGTGCTTAAAAAACATCTTCCTCAGGGAAATTGAGCTGAGAAATGAAATTTAAGATACCTAGTTGATATTTTAGAAATCTTGTCATTTTGAAAATTATATTTAGTAGTCCAGGTGCTTAAAAAACATCTTCCTCAGAGAATTTAAGCTGAGAATTAAAATTTAAGATACCTAGTTCATATTATAGGGATCCCGTCATTTTGAAAAATATATCTAGTATTCCAGGTGCTTAAAAAAACATCTTCCTCAGGGAAATTGAGCTGAGAAATGAAATTTAAGATACCTAGTTGATATTTTAGAAATCTTGTCATTTTGAAAATTATATTTAGTACTCCAGGTGCTTAAAAACATCTTCCTCAGAGAATTTAAGCTGAGAATTAAAATTTCAGATACCTAGTTCATATTATAGGGATCCCGTCATTTTGAAAAATATTTCTATTATTCCAGGTGCTTAAAAAACATCTTCCTCAGGGAAATTGAGCTGAGAAATGAAATTTAAGATACCTAGTTGATATTTTAGAAATCTTGTCATTTTGAAAATTATATTTAGTACTCCAGGTGCTTAAAAAACATCTTCCTCAGAGAACTTGAGCTGAGAACTGAAATTTAAGATATCTAGCTCATATTTTAGAGATCTTGTCATATTGAAAATGATATTTAGTAGTTCAGGTGCTTAAAAAACATCTTCCTCAGGGAAATTGAGCTGAGAAATGAAATTTAAGATACCTAGTTGATATTTTAGAAATCTTGTCATTTTTGAAAATTATATTTAGTAGTCCAGGTGCTTAAAAAACATCTTCCTCAGAGAAGATAAGCTGAGAATTAAAATTTAAGATACCTAGTTCATATTATAGGGATCCCGTCATTTTGAAAAATATATCTAGTATTCGAGGTGCTTAAAAAACATCTTCCTCAGGGAAATTGAGCTGAGAAATGAAATTTGAGATACCTAGTTGATATTATAGAAATCTTGTCATTTTGAAAATTATATTTAGTACTCCAGGTGCTTAAAAAACATCTTGCTCAGAGAACTTGAGCAGAGAACGGAAATTTAAGATATCTAGCTCATATTTTAGAGATTTTGTCATATGGAAAATTATATTTTGTATTCCAGGTGCTTAAAAAACATCTTCCTCAGGGAACTTGAGCTGAGAACTAATATTTACGATACCTGGTTTTGTTTTAGAGATCCCGTCATTTTGAAAATTATATCTGGTAGTCCAGGTGCTTAAAAAACATCTTCCTCAGGAAACTTAAGCTGAGAACTGAAATTTAAGATACCTAGTTCATATTTTAGAGATCTTGTCACATGGAAAATTATATTTAGTGGTCCAAGTGCTTAAAAAAACATATTCCTCACGGAACGTAAGCTGAGAAATGAAATTTAAGATACCTGGTTTTGTTTTAGAGATCCCGTCATTTTGAAAATTATATCTAGTAGTCCAGGTGCTTAAAAAACATCTTCCTCAGGGAGCTTGAGCTGAGAAATGAAATTTAATATACCTAGTTGATATTTTAGAAATCTTGTCATTTTGAAAATTATATTTAGTACTCCAGGAGCTTAAAAAACATCTTCCTCAGAGAACTTAAGCTGACAACTGAAATTTCAGATACCTGGTTTATGTTTTAGAGATCCTGTCATATTGAAAATTATATTTAGTAGTCCAGGTGCATAAAATACATATTCCTCACGGAACGTAAGCTGAGAAATCAAATTTAAGATACCTAGTTCATATTTTAGAAATCTTGTCATTTTGAAAAATATATCTAGTATTCCAGGTGCTTAAAAAACATCTTCCTCAGGGAAATTGAGCTGAGAAATGAAATTTAAGATACCTAGTTGATATTTTAGAAATCTTGTCATTTTGAAAATTATATTTAGTAGTCCAGGTGCTTAAAAAACATCTTCCTCAGAGAATTTAAGCTGAGAATTAAAATTTAAGATACCTAGTTCATATTATAGGGATCCCGTCATTTTGAAAAATATATCTAGTATTCCAGGTACTTAAAAAACATCTTCCTCAGGGAAATTGAGCTGAGAAATGAAATTTAAGATACCTAGTTGATATTTTAGAAATCTTGTCATTTTGAAAATTATATTTAGTACTCCAGGTGCTTAAAAAACATCTTCCTCAGAGAATTTAAGCTGAGAATTAAAATTTCAGATACCTAGTTCATATTATAGGGATCCCGTCATTTTGAAAAATATATCTAGTATTCCAGGTGCTTAAAAACATCTTCCTCAGGGAAATTGAGCTGAGAAATGAAATTTAAGATACCTAGTTGATATTTTAGAAATCTTGTCATTTTGAAAATTATATTTAGTACTCCAGGTGCTTAAAAAACATCTTCCTCAGAGAACTTGAGCAGAGAACTGAAATTTAAGATATCTAGCTCATATTTTAGAGATCTTGTCATATTGAAAATGATATTTAGTAGTTCAGGTGCTTAAAAAACATCTTCCTCAGGGAAATTGAGCTGAGAAATGAAATTTAAGATACCTAGTTGATATTTTAGAAATCTTGTCATTTTGAAAATTATATTTAGTAGTCCAGGTGCTTAAAAAACATCTTCCTCAGAGAATTTAAGCTGAGAATTAAAATTTAAGATACCTAGTTCATATTATAGGGATCCCGTCATTTTGAAAAATATATCTAGTATTCCAGGTGCTTAGAAAACATCTTCCTCAGGGAATTTGAGCTGAGAAATGAAATTTAAGATAACTAGTTGATATTTTAGAAATCTTGTCATTTTGAAAATTATATTTAGTACTCCAGGTGCTTAAAAAACATCTTGCTCAGAGAACTTGAGCAGAGAACTGAAATTTAAGATATCTAGCTCATATTTTAGAGATCTTGTCATATTGAAAATGATATTTAGTAGCTCAGGTGCTTAAAAAACATCTTCCTCAGAGAACTTGAGCTGAGAACTAAAATTTAAGATACCTGGTTTTGTTTTAGAGATCCCGTCATTTTGAAAATTATATCTAGTAGTCCAGGTGCTTAAAAAACATCTTCCTCAGGGACCATAAGCTGAGAACAGAAAATTAAGAAAACTCGTTGATATTTTAGAGATATTTTCATATTGAAAATTATATTTAGTGTTCCACGTGCTTAAAAAACATATTCCTCACGGAACGTAAGCTGAGAAATGAAATTTAAGATACCTGGTTTTGTATTAGAGATCCCGTCATTTTGAAAATTATATCTAGTAGTCCAGGTGCTTAAAAAACATCTTCCTCAGGGAGCTTGAGCTGAGAAAAGAAATTAAATATAAATACTTGATATTATAGAAATCATTTCATTTTTAAAAATATATTTAGTACTCCAGGAGCTTAAAAACATCTTCCTCAGAGAACTTAAGCTGACAACTGAAATTTCAGATACCTGGTTTATGTTTTAGAGATCCTGTCATATTGAAAATTATATTTAGTAGTCCAGGTGCATAAAATACATATTCCTCACGGAACGTAAGCTGAGAAATCAAATTTAAGATACCTAGTTCATATTTTAGAAATCTTGTCATTTTGAAAATTATATTTAGTACTCCAGGTGCTTAAAAAACATCTTCCTCAGGGAACTTGAGCTGAGAACTGAAATTTAAGATACCTAGTTCATATTTTAGAGATCTTGTCATATTGAAAATGATATTAATAGTCCAGGTGCTTAGAAAACATCTTCCTCAGGGAACTTGAGCTGAGAAATGAAATTTAAGATACCTAGTTGATATTTTAGAAATCTTGTCATTTTGAAAATTATATTTAGTACTCCAGGTGCTGGAAAAACATCTTCCTCAGGGAACTTGAGCTGCGAACTGAAATTTAACATAACTAGTTCATATTTTAGAGATCTTGTCATATTGAAAATGATATTTATTAGTCCAGGTGCTGAAACAACATCTTCCTCAGGGAACTTGAGCTGAGAAATGAAATTTAAGATACCTAGTTGATATTTTAGAAATCTTGTCATTTTGAAAATTATATTTAGTACTCCAGGTGCTTAAAAAACATCTTCCTCAGAGAACTTAAGCTGCCAACTGAAGTTTCAGATACCTAGTTTCGACCGGCAATCGAAAGACCTGGGCTCGAATTCCAGCGCAGTCAAAAGCGTCATTTTTTCCACAAAAAGATTTTCAAATTCTTTACATATTTTAGAGATCCCGTAATTTTAAAAAATTAGATCAAGTCGTCCTGGTGCTTAAAAAACATATTCCTCACGGAACGTAAGCTGAGAAATGAAATTTAAGATACCTAGTTCATATTTTAGAAATCTTGTCATTTTGAAAATTATATTTAGTAGTCCAGGTGCTTGAAAAACATCTTCCTCAGGGAACTTAAGCTGAGAAGTGAAATTTAAGATACCTAGTTTATATTTTATAGAACCTGTCATTTTGAAAATTACATCTAGTAGTCCAGGTGCTTAAAATACACATTCCTAATGGAACTTAAGCTGTGAAGTGAAATTTAAGATACCTAGTTTATATTTTATAGAACCTGTCATTTTGAAAATTATATCTTGTACTCCAGGTGCTTTAAAAACATCTTCCTCAGGGAATTTAAGCTGAGAACTGAAAATTAAGATACCTGGTTTTGTTTTAGAGATCCCGTCATTTTTAAAAATTATATCTAGTAGTCCAGGTGCCTAAAATACATATTCCTCACGGAACGTAAGCTGAGAAATGAAATTTAAGATACCTAGTTCATATTTTAGAAATCTTGTCATTTTGAAAATTATATTTAGTACTCCAGGTGCTTAAAAAACATCTTCCTCAGGGAACTTGAGCTGAGAAATGAAATTTAAGATACCTAGTTGATATTTTAGAAATCTTGTCATTTTGAAAATTATATTTAGTACTCCAGGTGCTTAAAAAACATCTTCCTCAGGGAACTTGAGCTGAGAAATGAAATTTAAGATACCTAGTTGATATTTTAGAAATCTTGTCATTTTGAAAATTATATTTAGTACTCCAGGTGCTTAAAAAAAATCTTCCTCAGAGAACTTAAGCCGAGAACTAAAATTTAAGATACCTGGTTTTGTTTTAGAGATCCCGTCATTTTGAAAATTATATCTAGTAGTCCAGGTGCTTAAAAAACATCTTCCTCAGGGAACTTAAGCTGAGAAATGAAATTTAAGATACCTAGTAGATATTTTAGAGATCTTGTCATATTGACAATTATATTTAGTGGTCCAAGTGCTTAAAAAACATCTTTCTCAGGGAAATTAAGACGAGAACTAAAATTTAAGATACCTGGTTTTGTTTTAGAGATCCCGTCATTTTGAAAATTATATCTAGTAGTCCAGGTGCTTAAAAAACATCTTCCTCAGGGAACGTAAGCTGATAAATGAAATTTAAGATACCTAGTTCATATTTTAGAGATCTTGTCATTTTGAAAATTATATTTAGTACTCCAGGTGCTTAAAAAACATCTTCCTCAGGGAACTTGAGCTGAGAAATGAAATTTAAGATACCTAGTTGATATTTTAGAAATCTTGTCATTTTGAAAATTATATTTAGTACTCCAGGTGCTTAAAAAACATCTTCCTCAGGGAACTTGAGCTGAGAAATGAAATTTAAGATACCTAGTTGATATTTTAGAAATCTTGTCATTTTGAAAATTATATTTAGTACTCCAGGTGCTTAAAAAACATCTTCCTCAGAGAAGTTAAGCTGAGAATTAAAATTTAAGATACCTAGTTCATATTATAGGGATCCCGTCATTTTGAAAAATATATCTAGTATTCCAGGTGCTTAAAAAACATCTTCCTCAGGGAAATTGAGCTGAGAAATGAAATTTAAGATACCTAGTTGATATTTTAGAAATCTTGTCATTTTGAAAATTATATTTAGTACTCCAGGTGCTTAAAAAACATCTTCCTCAGAGAATTTAAGCTGAGAATTAAAATTTCAGATACCTAGTTCATATTATAGGGATCCCGTCATTTTGAAAAATATATCTCATATTCCAGGTGCTTAAAAAACATCTTCCTCAGGGAAATCGAGCTGAGAAATGAAATTTAAGATACCTAGTTGATATTTTAGAAATCTTGTCATTTTGAAAATTATATTTAGTACTCCAGGTGCTTAAAAAACATCTTCCTCAGAGAACTTGAGCTGAGAACTGAAATTTAAGATAACTAGTTCATATTTTAGAGATCTTGTCATATTGAAAATGATATTTAGTAGTACAGGTTCTTAAAAAACATCTTCCTCAGGGAAATTGAGCTGAGAAATGAAATTTAAGATGCCTAGTTGATATTTTAGAAATCTTGTCATTTTGAAAATTATATTTAGTAGTCCAGGTGCTTAAAAAACATCTTCCTCAGAGAATTTAAGCTGAGAATTAAAATTTAAGATACCTAGTTCATATTATAGGGATCCCGTCATTTTGAAAAATATATCTAGTATTCCAGGTGCTTAAAAAACATCTTCCTCAGCGATATTGATCTGAGAAATGAAATTTAAGATTCATTGTTTTTATTGTAGAAATGTTGTCTTGTTTAAACTTATATTTATTACTCCAGGTGCTTAAAAAACATCTTCCTCAGAGAACTTGAGCTGAGAACTGAAATTTAAGATATCTAGCTCATATTTTAGAGATCTTGTCATATTGAAAATGATATTTAGTAGTTCAGGTGCTTAAAAAACATATTCCTCACGGAACGTAAGCTGAGAAATCAAATTTAAGATACCTAGTTCATGTTTTAGAAATCTCGTCATTTTGAAAATTATATTTAGTACTCCAGGTGCTTAAAAAACATCTTCCTCAGGGAACTTGAGCTGAGAACTGACAATTAAGATACCTAGTTCATATTGTAGAGAACCCGTCATTTTGAAAGTTATATCTATTATTCCAGGTGCTTAAAAAACATCTTCCTCAGGGAAATTGAGCTGAGAACTGAAAATTAAGATAGCTAGTTCAGATTTTAGAAATCTTGTCATTTTGAAAATTATATTTAGTACTCCAGGTGCTTAAAAAACATCTTCCTCAGAGAATTTAAGCTGAGAATTAAAATTTCAGATACCTAGTTCATATTATAGGGATCCCGTCATTTTGAAAGTTATATCTATTATTCCAGGTGCTTAAAAAACATCATCCTCAGGGAACTTAGGCTTAGAAGTGAAATTTAATATACCTAGTTCATGTTTTAGAAATCTCGTCATTTTGAAAATTATATTTAGTACTCCAGGTGCTTAAAAAACATCTTCCTCAGGGAACTTGAGCTGAGAACTGAAAATTAAGATAGCTAGTTCAGATTTTAGAGATCTTGTCATATTGAAAGTTATATTTAGTAGTCCAGGTGCTTAAAAAACATCATCCTCAGGGAACTTAGGCTTAGAAGTGAAATTTAATATACCTAGTTCATGTTTTAGAAATCTCGTCATTTTGAAAATTATATTTAGTACTCCAGGTGCTTAAAAAACATCTTCCTCAGAGAATTTAAGCTGAGAATTAAAATTTAAGATACCTAGTTCATATTATAGGGATCCCGTCATTTTGAAAAATATATCTAGTATTCCAGGTGCTTAAAAAACATCTTCCTCAGGGAAATTGAGCTGAGAAATGAAATTTAAGATACCTAGTTGATATTTTAGAAATCATGTCATTTTGAAAATTATATTTAGTACTCCAGGTGCTTAAAAAACATCTTCCTCAGAGAACTTGAGCTGAGAACTGAAATTTAAGATATCTAGCTCATATTTTAGAGATCTTGTCATATTGAAAATGATATTTAGTAGTTCAGGTGCTTAAAAAACATCTTCCTCACGGAACGTAAGCTGAGAAATGAAATTTAAGATACCTGGTTCATATTTTAGAAATCTTGTCATTTTGAAAATTATATTTAGTACTCCAGGTGCTTAAAAATCATCTTCCTCAGGGAACTTGAGCTGAGAACTGACAATTAAGATACCTAGTTCATATTTTAGAGATCTTGTCATATTGAAAATGATATTTATTAGTCCAGGTGCTTAAAAAACATCTTCCTCAGAGAACTTAAGCTGACAACTGAAATTTCAGATACCTGGTTTATATTTTAGAGATCCTGTCATATTGAAAATTATATTTAGTAGTCCAGGTGCATAAAATACATATTCCTCACGGAACGTAAGCTGAGAAATGAAATTTAAGATACCTGGTTCATATTTTAGAAATCTTGTCATTTTGAAAATTATATTTAGTACTCCAGGTGCTTAAAAATCATCTTCCTCAGGGAACTTGAGCTGAGAACTGAAATTTAAGATACCTTTTTCATATTTTAGAGATCTTGTCATATTGAAAATGATAGTAATAGTCCAGGTGCTTATAAAACATCTTCCTCAGGGAACTTGAGCTGAGAAATGAAATTTAAGATACCTAGTTGATATTTTAGAAATCTTGTCATTTTTGAAAATTATATTTAGTACTCCAGGAGCTTAAAAAACATCTTCCTCAGAGAACTTAAGCTGCCAACTGAAATTTCAGATACCTAGTTTCGACCGGCAATCGAAAGACCTGGGCTCGAATCCCAGCGCAGTCAAAAGCGTCATTTTTTCCACAAAAGATTTTCAAATTCTTTACATATTTTAGAGATCCCGTAATTTTAAAAATTAGATCAAGTCGTCCTGGTGCTTAAAAAACATATTCCTCACGGAACGTAAGCTGAGAAATGAAATTTAAGATACCTAGTTCATATTTTAGAAATCTTGTCATTTTGAAAATTATATTTAGTACTCCAGGTGCTTAAAAAACATATTCCTCAAGGAACGTAAGCTGAGAAATGAAATTTAAGATACCTGGTTTTGTTTTAGAGATCCCGTCATTTTGAAAATTATATCTAGTAGTCCAGGTGCTTAAAAAACATCTTCCTAAGGGAACTTAAGCAGAGAACTGAAAGTTAAGATACCTAGTTGATATTTTAGAGATCTTGTCATATTGAAAATTATATTTAGTGGTCCAAGTGCTTACAAAACATCTTCCTCAGGGAATTTAAGCTGAGAACTGAAAATTAAGATACCTGGTTTTGTTTTAGAGATCCCGTCATTTTTAAAATTATATCTAGTAGTCCAGGTGCCTAAAATACATATTCCTCACGGAACGTAAGCTGAGAAATGAAATTTAAGATACCTAGTTCATATTTTAGAAATCCTGTCATTTTGAAAATTATATTTAGTACTCCAGGTGCTTAAAAAACATCTTCCTCAGGGAACTTGAGAAGAGAAATGAAAATTAAGATACCAAGTAGATATTATATAAATCTTGTCATTTTGTAAATTATATTTAGTACTCCAGGTGCTTAAAAAACATCTTCCTCAGGGAACTTGAGCTGAGAAATGAAATTTAAGATACCTAGTTGATATTTTAGAAATCTTGTGATTTTGAAAATTATATTTAGTACTCCAGGTACTTAAAAAACATCTTCCTCAGAGAACTTGAGCTGAGAAAGGAAATTTAAGATACCTGGTTCATATTTTAGAGATCCTGTCATATTGAAAATTATATTTAGTAGTCCAGGTGCCTAAAATACATATTCCTCACGGAACGTAAGCTGAGAAATGAAATTTAAGATACCTAGATTGATATTTTCGAAATCTTGTCATTTTGAAAATTTTATTTAGTACTCCAGGTGCTTAAAAAACATCTTCCTCAGGGGAACTTGAGCTGAGAAATGAAATTTAATATACCTAGTTGATATTTTAGAAATCTTGTCATTTTGAAAATTATATCTAGTAGTCCAGGTGCTTAAAAAACATCTTCCTCAGAGAATTTAAGCTGAGAATTAAAATTTAAGATACCTAGTTCATATTATAGGGATCCCGTCATTTTGAAAAATATATCTAGTATTCCAGGTGCTTAAAAAACATCTTCCTCAGGAAATTGAGCTGAGAAATGAAATTTAAGATACCTAGTTGATATTTTAGAAATCTTGTCATTTTGAAAATTATATTTAGTAGTCCAGGTGCTTAAAAAACATCTTCCTCAGAGAATTTAAGCTGAGAATTAAAATTTAAGATACTTAGTTCATATTATAGGGATCCCGTCATTTTGAAAAATATATCTAGTATTCCAGGTGCTTAAAAAACATCTTCCTCAGGGAAACTGAGCTGAGAAATGAAATTTAAGATACCTAGTTGATATTTTAGAAATCTTGTCATTTTGAAAATTATATTTAGTACTCCAGGTGCTTAAAAAACATCTTCCTCAGAGAATTTAAGCTGAGAATTAAAATTTCAGATACCTAGTTCATATTATAGGGATCCCGTCATTTTGAAAAATATATCTAGTATTCCAGGTGCTTAAAAAACATCTTCCTCAGGGAAATTGAGCTGAGAAATGAAATTTAAGATACCTAGTTGATATTTTAGAAATCTTGTCATTTTGAAAATTATATTTAGTACTCCAGGTGCTTAAAAAACATCTTCCTCAGAGAACTTGAGCTGAGAACTGAAATTTAAGATATCTAGCTCATATTTTAGAGATCTTGTCATATTGAAAATGATATTTAGTAGTTCAGGTGCTTAAAAAACATCTTCCTCAGGGAACTTGAGCTGAGAAATGAAATTTAAGATACCTAGTTGATATTTTAGAAATCTTGTCATTTTAAAAATTATATAGTAGTCCAGGTGCTTAAAAAACATCTTCCTCAGGGAACTTAAGCTGAGAACTGAAATTTAAGATATCTAGCTCATATTTTAGAGATCTTGTCATATTGAAAATGATATTTAGTAGTTCAGGTGCTTAAAAAACATCTTCCTCAGGGAAATTGAGCTGAGAAATGAAATTTAAGATACCTAGTTGATATTTTAGAAATCTTGTCATTTTGAAAATTATATTTAGTAGTCCAGGTGCTTAAAAAACATCTTCCTCAGAGAATTTAAGCTGAGAATTAAAATTTAAGATACCTAGTTCATATTATAGGGATCCCGTCATTTTGAAAAATATATCTAGTATTCCAGGTGCTTAAAAAACATCTTCCTCAGGGAAATTGAGCTGAGAAATGAAATTTAAGATACCTAGTTGATATTTTAGAAATCTTGTCATTTTGAAAATTATATTTAGTACTCCAGGTGCTTAAAACATCTTCCTCAGAGAACTTGAGCTGAGAACTGAAATTTAAGATATCTAGCTCATATTTTAGAGATCTTGTCATATTGAAAATGATATTTAGTATTCCAGGTGCTAAAAAAACATCTTTCTCAGGGTTATTGATGTTAGTAATTATTATTAAGATATCTAGTTGATATTTTAGAAATCTTGTCATTTTGAAAATTATATTTAGTACTCCAGGTGCTTAAAAAACATCTTCCTCAGAGAATTTAAGCTGAGAATTAAAATTTCAGATACCTAGTTCATATTATAGGGATCCCGTCATTTTGAAAAATATATCTCATATTCCAGGTGCTTAAAAAACATCTTCCTCAGGGAAATTGAGCTGAGAAATGAAATTTAAGATACCTAGTTGATATTTTAGAAATCTTGTCATTTTGAAAATTATATTTAGTACTCCAGGTGCTTAAAAAACATCTTCCTCAGAGAACTTGAGCTGAGAACTGAAATTTAAGATATCTAGCTCATATTTTAGAGATCTTGTCATATTGAAAATGATATTTAGTAGTTCAGGTGCTTAAAAAACATCTTCCTCAGGGAAATTGAGCTGAGAAATGAAATTTAAGATACCTAGTTGATATTTTAGAAATCTTGTCATTTTGAAAATTATATTTAGTAGTCCAGGTGCTTAAAAAACATCTTCCTCAGAGAATTTAAGCTGAGAATTAAAATTTAAGATACCTAGTTCATATTATAGGGATCCCGTCATTTTGAAAAATATATCTAGTATTCCAGGTGCTTAAAAACATCTTCCTCAGGGAAATTGAGCTGAGAAATGAAATTTAAGATACCTAGTTGATATTTTAGAAATCATGTCATTTGAAAATTATATTTAGTACTCCAGGTGCTTAAAAAACATCTTCCTCAGAGAACTTGAGCTGAGAACTGAAATTTAAGATATCTAGCTCATATTTTAGAGATCTTGTCATATTGAAAATGATATTTAGTAGTTCAGGTGCTTAAAAAACATATTCCTCACGGAACGTAAGCTGAGAAATGAAATTTAAGATACCTGGTTCATATTTTAGAAATCTTGTCATTTTGAAAATTATATTTAGTACTCCAGGTGCTTAAAAATCATCTTCCTCAGGGAACTTGAGCTGAGAACTGAAATTTAACATAACTAGTTCATATTTTAGAGATCTTGTCATATTGAAAATGATATTTATTAGTCCAGGTGCTTAAACAACATCTTCCTCAGGAACGTAAGCTGAGAAATGAAATTTAAGATACCTGGTTTATATCTTAGAGATCCTGTCATATTGAAAATAATATTTAGTAGCCCAGGTGCATAAAATACATATTCCTCACGGAACGTAAGCTGAGAAATGAAATTTAAGATACCTGGTTCATATTTTAGAAATCTTGTCATTTTGAAAATTATATTTAGTACTCCAGGTGCTTAAAAATCATCTTCCTCAGGGAACTTGAGCTGAGAAATGAAATTTAAGATACCTAGTTCATATTTTAGAGATCTTGTCATATTGAAAATGATATTAATAGTCCAGGTGCTTAGAAAACATCTTCCTCAGGGAACTTGAGCTGAGAAATGAAATTTAAGATACCTAGTTGATATTTTAGAAATCTTGTCATTTTGAAAATTATATTTAGTACTCCAGGTGCTTAAAAAACATCTTCCTCAGAGAACTTGAGCTGCCAACTGAAATTTCAGATACCTAGTTTCGACCGGCAATCGAAAGACCTGGGCTCGAATCCCAGCGCAGTCAAAAGCGTCATTTTTTCCACAAAAAGATTTTCAAATTCTTTACATATTTTAGAGATCCCGTAATTTTAAAAATTATATCAAGTCGTCCTGGTGCTTAAAAAACATCTTCCTCATGAACGTAAGCTGAGAAATGAAATTTAAGATACCTAGTTGATATTTTAGAAATCTTGTCATTTTGAAAATTATACTTAGTACTCCAGGTGCTTAAAAAACATTTTCTTCAGGGAACTTGAGCTGAGAAATGAAATTTAAGATACCTGGTTTTGTTTTAGAGATCCCGTCATTTTGAAAATTATATCTAGTAGTCCAGGTGCCTAAAATACATATTCCTCACGGAACGTAAGCTGAGAAATGAAATTTAAGATACCTGGTTTTGTTTTAGAGATCCCGTCATTTTTAAAATTATATCTAGTAGTCCAGGTGCCTAAAATACATATTCCTCACGGAACGTAAGCTGAGAAATGAAATTTAAGATACCTAGTTCATATTTTAGAAATCCTGTCATTTTGAAAATTATATTTAGTACTCCAGGTGCTTAAAAAACATCTTCCTCAGGGAACTTGAGCTGAGAAATGAAATTTAAGATACCTAGTTGATATTTTAGAAATCTTGTCATTTTGAAAATTATATTTAGTACTCCAGGTGCTTAGAAAACATCTTCCTCAGGGAACTTGAGCTGAGAAATGAAATTTAAGATACCTAGTTGATATTTTAGAAATCTTGTCATTGTGAAAATTATATTTAGTACTCCAGGTGCTTAAAAAACATCTTGCTCAGAGAACTTGAGCTGAGAACGGAAATTTAAGATACCTGGTTTATATTTTAGAGTTCCTGTCATATTGAAAATTATATTTAGTAGTCCAGGTGCCTAAAATACATATTCCTCACGGAACGTAAGCTGTGAAATGAAATTTAAGATACCTAGTTGATATTTTAGAAATCTTGTCATTTTGAAAATTATATTTAGTACTCCAGGTGCTTAAAAAACATCCTCCTCAGGGAACTTGAGCTGAGAAATGAAATTTAAGATACCTAGCTGATATTTTAGAGATCTTGTCATTTTGAAAATTATATTTAGTACTCCAGGTGCTTAAAAAACATCTTCCTCAGAGAATTTAAGCTGAGAATTAAAATTTAAGATACCTAGTTCATATTATAGGGATCCCGTCATTTTGAAAAATATATCTAGTATTCCAGGTGCTTAAAAAACATCTTCCTCAGGGAAACTGAGCTGAGAAATGAAATTTAAGATACCTAGTTGATATTTTAGAAATCTTGTCATTTTGAAAATTATATTTAGTACTCCAGGTGCTTAAAAAACATCTTCCTCAGAGAATTTAAGCTGAGAATTAAAATTTCAGATACCTAGTTCATATTATAGGGATCCCGTCATTTTGAAAAATATATCTAGTATTCCAGGTGCTTAAAAAACATCTTCCTCAGGGAAATTGAGCTGAGAAATGAAATTTAAGATACCTAGTTGATATTTTAGAAATCTTGTCATTTTGAAAATTATATTTAGTACTCCAGGTGCTTAAAAAACATCTTCCTCAGAGAACTTGAGCTGAGAACTGAAATTTAAGATATCTAGCTCATATTTTAGAGATCTTGTCATATTGAAAATGATATTTAGTAGTTCAGGTGCTTAAAAAACATCTTCCTCAGGGAAATTGAGCTGAGAAATGAAATTTAAGATACCTAGTTGATATTTTAGAAATCTTGTCATTTTAAAAATTATATTTAGTAGTCCAGGTGCTTAAAAAACATCTTCCTCAGAGAACTTGAGCTGAGAACTGAAATTTAAGATATCTAGCTCATATTTTAGAGATCTTGTCATATTGAAAATGATATTTAGTAGTTCAGGTGCTTAAAAAACATCTTCCTCAGGGAAATTGAGCTGAGAAATGAAATTTAAGATACCTAGTTGATATTTTAGAAATCTTGTCATTTTGAAAATTATATTTAGTAGTCCAGGTGCTTAAAAAACATCTTCCTCAGAGAATTTAAGCTGAGAATTAAAATTTAAGATACCTAGTTCATATTATAGGGATCCCGTCATTTTGAAAAATATATCTAGTATTCCAGGTGCTTAAAAAACATCTTCCTCAGGGAACTTGAGCTGAGAAATGAAATTTAAGATACCTAGTTGATATTTCAGAAATCTTGTCATTTTGAAAATTATATTTAGTACTCCAGGTGCTTAAAAAACATCTTCCTCAGAGAACTTGAGCTGAGAACTGAAATTTAAGATATCTAGCTCATATTTTAGAGATCTTGTCATATTGAAAATGATATCTAGTATTCCAGGTGCTTAAAAAACATCTTCCTCAGGGAAATTGAGCTGAGAAATGAAATTTAAGATACCTAGTTGATATTTCAGAAATCTTGTCATTTTGAAAATTATATTTAGTACTCCAGGTGCTTAAAAAACATCTTCCTCAGAGAATTTAAGCTGAGAATTAAAATTTCAGATACCTAGTTCATATTATAGGGATCCCGTCATTTTGAAAAATATATCTCATATTCCAGGTGCTTAAAAAACATCTTCCTCATGGAAATTAAGACGAGAAATGAAATTTAAGATACCTAGTTGATATTTTAGAAATCTTGTCATTTTGAAAATTATATTTAGTACTCCAGGTGCTTAAAAAACATCTTCCTCAGAGAACTTGAGCTGAGAACTGAAATTTAAGATATCTAGCTCATATTTTAGAGATCTTGTCATATTGAAAATGATATTTAGTAGTTCAGGTGCTTAAAAAACATCTTCCTCAGGGAAATTGAGCTGAGAAATGAAATTTAAGATACCTAGTTGATATTTTAGAAATCTTGTCATTTTGAAAATTATATTTAGTAGTCCAGGTGCTTAAAAAACATCTTCCTGAGAGAATTTAAGCTGAGAATTAAAATTTAAGATACCTAGTTCATATTATAGGGATCCCGTCATTTTGAAAAATATATCTAGTATTCCAGGTGCTTAAAAAACATCTTCCTCAGGGAAATTGAGCTGAGAAATGAAATTTAAGATACCTAGTTGATATTTTAGAAATCTTGTCATTTTGAAAATTATATTTAGTACTCCAGGTGCTTAAAAAACATCTTCCTCAGAGAACTTGAGCTGCGAACTGAAATTTAACATGCCTAGTTCATATTTTAGAGATCTTGTCATATTGAAAATGATATTTAGTAGTTCAGGTGCTTAAAAAACATATTCCTCACGGAACGTAAGCTGAGAAATGAAATTTAAGATACCTGGTTCATATTTTAGAAATCTTGTCATTTTGAAAATTATATTTAGTACTCCAGGTGCTTAAAAATCATCTTCCTCAGGGAACTTGAGCTGAGAACTGAAATTTAAGATACCTAGTTCATATTTTAGAGATCTTGTCATATTGAAAATGATATTTATTAGTCCAGGTGCTTAAACAACATCTTCCTCAGGAACGTAAGCTGAGAAATGAAATTTAAGATACCTGGTTTATATTTTAGAGATCCTGTCATATTGAAAATAATATTTAGAAGTCCAGGTGCCTAAAATACATATTCCTCACGGAACGTAAGCTGAGAAATGAAATTTGAGATACCTAGTTGATATTATAGAAATCTTGTCATTTTGAAAATTATATCTATTATTCCAGGTGCTTAAAAAACATCTTCCTCAGGGATATTAAGCCGAGAACTAATATTTAAGATACCTAGTTCATATTTTAGAGATCTTGTCATATTGAGAATGATATTTAGTAGTCCAGGTGCTTAAAAAACATCTTCCTCAGGGAACTTGAGCTGAGAACTGAAATTTAAGATACCTAGTTCATGTTTTAGAAATCTTGTCATTTTGAAAATTATATTTAGTACTCCAGGTGCTTAAAAAACATCTTCCTCAGAGAACTTAAGCTGCCAACTGAAATTTCAGATACCTAGTTTCGACCGGCAATCGAAAGACCTGGGCTCGAATCCCAGCGCAGTCAAAAGCGTCATTTTTTCCACAAAAGATTTTCAAATTCTTTACATATTTTAGAGATCCCGTAATTTTAAAAATTAGATCAAGTCGTCCTGGTGCTTAAAAAACATATTCCTCACGGAACGTAAGCTGAGAAATGAAATTTAAGATACCTAGTTCATATTTTAGAAATCTTGTCATTTTGAAAATTATATTTAGTACTCCAGGTGCTTAAAAAACATATTCCTCAAGGAACGTAAGCTGAGAAATGAAATTTACGATACCTGGTTTTGTTTTAGTGATCCCGTTATTTTGAAAATTATGTCTGGTAGTCCTGGTGCTTAAAAAACATCTTCCTCAGGGAACTTGAGCTGAGAACTGACAATTAAGATACCTAGTTTATATTGTAGAGATCTTGTCATATTGAAAATTATATTTAGTGGTCCAAGTGCTTACAAAACATCTTCCTCAGGGAATTTAAGCTGAGAACTGAAAATTAAGATACCTGGTTTTGTTTTAGAGATCCCGTCATTTTTAAAATTATATCTAGTAGTCCAGGTGCCTAAAATACATATTCCTCACGGAACGTAAGCTGAGAAATGAAATTTAAGATACCTAGTTCATATTTTAGAAATCCTGTCATTTTGAAAATTATATTTAGTACTCCAGGTGCTTAAAAAACATCTTCCTCAGTAACGTAAGCTTAGAAATGAAAATTAAGATAACTAGATCAAAATATAGAAAACTAGTCAAATTTAAAATTATATATAGTACACCAGGTGCTTAAAAAACATCTTCCTCAGGGAACTTGAGCTGAGAAATGAAATTTAAGATACCTAGTTGATATTTTATACATCTTGTGATTTTGAAAATTATATTTAGTACTCCAGGTGCTTAAAAAACATCTTCCTCAGAGAAATTGAGTTGCGAACTGAAATTTAAGATACCTGGTTTATATTTTAGAGATCCTGTCATATTGAAAATTATATTTAGTAGTCCAGGTGCCTAAAATACATATTCCTCACGGAACGTAAGCTGAGAAATGAAATTTAAGATACCTAGTTGATATTTTCGAAATCTTGTCATTTTGAAAAATATATCTAGTATTCCAGGTGCTTAAAAAACATCTTCCTCAGGGAAATTGAGCTGAGAAATGAAATTTAAGATACCTAGTTGATATTTTAGAAATCTTGTCATTTTGAAAATTATATTTAGTAGTCCAGGTGCTTAAAAAACATCTTCCTCAGAGAATTTAAGCTGAGAATTAAAATTTAAGATACTTAGTTCATATTATAGGGATCCCGTCATTTTGAAAAATATATCTAGTATTCCAGGTGCTTAAAAAACATCTTCCTCAGGGAAACTGAGCTGAGAAATGAAATTTAAGATACCTAGTTGATATTTTAGAAATCTTGTCATTTTGAAAATTATATTTAGTACTCCAGGTGCTTAAAAAACATCTTCCTCAGAGAATTTAAGCTGAGAATTAAAATTTCAGATACCTAGTTCATATTATAGGGATCCCGTCATTTTGAAAAATATATCTAGTATTCCAGGTGCTTAAAAAACATCTTCCTCAGGGAAACTGAGCTGAGAAATGAAATTTAAGATACCTAGTTGATATTTTAGAAATCTTGTCATTTTGAAAATTATATTTAGTACTCCAGGTGCTTAAAAAACATCTTCCTCAGAGAATTTAAGCTGAGAATTAAAATTTCAGATACCTAGTTCATATTATAGGGATCCCGTCATTTTGAAAAATATATCTAGTATTCCAGGTGCTTAAAAAACATCTTCCTCAGGGAAATTGAGCTGAGAAATGAAATTTAAGATACCAAGATGATATTTTAGAAATCTTGTCATTGTGAAAATTAAATTTAGTACTCCAGGTGCTTAAAAAACATCTTCCTCAGAGAACTTGAGCTGAGAACTGAAATTTAAGATATCTAGCTCATATTTTAGAGATCTTGTCATATTGAAAATGATATTTAGTAGTTCAGGTGCTTAAAAAACATCTTCCTCAGGGAAATTGAGCTGAGAAATGAAATTTAAGATACCTAGTTGATATTTTAGAAATCTTGTCATTTTAAAAATTATATTTAGTAGTCCAGGTGCTTAAAAAACATCTTCCTCAGAGAATTTAAGCTGAGAATAAAAATTTAAGATACCTAGTTCATATTATAGGGATCCCGTCATTTTGAAAAATATATCTAGTATTCCAGGTGCTTAAAAAACCTCTTCCTCAGGGAACTTGAGCTGAGAAATGAAATTTAAGATACCTAGTTGATATTTTAGAAATCTTGTCATTTTGAAAATTATTTTTAGTACTCCAGGTGCTTAAAAAACACCTTCCTCAGAGAACTTGAGCTGAGAACTGAAATTTAAGATATCTAGCTCATATTTTAGAGATCTTGTCATATTGAAAATGATATTTAGTAGTCCAGGTGCTTAAAAAACATCTTCCTCAGGGAACTTGAGCTGAGAACTAAAATTTAAGATACCTGGTTTTGTTTTAGAGATCCCGTCATTTTGAAAATTATATCTAGTAGTCCAGGTGCTTAAAAAACATCTTCCTCAGGAAACTTAAGCTGAGAACTGAAATTTAAGATACCTAGTTGATATTTTAGAGATCTTGTCATATTTAAAATTATAGTTAGTTGTCCTCGTGCTTAAAAAACATCTTCCACCGGAACGTAAGCTGAGAAATGAAATTTAAGATACCTGGTTTTGTTTTAGAGATCCCGTCATTTTTAAAATTATATCTAGTAGTCCAGGTGCTTAAAAAACATCTTCCTCAGGGAGCTTGAGCTGAGAAATGAAATTTAATATACCTAGTTGATATTTTAGAAATCTTGTCATTTTGAAAATTATATTTAGTACTCCAGGAGCTTAAAAAACATCTTCCTCAGAGAATTTAAGCTGAGAATTAAAATTTAAGATACCTAGTTCATATTATAGGGATCCCGTCATTTTGAAAAATATATCTAGTATTCCAGGTGCTTAAAAAACATCTTCCTCAGGGAAATTGAGCTGAGAAATGAAATTTAAGATACCTAGTTGATATTTTAGAAATCTTGTCATTTTGAAAATTATATTTAGTAGTCCAGGTGCTTAAAAAACATCTTCCTCAGAGAATTTAAGCTGAGAATTAAAATTTAAGATACTTAGTTCATATTATAGGGATCCCGTCATTTTGAAAAATATATCTAGTATTCCAGGTGCTTAAAAAACATCTTCCTCAGGGAAACTGAGCTGAGAAATGAAATTTAAGATACCTAGTTGATATTTTAGAAATCTTGTCATTTTGAAAATTATATTTAGTACTCCAGGTGCTTAAAAAACATCTTCCTCAGAGAATTTAAGCTGAGAATTAAAATTTCAGATACCTAGTTCATATTATAGGGATCCCGTCATTTTGAAAAATATATCTAGTATTCCAGGTGCTTAAAAAACATCTTCCTCAGGGAAATTGAGCTGAGAAATGAAATTTAAGATACCTAGTTGATATTTTAGAAATCTTGTCATTTTGAAAATTATATTTAGTACTCCAGGTGCTTAAAAAACATCTTCCTCAGAGAACTTGAGCTGAGAACTGAAATTTAAGATATCTAGCTCATATTTTAGAGATCTTGTCATATTGAAAATGATATTTAGTAGTTCAGGTGCTTAAAAAACATCTTCCTCAGGGAAATTGAGCTGAGAAATGAAATTTAAGATACCTAGTTGATATTTTAGAAATCTTGTCATTTTGAAAATTATATTTAGTAGTCCAGGTGCTTAAAAAACATCTTCCTCAGAGAATTTAAGCTGAGAATTAAAATTTAAGATACCTAGTTCATATTGTAGAGAACCCGTCATTTTGAAATTTAATTCTATTATTCCAGGTGCTTAAAAAACATCTTCCTCAGGGATCTTGAGCTGAGAACTGAAATTTAAGATACCTAGTTCATGTTTTAGAAATCTCGTCATTTTGAAAATTATATTTAGTACTCCAGGTGCTTAAAAAACATCTTCCTCAGAGAACTTGAGCTGAGAACTGAAATTTAAGATATCTAGCTCATATTTTAGAGATCTTGTCATATTGAAAATGATATTTAGTAGTTCAGGTGCTTAAAAAACATCTTCCTCAGGGCAATTAAGCCGAGAACTAATATTTACGATACCTGGTTTTGTTTTAGAGATCCCGTCATTTTGAAAATTATATCTAGTAGTCCAGGTGCTTAAAAAACATCTTCCTCAGGGAACTTAAGCTGAGAACTGAAATTTAAGATACCTAGTTGATATTTTAGAGATCTTGTCATATTGAAAATTATATTTAGTTGTCCAAGTGCTTAAAAAACATCTTCCTCAGGAACGTAAGCTGAGAAATGAAATTTAAGATACCTGGTTTTGTTTTAGAGATCCCGTCATTTTGAAAATTATATCTAGTAGTCCAGGTGCTTAAAAAACATCTTCCTCAGTGAAATTGAGCTGAGAAATGAAATTTAAGATACCCAGTTCATATTTTAGAAATCTTGTCATTTTGAAAATTATATTTAGTACTCCAGGAGCTTAAAAAACATCTTCCTCAGAGAACTTAAGCTGACAACTGAAATTTCAGATACCTGGTTTATATTTTAGAGATCCTGTCATATTGAAAATTATATTTAGTAGTCCAGGTGCCTAAAATACATATTCCTCACGGAACGTAAGCTGAGAAATGAAATTTAAGATACCTAGTTCATATTTTAGAAATCTTGTCATTTTGAAAATTATATTTAGTACTCCAGGTGCTTAAAAATCATCTTCCTCAGAGAACTTGAGCTGCGAACTGAAATTTAAGATACCTTGTTCATATTTTAGAGATCTTGTCATATTGAAAATGATATTAATAGTCCAGGTGCTTAGAAAACATCTTCCTCAGGGAACTTGAGCTGAGAAATGAAATTTAAGATACCTAGTTGATATTTTAGAAATCTTGTCATTTTGAAAATTATATTTAGTACTCCAGGAGCTTAAAAAACATAATCCTCAGAGAACTTAAGCTGCCAACTGAAATTTCAGATACCTAGTTTCGACCGGCAATCGAAAGACCTGGGCTCGAATCCCAGCGCAGTCAAAAGCGTCATTTTTTCCACAAAAAGATTTTCAAATTCTTTACATATTTTAGAGATCCCGTAATTTTAAAAATTATATCAAGTCGTCCTGGTGCTTAAAAAACATCTTCCTCATGAACGTAAGCTGAGAAATGAAATTTAAGATACCTAGTTGATATTTTAGAAATCTTGTCATTTTGAAAATTATACTTAGTACTCCAGGTGCTTAAAAAACATCTTCCTCATGAACGTAAGCTGAGAAATGAAATTTAAGATACCTGGTTTTGTTTTAGAGAACCCGTCATTTTGAAAGTTATATCTATTATTCCAGGTGCTTAAAAAACATCTTCCTCATGGAAATTAAGCCGAGAACTGGAAATTAAGATACCTAGTTAATATTTTAGAGATCTTGTCATATTGAAACTTATATTTAGTGGTCCAAGTGCTTAAAAAACATCTTCCTCAGGGAATTTAAGCTGAGAACTGAAAATTAAGATACCTGGTTTTGTTTTAGAGATCCCGTCATTTTTAAAATTATATCTAGTAGTCCAGGTGCCTAAAATACATATTCCTCACGGAACGTAAGCTGAGAAATGAAATTTAAGATACCTAGTTCATATCTTAGAAATCCTGTCATTTTGAAAATTATATTTAGTACTCCAGGTGCTTAAAAAACATCTTCCTCAGGGAACTTGAGCTGAGAAATGAAATTTAAGATACCTAGTTGATATTTTAGAAATCTTGTCATTTTGAAAATTATATTTAGTACTCCAGGTGCTTAAAAAACATCTTCCTCAGGGAACTTGAGCTGAGAAATGAAATTTAAGATACCTAGTTGATATTTTAGAAATCTTGTCATTTTGAAAATTATATTTAGTACTCCAGGTGCTTAAAAAACATCTTCCTCAGAGAACTTGAGCTGAGAACGGAAATTTAAGATACCTGGTTTATATTTTAGAGATCCTGTCATATTGAAAATAATATTTAGTAGTCCAGGTGCCTAAAATACATATTCCTCACGGAACGTAAGCTGAGAAATGAAATTTAAGATACCTAGTTGATATTTTAGAAATCTTGTCATTTTGAAAATTATATTTAGTACTCCAGGTGCTTAAAAAACATCTTCCTCAGGGAACTTAAGCTGAGAAATTAAATTTAATATATCTAGTTGATATTTTAGATATCTTGTCATTTTGAAAATTATATTTAGTACTCCAGGTGCTTAAAAAACATCTTCCTCAGAGAACTTGAGCTGCGAACTGAAATTTAAGATACCTAGTTCATATTTTAGAGATCTTGTCATATTGAAAATGATATTAATTAGTCCAGGTGCTTAAAAAACATCTTCCTCAGGGAACTTGAGCTGAGAAATGAAATTTAAGATACCTAGTTGATATTTTAGAAATCTTGTCATTTTGAAAATTATATTTAGTACTCCAGGATCTTAAAAAACATCTTCCTCAGAGAACTTAAGCTGACAACTGAAATTTCAGATACCTAGTTTCGACCGGCAATCGAAAGACCTGGGCTCGAATCCCAGCGCAGTCAAAAGCGTCATTTTTTCCACAAAAGATTTTCAAATTCTTTACATATTTTAGAGATCCCGTAATTTTAAAAATTATATCAAGTCGTCCTGGTTCTTAAAAAACATATTCCTCACGGAACGTAAGATGAGAAATGAAATTTAAGATACCTAGTTCATATTTTAGAAATCTTGTCATTTGGAAAATTATATTTAGTACTCCAGGTGCTTAAAAAACATCTTCCTCAGGGAAATTGAGCTGAGAAATGAAATTTAATATACCTAGTTGATATTTTAGAAATCTTGTCATTTTGAAAATTATATTTAGTACTCCAGGTGCTTAAAAAACACCTTCCTCAGAGAACTTGAGCTGAGAACTGACATTTAAGATACCTAGTTCATATTTTAGAGATCTTGTCATATTGAAACTGATATTTATTAGTCCAGGTGCTTAAAAAACATCTTCCTCAGGGAACTTGAGCTGAGAAATAAAATTTAAGGTACCTAGTTGATATTTTAGAAATCTTGTCATTTTGAAAATTATATTTAGTACTGCAGGTGCTTGAAAAACATCTTTCTCAGGGAACTTGAGCTGAAAAATGAAATTTAAGATACCTAGTTGATATTTTAGAAATCTTGTCATTTCGAAAATTATATTTAGTACTCCAGGTGCTTAAAAAACACCTTCCTCAGAGAACTTGAGCTGAGAACTGACATTTAAGATACCTAGTTCATATTTTAGAGATCTTGTCATATTGAAACTGATATTTATTAGTCCAGGTGCCTAAAATACATATTCCTCACCGAACGTAAGCTGAGAAATGAAATTTAAGATACCTAGTTCATATTTTAGAAATCTTGTCATTTTGAGGATTATAAAATTTATTCCAGGTGCTTAATAAACAGATTTCTCAGGGAACTTAAGCTGAGAACTGAAATTTAAGATACCTAGTTGATATTTTAGAAATCTTGTAATTTTTAAAATTATATTTAGTACTACATATGCTTAAAAAACACATTCCTCAGGGAACTTAAGCTGAGAACTGAAATTTAAGATACCTAGTTGATATTTTAGAAATCTTGTCATTTCGAAAATTATATCTAGTAGTCCAGGTGCTTAAAAAACATCTTCCTCAGGGAATTTAAGCTGAGAATTAAAATTTAAGATACCTAGTTCATATTATAGGGATCCCGTCATTTTGAAAATTATATTTAGTACTCCAGGTGCTTAAAAAACATCTTGCTCAGGGAACTTGAGCTGAGAAATGAAATTTAAGATACCTAGTTGATATTTTAGAAATCTTGTCATTTTGAAAATTATATTTAGTACTCCAGGTGCTTAAAAAACATATTCATCAAGGAACGTAAGCTGAGAAATGAAATTTAAGATACCTGGTTTTGTTTTAGAGATCCCGTCATTTTGAAAATTATATCTAGTAGTCCAGGTGCTTAAAAAACATCTTCCTAAGGGAACTTAAGCTGAGAACTGAAATTTAAGATACCTAGTTGATATTTTAGAGATCTTGTCATATTGAAAATTATATTTAGTGGTCCAAGTGCTTACAAAACATCTTCCTCAGGGAATTTAAGCTGAGAACTGAAAATTAAGATACCTGGTTTTGTTTTAGAGATCCCGTCATTTTTAAAATTATATCTAGTAGTCCAGGTGCCTAAAATACATATTCCTCACGGAACGTAAGCTGAGAAATGAAATTTAAGATACCTAGTTCATATTTTAGAGATCCCGTCATTTTGAAAATTATATTTAGTACTCCAGGTGCTTAAAAAACATCTTCCTCAGGGAACTTGAGCTGAGAAATGAAATTTAAGATACCTAGTTGATATTATATAAATCAAGACAATTTGAAAATTAAAGTTGGTACTCCAGGTGCTTAAAAAACATCTTCCTCAGGGAACTTGAGCTTTGACATGAAATTTAAGATTCCTAGTTGATCTTTTAGTAATATTGTCATTTTGAAAATTATATTTAGTACTCCAGGTGCTTAAAAAACATCTTCCTCAGGGAACTTGAGCTGAGAAAGGAAATTTAAGATACCTGGTTTATATTTTAGAGATCCTGTCATATTGAAAATTATATTTAGTAGTCCAGGTGCCTAAAATACATATTCCTCACGGAACTTTAGCTGTGAAATGAAATTTAAGATACCTAGTTGATATTTTCGAAATCTTGTCATTTTGAAAATTTTATTTAGTACTCCAGGTGCTTAAAAAACATCTTCCTCAGGGAACTTGAGCTGAGAAATGAAATTTAATATACCTAGTTGATATTTTAGAAATCTTGTCATTTTGAAAATTATATCTAGTAGTCCAGGTGCTTAAAAAACATCTTCCTCAGAGAATTTAAGCTGAGAATTAAAATTTAAGATACCTAGTTCATATTATAGGGATCCCGTCATTTTGAAAAATATATCTAGTATTCCAGGTGCTTAAAAAACATCTTCCTCAGGGAAATTGAGCTGAGAAATGAAATTTAAGATACCTAGTTGATATTTTAGAAATCTTGTCATTTTGAAAATTATATTTAGTAGTCCAGGTGCTTAAAAAACATCTTCCTCAGAGAATTTAAGCTGAGAATTAAAATTTAAGATACTTAGTTCATATTATAGGGATCCCGTCATTTTGAAAAATATATCTAGTATTCCAGGTGCTTAAAAAACATCTTCCTCAGGGAAACTGAGCTGAGAAATGAAATTTAAGATACCTAGTTGATATTTTAGAAATCTTGTCATTTTGAAAATTATATTTAGTACTCCAGGTGCTTAAAAAACATCTTCCTCAGAGAATTTAAGCTGAGAATTAAAATTTCAGATACCTAGTTCATATTATAGGGATCCCGTCATTTTGAAAAATATATCTAGTATTCCAGGTGCTTAAAAAACATCTTCCTCAGGGAAATTGAGCTGAGAAATGAAATTTAAGATACCTAGTTGATATTTTAGAAATCTTGTCATTTTGAAAATTATATTTAGTACTCCAGGTGCTTAAAAAACATCTTCCTCAGAGAACTTGAGCTGAGAACTGAAATTTAAGATATCTAGCTCATATTTTAGAGATCTTGTCATATTGAAAATGATATTTAGTAGTTCAGGTGCTTAAAAAACATCTTCCTCAGGGAAATTGAGATGAGAAATGAAATTTAAGATACCTAGTTGATATTTTAGAAATCTTGTCATTTTAAAAATTATATTTAGTAGTCCAGGTGCTTAAAAAACATCTTCCTCAGAGAACTTGAGCTGAGAACTGAAATTTAAGATATCTAGCTCATATTTTAGAGATCTTGTCATATTGAAAATGATATTTAGTAGTTCAGGTGCTTAAAAAACATCTTCCTCAGGGAAATTGAGCTGAGAAATGAAATTTAAGATACCTAGTTGATATTTTAGAAATCTTGTCATTTTGAAAATTATATTTAGTAGTCCAGGTGCTTAAAAAACATCTTCCTCAGAGAATTTAAGCTGAGAATTAAAATTTAAGATACCTAGTTCATATTATAGGGATCCCGTCATTTTGAAAAATATATCTAGTATTCCAGGTGCTAAAAAAACAACTTCCTCTTTGAACTCGAGCTGATAAATGTATTTTAAGATACCTATTTTATATTTTAGAAATCTTGTCTTTTTTAATATTTTATTTAGTACTCCAGGTGCTTAAAAAACATCTTCCTCAGAGAACTTGAGCTGAGAACTGAAATTTAAGATATCTAGCTCATATTTTAGAGATCTTGTCATATTGAAAATGATATCTAGTATTCCAGGTGCTTAAAAACATCTTCCTCAGGGAAATTGAGCTGAGAAATGAAATTTAAGATACCTAGTTGATATTTTAGAAATCTTGTCATTTTGAAAATTATATTTAGTACTCCAGGTGCTTAAAAAACATCTTCCTCAGAGAATTTAAGCTGAGAATTAAAATTTCAGATACCTAGTTCATATTATAGGGATCCCGTCATTTTGAAAAATATATCTCATATTCCAGGTGCTTAAAAAACATCTTCCTCAGGGAAATTGAGCTGAGAAATGAAATTTAAGATACCTAGTTGATATTTTAGAAATCTTGTCATTTTGAAAATTATATTTAGTACTCCAGGTGCTTAAAAAACATCTTCCTCAGAGAACTTGAGCTGAGAACTGAAATTTAAGATATCTAGCTCATATTTTAGAGATCTTGTCATATTGAAAATGATATTTAGTAGTTCAGGTGCTTAAAAAACATCTTCCTCAGGGAAATTGAGCTGAGAAATGAAATTTAAGATACCTAGTTGATATTTTAGAAATCTTGTCATTTTGAAAATTATATTTAGTAGTCCAGGTGCTTAAAAAACATCTTCCTCAGAGAATTTAAGCTGAGAATTAAAATTTAAGATACCTAGTTCATATTATAGGGATCCCGTCATTTTGAAAAATATATCTAGTATTCCAGGTGCTTAAAAAACATCTTCCTCAGGGAACTTGAGCTGAGAAATGAAATTTAAGATACCTAGTTGATATTTTAGAAATCTTGTCATTTTGAAAATTATATTTAGTACTCCAGGTGCTTAAAAAACATCTTCCTCAGAGAACTTGAGCTGAGAACTGAAATTTAAGATATCTAGCTCATATTTTAGAGATCTTGTCATATTGAAAATGATATTTAGTAGTTCAGGTGCTTAAAAAACATATTCCTCACGGAACGTAAGCTGAGAAATCAAATTTAAGATACCTAGTTCATATTTTAGAAATCTTGTCATTTTGAAAAGTATATTTAGTACTCCAGGTGCTTAAAAATCATCTTCCTCAGGGAACTTGAGCTGAGAACTGAAATTTAAGATACCTAGTTCATATTTTAGAGATCTTGTCATATTGAAAATGATATTTATTAGTCCAGGTGCTTAAACAACATCTTCCTCAGAGAACGTAAGCTGACAACTGAAATTTAAGATACCTGGTTTATATCTTAGAGATCCTGTCATATTGAAAATTATATTTAGTAGTCCAGGTGCATAAAATACATATTCCTCACGGAACGTAAGCTGAGAAATCAAATTTAAGATACCTAGTTCATGTTTTAGAAATCTCGTCATTTTGAAAATTATATTTAGTACTCCAGGTGCTTAAAAAACATCTTCCTCAGGGAACTTGAGAGGAGAACTGAAAATTAAGATAGCTAGTTTATATTGTAGAGATCAAGTCATATTGAAAATGATATTTATTAGTCCAGGTGCTTGAAAAACATCTTCCTCAGGGAACTTGAGCTTAGAAATGAAATTTAAGATACCTAGTTGATATTTTAGAAATCTTGTCATTTTGAAAATTATATTTAGTACTGCAGGTGCTTAAAAAACATCTTCCTCAGAGAACTTGAGCTGCCAACTGAAATTTCAGATATCTAGTTTCGACCGGCAATCGAAAGACCTGGGCTCGAATCCCAGCGCAGTCAAAAGCGTCATTTTTTCCACAAAAGATTTTCAAATTCTTTACATATTTTAGAGATCCCGTAATTTTAAAAATTAGATCAAGTCGTCCTGGTGCTTAAAAAACATATTCCTCACGGAACGTAAGCTGAGAAATGAAATTTAAGATACCTAGTTCATATTTTAGAAATCTTGTCATTTTGAAAATTATATTTAGTACTCCAGGTGCTTAAAAAACATATTCCTCAAGGAACGTAAGCTGAGAAATGAAATTTAAGATACCTGGTTTTGTTTTAGATATCCCGTCATTTTGAAAATTATATCTAGTAGTCCAGGTGCTTAATAAACATCTTCCTAATGGAACTTAAGCTGAGAACTGAAATTTAAGATACCTAGTTGATATTTTAGAGATCTTGTCATATTGAAAATTATATTTAGTGGTCCAAGTGCTTACAAAACATCTTCCTCAGGGAATTTAAGCTGAGAACTGAAAATTAAGATACCTGGTTTTGTTTTAGAGATCCCGTCATTTTTAAAATTATATCTAGTAGTCCAGGTGCCTAAAATACATATTCCTCAGGAACGTAAGCTGAGAAATGAAATTTAAGATACCTGGTTTATATTTTAGAGATCCTGTCATATTGAAAATAATATTTAGTACTCCAGGTGCTTAAAAAACATCTTCCTCAGGGAACTTGAGCTGAGAAATGAAATTTAAGATACCTAGTTGATATTATAGAAATGTTGTCATTTTGAAAATTATATTTAGTACTCCAGGTGCATAAAAAACATCTTCCTCAGGGAACTTGAGCTGAGAAATGAAATTTAAGATACCTAGTTGATATTTTAGAAATCTTGTGATTTTGAAAATTATATTTAGTACTCCAGGTGCTTAAAAAACATCTTCCTCAGAGACCTTGAGCTGAGAAAGGAAATTTAAGATACCTGGTTTATATTTTAGAGATCCTGTCATATTGAAAATTATATTTAGTAGTCCAGGTGCCTAAAATACATATTCCTCACGGAACGTAAGCTGAGAAATGAAATTTAAGATACCTAGTTGATATTTTCGAAATCTTGTCATTTTGAAAATTTTATTTAGTACTCCAGGTGCTTAAAAAACATCTTCCTCAGGGAACTTGAGCTGAGAAATGAAATTTAATATACCTAGTTGATATTTTAGAAATCTTGTCATTTTGAAAATTATATCTAGTAGTCCAGGTGCTTAAAAAACATCTTCCTCAGAGAATTTAAGCTGAGAATTAAAATTTAAGATACCTAGTTCATATTATAGGGATCCCGTCATTTTGAAAAATATATCTAGTATTCCAGGTGCTTAAAAAACATCTTCCTCAGGGAAATTGAGCTGAGAAATGAAATTTAAGATACCTAGTTGATATTTTAGAAATCTTGTCATTTTGAAAATTATATTTAGTAGTCCAGGTGCTTAAAAAACATCTTCCTCAGAGAATTTAAGCTGAGAATTAAAATTTAAGATACTTAGTTCATATTATAGGGATCCCGTCATTTTGAAAAATATATCTAGTATTCCAGGTGCTTAAAAAACATCTTCCTCAGGGAAACTGAGCTGAGAAATGAAATTTAAGATACCTAGTTGATATTTTAGAAATCTTGTCATTTGAAAATTATATTTAGTACTCCAGGTGCTTAAAAAACATCTTCCTCAGAGAATTTAAGCTGAGAATTAAAATTTCAGATACCTAGTTCATATTATAGGGATCCCGTCATTTTGAAAAATATATCTAGTATTCCAGGTGCTTAAAAAACATCTTCCTCAGGGAAATTGAGCTGAGAAATGAAATTTAAGATACCTAGTTGATATTTTAGAAATCTTGTCATTTTGAAAATTATATTTAGTACTCCAGGTGCTTAAAAACATCTTCCTCATAGAACTTGAACTGAGAACTGAAATTTAAGATATCTAGCTCATATTTTAGAGATCTTGTCATATTGAAAATGATATTTAGTAGTTCAGGTGCTTAAAAAACATCTTCCTCAGGGAAATTGAGCTGAGAAATGAAATTTAAGATACCTAGTTGATATTTTAGAAATCTTGTCATTTTAAAAATTATATTTAGTAGTCCAGGTGCTTAAAAAACATCTTCCTCAGAGAATTTAAGCTGAGAATTAAAATTTAAGATACCTAGTTCATATTATAGGGATCCCGTCATTTTGAAAAATATATCTATTATTCCAGGTGCTTAAAAAACATCTTCCTTAGGGAATTTGAGCTGAGAAATGAAATTTAAGATACCTAGTTGATATTTTAGAAATCTTGTCATTTTGAAAATTATATTTAGTACTCCAGGTGCTTAAAAAACATCTTCCTCAGAGAGATTGAGCTCAGAACTGAAATTTCAGATATCTAGCTCATATTTTAGAGATCTTGTCATATTGAAAATGATATTTAGTAGTCCAGGTGCTTAAAAAACATCTTCCTCAGGGACATTGAGCTGAGAAATGAAATTTAAGATACCTAGTTGATATTTTAGAAATCTTGTCATTTTGAAAATTATATTTAGTACTCCAGGTGCTTAAAAAACATCTTCCTCAGAGAATTTGAGCTGAGAATTAAAATTTCAGATACCTAGTTCATATTATAGGGATCCCGTCATTTTGAAAAATATATCTCATATTCCAGGTGCTTAAAAAACATCTTCCTCAGGGAAATTGAGCTGATAAATGAAATTTAAGATACCTAGTTGATATTGTAGAAATCTTGTCATTTTGAAAATTATATTTAGTACTCCAGGTGCTTAAAAAACATCTTCCTCAGAGAACTTGAGCTGAGAACTGAAATTTAAGATATCTAGCTCATATTTTAGAGATCTTGTCATATTGAAAATGATATTTAGTAGTTCAGGTGCTTAAAAAACATCTTCCTCAGGGAAATTGAGCTGAGAAATGAAATTTAAGATACCTAGTTGATATTTTAGAAATCTTGTCATTTTGAAAATTATATTTAGTAGTCCAGGTGCTTAAAAAACATCTTCCTCAGAGAATTTAAGCTGAGAATTAAAATTTAAGATACCTAGTTCATATTATAGAGAACCCGTCATTTTGAAAGCTATATCTATTATTCCAGCTGCTTAAAAAACATCTTCCTCAGGGAACTTGAGCTGAGAACTGACAATTAAGATACCTAGTTGATATTTTAGAAATCTTGTCATTTTGAAAATTATATTTAGTACTCCAGGTGCTTAAAAAACATCTTCCTCAGAGAACTTGAGCTGAGAACTGAAATTTAAGATATCTAGCTCATATTTTAGAGATCTTGTCATATTGAAAATGATATTTAGTAGTTCAGGTGCTTAAAAAACATATTCCTCACGGAACGTAAGCTGAGAAATCAAATTTAAGATACCTAGTTCATATTTTAGAAATCTTGTCATTTTGAAACCTATATCTATTACTCCAGGTGCTTAAAAATCAGCTTCCTCAGTGAACTTGAGCTGAGAAATGAAATTTAAGATACCTAGTTCATATTTTAGAGATCTTGTCATATTGAAAATGATATTTATTAGTCCAGGTGCTTAAACAACATCTTCCTCAGAGAACGTAAGCTGAGAACTGAAATTTAAGATACCTGGTTTATATATTAGAGATCCTGTCATATTGAAAATAATATTTAGTAGTCCAGGTGCATAAAATACATATTCCTCACGGAACGTAAGCTGAGAAATGAAATTTAAGATACCTGGTTCATATTTTAGAAATCTTGTCATTTTGAAAATTATATTTAGTACTCCAGGTGCTTAAAAATCATCTTCCTCAGGCAACATGAGATGAGAAATGAAATTTAAGATACCTAGTTCATATTTTAGAGATCTTGTCATATTGAAAATGATATTAATAGTCCAGGTGCTAAAAAAACATCTTCCTCAGGGAACTTTAGCTTAGAAATGAAATTTAAGATACCTAGTTGATATTTTAGAAATCTTTTCATTTTGAAAATTATATTTAGTACTCCAGGAGCTTAAAAAACATCTTCCTCAGAGAACTTAAGCTGCCAACTGAAATTTCAGATATCTAGTTTCGACCGGCAATCGAAAGACCTGGGCTCGAATCCCAGCGCAGTCAAAAGCGTCATTTTTTCCACAAAAAGATTTTCAAATTCTTTACATATTTTAGAGATCCCGTAATTTTAAAAATTAGATCAAGTCGTCCTGGTGCTTAAAAAACATATTCCTCACGGAACGTAAGCTGAGAAATGAAATTTAAGATACCTAGTTCATATTTTAGAAATCTTGTCATTTTGAAAATTATATTTAGTACTCCAGGTGCTTAAAAAACATATTCCTCAAGGAACGTAAGCTGAGAAATGAAATTTAAGATACCTGGTTTTGTTTTAGAGCTCACGTCATTTTGAAAATTATATCTAGTATTCCATGTGCTTAAAAAACATCTTCCTAATGGAACTTAAGCGGATAACTGTAATTTATGATACCTATTTGATATTTTAGAGATCTTGTCATATTGAAAATTATATCTAGTAGTCCAAGTGCTTACAAAACATCTTCCTCAGGGAATTTAAGCTGAGAACTGAAAATTAAGATACCTGGTTTTGTTTTAGAGATCCCGTCATTTTTAAAATTATATCTAGTAGTCCAGGTGCCTAAAATACATATTCCTCACGGAACGTAAGCTGAGAAATGAAATTTAAGATACCTAGTTCATATTTTAGAAATCCTGTCATTTTGAAAATTATATTTAGTACTCCAGGTGCTTAAAAAACATCTTCCTCAGGGAACTTGAGCTGAGAAATGAAATGTAAGATACCTAGTTGATATTTTAGTAATCTCTTCATTTTGAAAATTATATTTAGTACTCCAGGTGCTTAAAAAACATCTTCCTCAGGGAACTTGAGCTGAGAAATGAAATTTAAGATACCTAGTTGATATTTTAGAAATCTTGTGATTTTGAAAATTATATTTAGTAATCAAGGTGCTTAAAATACATCTGCATCAGAGAACTTAAGCTGAGAAAGGAAATTTAAGATACCTGGTTTATATTTTAGAGATCCTGTCATATTGAAAATTATATTTAGTAGTCCAGGTGCCTAAAATACATATTCCTCACGGAACGTAAGCTGAGAAATGAAATTTAAGATACCTAGTTGATATTTTCGAAATCTTGTCATTTTGAAAATTTTATTTAGTACTCCAGGTGCTTAAAAAACATCTTCCTCAGGGAACTTGAGCTGAGAAATGAAATTTAATATACCTAGTTGATATTTTAGAAATCTTGTCATTTTGAAAATTATATCTAGTAGTCCAGGTGCTTAAAAAACATCTTCCTCAGAGAATTTAAGCTGAGAATTAAAATTTAAGATACCTAGTTCATATTATAGGGATCCCGTCATTTTGAAAAATATATCTAGTATTCCAGGTGCTTATAAAACATCTTCCTCAGGGAAATTGAGAGGAGAAATGAAATTTAAGATACCTAGTTGATATTTTAGAAATCTTGTCATTTTGAAAATTATATTTAGTAGTCCAGGTGCTTAAAAAACATCTTCCTCAGAGAATTTAAGCTGAGAATTAAAATTTAAGATACTTAGTTCATATTATAGGGATCCCGTCATTTTGAAAAATATATCTAGTATTCCAGGTGCTTAAAAAACATCTTCCTCAGGGAAACTGAGCTGAGAAATGAAATTTAAGATACCTAGTTGATATTTTAGAAATCTTGTCATTTTGAAAATTATATTTAGTACTCCAGGTGCTTAAAAAACATCTTCCTCAGAGAATTTAAGCTGAGAATTAAAATTTCAGATACCTAGTTCATATTATAGGGATCCCGTCATTTTGAAAAATATATCTAGTATTCCAGGTGCTTAAAAAACATCTTCCTCAGGGAAATTAAGACGAGAAATGAAATTTATGATACCTAGTTGATATTTTAGAAATCTTGTCATTTTGAAAATTATATTTAGTACTCCAGGTGCTTAAAAAACATCTTCCTCATAGAACTTAATCTGACAACTGAAATTTAGATATCTAGCTCATATTTTAGAGATCTTGTCATATTGAAAATGATATTTAGTAGTTCAGGTGCTTAAAAAACATCTTCCTCAGGGAAATTGAGCTGAGAAATGAAATTTAAGATACCTAGTTGATATTTTAGAAATCTTGTCATTTTAAAAATTATATTTAGTAGTCCAGGTGCTTAAAAAACATCTTCCTCAGAGAATTTAAGCTGAGAATTAAAATTTAAGATACCTAGTTCATATTATAGGGATCCCGTCATTTTGAAAAATATATCTAGTATTCCAGGTGCTTAAAAAACATCTTCCTCAGGGAAATTGAGCTGAGAAATGAAATTTAAGATACCTAGTTGATATTTTAGAAATCTTGTCATTTTGAAAATTATTTTTAGTACTCCAGGTGCTTAAAAAAAACCTTCCTCAGAGACCTTAAGCCGAGAACTGAAATTTAAGATATCTAGCTCATATTTTAGAGATCTTGTCATATTGAAAATGATATTTAGTAGTTCAGGTGCTTAAAAAACATCTTCCTCAGGGAACTTGAGCTGAGAACTAAAATTTAAGATAACTGGTTTTGTTTTAGAGATCCCGTCATTTTGAAAATTATATCTAGTAGTCCAGGTGCTTAAAAAACATCTTCTTCATGAAACTTAAGCTGAAAACTGAAATTTAAGATACCTAGTTGATATTTTAGAGATCTTGTCATATTGAAAATTATATTTAGTGGTCCAAGTGCTTAAAAAACATCTTCCTCAGGAACGTAAGCTGAGAAATGAAATTTAAGATACCTGGTTTTGTTTTAGAGATCCCGTCATTTTGAAAATTATATCTAGTAGTCCAGGTGCTTAAAAAACATCTTCCTCAGGGAGCTTGAGCTGAGAAATGAAATTTAATATACCTAGTTGATATTTTAGAAATCTTGTCATTTTGAAAATTATATTTAGTACTCCAGGAGCTTAAAAAACATCTTCCTCAGAGAATTTAAGCTGAGAATTAAAATTTAAGATACCTAGTTCATATTATAGGGATCCCGTCATTTTGAAAAATATATCTAGTATTCCAGGTGCTTAAAAAACATCTTCCTCAGGGAAATTGAGCTGAGAAATGAAATTTAAGATACCTAGTTGATATTTTAGAAATCTTGTCATTTTGAAAATTATATTTAGTAGTCCAGGTGCTTAAAAAACATCTTCCTCAGAGAATTTAAGCTGAGAATTAAAATTTAAGATACTTAGTTCATATTATAGGGATCCCGTCATTTTGAAAAATATATCTAGTATTCCAGGTGCTTAAAAAACATCTTCCTCAGGGAAACTGAGCTGAGAAATGAAATTTAAGATACCTAGTTGATATTTTAGAAATCTTGTCATTTTGAAAATTATATTTAGTACTCCAGGTGCTTAAAAAACATCTTCCTCAGAGAATTTAAGCTGAGAATTAAAATTTCAGATACCTAGTTCATATTATAGGGATCCCGTCATTTTGAAAAATATATCTAGTATTCCAGGTGCTTAAAAAACATCTTCCTCAGGGAACTTGAGCTGAGAAATGAAATTTAAGATACCTAGTTGATATTTTAGAAATCTTGTCATTTTGAAAATTATATTTAGTACTCCAGGTGCTTAAAAAACATCTTCCTCAGAGAACTTGAGCTGAGAACTGAAATTTAAGATACCTAGTTCATATTTTAGAGATCTTGTCATAATGAAAATGATATTTAGTAGTCCAGGTGCTTAAAAAACATCTTCCTCAGGGAACTTGAGCTGAGAAATGAAATTTAAGATACCTAGTTGATATTTTAGAAATCTTGTCATTTTGAAAATTATATTTAGTAGTCCAGGTGCTTAAAAAACATCTTCCTCAGAGAATTTAAGCTGAGAATTAAAATTTAAGATACCTAGTTCATATTATAGGGATCCCGTCATTTTGAAAAATATATCTAGTACTCCAGGTGCTTAAAAAACATCTTCCTCAGGGAACTTGAGCTGAGAAATGAAATTTAATATACCTAGTTCATATTTTAGAAATCTTGTCATTTTGAAAAAAATATTTAGTACTCCAGGTGCTTAAAAAACATCTTCCTCAGAGAACTGAAGCTGACAACTGAAATTTAAGATACCTAGTACATATTTTAGAGATCAGGTCATATTGAAAATGATATTTAGTACTCCAGGTGCTTAAAAAACATCTTCCTCAGAGAACTTGAGCTGAGAACTAAAATTTAAGATACCTGGTTTTGTTTTAGAGATCCCGTCATTTTGAAAATTATATCTAGTAGTCCAGGTGCTTAAAAAACATCTCCTCAGGAAACTGAAGCTGAGAACTGAAATTTAAGATACCTGGTTCATATTTTAGAGATCTTGTCATATTGAAAATTATATTTAGTGGTCCAAGTGCTTAAAAAACATATTCCTCACGGAACGTAAGCTGAGAAATGAAATTTAAGATACCTGGTTTTGTTTTAGAGATCCCGTCATTTTGAAAATTATATCTAGTAGTCCAGGTGCTTAAAAAACATCTTCCTCAGGGAGCTTGAGCTGAGAAATGAAATTTAATATACCTAGTTGATATTTTAGAAATCTTGTCATTTTGAAAATTATATTTAGTACTCCAGGAGCTTAAAAAACATCTTCCTCAGAGAACTTAAGCTGACAACTGAAATTACAGATACCTGGTTTATATTTTAGAGATCCTGTCATATTGAAAATTATATTTAGTAGTCCAGGTGCATAAAATACATATTCCTCACGGAACGTAAGCTGAGAAATCAAATTTAAGATACCTAGTTCATATTTTAGAAATCTTGTCATTTTTGAAAATTATATTTAGTACTCCAGGTGCTTAAAAATCATCTTCCTCAGGGAACTTGAGCTGAGAACTGACATTTAAGATACCTAGTTCATATTTTAGAGATCTTGTCATATTGAAAATGATATTTATTAGTCCAGGTGCTTAAAAACATCTTCCTCAGGGAACTTGAGCTGAGAAATGAAATTTAAGATACCTAGTTGATATTTTAGAAATCTTGTCATTTTGAAAATTATATTTAGTACTCCAGGAGCTTAAAAAACATCTTCCTCAGAGAACTTAAGCTGCCAACTGAAATTTCAGATACCTAGTTTCGACCGGCAATCGAAAGACCTGGGCTCGAATCCCAGCGCAGTCAAAAGCGTCATTTTTTCCACAAAAAGATTTTCAAATTCTTTACATATTTTAGAGATCCCGTAATTTTAAAAATTAGATCAAGTCGTCCTGGTGCTTAAAAAACATATTCCTCACGGAACGTAAGCTGAGAAATGAAATTTAAGATACCTAGTTCATATTTTAGAAATCTTGTCATTTTGAAAATTATATTTAGTACTCCAGGTGCTTAAAAAACATATTCCTCAATGAACGTAAGCTGAGAAATGAAATTTAAGATACCTGGTTTTGTTTTAGAGATCCCGTCATTTTGAAAATTATATCTAGTAGTCCAGGTGCTTAAAAAACATCTTCCTAAGGGAACTTAAGCTGAGAACTGAAATTTAAGATACCTAGTTGATATTTTAGAGATCTTGTCATATTGAAAATTATATTTAGTGGTCCAAGTGCTTAAAAAACATCTTCCTCAGGGAATTTAAGCTGAGAACTGAAAATTAAGATACCTGGTTTTGTTTTAGAGATCCCGTCATTTTTAAAATTATATCTAGTAGTCCAGGTGCCTAAAATACATATTCCTCACGGAACGTAAGCTGAGAAATGAAATTTAAGATACCTGGTTTATATTTTAGAGATCCTGTCATATTGAAAATTATATTTAGTACTCCAGGTGCTTAAAAAACATCTTCCTCAGGGAACTTGAGCTGAGAAATGAAATTTAAGATACCTAGTTGATATTTTAGAAATCTTGTCATTTTGAAAATTATATTTAGTACTCCAGGTGCTTAAAAAACATCTTCCTCAGGGAACTTGAGCTGAGAAATGAAATTTAAGATACCTAGTTGATATTTTAGAAATCTTGTCATTTTGAAAATTATATTTAGTACTCCAGGTGCTTAAAAAACATCTTCCTCAGAGAACTTGAGCTGAGAACGGAAATTTAAGATACCTGGTTTATATTTTAGAGATCCTGTCATATTGAAAATAATATTTAGTAGTCCAGGTGCCTAAAATACATATTCCTCACGGAACGTAAGCTGAGAAATGAAATTTAAGATACCTAGTTGATATTTTAGAAATCTTGTCATTTTGAAAATTATATTTAGTACTCCAGGTGCTTAAAAAACATCTTCCTCAGGGAACTTGAGCTGAGAAATGAAATTTAATATACCTAGTTTATATTTTAGAAATCTTGTCATTTTGAAAATTATATTTAGTACTCCAGGTGCTTAAAAAACATCTTCCTCAGAGAACTTGAGCTGCGAACTGAAATTTAAGATACCTAGTTCATATTTTAGAGATCTTGTCATATTGAAAATGATATTAATAGTCCAGGTGCTTAGAAAACATCTTCCTCAGGGAACTTGAGCTGAGAAATGAAATTTAAGATACCTAGTTGATATTTTAGAAATCTTGTCATTTTGAAAATTATATTTAGTACTCCAGGTGCTTAAAAAACATCTTCCTCAGAGAACTTAAGCTGACAACTGAAATTTCAGATACCTAGTTTCGACCGGCAATCGAAAGACCTGGGCTCGAATCCCAGCGCAGTCAAAAGCGTCATTTTTTCCACAAAAAGATTTTCAAATTCTTTACATATTTTAGAGATCCATTAATTTTAAAAATTATATCAAGTATTCCTGGTGCTTAAAAAACATCTTCCCCATGAACGTAAGCTGAGAAATGAAATTTAAGATACCTAGTTCATATTTTAGAAATCTTGTCATTTGGAAAATTATATTTAGTACTCCAGGTGCTTAAAAAACATCTTCCTCAGGGAACTTGAGCTGAGAAATGAAATTTAAGATACCTAGTTGATATTTTAGAAATCTTGTCATTTTGAAAATTATATTTAGTACTCCAGGTGCTTAAAAAACATCTTCCTCAGAGAACTTGAGCTGAGAACTGACATTTAAGATACCTAGTTCATATTTTAGAGATCTTGTCATATTGAAACTGATATTTATTAGTCCAGGTGCTTAAAAAACATCTTCCTCCGGGAACTTGAGCTGAGAAATAAAATTTAAGGTACCTAGTTGATATTTTAGAAATCTTGTCATTTTGAAAATTATATTTAGTACTGCAGGTGCTTGAAAAACATCTTTCTCAGGGAACTTGAGCTGAAAAATGAAATTTAAGATACCTAGTTGATATTTTAGAAATCTTGTCATTTCGAAAATTATATTTAGTACTCCAGGTGCTTAAAAAACACCTTCCTCAGAGAACTTGAGCTGAGAACTGACATTTAAGATACCTAGTTCATATTTTAGAGATCTTGTCATATTGAAACTGATATTTATTAGTCCAGGTGCCTAAAATACATATTCCTCACGGAACGTAAGCTGAGAAATGAAATTTAAGATACCTAGTTCATATTTTAGAAATCTTGTCATTTTGAAAATTATATTTAGTACTCTAGGTGCTTAAAAAACATCTTCCTCAGGGAACTTGAGCTGAGAAATGAAATTTAAGATACCTAGTTGATATTTTAGAAATCTTGTCATTTTGAAAATTATATTTAGTACTCCAGGTGCTTAAAAAACACATTCCTCAGGGAACTTAAGCTGAGAACTGAAATTTAAGATACCTAGTTGATATTTTAGAAATCTTGTCATTTCGAAAATTATATCTAGTAGTCCAGGTGCTTAAAAAACATCTTCCTCAGGGAATTTAAGCTGAGAATTAAAATTTAAGATACCTAGTTCATATTATAGGGATCCCGTCATTTTGAAAAATATATCTAGTATTCCAGGTGCTTAAAAAACATCTTCCTCAGGGAACTTGAGCTGAGAAATGAAATTTAAGATACCTAGTTGATATTTTAGAAATCTTGTCATTTTGAAAATTATGTTTAGTACTCCAGGTGCTTAAAAAACATCTTCCTCAGAGAACTTGAGCTGAGAACTAAAATTTAATATACCTAGTTCATATTTTAGAAATCTTGTCATTTTGAAAATTGTATCTAGTAGTCCAGGTGCTTAAAAAACATCTTCCTCAGGGAATTTAAGCTGAGAAATGAAATTTAAGATACCTAGTTGATATTTTAGAAATCATGTCATTTTGAAAATTATATTTAGTACTCCAGGAGCTTAAAAAACATCTTCCTCAGAGAACTTAAGCTGACAACTGAAATTTCAGATACCTAGTTTCGACCGGCAATCGAAAGACCTGGGCTCGAATCCCAGCGCAGTCAAAAGCGTCATTTTTTCCACAAAAAGATTTTCAAATTCTTTACATATTTTAGAGAACCCGTCATTTTGAAAATTATATTTAGTAGTCCAGGTGCTTAAAAAAAATCTTCCTCAGGGAACTTAAGGTGAGAACTGAAATTTAAGATACCTAGTTTATATTTTAGAGATCTTGTCATTTTGAAAATTATATCTAATAGTCCAGGTACTTAAAAAACATCTTCCTCAGGCAACTTAAGGTGAGAACTGAAATTTAAGATACCTGGTTTATATTTTAGAGATCCCGTCATTTTGAAAATTATATTCAGTGGTCCAGGAGCTTAAAAAACATCTTCCTCAGAGAACTTGAGCTGAGAACGGAAATTTAAGATACCTGGTTTATATTTTAGAGATCCTGTCATATTGAAAATTATATTTAGTGGTCCAGGAGCTTAAAACACATCTTCCTCAGAGAACTTGAGCTGAGAAAGGAAATTTAAGATACCTAGTTCATATTTTAGAAACCTTGTCATTTTGAAAATTATATTTAGTACTCCAGGTGCTTAAAAAACATCTTCCTCAGGGAACTTGAGCTGAGAAATGAAATTTAAGATACCTAGTTGATATTTTAGATATCTTGTCATTTTGAAAATTATATTTAGTAGTCCAGGTGCTTAAAAAACATCTTCCTCAGGGAACTTGAGCTGAGAAATGAAATTTAAGATACCTAGTTGATATTTTAGAAATCTTGTCATTTTGAAAATTATATTTAGTACTCCAGGTGCTTAAAAAACATCTTCCTCAGAGAACTTAAGCTGACAACTGAAATTTCAGATACCTAGTTTCGACCGGCAATCGAAAGACCTGTGCTCGAATCCCAGCGCAGTCAAAAGCGTCATTTTTTCCACAAAAAGATTTTCAAATTCTTTACATATTTTAGAGATCCCGTAATTTTAAAAATTATATCAAGTCGTCCTGGTGCTTAAAAAACATCTTCCTCAGAGAACTTGAGCTGAGAACGGAAATTTAAGATACCTGGTTTTGTTTTAGAGATCCCGTCATTTTTAAAATTATATCTAGTAGTCCAGGTGCTTAAAAAACATCTTCCTCAGGGAACTTAAGCTGAGAACTGAAATTTAAGATACCTAGTTGATATTTTAGAGATCTTGTCATATTGAAAATTATATTCAGTGGTCCAGGAGCTTAAAAAACATCTTCCTCAGAGAACTTGAGCTGAGAACGGAAATTTAAGATACCTGGTTTATATTTTAGAGATCCTGTCATATTGAAAATTATTTTTAGTGGTCCAGGAGCTTAAAAAACATCTTCCTCAGAGAACTTGAGCTGAGAAATGATATTTAAGATACCTAGTTCATATTTTAGATATCTCGTTATTTTGAAAATTATATTTAGTACTCCAGGTGCTTAAAAAACATCTTCCTCAGGGAACTTGAGCTGAGAAATGAAATTTAAGATACCTAGTTGATATTTTAGAAATCCTGTCATATTGAAAATTATAGTTAGTAGTCCAGGTGCCTAAAATACATATTCCTCACGGAACGTAAGCTGAGAAATGAAATTTAAGATACCTAGTTGATATTTTAGAAATCTTGTCATTTTGAAAATTATATTTAGTACTCCAGGTGCTTAAAAAACATCTTCCTCAGGGAACTTGAGCTGAGAAATGAAATTTAAGATACCTAGTTGATATTTTAGTAATCTTGTCATTTTGAAAATTATATTTAGTACTCCAGGTGCTTAAAAAACATCTTCCTCAGAGAACTTGAGCTGCGAACTGAAATTTAAGATACCTAGTTCATATTTTAGAGATCTTGTCATATTGAAAATGATATTTAGTAGTCCAGGTGCTTAAAAAACATCTTCCTCAGGGAACTTGAGCTGAGAAATGAAATTTAATATACCTAGTTGATATTTTAGAAATCTTGTCATTTTTAAAAAAATATTTAGTACTCCAGGTGCTTAAAAAACACCTTCCTCAGAGAACTTGAGCTGAGAACTGACATTTAAGATACCTAGTTTCGACCGGCAATCGAAAGACCTGGGCTCGAATCCCAGCGCAGTCAAAAGCGTCATTTTTTCCACAAAAGATTTTCAAATTCTTTACATATTTTAGAGATCCCGTAATTTTAAAAATTATATCAAGTCGTCCTGGTGCTTAAAAAACATATTCCTCACGGAACGTAAGCTGAGAAATGAAATTTAAGATACCTAGTTCATATTTTAGAAATCTTGTCATTTTGAAAATTATATTTATTACTGAAGGTGCTTAAAAAACAACTTCCTCAGGGAACATGAGCTGAGAAATGAAATTTAAGATACCTAGTTGATATTTTAGAAATCTTGTCATTTTGAAAATTCTAATTAGGACTCCAGGTGCTTAAAAAACATCTTCCTCAGGGAACTTGAGCTGAGAAATGAAATTTAAGATACCTAGTTGATATTTTAGAAATCTTGTCATTTTGAAAATTATATTTAGTACTCCAGGTGCTTAAAACATCTTCCTCAGAGAACTTGAGCTGAGAACGGAAATTTAAGATACCTGGATTATATTTTAGAGATCCTGTCATATTGAAAATTATATTTAGTGGTCCAAGTGCTTAAAAAACATCTTCCTCAGGGAATTTAAGCTGAGAACTGAAAATTAAGATACCTGGTTTTGTTTTAGAGATCCCGTCATTTTGTGATTTATATCTAGTAGTCCAGGTGCCTAAAATACATATTCCTCACGGAACGTAAGCTGAGAAATGAAATTTAAGATACCTAGTTGATATTTTAGAAATCTTGTCATTTTGAAAATTATATTTAGTACTCCAGGTGCTTAAAAAACATCTTCCTCAGGGAACTTGAGCTGAGAAATGAAATTTAAGATACCTAGTTGATATTTTAGAAATCTTGTCATTTTGAAAATTATATTTAGTACTCCAGGTGCTTAAAAAACATCTTCCTCAGAGAACTTGAGCTGAGAACGGAAATTTAAGATACCTGGTTTATATTTTAGAGATCCTGTCATATTGAAAATAATATTTAGTAGTCCAGGTGCCTAAAATACATATTCCTCACGGAACGTAAGCTGAGAAATGAAATTTAAGATACCTAGTTGATATTTTAGAAATCTTGTCATTTTGAAAATTATATTTAGTACTCCAGGTGCTTAAAAAACATCTTCCTCAGGGAACTTGAGCTGAGAAATGAAATTTAATATACCTAGTTGATATTTTAGAAATCTTGTCATTTTGAAAATTATATTTAGTACTCCAGGTGCTTAAAAAACATCTTCCTCAGAGAACGTGAGCTGAGAACTGACATTTGAGATACCTAGTTCATATTTTAGAGATCTTGTCATATTGAAAATGATATTTATTAGTCCAGGTGCTTAAAAAACATCTGCCTCCGGAACTTGAGCTGAGAAATGAAATTTAAGATACCTAGTTGATATTTTAGAAATCATGTCATTTTGAAAATTATATTTAGTACTCCAGGAGCTTAAAAAACATCTTCCTCAGAGAACTTAAGCTGACAACTGAAATTTCAGATACCTAGTTTCGACCGGCAATCGAAAGACCTGTGCTCGAATCCCAGCGCAGTCAAAAGCGTCATTTTTTCCACAAAAAGATTTTCAAATTCTTTACATATTTTAGAGATCCCGTAAATTTAAAAATTATATTAAGTCGTCCTGGTTCTTAAAAAACATATTCCTCACGGAACGTAAGCTGAGAAATGAAATTTAAGATACCTAGTTCATATTTTAGAAACCTTGTCATTTTGAAAATTATATTTAGTACTCCAGGTGCTTAAAAAACATCTTCCTCAGAGAACTTGAGCTGCGAACTGAAATTTAAGATACCTAGTTCATATTTTAGAGATCTTGTCATATTGAAAATGATATTTAATAGTCCAGGTGCTTAAAAAACATCTTCCTCAGGGAACTTGAGCTGAGAACTGAAATTTAAGATACCTAGTTCATATTTTAGAGATCTTGTCATATTGAAAATGATATTTAGTAGTCCAGGTGCTTAAAAAACATCTTCCTCAGGGAACTTGAGCTGAGAACTGAAATTTAAGATACCTGGTTTTGTTTTATAGATCCCGTCATTTTGAAAGTTATATCTAGTAGTCCAGGTGCTTAGAAAACATCTTCCTCAGGGAACTTAAACTGAGAACTGAAAATTAAGATACCTAGTTGATATTTTAGAGATTTTGTCATATGGAAAATTATATTTAGTAGTCGAGGTCCTTAAAAAACATCTTTCTCAGGGAACTTGAGCTGAGAACTGAAATTTAAGATATCTAGTTCATATTTTAGAAATCTTGTCATTTTGAAAATTATATTTAGTACTCCAGGTGCTTAAAAAACATTTTCCTCAGGGAACTTAAGCTGAGAACTGAAATTTAAGATACCTAGTTCATATTTTAGAGATCTTGTCATATTGAAAATGATATTTAGTAGTCCAGGTGCTTAAAAAACATCTTCCTCAGGGAACTTGAGCTGAGAAATGAAATTTAAGATACCTAGTTGATATTTTAGAAATCTTGTCATTTTGAAAATTATATTTAGTACTCCAGGTGCTTAAAAAACATCTTCCTCAGAGAACTAAAGCTGACAACTGAAATTTCAGATACCTAGTTTCGACCGGCAATCGAAAGACCTGTGCTCGAATCCCAGCGCAGTCAAAAGCGTCATTTTTTCCACAAAAAGATTTTCAAATTCTTTACATATTTTAGAGATCCCGTAAATTTAAAAATTATATTAAGTCGTCCTGGTTCTTAAAAAACATATTCCTCACGGAACGTAAGATGAGAAATGAAATTTAAGATACCTAGCTGATATTTTAGACATCTTGTCATTTTGAAAATTATATTTAGTACTCCAGGTGCTTAAAAAACATCTTCCTCAGAGAACTTGAGTTGCGAACTGAAATTTAACATAACTAGTTCATATTTTAGAGATCTTTTCATATTGAAAATGATATTTAATAGTCCAGGTGCTTAAAAAACATCTTCCTCAGGGAACTTGAGATGAGAAATGAAATTTAAGATACCTAGTTGATATTTTAGAAATCTTGTCACATTGAAAGTTATATTTAGTAGTCCAGGTGCTTAAAAAACATCTTCCTCAGGGAACTTAAGCTGAGAACTGAAATTTAAGATACCTAGTTGATATTTTAGAGATCTTGTCATATTTAAAATTATATTTAGTGGTCCAAGTGCTTAAAAAACATCTTCCTCAGGGAACTTGAGCTGAGAACTGAAAATTAAGATACGTAGTTCATGTTTTAGAAATCTTGTCATTTTGAAAATTATATTTAGTACTTCACGTGCTTAAAAAACATCTTCCTCAGGAACGTAAGCTGAGAAATGAAATTTAAGATACCTAGTTGATATTTTAGAAATCTTGTCATTTTGAAAATTATATTTAGTAGTCCAGGTGCCTAAAATACATATTCCTCACGGAACGTAAGCTGAGAAATGGAATTTAAGATACCTAGTTCATATTTTAGAAATCTTGTCATTTTGAAAATTATATTTAGTACTCCAGGTGCTTAAAAAACATCTTCCTCAGGGAACTTGAGCTGAGAAATGAAATTTAAGAGACCTAGTTCATATTTTAGAGATCTTGTCATATTGAAAATGATATTTAGAAGTCCAGGTGCTTAAAAAACATCTTCCTCAGGGAACTTGAGCTGAGAAATGAAATTTAAGATACCTAGTTGATATTTTAGAAATCTTGTCATTTTGAAAATTATATTTAGTACTCCAGGTGCTTAAAAAACATCTTCCTCAGGGAACTTAAGCTGAGAACTGAAATTTAAGATACCTAGTTGATATTTTAGAGATCTTGTCATATTGAAAATTATATTTAGTTGTCCAAGTGCTTAAAAAACATCTTCCTCAGGGAACTGAAGCTGAGAACTGAAATTTAAGATACCTAGTTGATATTTTAGAAATCTTGTCATTTTGAAAATTATATTTAGTACTCCAGGTGCCTAAAATACATATTCCTCACTGAACGTAAGCTGAGAAATGTAATTTAAGATACGTAGTTCATATTTTAGAAATCTTGTCATTTTGAAAATTATATTTAGTACTCCAGGTGCCTAAAATACATATTCCTCACGGAACGTAAGCTGAGAAATGAAATTTAAGATACCTAGTTGATATTTTAGAAATCTTGTCATTTTGAAAATTATATTTAGTACTCCAGGTGCTTAAAAAACATCTTCCTCAGGGAACTTGAGCTGAGAAATGAAATTTAAGATACCTAGTTGATATTTTAGAAATCTTGTCATTTTGAAAATTATATTTAGTACTCCAGGTGCTTAAAAAACACCTTCCTCAGAGAACTTGAGCTGAGAACTGACATTTACGAGACCTAGTTCATATTTTAGAGATCTTGTCATATTGAAAATGATATTTATTAGTCCAGGTGCTTAAAAAACATCTTCCTCAGGGAACTTGAGCTGAGAAATGAAATTTCAGATACCTAGTTGATATTTTAGAAATCTTGTCAAAAAGAATATTATATTTAGTACTCCAGGTGCTTAAAAAACATCTTCCTCAGGGAACTTAAGCTGAGAACTGAAATTTAAGATACCTAGTTGATATTTTAGAGATCTTGTCATATTGAAAATTATATTTAGTTGTCCAAGTGCTTAAAAAACATCTTCCTCAGGGAACTGAAGCTGAGAACTGAAATTTAAGATACCTAGTTGATATTTTAGAAATCTTGTCATTTTGAAAATTATATTTAGTACTCCAGGTGCCTAAAATACATATTCCTCACGGAACGTAAGCTGAGAAATGAAATTTAAGATACCTAGTTCATATTTTAGAAATCTTGTCATTTTGAAAATTATATTTAGTACTCCAGGTGCTTAAAAAACATCTTCCTCAGAGAACTTGAGCTGAGAACTGAAATTTAAGATACCTAGTTCATATTTTAGAGATCTTGTCATATTGAAAATGATATTTAGTAGTCCAGGTGCTTAAAAAACATCTTCCTCAGGGAACTTGAGCTGAGAAATGAAATTTAAGATACCTAGTTGATATTTTAGAAATCTTGTCATTTTGAAAATTATATTTAGTAGTCCAGGTGCTTAAAAAACATCTTCCTCAGGGAACTTAAGCTGAGAACTGAAATTTAAGATACCTAGTTGATATTTTAGAGATCTTGTCATATTGAAAATTATATTTAGTTGTCCAAGTGCTTAAAAAACATCTTCCTCAGGGAACTTAAGCTGAGAAATGAAATTTAAGATACCTAGTTCATATTTTAGAAATCTTGTCATTTTGAAAATTATATTTAGTACTCCAGGTGCTTAAAAAACATCTTCCTCAGGGAACTTGAGCTGAGAAATGAAATTTAAGATACCTAGTTGATATTTTAGAAATCTTGTCATTTTGAAAATTATATTTAGTAGTCCAGGTGCCTAAAATACATATTCCTCACGGAACGTAAGCTGAGAAATGGAATTTAAGATACCTAGTTCATATTTTAGAAATCTTGTCATTTTGAAAATTATATTTAGTACTCCAGGTGCTTAAAAAACACCTTCCTCAGAGAACTTGAGCTGAGAACTGACATTTAAGAGAACTAGCTCATATTTTAGAGATATTTTAAGATTGAATGTTATATTTATTAGTCCAGGTGCTTAAAAAACATCTTCCTCAGGGAACTTGAGCTGAGAAATGAAATTTAAGATACCTAGTTGATATTTTAGAAATCTTGTCACATTGAAAATTATATTTAGTACTCCAGGTGCTTAAAAAACATCTTCCTCAGGGAACTTAAGCTGAGAACTGAAATTTAAGATACCTAGTTGATATTTTAGAGATCTTGTCATATTGAAAATTATATTTATTAGTCCAAGTGCTTAAAAAACATCTTCCTCAGGGAACTTAAGCTGAGAACTGAAATTTAAGATACCTGGATTATGTTTTAGAAATCTTGTCATTTTGAAAATTATATTTAGTACTCCAGGTGCCTAAAATACATATTCCTCACGGAACGTAAGCTGAGAAATGTAATTTAAGATACGTAGTTCATATTTTAGAAATCTTGTCATTTTGAAAATTATATTTAGTACTCCAGGTGCCTAAAATACATATTCCTCACGGAACGTAAGCTGAGAAATGAAATTTAAGATACCTAGTTCATATTTTAGAAATCTTGTCATTTTGAAAATTATATTTAGTACTCCAGGTGCTTAAAAAACATCTTCCTCAGGGAACTTGAGCTGAGAAATGAAATTTAATATACCTAGTTGATATTTTAGAAATCTTGTCATTTTGAAAATTATATTTAGTACTCAAGGTGCTTAAAAAACACCTTCCTCAGAGAACTTGAGCTGAGAACTGACATTTACGAGACCTAGTTCATATTTTAGAGATCTTGTCATTTTGAAAATGATATTTAATAGTCCAGGTGCTTAAAAAACATCTTCCTCAGGGAACTTGAGCTGAGAAATGAAATTTAAGATACCTAGATCATATTTTAGAAATCTTGTCACAGTGAAAATTATATTTAGTACTCCAGGTGCTTAAAAAACATCTTCCTCAGGGAACTTAAGCTGAGAACTGAAATTTAAGATACCTAGTTGATATTTTAGAGATCTTGTCATATTGAAAATTATATTTAGTTGTCCAAGTGCTTAAAAAACATCTTCCTCAGGGAACTGAAGCTGAGAACTGAAATTTAAGATACCTAGTTGATATTTTAGAAATCTTGTCATTTTGAAAATTATATTTAGTAGTCCAGGTGCCTAAAATACATATTCCTCACGGAACGTTAGCTGAGAAATGAAATTTAAGATACCTAGTTGATATTTTAGAAATCTTGTCACATTGAAAATTATATTTAGTACTCCAGGTGCTTAAAAAACATCTTCCTCATGGAACTTAAGTTTAGAACTGAAATTTAATAGACCTAGTTCATATTTTAGAGATCTTGTCATATTGAAATTTATATTTATTAGTCCAGGTGCTTAAAAAACATCTTCCTCAGGGAACTTGAGCTGAGAACTAAAATTTAAGATACCTGGTTTTGTTTTAGAGATCCCGTCATTTTGAAAGTTATATCTAGTAGTCCAGGTGCTTAGAAAACATCTTCCTCAGGGAACTTAAACTGAGAACTGAAATTTAAGATACCTAGTTGATATTTTAGAGATCTTGTCATATTGAAAATTATATTTAGTGGTCCAAGTGCTTAAAAAACATCTTCCTCAGGGAACTTAAGCTGATAACTGAAATTTAGGATACCTGGTTTTGTTTTAGAGATCCCGTCATTTTTAAAATGATATAAAACACCTTCCTCAGAGAACTTGAGCTGAGAACTGACATTTAAGATACATAGTTCATATTTTAGAGATCTTGTCATATTGAAAATGATATTTATTAGTCCAGGTGCTTAAAAAACATCTTCCTCAGGGAACTTGAGCTGAGAAATGAAATTTAATATACCTAGTTGATATTTTAGAAATCTTGTCATTTTGAAAATTATATTTAGTACTCCAGGTGCTTAAAAAACACCTTCCTCAGAGAACTTGAGCTGAGAACTGACATTTAAGATACCTAGTTTCGACCGGCAATCGAAAGACCTGGGCTCGAATCCCAGCGCAGTCAAAAGCGTCATTTTTTCCACAAAAAGATTTTCAAATTCTTTACATATTTTAGAGATCCCGTAATTTTAAAAATTATATCAAGTCGTCCTGGTTCTTAAAAAACATATTCCTCACGGAACGTAAGCTGAGAAATGAAATTTAAGATACCTAGTTCATATTTTAGAAATCTTGTCATTTTGAAAATTATATTTATCACTCCAGGTGCTTAAAAAACATCTTCCTCAGGGAACATGAGCTGAGAAATGAAATTTAAGATACCTAGTTCATATTTTAGAGGTCTTGTCATATTGAAAATTATATTTAGTGGTCCAGGAGCTTAAAAAACATCTTCCTCAGAGAACTTGAGCTGAGAAATGAAATTTAAGATACCTAGTTGATATTTTAGAAATCTTGTCATTTTGAAAATTATATTTAGTACTCCAGGTGCTTAAAAAACATCTTCCTCAGGGAACTTGAGCTGAGAACTGAAATTTAAGATACCTAGTTCATATTTTAGAAATCTTGTCATATTGAAAATTATATTTATAAATCCAGGTGATTAAAAAACATCTTCCTCAGGGAACTTGAGCTGAGAAATGAAATTTAAGATACCTAGCTGATATTTTAGAAATCTTGTCATTTTGAAAATTATATTTAGTACTCCAGGTGCTTAAAAAACATCTTCCTCAGAGAACTTGAGCTGCGAACTGAAATTTAACATAACTAGTTCATATTTTAGAGATCTTGTCATATTGAAAATGATATTTATTAGTCCAGGTGCTTAAACAACATCTTCCTCAGGGAACTTGAGCTGAGAAATGAAATTTAAGATACCTAGTTGATATTTCAGAGATCTTGTCATATTGAAAATTATATTTAGTGGTCCAAGTGCTTAAAAAACATCTTCCTCAGGGAACTTAAGCTGAGAACTGAAATTTAAGATACCTGGTTCATATTTTAGAAATCTTGTCATTTCGAAAATTATATTTAGTAGTCCAGGTGCCTAAAATACATATTCCTCACGGAACGTAAGCTGAGAAATGAAATTTAAGATACCTAGTTCATATTTTAGAAATCTTGTCATTTTGAAAATTATATTTAGTAGTCCAGGTGCCTAAAATACATATTCCTCACGGAACGTAAGCTGAGAAATGAAATTTAAGATACCTAGTTCATATTTTAGAAATCTTGTCATTTTGAAAATTATATTTAGTACTCCAGGTGCTTAAAAAACATCTTCCTCAGGGAACTTGAGCTGAGAAATGAAATTTAATATACCTAGTTGATATTTTAGAAATCTTGTCATTTTGAAAATTATATTTAGTACTCCAGGTGCTTAAAAAACACCTTCCTCAGAGAACTTGAGCTGAGAACTGACATTTAAGAGACCTAGTTCATATTTTAGAGATCTTGTCATGTTGAAAATGATATTTAGTAGTCCAGGTGCTTAAAAAACATCTTCCCCAGGGAACTTGAGCTGAGAACTAAAATTTAAGATACCTGGTTTTGTTTTAGAGATCCCGTCATTTTGAAAGCTATATCTAGTAGTCCAGGTGCTTAGAAAACATCTTCCTCAGGGAACTTAAACTGAGAACTGAAATTTAAGATACCTAGTTGATATTTTAGAGATCTTGTCATATTGAAAATTATATTTAGTGGTCCAAGTGCTTAAAAAACATCTTCCTCAGGGAACTTAAGCTGAGAACTGAAATTTAGGATACCTGGTTTTGTTTTAGAGATCCCGTCATTTTTAAAATGATATAAAACACCTTCCTCAGAGCACTTGAGCTGAGAACTGACATTTAAGATACATAGTTCATATTTTAGAGATCTTGTCATATTGAAAATGATATTTATTAGTCCAGGTGCTTAAAAAAAATCTTCCTCAGGGAACTTGAGCTGAGAAATGAAATTTAATATACCTAGTTGATATTTTAGAAATCTTGTCATTTTGAAAATTATATTTAGTACTCCAGGTGCTTAAAAAACACCTTCCTCAGAGAACTTGAGCTGAGAACTGACATTTAAGATACCTAGTTTCGACCGGCAATCGAAAGACCTGGGCTCGAATCCCAGCGCAGTCAAAAGCGTCATTTTTTCCACAAAAAGATTTTCAAATTCTTTACATATTTTAGAGATCCCGTAATTTTAAAAATTATATCAAGTCGTCCTGGTTCTTAAAAAACATATTCCTCACGGAACGTAAGCTGAGAAATGAAATTTAAGATACCTAGTTCATATTTTAGAAATCTTGTCATTTTGAAAATTATATTTATCACTCCAGGTGCTTAAAAAACATCTTCCTCAGGGAACATGAGCTGAGAAATGAAATTTAAGATACCTAGTTCATATTTTAGAGGTCTTGTCATATTGAAAATTATATTTAGTGGTCCAGGAGCTTAAAAAACATCTTCCTCAGAGAACTTGAGATGAGAAATGAAATTTAAGATACCTAGTTGATATTTTAGAAATCTTGTCATTTTGAAAATAATATTTAGTACTCCAGGTGCTTAAAAAACATCTTCCTCAGGGAACTTAAACTGAAAACTGAAATTTAAGATACCTGGTTTATATTTTAGAAATCTTGTCATTTTGAAAATTATATTTATCACTCCAGGTGCTTAAAAAACATCTTCCTCAGGGAACTTGAGCTGAGAAATGAAATTTAAGATACCTAGTTGATATTTTAGAAATCTTGTCACATTGAAAAGTATATTTAGTACTCCAGGTGCTTAAAAAACATCTTCCTCAGGGAACTTGAGCTGAGAAATGAAATTTAAGATACCTAGTTGATATTTCAGAGATCTTGTCATATTGAAAATTATATTTAGTGGTCCAAGTGCTTAAAAAACATCTTCCTCAGGGAACTTAAGCTGAGAACTGAAATTTAAGATACCTGGTTCATATTTTAGAAATCTTGTCATTTCGAAAATTATATTTAGTAGTCCAGGTGCCTAAAATACATATTCCTCACGGAACGTAAGCTGAGAAATGAAATTTAAGATACCTAGTTCATATTTTAGAAATCTTGTCATTTTGAAAATTATATTTAGTACTCCAGGTGCCTAAAATACATATTCCTCACGGAACGTAAGCTGAGAAATGAAATTTAAGATACCTAGTTCATATTTTAGAAATCTTGTCATTTTGAAAATTATATTTAGTAGTCCAGGTGCTTAAAAAACATCTTCCTCAGGGAACTTAATCTGAGAACTGAAATTTAAGATACGAAGTTCATATTTCAGAAATCCAGTCATTTTAAAAAATATCTTTATTAGTCCAGGTGATTAAAAAACATCTTCCTCAGGGAACTTGAGCTGAGAAATGAAATTTAAGATACCTAGTTGATATTTTAGAAATCTTGTAATTTTGAAAATTATATTTAGTACTCCAGGTGCTTAAAAAACACCTTCCTCAGAGAACTTGAGCTGAGAACTGACATTTAAGAGACCTAGTTTATATTTTAGAGATCTTGGCATATTGAAAATGATATTTAGTAGTCCAGGTGCTTAAAAAACATCTTCCTCAGGGAACTTGAGCTGAGAACTGAAATTTAAGATATCTAGTTGATATTTTAGAAATCTTGTCATTTTGAAAATTATATTTAGTACTCCAGGTGCTTAAAAAACATCTTCCTCAGGGAACTTAATCTGAGAACTGAAATTTAAGATACCTGGTTCATATTTTAGAAATCTTGTCATTTTGAAAATTATATTTATCACTCCAGGTGCTTAAAAAACATCTTCCTCAGGGAACTTGAGCTGAGAAATGAAATTTAAGATACCTAGTTGATATTTTAGAAATCTTGTCACATTGAAAAGTATATTTAGTACTCCAGGTGCTTAAAAAACATCTTCCTCAGGGAACTTGAGCTGAAAAATGAAATTTAAGATACCTAGTTGATATTTCAGAGATCTTGTCATATTGAAAATTATATTTAGTGGTCCAAGTGCTTAAAAAACATCTTCCTCAGGGAACTTAAGCTGAGAACTGAAATTTAAGATACCTGGTTCATATTTTAGAAATCTTGTCATTTCGAAAATTATATTTAGTAGTCCAGGTGCCTAAAATACATATTCCTCACGGAACGTAAGCTGAGAAATGAAATTTAAGATACCTAGTTCATATTTTAGAAATCTTGTCATTTTGAAAATTATATTTAGTACTCCCGGTGCCTAAAATACATCTTCCCCCCGGAACGTTAGCTGAGAAATGAAATTTAAGATACCTAGTTCATATTTTAGAAATCTTGTCATTTTGAAAATTATATTTAGTACTCCAGGTGCTTAAAAAACATCTTCCTCAGGGAACTTGAGCTGAGAAATGAAATTTAATATACCTAGTTGATATTTTAGAATTCTTGTCATTTTGAAAATTATATTTAGTACTCCAGGTGCTTAAAAAACACCTTCCTCAGAGAACTTGAGCTGAGAACTGACATTTAAGAGACCTAGTTCATATTTTAGAGATCTTGTCATATTGAAAATGATATTTAGTAGTCCAGGTGCTTAAAAAACATCTTCCTCAGGGAACTTGAGCTGAGAACTAAAATTTAAGATACCTGGTTTTGTTTTAGAGATCCCGTCATTTTGAAAGCTATATCTAGTAGTCCAGGTGCTTAGAAAACATCTTCCTCAGGGAACTTAAACTGAGAACTGAAATTTAAGATACCTAGTTGATATTTTAGAGATCTTGTCATATTGAAAATTATATTTAGTGGTCCAAGTGCTTAAAAAACATCTTCCTCAGGGAACTTAAGCTGAGAACTGAAATTTAGGATACCTGGTTTTGTTTTAGAGATCCCGTCATTTTTAAAATGATATAAAACACCTTCCTCAGAGCACTTGAGCTGAGAACTGACATTTAAGATACATAGTTCATATTTTAGAGATCTTGTCATATTGAAAATGATATTAATAGTCCAGGTGCTTGAAAAAAATCTTCCTCAGGGAACTTGAGCTGAGTAATGAAATTTAGTATACCTAGTTGATATTTTAGAAATCTTGTCATTTTGAAAATTATATTTAGTACTCCAGGTGCTTAAAAAACATCTTCCTCAGAGAACTTGAGCTGAGAACTGACATTTAAGATACCTAGTTTCGACCGGCAATCGAAAGACCTGGGCTCGAATCCCAGCGCAGTCAAAAGCGTCATTTTTTCCACAAAAAGATTTTCAAATTCTTTACATATTTTAGAGATCCCGTAATTTTAAAAATTATATCAAGTCGTCCTGGTTCTTAAAAACATATTCCTCACGGAACGTAAGCTGAGAAATGAAATTTAAGATACCTAGTTCATATTTTAGAAATCTTGTCATTTTGAAAATTATATTTATCACTCCAGGTGCTTAAAAAACATCTTCCTCAGGGAACATGAGCTGAGAAATGAAATTTAAGATACCTAGTTCATATTTTAGAGGTCTTGTCATATTGAAAATTATATTTAGTGGTCCAGGAGCTTAAAAAACATCTTCCTCAGAGAACTTGAGATGAGAAATGAAATTTAAGATACCTAGTTGATATTTTAGAAATCTTGTCATTTTGAAAATTATATTTAGTACTCCAGGTGCTTAAAAAACATCTTCCTCAGGGAACTTAATCTGAGAACTGAAATTTAAGATACCTGGTTCATATTTTAGAAATCTTGTCATTTTGAAAATTATATTTATCACTCCAGGTGCTTAAAAAACATCTTCCTCAGGGAACTTGAGCTGAGAAATGAAATTTAAGATACCTAGTTGATATTTTAGAAATCTTGTCACATTGAAAAGTATATTTAGTACTCCAGGTGCTTAAAAAACATCTTCCTCAGGGAACTTAAGCTGAGAACTGAAATTTAAGATACCTAGTTGATATTTTAGAGATCTTGTCATATTGAAAATTATATTTAGTTGTCCAAGTGCTTAAAAAACATCTTCGTCAGGGAACTGAAGCTGAGAACTGAAATTTAAGATACCTGGTTCATATTTTAGAAATCTTGTCATTTCGAAAATTATATTTAGTAGTCCAGGTGCCTAAAATACATATTCCTCACGGAACGTAAGCTGAGAAATGAAATTTAAGATACCTAGTTCATATTTTAGAAATCTTGTCATTTTGAAAATTATATTTAGTACTCCAGGTGCCTAAAATACATATTCCTCACGGAACGTAAGCTGAGAAATGAAATTTAAGATACCTAGTTCATATTTTAGAAATCTTGTCATTTTGAAAATTATATTTAGTACTCCAGGTGCTTAAAAAACATCTTCCTCAGGGAACTTGAGCTGAGAAATGAAATTTAATATACCTAGTTGATATTTTAGAAATCTTGTCATTTTGAAAATTATATTTAGTACTCCAGGTGCTTAGAAAACATCTTCCTCAGAGAACTTGAGCTGAGAACTGAAATTTAAGATACCTAGTTTATATTGTAGAAATCTTGTCATTTTGAAAATTATATTTAGTACTCCAGGTGCTTAAAAAACATCTTCCTCAGAGAACTTGAGCTGAGAACTAAAATTTAAGATACCTGGTTTTGTTTTAGAGATCCCGTCATTTTGAAAATTATATCTAGTAGTCCAGGTGCTTAAAAAACATCTTCCTCAGGGAACTTAAACTGAGAACTGAAATTTAAGATACCTAGTTGATATTTTAGAGATCTTGTCATATTGAAAATTATATTTAGTGGTCCAAGTGCTTAAAAAACATCTTCCTCAGGGAACTTAAGCTGAGAACTGAAATTTAGGATACCTGGTTTTGTTTTAGAGATCCCGTCATTTTTAAAATGATATAAAATAGCTTCCTCAGAGAACTTGAGCTGAGAACTGACATTTAAGATACATAGTTCATATTTTAGAGATCTTGTCATATTGAAAATGATATTTAATAGTCCAGGTGCTTAAAAAACCTCTTCCTCAGGGAACTTGAGCTGAGAAATGAAATTTAATGTACCAAGTTGATATATGAGAAAACATGCCAGTTTGAACATTATATTTAGTACTCCAGGTGCTTAAAAAACATCTTCCTCAGAGAACTTGAGCTGAGAACTGACATTTAAGATACCTAGTTTCGACCGGCAATCGAAAGACCTGGGCTCGAATCCCAGCGCAGTCAAAAGCGTCATTTTTTCCACAAAAAGATTTTCAAATTCTTTACATATTTTAGAGATCCCGTAATTTTAAAAATTATATCAAGTCGTCCTGGTTCTTAAAAAACATATTCCTCACGGAACGTAAGCTGAGAAATGAAATTTAAGATACCTAGTTCATATTTTAGAAATCTTGTCATTTTGAAAATTATATTTATCACTCCAGGTGCTTAAAAAACATCTTCCTCAGGGAACATGAGCTGAGAAATGAAATTTAAGATACCTAGTTCATATTTTAGAGGTCTTGTCATATTGAAAATTATATTTAGTGGTCCAGGAGCTTAAAAAACATCTTCCTCAGAGAACTTGAGCTGAGAAATGAAATTTAAGATACCTAGTTGATATTTTAGAAATCTTGTCATTTTGAAAATTATATTTTGTACTCCAGGTGCTTAAAAAACATCCTCCTCAGGGAACTTAAGCTTAGAACTGAAATTTTAGATACCTAGTTGATATTTTAGAGATCTTGTCATATTGAAAATTATATTTAGTGGTCCAAGTGCTTAAAAAACATCTTCCTCAGGGAACTTAAGCTGAGAACTGAAATTTAATATACCTGGTTCATATTTTAGAAATCTTGTCATTTTGAAAATTATATTTATCACTCCAGGTGCTTAAAAAACATCTTCCTCAGGGAACTTGAGCTGAGAAATGAAATTTAATATACCTAGTTGATATTTTAGAAACCTTGTCATTTTGAAAATTATATTTAGTACTCCAGGTGCTTAAAAAACATCTTCCTCAGAGAACTTGAGCTGCGAACTGAAATTTAAGATACCTAGTTCATATTTTAGAGATCTTGTCATATTGAAAATGATATTTAGTAGTCCAGGTGCTTAAAAAACATCTTCCTCAGGGAACTTGAGCTGAGAAATGAAATTTAAGATACCTAGTTGATATTTTAGAAATCTTGTCATTTTGAAAATTATATTTAGTACTCCAGGTGCTTAAAAAACATCTTCCTCAGAGAACTTAATCTGACAACTGAAATTTCAGATACCTAGTTTCGACCGGCAATCGAAAGACCTGGGCTCTAATCCGAGCGCAGTCAAAAGCGTCATTTTTTCCACAAAAAGATTTTCAAATTCTTTACATATTTTAGAGATAACGTAATTTTAAAAATTATATCAAGTCGTCCTGGTGCTTAAAAAACATCTTCCTCAGGAACGTAAGCTGAGAAATGAAATTTAAGATACCTAGTTGATATTTTAGAAATCTTGTCATTTTGAAAATTATATCTATCACTCCAGGTGTTTAAAAAAAATCTTCCTCAGGGAACATGAGCTGAGAAATGAAATTTAAGATACCTAGTTGATATTTTAGAAATCTTGTCATTTTGAAAATTATATTTAGTACTCCAGGTGCTTAAAAAACATCTTCCTCAGAGAACTTGAGCTGAGAACTGAAATTTAAGATACCTAGTTCATATTTTAGAGATCTTGTCATATTGAAAATGATATTTAGTAGTCCAGGTGCTTAAAAAACATCTTCCTCAGGGAACTTGAGCTGAGAACTGAAATTTAAGATACCTAGTTGATATTTTAGAAATCTTATCATTTTGAAAATTATATTTAGTACTCCAGGTGCTTAAAAAACATCTTCCTCAGAGAACTTAAGCTGACAACTGAAATTTCAGATACCTAGTTCATATTTTAGAGATCCCGTAATTTTAAAAATTATATCAAGTCGTCCTGGTGCTTAAAAAACATCTTCCTCAGGGAAATTAAGCCGAGAACTAAAATTTAAGATACCTGGTTGATATTTTAGAAATCTTGTCATTTTGAAATATATATTTAGTACTCCAGGTGCATAAAAAACATCTTCCTCAGGGAACTTGAGCTGAGAACTGAAATTTAAGATACCTAGTTCATATTTTAGAAATGTTGTCATTTTGAAAATTATATTTAGTACTCCAGGTGCTTAAAAAACATCTTCCTCCGGGAACTTGAGCTGAGACCTGAAATTTAAGATACTTAGTTCATATTTTAGAGGTCTTGTCATATTGAAAATGATATTTATTAGTCCTGGTGCTTAAAAAACATCTTCCTCAGGGAACTTGAGCTGAGAAATGAAATTTAAGATACCTAGTTGATATTTTAGAAATCTTGTCATTTTGAAAATTATATTTAGTACTCCAGGTGCTTAAAAAACATCTTCCTCAGGGAACTTAAGCTGAGAACTGAAATTTATGATACCTGGTACATATTTTAGAGATCTCGTCATTTTGAAAATTATATTTAGTAGTCCAGGTGCCTAAAATACATATTCCTGACGGAACGTAAGCTGAGAAATGAAATTTAAGATACCTAGTTCATATTTTAGAAATCTTGTCATGTTGAAAATTATATTTAGTACTCCAGGTGCCTAAAATACATATTCCTCACGGAACGTAAGCTGAGAAATGAAATTTGAGATACCTAGTTGATATTATAGAAATCTTGTCATTTTGAAAATTATATTTATTACTCCAGGTGCTTAAAAAACATCTTACTCAGCGAACTTGAGCTGAGAAATGAAATTTAAGATACCTAGTTGATATTTTAGAAATCTTGTCATTTTGAAAATTATATTTAGTACTCCAGGTGCTTAAAAAACATCTTCCTCAGAGAACTTGAGCTGAGAACTGAAATTTAAGATACCTAGTTCATATTTTAGAGATCTTGTCATATTGAAAATGATATTAATAGTCCAGGTGCTTAGAAAACATCTTCCTCAGGGAACTTGAGCTGAGAAATGAAATTTAAGATACCTAGTTGATATTTTAGAAATCTTGTCATTTTGAAAATTATATTTAGTACTCCAGGAGCTAAAAATACATCGTCCTCAGAGAACTTAAGCTGACAACTGAAATTTCAGATACCTAGTTTCGACCGGCAATCGAAAGACCTGGGCTCTAATCCGAGCGCAGTCAAAAGCGTCATTTTTTCCACAAAAGATTTTCAAATTCTTTACATATTTTAGAGATCCCGTAATTTTAAAAATTATATCAAGTCGTCCTGGTGCTTAAAAAACATATTCCTCACGGACCGTAAGCTGAGAAATGAAATTTAAGATACCTAGTTCATATTTTAGAAATCTTGTCATTTTGAAAATTATATCTTTCACTCCAGGTGTTTAAAAAAATCTTCCTCAGGGAACATGAGCTGAGAAATGAAATTTAAGATACCTAGTTGATATTTTAGAAATCTTGTCATTTTGAAAATTATATTTAGTACTCCAGGTGCTTAAAAAACATCTTCCTCAGAGAACTTGAGCTGAGAACTGAAATTTAAGATACCTAGTTCATATTTTAGAGATCTTGTCATATTGAAAATGATATTTAGTAGTCCAGGTGCTTAAAAAACATCTTCCTCAGGGAACTTGAGCTGAGAAATGAAATTTAAGATACCTAGTTTATATTTTAGAAATCTTGTCATTTTTAAAATTATATTTAGTACTCCAGGTGCTTAAAAAACATCTTCCTCAGAGAACTTAAGCTGACAACTGAAATTTCAGATACCTAGTTCATATTTTAGAGATCCCGTAATTTTAAAAATTATATCAAGTCGTCCTGGTGCTTAAAAAACATCTTCCTCAGGGAAATTAAGCCGAGAACTAAAATTTAAGATACCTAGTTGATATTTTAGAAATCTTGTCATTTTGAAAATGATATTAATAGTCCAGGTGCTTAGAAAACATCTTCCTCAGGGAACTTGAGCTGAGAAATGAAATTTAAGATACCTAGTTGATATTTTAGAAATCTTGTCATTTTGAAAATTATATTTAGTACTCCAGGTGCTTAAAAAACATCTTCCTCAGAGAACTTGAGCTGAGAACTGAAATTTAAGATACCTAGTTCATATTTTAGAGATCTTGTCATATTGAAAATGATATTTAGTAGTCCAGGTGCTTAAAAAACATCTTCCTCAGGGAACTTGAGCTGAGAAATGAAATTTAAGATACCTAGTTGATATTTTAGAAATCTTGTCATTTTGAAAATTATATTTAGTACTCCAGGAGCTTAAAAAACATCTTCCTCAGAGAACTTAAGCTGACAACTGAAATTTCAGATACCTAGTTTCGACCGGCAATCGAAAGACCTGGGCTCTAATCCGAGCGCAGTCAAAAGCGTCATTTTTTCCACAAAAAGATTTTCAAATTCTTTACATATTTTAGAGATCCCGTAATTTTAAAAATTATATCAAGTCGTCCTGGTGCTTAAAAAACATATTCCTCACGGACCGTAAGCTGAGAAATGAAATTTAAGATACCTAGTTCATATTTTAGAAATCTTGTCATTTTGAAAATTATATCTTTCACTCCAGGTGTTTAAAAATAATCTTCCTCAGGGAACATGAGCTGAGAAATGAAAATTAAGATACCTAGTACATATTTTAGAAATCTTGTCATGTTGAAAATTATATTTAGTACTCCAGGTGCCTAAAATACATATTCCTCACGGAACGTAAGCTGAGAAATGAAATTTGAGATACCTAGTTGATATTATAGAAATCTTGTCATTTTGAAAATTATATTTATCACTCCAGGTGCTTAAAAAACATCTTCCTCAGGGAACTTGAGCTGAGAAATGAAATTTAATATACCTAGTTCATATTTTAGAAATCTTGTCATTTTGAAAATTATATTTAGTACTCCAGGTGCTTAAAAAACATCTTCCTCAGAGAACTTGAGCTGCGAACTGAAATTTAAGATACCTAGTTCATATTTTAGAGATCTTGTCATATTGAAAATGATATTAATAGTCCAGGTGCTAAAAAAACATCTTTCTCAGGGAACTTGAGCTGAGAAATGAAATTTAAGATACCTAGTTGATATTTTAGAAATCTTGTCATTTTGAAAATTATATTTAGTACTCCAGGTGCTTAAAAAACATCTTCCTCAGAGAACTTAATCTGACAACTGAAATTTCAGATACCTAGTTTCGACCGGCAATCGAAAGACCTGGGCTCTAATCCGAGCGCAGTCAAAAGCGTCATTTTTTCCACAAAAAGATTTTCAAATTCTTTACATATTTTAGAGATCCCGTAATTTTAAAAATTATATCAAGTCGTCCTGGTGCTTAAAAAACATATTCCTCACGGACCGTAAGCTGAGAAATGAAATTTAAGATACCTAGTTCATATTTTAGAAATCTTGTCATTTTGAAAATTATATCTTTCACTCCAGGTGTTTAAAAAATCTTCCTCAGGGAACATGAGCTGAGAAATGAAATTTAAGATACCTAGTTGATATTTTAGAAATCTTGTCATTTTGAAAATTATGTTTAGTACTCCAGGTGCTTAAAAAACATCTTCCTCAGGGAACTTGAGCTCAGAACTGAAATTTAAGATACCTAGTTCATATTTTAGAGGTCTTGTCATATTGAAAATGATATTTATTAGTCCTGGTGCTTAAAAAACCTCTTCCTCTGGGAACTTGAGCTGAGAAATGAAATTTAAGATACCTAGTTGATATTTTAGAAATCTTGTCATTTTGAAAATTATATTTAGTACTCCAGGTGCTTAAAAAACATCATTCTCAGGGAACTTAAGCTGAGAACTGAAATATAAGATACCTGGTTCATATTTTAGAAATCTTGTCATTTTGAAAATTATATTTATCACTCCAGGTGCTTAAAAAACATCTTCCTCAGGGAACTTGAGCTGAGAAATGAAATTTAATATACCTAGTTGATATTTTAGAAATCTTGTCATTTTGAAAATTTTATTTAGTACTCCAGGTGCTTAAATAACATCTTCCTAAGAGAACTTGAGCTGCGAACTGAAATTTAAGATACCTAGTTCATATTTTAGAGATCTTGTCATATTGAAAATGATATTAATAGTCCAGGTGCTAAAAAAACATCTTCCTCAGGGAACTTGAGCTGAGAAATGAAATTTAAGATACCTAGTTGATATTTTAGAGATCTTGTCATATTGAAAATTATATTTAGTGGTCCAAGTGCTTAAAAAACATCTTCCTCAGGGAACTTAAGCTGAGAACTGAAATTTAAGATACCTAGTTCATATTTTAGAATTCTTGTCATTTTGAAAATTATATTTAGTACTCCAGGTGCCTAAAATACATATTCCTGACGGAACGTAAGCTGAGAAATGAAATTTAAGATACCTAGTTCATATTTTAGAAATCTTGTCATTTTGAAAATTATATTTAGTACTCCAGGTGCATAAAATACATATTCCTCACTGAACGTTAGCTGAGAAATGAAATTTAAGATACCTAGTTGATATTTTAGAAATCTTGTCATTTTGAAAATTATATTTAGTACTCCAGGTGCTTAAAAAACATCTTCCTCAGGGAACTTGAGCTGAGAAATGAAATTTAATATACCTAGTTGATATTTTAGAAATCTTGTCATTTTGAAAATTATATTTAGTACTCCAGGTGCTTAAAAAACACCTTCCTCAGAGAACTTGAGCTGAGAACTGACATTTAAGAGACCTAGTTCATATTTTAGAGATCTTGTCATGTTGAAAATGATATTTAGTAGTCCAGGTGCTTAAAAAACATCTTCCTCAGGGAACTTGAGCTGAGAACTAAAATTTAAGATACCTGGTTTTGTTTTAGAGATCCCGTCATTTTGAAAGCTATATCTAGTAGTCCAGGTGCTTAGAAAACATCTTCCTCAGGGAACTTAAACTGAGAACTGAAATTTAAGATACCTAGTTGATATTTTAGAGATCTTGTCATATTGAAAATTATATTTAGTGGTCCAAGTGCTTAAAAAACATCTTCCTCAGGGAACTTAAGCTGAGAACTGAAATTTAGGATACCTGGTTTTGTTTTAGAGATCCCGTCATTTTTAAAATGATATAAAACACCTTCCTCAGAGACCTTGAGCTGAGAACTGACATTTAAGATACATAGTTCATATTTTAGAGATCTTGTCATATTGAAAATGATATTTATTAGTCCAGGTGCTTAAAAAACATCTTCCTCAGGGAACTTGAGCTGAGAAATGAAATTTAATATACCTAGTTGATATTTTAGAAATCTTGTCATTTTGAAAATTATATTTAGTACTCCAGGTGCTTAAAAAACACCTTCCTCAGAGAACTTGAGCTGAGAACTGACATTTAAGATACCTAGTTTCGACCGGCAATCGAAAGACCTGGGCTCGAATCCCAGCGCAGTCAAAAGCGTCATTTTTTCCACAAAAAGATTTTCAAATTCTTTACATATTTTAGAGATCCCGTAATTTTAAAAATTATATCAAGTCGTCCTGGTTCTTAAAAAACGTATTCCTCACGGAACGTAAGCTGAGAAATGAAATTTAAGATACCTAGTTCATATTTTAGAAATCTTGTCATTTTGAAAATTATATTTAACACTCCAGGTGCTTAAAAAACATCTTCCTCAGGGAACATGAGCTGAGAAATGAAATTTAAGATACCTAGTTCATATTTTAGAGGTCTTGTCATATTGAAAATTATATTTAGTGGTCCAGGAGCTTAAAAAACATCTTCCTCAGAGAACTTGAGCTGAGAAATGAAATTTAAGATACCTAGTTGATATTTTAGAAATCTTGTCATTTTGAAAATTATATTTAGTACTCCAGGTGCTTAAAAAACATCTTCCTCAGGGAACTTAATCTGAGAACTGAAATTTAAGATACCTGGTTCATATTTTAGAAATCTTGTCATTTTGAAAATTATATTTATCACTCCAGGTGCTTAAAAAACATCTTCCTCAGGGAACTTGAGCTGAGAAATGAAATTTAATATACCTAGTTGATATTTTAGAAATCTTGTCATTTTGAAAATTATATTTAGTACTCCAGGTGCTTAAAAAACAACTTCCTCAGAGAACTTGAGCTGAGAACTGAAATTTAAGATACCTAGTTCATATTTTAGAGATCTTGTCATAATGAAAATGATATTTAGTAGTCCAGGTGCTTAAAAAACATCTTCCTCAGGGAACTTGAGCTGAGAAATGAAATTTAAGATACCTAGTTGATATTTTAGAAATCTTGTCACATTAAAAAGTATATTTAGTACTCCAGGTGCTTAAAAAACATCGTCCTCAGGGAACTTAAGCTGAGAACTGAAATTTAAGATACCTAGTTGATATTTTAGAGATCTTGTCATATTGAAAATTATATTTAGTTGTCCAAGTGCTTAAAAAACATCTTCCTCAGGGAACTGAAGCTGAGAACTGAAATTTAAGATACCTAGTTGATATTTTAGAAATCTTGTCATTTCGAAACTTATATTTAGTAGTCCAGGTGCCTAAAATACATATTCCTCACGGAACGTAAGCTGAGAAATGAAATTTAAGATACCTAGTTCATATTTTAGAAATCTTGTCATTTTGAAAATTATATTTAGTACTCCAGGTGCCTAAAATACATATTCCTCACGGAACGTAAGCTGAGGAATGAAATTTAAGATACCTAGTTGATATTTTAGAAATCTTGTCATTTTGAAAATTATATTTATTACTCCAGGTGCTTAAAAAACATCTTCCTCAGGGAACTTGAGCTGAGAAATGAAATTTAAGATACCTAGTTGATATTTTAGAAATCTTGTCATTTTGAAAATTATATTTAGTACTCCAGGTGCTTAAAAAACACCTTCCTCAGAGAACTTGAGCTGAGAACTGACATTTAAGAGACCTAGTTCATATTTTAGAGATCTTGTCATGTTGAAAATGATATTTAGTAGTCCAGGTGCTTAAAAAACATCTTCCTCAGGGAACTTGAACTGAGAACTGAAATTTAAGATACCTAGTTGATATTTTAGAGATCTTGTCATATTGAAAATTATATTTAGTGGTCCAAGTGCTTAAAAAACATCTTCCTCAGGGAACTTAAGCTGAGATCTGAAATTTTGGATACCTGGTTTTGTTTTAGAGATCCCGTCATTTTTAAAATGATATAAAATACCTTCCTCAGAGAACTTGAGCTGAGAACTGACATTTAAGATACATAGTTCATATTTTAGAGATCTTGTCATATTGAAAATGATATTTATTTGTCCAGGTGCTTAAAAAAAAACTTCCTCAGGGAACTTGAGCTAAGAAATGAAATTTAATATACCTAGTTGATATTTTAGAAATCTTGTCATTTTGAAAATTATATTTAGTACTACAGGTGCTTAAAAAACACCTTCCTCAGAGAACTTGAGCTGAGAACTGACATTTAAGATACCTAGTTTCGACCGGCAATCGAAAGACCTGGGCTCGAATCCCAGCGCAGTCAAAAGCGTCATTTTTTCCACAAAAAGATTTTCAAATTCTTTACATATTTTAGAGATCCCGTAATTTTAAAAATTATATCAAGTCGTCCTGGTTCTTAAAAAACATATTCCTCACGGAACGTAAGCTGAGAAATGAAATTTAAGATACCTAGTTCATATTTTAGAAATCTTGTCATTTTGAAAATTATATTTATCACTCCAGGTGCTTAAAAAACATCTTCCTCAGGGAACATGAGCTGAGAAATGAAATTTAAGATACCTAGTTCATATTTTAGAGGTCTTGTCATATTGAAAATTATATTTAGTGGTCCAGGAGCTTAAAAAACATCTTCCTCAGGGAACTTGAGCTGAGAAATGAAATTTTAGATACCTAGTTGATATTTTAGAAATCTTGTCATTTTGAAAATTATATTTAGTACTCCAGGTGCTTAAAAAACATCTTCCTCAGGGAACTTAAGCTGAGAACTTAAATTTAAGTCACCTAGTTGATATTTTAGAGATCTTGTCATATTGAAAATTATATTTAGTTGTCCAAGTGCTTAAAAAACATCTTCCTCAGGGAACTGAAGCTGAGAACTGAAATTTAAGATACCTGGTTCATATTTTAGAAATCTTGTCATTTTGAAAATTATATTTATCACTCTAGGTGCTTAAAAAACATCTTCCTCAGGGAACTTGAGCTGAGAAATGAAATTTAATATACCTAGTTGATATTTTAGAAATCTTGTCATTTTGAAAATTATATTTAGTACTCCAGGTGCTTAAAAAACATCTTCCTCAGAGAACTTGAGCTGAGAACTGAAATTTAAGATACCTAGTTCATATTTTAGAGATCTTGTAATATTGAAAATGATATTAATAGTCCAGGTGCTTAGAAAACATCTTCCTCAGGGAACTTGAGCTGAGAAATGAAATTTAAGATACCTAGTTGATATTTTAGAAATCTTGTCATTTTGAAAATTATATTTAGTACTCCAGGTGCTTAAAAAACATCTTCCTCAGAGAACTTAAGCTGACAACTGAAATTTCAGATACCTAGTTTCGACCGGCAATCGAAAGACCTGGGATCTAATCCCAGCGCAGTCAAAAGCGTCATTTTTCCCACAAAAAGATTTTCAAATTCTTTACATATTTTAGAGATCCCGTAATTTTAAAAATTATATCAAGTCGTCCTGGTGCTTAAAAAACATCTTCCTCAGGAACGTAAGCTGAGAAATGAAATTTAAGATACCTAGTTGATATTTTAGAAATCTTGTCATTTTGAAAATTATATCTATCACTCCAGGTGTTTAAAAAACATCTTCCTCAGGGAACTTGAGCTGAGAAATGAAATTTAAGATACCTAGTTGATATTTTAGAAACCTTGTCATTTTGAAAATTATATTTAGTACTCCAGGTGCATAAAAAACATCTTCCTCAGGGAACTTGAGCTGAGAACTGAAATTTAAGATACCTAGTTCATATTTTAGAGATCTTGTCATATTGAAAATGATATTTAGTAGTCCAGGTGCTTAAAAAACATCTTTCTCAGGGAACTTGAGCTGAGAACTGAAATTTAAGATACCTAGTTCATATTTTAGAAATCATGTCATTTTGAAAATTATATTTAGTACTCCAGGTGCTTAAAAAACATCTTCCTCAGAGAACTTAAGCTGAGAACTGAAATTTCAGATACCTAGTTCATATTTTAGAGATCCCGTAATTTTAAAAATTATATCAAGTCGTCCTGGTGCTTAAAAAACATCTTCCTCAGGGAACTTAAGCTGAGAACTGAAATTTAAGATACCTGGTTGATATTTTAGAAATCTTGTCATTTTGAAAATTATATTTAGTAGTCCAGGTGCTTAAAAAACAACTTCCTCAGGGAACTTGAGCTGAGAACTGAAATATAAGATACCTAGTTCATATTATAGAGATCATGTCAGTTTGAAAGGTATGTTTAGTACTCCAGGTGCTAAAAAAACATCTTCCTCAGGAAACTTGAGCTCAGAACTGAAATTTAAGATACCTAGTTCATATTTTAGAGGTCTTGTCATATTGAAAATGATATTTATTAGTCCTGGTGCTTAAAAACATCTTCCTCAGGGAACTTGAGCTGAGAAATGAAATTTAAGATACCTAGTTGATATTTTAGAAATCTTGTCATTTTGAAATATATATTTAGTACTCCAGGAGCATAAAAAACATCTTCCTCAGGGAACTTAAGCTGATAAGTGAAAATTCAGATACCTAGTTCATATTTTAGAGATCTTGTCATATTGAGAATGATATTTAGTAGTCCAGGTGCTTAAAAAACATCTTCCTCAGGGAACTTGAGCTGAGAACTGAAATTTAAGATACCTAGTTCATGTTTTAGAAATCTCGTGATTTTGAAAATTATATTTAGTACTCCAGGTGCTTAAAAAACATCTTCCTCAGGGAAATTAAGCCGAGAACTAATATTTACGATACCTGGTTTTGTTTTAGAGATCCTGTCATATTGAAAATTATATTTAGTACTCCAGGTGCTTAAAAAACATCTACCTCAGAGAACTTAATCTGACAACTGAAATTTCAGATACCTAGTTCATATTTTAGAGATCTTGTCATATTGAGAATGATATTTAGTAGTCCAGGTGCTTAAAAAACATCTTCCTCAGGGAACTTGAGCTGAGAACTGAAATTTAAGATACCTAGTTCATGTTTTAGAAATCTCGTCATTTTGAAAGTTATATCTATTATTCCAGGTGCTTAAAAAACATCTTCCTCAGGGCAATTAAGCCGAGAACTAATATTTACGATACCTGGTTTTGTTTTAGTGATCCCGTTATTTTGAAAATTATGTCTGGTAGTCCAGGTGCTTAAAAAACATCTTCCTCAGGGAACTTGAGCTGAGAAATGAAATTTAAGATACCTAGATGAAATTTAAGAAATCTAGTCAAGTTTAAATATATATTTAGAACTCCAGGTGCTTAAAAAACATCTTCCTCAGGGAACTTGAGCTGCGAACTGAAATTTAAGATACCTAGTTCATATTTTAGAGATCTTGTCATATTGAAAATGATATTTAGTAGTCCAGGTGCTTAAAAAACATCTTCCTCAGGGAACTTGAGCTGAGAAATGAAATTTAAGATACCTAGTTGATATTTTAGAAATCTTGTCATTTTGAAAATTATATTTAGTACTCCAGGTGCTTAAAAAACATCTTCCGCAGGGAACTTGAGCTGAGAAATGAAATTTAAGATACCTAGTTGATATTTTAGAAATCTTGTCATTTTGAAAATTATATTTAGTACTCCAGGTGCTTAAAAAACATCTTCCTCAGAGAACTTGAGCTGAGAACTGAAATTTAAGATACCTAGTTCATATTTTAGAGATCTTGTCATATTGAAAATGATATTTAGTAGTCCAGGTGCTTAAAAAACATCTTCCTCAGGGAACTTGAGCTGAGAACTGAAATTTAAGATACCTAGTTGATATTTTAGAAATCATGTCATTTTGAAAATTATATTTAGTACTCCAGGTGCTTAAAAAACATCTTCCTCAGAGAACTTAAGCTGACAACTGAAATTTCAGATACCTAGTTCATATTTTAGAGATCCCGTAATTTTAAAAATTATATCAAGTCGTCCTGGTGCTTAAAAAACATCTTCCTCAGGGAAATTAAGCCGAGAACTAAAATTTAAGATACCTGGTTGATATTTTAGAAATCTTGTCATTTTGAAATATATATTTAGTACTCCAGGAGCTTAAAAAACATCTTCCTCAGGGAACTTGAGCTGAGAACTGAAATTTAAGATACCAAGATCAACATTTTGAAATCAAGTCATTTTGAATATTATATTTAGTACTCAAGGTGCTTAAAAAACATCTTCCTCACGAAACTTGAGCTCAGAACTGAAATTTAAGATACCCAGTTCATATTTTAGAGGTCTTGTCATATTGAAAATGATATTTATTAGTCCTGGTGCTTAAAAAACATCTTCCTCAGGGAACTTGAGCTGAGAAATGAAATTTAAGATACCTAGTTGATATTTTAGAAATCTTGTCATTTTGAAATATATATTTAGTACTCCAGGAGCATAAAAAACATCTTCCTCAGGAAACTTAAGCTGAGAACTGAAATTTCAGATACATAGTTTATATTTTAGAGATCTTGTCATATTGATAATGATATTTAGTAGTCCAGTTGCTTAAAAAACATCTTTCTTAGGGAACTTGAGCTGAGAACTGAAATTTAAGATACCTATTTCATATTTTAGAAATCATGTCATTTTGAAAATTATATTTAGTACTCCAGGTGCTTAAAAAGCATCTTCCTCAGGGAAGTTGAGCTGAGAACTGAAATTTAAGATACCTAGTTCATATTTTAGAGATCTTGTCATTTTGAAAATTACATCTAGTAGTCCAGGTGCTTAAAAAACATCTTCCTCAGGGAAATTAAGCCGAGAACTAATATTTAATATACTTGGATTTGTTTTAGTGATCCCGTTGTTTTGAAAATTATATTTAGTAGCCCAGGTGCTTAAAAAACATCTTCCTCAGGGAACTTAAGCTGACAACTGAAATTTCAGATACCTAGTTGATATTTTAGAAATCTTGTCATTTTGAAAGAGATCTTCCTGTGGAGAAAGAGATGTCGGACGCCTGTGTAGCTCAGTGGTTAGAGCAGTCGACCGGCAATCGAAAGACCTGGGCTCGAATCCCAGCGCAGTCGAAAGCGTCATTTTTTCCACAGAAAGATTTTCAAATTCTTTAAATATTGTATTTATTTGAATTATTTGCGATATAATAGTTTGAAATTGTCTACGAGGACACCTGTCGACAACGTATCCCATCTGATACGCGACTAGTGATCCTCCGATAATGTAGGCAGTGACAAATTTTCAAACTCAACTAATTAATTTGGAATCATTAACAGCCGCAAGGCTGAGCCACTAGGCGATATAAGGAGATCTTCCTGTGGAGAAAGAGATGTCGGACGCCTGTGTAGCTCAGTGGTTAGAGCAGTCGACCGGCAATCGAAAGACCTGGGCTCGAATCCCAGCGCAGTCGAAAGCGTCATTTTTTCCACAGAAAGATTTTCAAATTCTTTAAATATTATATTTAGTACTCCAAGTGCCTAAAATACATCTTCGTCAGGGAACTTAAGCTGAGAACTGAAATTTATGATACCTAGTACATATTTTAGAGATATCGTCATTTTAAAAATTATATTTAGTAGTCCAGGTGCTTGAAAAACATCTTCCTCAGAGAACTTAAGCTGACAACTGAAATTTCAGATACCTAGTTCATATTATAGAGATCCCGTAATTTTAAAAATTATATCAAGTCGTCCTGGTGCTTAAAAAACATCTTCCTCAGGGAAATTAAGCCGAGAACTAAAATTTAAGATACCTAGTTCATATTTTAGAGATCCCGTAATTTTAAAAATTATATCAAGTCGTCCTGGTGCTTAAAAAACATCTTCCTCAGAGAACTTAAGCTGACAACTGAAATTTCAGATACCTAGTTCATATAGAAATCTTGTCATTTTGAAAATTATATTTAGTAGTCCAGGTGCTTAAAAAACATCTTCCTCAGGGAATTTAAGCTGAGAACTAAAATTTAAGATACCTAGTTCATATTATAGGAATCCCGTAATTTTAAAAATTATATCAAGTCGTCCAGGTGCTTGAAAAACATCTTCATCAGGAAACTTAAGCTGAGAACTGAAATTTAAGATACCTAGTTCATATTTTAGAAATCTTGTCATTTTGAAAATTATATCTAGTAGTCCAGGTGCTTAAAAAACATCTTCCTCAGGGAATTTAAGCTGAGAACTAAAATTTAAGATACCTAGTACATATTATAAGGATCCCGTCATTTTGAAAAATATATCTAGTAGTCCAGGTGCTTAAAAAACATCTTCCTCAGGGAACTTGAGCTGAGAAATGAAATTTAAGATACCTAGTTGATATTTTAGAAATCTTGTCATTTTGAAAATTATATTTAGTACTCCAGGTGCTTAAAAAACATCTTCCTCAGAGAACTTGAGCTGAGAACTGAAATTTAAGATACCTAGTTCATATTTTAGAGATCTTGTCATATTGAAAATTATATTTAGTAGTCCAGGTGCTTAAAAAACATCTTCCTCAGGGAACTTGAGCTGAGAACTGAAATTTAAGATACTTGGATTTGTTTTAGAGATCTTGTCACATTGAAAGTTATATTTAGTAGTCCAGGTGCTTAAAAAACATCATCCTCAGGGAACTTAGGCTTAGAAGTGAAATTTAATATACCTAGTTCATGTTTTAGAAATCTCGTCATTTTGAAAATTATATTTAGTACTCCAGGTGCTTAAAAAACATCTTCCTCCGGGAACTTGAGCTGAGAAATGAAATTTAAGATACCTAGTTCATATTTTAGAAATCTTGACACTTTGAAAATCATATTTAGTACTCCAGGTGCATAAAAAACATCATCCTCAGAGAACTTGAGCTGAGAACTGAAATTTAAGATACCTAGTTCATATTTTAGAGATCTTGTCATGTTTGATAATGATATTTAGTAGTCCAGGTGCTTAAAAAACATCTTCCTCAGGGAACTTGAGCTGAAAACTAAAATTTAAGATACCTGGTTTTGTTTTAGAGATCCCGTCATTTTGAAAATTATATCTAGTGGTCCAGGTGCTTAAAAATCTTCTTCCTCAGGGAACTTAAGCTAAGAACTGAAATTTAAGATACCTAGTTGATATTTTAGAGATCTTGTCATATTGGAAATTATATTTAGTGGTCCAGGTGCTTAAAAAACATCTTCCTCAGGAAACTTAAGCTGAGAACTGAAATTTAAGATACCTAGTTCATATTTTAGAAATCTTGTCATTTTGAAAAATATATCTAGTAGTCCACGTGCTTAAAAAACATCTTCCTCAGGGAATTTAAGCTGAGAACTAAAATCTAAGATACCTAGTTCATATTATAGGGATCCCGTCATTTTGAAAAATATATCTAGTAGTCCAGGTGCTTAAAAAACATCTTCCTCAGGGAACTTGAGCTGAGAAATGAAATTTAAGATACCTAGCTGATATTTTAGACATCTTGTCATTTTGAAAATTATATTTAGTACTCCAGGTGCTTAAAAAACATCTTCCTCAGAGAACTTGAGTTGCGAACTGAAATTTAACATAACTAGTTCATATTTTAGAGATCTTTTCATATTGAAAATGATATTTAATAGTCCAGGTGCTTAAAAAACATCTTCCTCAGGGAACTTGAGATGAGAACTAAAATTTAAGATGCCTGGTTTTGTTTTAGAGATCCCGTCATTTTGAAAGTTATATCTAGTTGTCCAGGTGCTTAAAAAACATCTTCCTCAGGGAACTTAAGATGAGAACTGAAATTTAAGATACCTAGTTGATATTTTAGAGATCTTGTCATATTGCAAATTATATTTAGTGGTCCAAGTGCTTAAAAAACATCTTCCTCAGGGAACTTGAGTTGAGAAATGAAATTTAAGATACCTAGTTGATATTTTAGAGATCTCGTCATTTTACAAATTATATTTAGTAGTCCAGGTGCTTAAAATACATCTTACTCAGGGAACTTAAGCTGAGAACTAAAATTTAAGATACCTAGTTCATATTATAGGGATCCCGTCATTTTGAAAAATATATCTAGTAGTCCAGGTGCTTAAAAAACATCTTCCTCAGGGAACTTGAGCTGAGAAATGAAATTTGAGATACCTAGTTGATATTATAGAAATCTTGTCATTTTGAAAATTATATTTAGTACTCCAGGTGCTTAAAAAACATCTTCCTCAGAGAACTTGAGCTGAGAACTGAAATTTAAGATACCTAGTTCATATTTTAGAGATCTTGTCATATTGAAAATGATATTTAGTAGTCCAGGTGCTCAAAAAACATCTTCCTCAGGGAACTTGAGCTGACAAATTAAATTTAAGATACCTGGTTTTGTCTTAGAGATCCCGTCATTTTGTAAATTATATCTAGTGGTCCAGGTGCTTAAAAACTTCTTCCTCAGGGAACTTAAGCTAAGAACTGAAATTTAAGATACCTAATTGATATTTTAGAGATCTTGTCATATTGGAAATTATATTTAGTGGTCCAGGTGCTTAAAAAACATCTTCCTCAGTGAACTTAAGCTGAGAACTGAAATTTAAGATACCTAGTTCATATTTTAGAAATCTTGTCATTTTGAAAATTATATCTAGTAGTCCAGGTGCTTAAAAAACATCTTCCTCAGGGAATTTAAGCTGAGAACTAAAATTTAAGGTACCTAGTTCATATTTGAGAAATCCTGTCATGTTGAAAATGATATTTAGTAGTCCAGGTGCTTAAAAAACATCTTCCTCAGGGAACTTGAGCTGAGAACTAAAATTTAAGATACCTGGTTTTGTTTTAGAGATCCCGTCATTTTGAAAATTATATCTAGTGGTCCAGGTGCTTAAAAAACTTCTTCCTCAGGGAACTTAAGCTAAGAACTGAAATTTAAGATACCTAGTTGATATTTTAGAGATCTTGTCATATTGGAAATTATATTTAGTGGTCCAGGTGCTTAAAAAACATCTTCCTCAGGAAACTTAATCTGAGAACTGAAATTTAAGATATCTAGTTCATATGTTGGAAATCTTGTCATTTTGAAAATTATATCTAGTAGTCCAGGTGCTTAAAAAACATCTTCCTCAGGGAATTTAAGATGAGAACTAAAATTTAAGATATCTAGTTCATATGTTGGAAATCTTGTCATTTTGAAAATTATATCTAGTAGTCCAGGTGCTTAAAAAACATCTTCCTCAGGGAATTTAAGATGAGAACTAAAATTTAAGATACCTAGTTCATATTTTAGAGGTCTTGTCATATTGAAAATGATATTTATTAGTCCTGGTGCTTAAAAAACATCTTCCTCAGGGAACTTGAGCTGAGAAATGAAATTTAAGATACCTAGTTGATATTTTAGAAATCTTGTCATTTTGACAATTATATTTAGTGGTCCAAGTGCTTAAAAAACTTCTTCCTCAGGGAACTTAAGCTTAGAACTGAAATTTAAGATACCTAGTTGATATTTTAGAGATCTTGTCATATTGGAAATTATATTTAGTGGTCCAGGTACTTAAAAAACATCTTCCTCAGGAAACTTAATCTGAGAACTGAAATTTAAGATATCTAGTTCATATGTTGGAAATCTTGTCATATTGGAAATTATATTTAGTGGTCCAGGTGCTTAAAAAACATCTTCCTCAGGAAACTTAATCTGAGAACTGAAATTTAAGATATCTAGTTCATATGTTGGAAATCTTGTCATTTTGAAAATTATATCTAGTAGTCCAGGTGCTTAAAAAACATCTTCCTCAGGGAATTTAAGATGAGAACTAAAATTTAAGATACATAGTTCATATTTTAGAGATCTTGTCATATTGAAAATGATATTTAGTAGTCAAGGTGATAAAAAAACATCATACTCAGTGAACTTGAGCTTAGAAATTAAATATAAGATACCTATATGATATTTTAGAAATCTTGTCATTTTGAAAATTATATTTAGTACTCCAGTTGCTTAAAAAACATATACCTCATAGAACTTGAGCTGAGAACAGAAATTTAAGATAAATAGATCATATTATAGAGATCTATTCATATTGAAAATTATATTTAGTACTCCCTGTGCTTAAAAAACATCTTCATCAGGGAAATTAAGACGATAAATAAAATTTATTATACCTGGTTTTGTTTTAGAGATCCCGTCATTCTGAAAATTATATCTAGTAGTCCAGGTGATTAAAAAACATCTTCCTCAGGGAACTTAAGCTGAGACCTGAAATTTAAGATACCTAGTTGATATTTTAGAAATCTTGTCATTTTGAAATATATATTTAGTACTCCAGGAGCTTAAGAAACATCTTCCTCAGAGAACTTAAGCTGACAACTGAAATTTCAGATACCTAGTTTCGACCGGCAATCGAAAGACCTGGGCTCGAATCCCAGCGCAGTCAAAAGCGTCATTTTTTCCACAAAAAGATTTGCAAATTCTTTACATATTTTAGAGATCTTGTCATATTGAAAATTATATTTAGTGGTCCAAGTGCTTAAAAAACATATTCCTCACGGAACGTAAGCTGAGAAATGAAATTTAAGATACCTAGTTCATATTTTAGAAATCTTGTCATTTTGAAAATTATATTTAGTACTCCAGGTGTTTAAAAAACATCTTCCTCAGTAAACTTAAGCTGCGAACTGCAATTTAAGATACCTAGTTCATATTTTAGAAATCTTGTCATTTTGAAAATTATATCTAGTAGTCCAGGTGCTTAAAAAACATCTTCCTCAGGGAATTTAAGCTGAGAACTAAAATTGAAGATACCTGGTTTTGTTTTAGAGATCCCGTCATTTTGAAAGTAATATCTATTATTCCAGGTGCTTAAAAAACATCTTCCTCAGGGAACTTAAGCTGAGAACTGAAATTTAAGATACCTAGTTGATATTTTAGAGATCTTGTCATATTGACAATTATATTTAGTGGTCCAAGTGCTTAAAAAACATCTTCCTCAGGGAAATTAAGACGAGAAATGAAATTTATGATACCTAGTTGATATTTTAGAAATCTTGTCATTTTGAAAATTATATTTAGTACTCCAGGTGCTTAAAAAACATCTTCCTCAGGGAACTTGAGCTGAGAAATGAAATTTAAGATACCTAGTTGATATTATTGGGATCCCGTCATTTTGAAAAATATATCTAGTAGTCCAGGTGCTTAAAAAACATCTTCCTCAGGGAATTTGAGCTGAGAAATGAAATTTAAGATACCTAGTTGATATTTTAGAAATCTTGTCATTTTGACAGTTATATTTAGTAGTCCAGGTGCTTAAAAAACATCTTCCTCAGGGAACTTAAGCTTAGAACTGAAATTTGAGATACCTAGTTCATATTTTAGAGATCTTGTCATATTGAGAATGATATTTAGTAGTCCAGGTGCTTAAAAAACATCTTCCTCAGGGAACTTGAGCTGAGAACTGAAATTTAAGATACCTAGTAGATATTTTAGACATCTTGTCATTTTGAAAATTATATTTAGTAGTCCAGGTGCTTAAAAAACATCTTTCTCAGGGAATTTAAGCTGAGAACTAAAATCTAAGATACCTAGTTCATATTGTAGAGATCCCGTCATTTTGAAAAATATATCTAGTAGTCCAGGTGCTTAAAAAACATCTTCCTCAGGGAACTTGAGCTGAGAAATGAAATTTAAGATACCTAGTTCATATTTTAGAGATCTTGTCATATTGAAAATGATATTTAGTAGTCCAGGTGCTTAAAAAACATCTTCCTCAGGGAACTTGAGCTGAGAACTGAAATTTAAGATAACTAGTTTATATTTTAGAGATCTTGTCATATTGCAAATTATATTTAGTGGTCCAAGTGCTTAAAAAACATCTTCCTCAGGGAACTTGAGCTGAGAAATGAAATTTAAGATACCTAGTTGATATTTTAGAAATCTTGTCATTTTGAAAATTATATTTAGTAGTCCAGGTACTTAAAAAACATCTTCCTCAGGGAATTTAAGCTGAGAACTAAAATTTAAGATACCTAGTTCATATTATAGGGATCCCGTCATTTTGAAAAATATATCTAGTAGTCCAGGTGCTAAAAAAACATCTTCCTCAGGGAACTTGAGCTGAGAAATGAAATTTAAGATACCTAGTTGATATTTTAGAAATCTTGTCATTTTGAAAATTATATTTAGTACTCCAGGTGCTTAAAAAACATCTTCCTCAGAGAACTTGAGCTGAGAACTGAAATTTAAGATACCTAGTTCATATTTTAGAGATCTTGTCATATTGAAAATGATATTTAGTAGTCCAGGTGCTTAAAAAACATCTTCCTCAGGGAACTTGAGCTGAGAACTAAAATTTAAGATACCTGGTTTTGTTTTAGAGATCCCGTCATTTTGTAAATTATATCTAGTGGTCCAGGTGCTTAAAAACTTCTTCCTCAGGGAACTTAAGCTAAGAACTGAAATTTAAGATACCTAATTGATATTTTAGAGATCTTGTCATATTGGAAATGATATTTAGTACTCCAGGTGCTTAAAAAACATCTTTCTCAGGGAACTTAAGCTGACAACTGAAATTTCAGATACCTAGTTCATATTTTAGAAATCTTGTCATTTTGAAAATTATATCTAGTAGTCCGGGTGCTTAAACAACATCTTCCTCAGGGAATTTAAGCTGAGAACTAAAATTTAAGATACCTAGTTCATATTTGAGAAATCTTGTCATGTTGAAAATGATATTTAGTAGTCCAGGTGCTTAAAAAACATCTTCCTCAGGGAACTTGAGCTGAGAACTAAAATTTAAGATACCTGGTTTTGTTTTAGAGATCCCGTCATTTTGAAAATTATATCTAGTGGTCCAGGTGCTTAAAAAACTTCTTCCTCAGGGAACTTAAGCTAAGAACTGAAATTTAAGATACCTAGTTGATATTTTAGAGATCTTGTCATATTGGAAATTATATTTAGTGGTCCAGGTGCTTAAAAAACATCTTCCTCAGGAAACTTAATCTGAGAACTGAAATTTAAGATATCTAGTTCATATGTTGGAAATCTTGTCATTTTGAAAATTATATCTAGTAGTCCAGGTGCTTAAAAACATCTTCCTCAGGGAACTTAAGCTGAGAAATGAAATTTAATATACCTAGTTGATATTTTAGAGATCTTGTCATATTGACAATTATATTTAGTGGTCCAAGTGCTTAAAAAACATCTTCCTCATGGAAATTAAGACGAGAAATGAAATTTAAGATACCTAGTTGATATTTTAGAAATCTTGTCATTTTGAAAATTATATTTAGTAGTCCAGGTGCTTAAAAAACATCTTCCTCAGGGAATTTAAGCTGAGAACTAAAATTTAAGATACCTAGTTCATATTATTGGGATCCCGTCATTTTGAAAAATATATCTAGTAGTCCAGGTGCTTAAAAAACATCTTCCTCAGGGAATTTGAGCTGAGAAATGAAATTTAAGATACCTAGTTGATATTATAGAGATCTTGTCATTTTGAAAACCATATTTAGTAGTCCAGGTGCTTAAAAAACATCTTCCTCAGGGAACTTAAGCTTAGAACTGAAATTTGAGATACCTAGTTCATATTTTAGAGATCTTGTCATATTGAGAATGATATTTAGTAGTCCAGGTGCTTAAAAAACATCTTCCTCAGGGAACTTGAGCTGAGAACTGAAATTTAAGATACCTAGTTGATATTTTAGAGATCTTGTCATTTTGAAAATTATATTTAGTAGTCCAGGTGCTTAAAAAACATCTTCCTCCGGGAACTTAAGCTGAGAACTAAAATCTAAGATACCTAGTTCATATTATAGGGATCCCGTCATTTTGAAAAATGATATTTAGTAGTCCAGGTGCTTAAAAAACATCTTCCTCAGGGAACTTGAGCTGAGAAATGAAATTTAAGATACCTAGTTCATATTTTAGAGATCTTGTCATATTGAAAATGATATTTAGTAGTCCAGGTGCTTAAAAAACATCTTCCTCAGGGAACTTGAGCTGAGAACTAAAATTTAAGATACCTAGTTGATATTTTAGAGATCTTGTCATATTGCAAATTATATTTAGTGGTCCAAGTGCTTAAAAAACATCTTCCTCAGGGAACTTGAGTTGAGAAATGAAATTTAAGATACCTAGTTGATATTTTAGAAATCTTGTCATTTTGAAAATTATATTTAGTAGTCCAGGTACTTAAAAAACATCTTCCTCAGGGAATTTAAGCTGAGAACTAAAATTTAAGATACCTAGTTCATATTATAGGGATCCCGTCATTTTGAAAAATATATCTAGTAGTCCAGGTGCTTAAAAACATCTTCCTCAGGGAACTTGAGCTGAGAAATGAAGTTTAAGATACCTAGTTGATATTTTAGAAATCTTGTCATTTTGAAAATTATATTTAGTACTCCAGGTGCTTAAAAAACATCTTCCTCAGAGAACTTGAGCTGAGAACTGAAATTTAAGATACCTAGTTCATATTTTAGAGATCTTGTCATATTGAAAATGATATTTAGTAGTCCAGGTGCTAAAAAAACATCTTTCTCAGGGAACTTAAGCTGAGAACTAAAATTTAAGATACCTGGTTTTGTTTTAGAGATCCCGTCATTTTGTAAATTATATCTAGTGGTCCAGGTGCTTAAAAAACTTCTTCCTCAGGGAACTTAAGCTAAGAACTGAAATTTAAGATACCTAATTGATATTTTAGAGATCTTGTCATATTGAAAATGATATTTAGTAGTCCAGGTGCTAAAAAAACATCTTTCTCAGGGAACTTAAGCTGACAACTGAAATTTCAGATACCTAGTTCATATTTTAGAAATCTTGTCATTTTGAAAATTATATCTAGTAGTCCGGGTGCTTAAACAACATCTTCCTCAGGGAACTTGATTTGAGAAATGAAATTTAAGATACCTAGTTCATATTTGAGAAATCTTGTCATGTTGAAAATGATATTTAGTAGTCCAGGTGCTTAAAAAACATCTTCCTCAGGGAACTTGAGCTGAGAACTAAAATTTAAGATACCTGGTTTTGTTTTAGAGATCCCGTCATTTTGAAAATTATATCTAGTGGTCCAGGTGCTTAAAAAACTTCTTCCTCAGGGAACTTAAGCTAAGAACTGAAATTTAAGATACCTAGTTGATATTTTAGAGATCTTGTCATATTGGAAATTATATTTAGTGGTCCAGGTGCTTAAAAAACATCTTCCTCAGGAAACTTAATCTGAGAACTGAAATTTAAGATATCTAGTTCATATGTTGGAAATCTTGTCATTTTGAAAATTATATCTAGTAGTCCAGGTGCTTAAAAAACATCTTCCTCAGGGAATTTAAGATGCGAACTAAAATTTAAGATACCTAGTTCATATTTTAGAGGTCTTGTCATATTGAAAATGATATTTATTAGTCCTGGTGCTTAAAAAACATCTTCCTCAGGGAACTTGAGCTTAGAAATGAAATTTAAGATACCTAGTTGATATTTTAGAAATCTTGTCATTTTGAAAATTATATTTAGTACTCCAGGTGCTTAAAAAACATATTCCTCATGGAACTTGAGCTGAGAACTGAAATTTAAGATACCTAGTTGATATTTTAGAGATCTTGTCATATTGAAAATTATATTTAGTACTCCCTGTGCTTAAAAAATATCTTCCTCAAGGAAATTAAGCCGAGAACTAAAATTTAAGATACGTGGTTTTGTTTTAGAGATCCCGTCATTTTGAAAATTATATCTAGTGGTCCAGGTGCTTAAAAAACTTCTTCCTCAGGGAACTTAAGCTAAGAACTGAAATTTAAGATACCTAGTTGATATTTTAGAGATCTTGTCATATTGGAAATTATATCTAGTAGTCCAGGTGCTTAAAAAACATCTTCCTCAGGGAACTTAAGCTGAGAACTAAAATTTAAGATACCTAGTTCATATTATAGGGATCCCGTAATTTTAAAAATTATATCAAGTCGTCCAGGTGCTTGTAAAACATCTTCCTCAGGGAAATTAAGCCGAGAAATAAAATTTAAGATACCTGGTTTTGTTTTAGAGATCCCGTCATTTTGAAAATTATATCTAGTGGTCCAGGTGCTTAAAAAACTTCTTCCTCAGGGAACTTGAGCTGAGACCTGAAATTTAAGATACCTAGTTGATATTTTAGAAATCTTGTCATTTTGAAATATATATTTAGTACTCCAGGAGCTTAAGAAACATCTTCCTCAGAGAACTTAAGCTGACAACTGAAATTTCAGATACCTAGTTTCGACCGGCAATCGAAAGACCTGGGCTCGAATCCCAGCGCAGTCAAAAGCGTCATTTTTTCCACAAAAAGATTTGCAAATTCTTTACATATTTTAGAGATCTTGTCATATTGAAAATTATATTTAGTGGTCCAAGTGCTTAAAAACATATTCCTCACGGAACGTAAGCTGAGAAATGAAATTTAAGATACCTAGTTCATATTTTAGAAATCTTGTCATTTTTGAAAATTATATTTAGTACTCCAGGTGTTTAAAAAAGATCTTCCTCAGTAAACTTAAGCTGCGAACTGCAATTTAAGATACCTAGTTCATATTTTAGAAATCTTGTCATTTTGAAAATTATATCTAGTAGTCCAGGTGCTTAAAAAACATCTTCCTCAGGGAATTTAAGCTGAGAACTAAAATTGAAGATACCTGGTTTTGTTTTAGAGATCCCGTCATTTTGAAAGTTATATCTATCTGTCCAGGTGCTTAAAAAACATCTTCCTCAGGGAACTTAAGCTGAGAACTGAAATTTAAGATACCTAGTTGATATTTTAGAGATCTTGTCATATTGACAATTATATTTAGTGGTCCAAGTGCTTAAAAAACATCTTCCTCAGGGAAATTAAGACGAGAAATGAAATTTAAGATACCTAGTTGATATTTTAGAAATCTTGTCATTTTGAAAATTATATTTAGTACTCCAGGTGCTTAAAAAACATCTTCCTCAGGGAATTTAAGCTGCGAACTAAAATGTAAGATACCTAGTTCATATTATTGGGATCCCGTCATTTTGAAAAATATATTTAGTAGTCCAGGTGCTTAAAAAACATCTTTCTCAGGGAATTTGAGCTGAGAAATGAAATTTAAGATACCTAGTTGATATTTTAGAAATCTTGTCATTTTGAAAATTATATTTAGTACTCCAGGTGCTTAAAAAACATCTTCCTCAGAGAACTTGAGCTGAGAACTGAAATTTAAGATACCTAGTTCATATTTTAGAGATCTTGTCATATTGAAAATGATATTTAGTAGTCCAGGTGCTTAAAAAACATCTTCCTCAGGGAACTTGAGCTGAGAAATGAAATTTAAGATACCTAGTTGATATTTTAGAAATCTTGTCATTTTGAAAATTATATTTATTACTCCAGGTGCTTAAAAAACATCTTCCTCAGGGAACTTAAGCTGAGAACTAAAATTTAATATACCTAGTTCATATTGTAGTGATCCCGTCATTCTGAAAATTATATCTAGTAGTCCAGGTGCTTAAAAAACATCTTCCTCAGGGAACTTGAGCTGAGAAATGAAATTTAAGATACCTAGTTCATATTTTAGAGATCTTGTCATATTGAAAATGATATTTAGTAGTCCAGGTGCTTAAAAAACATCTTCCTCAGGGAACTTGAGCTGAGAACTAAAATTTAAGATACCTGGTTTTGTTTTAGAGATCCCGTCATTTTGAAAATTATATCTAGTAGTCCAGGTGCTTAAAAAACATCTTCCTCAGGGAACTTAAGCTGAGAACTGAAGTTTCAGATACCTAGTTTATATTTTAGAGATCCTGTCATATTGCAAATTATATTTTGTAGTCCAAGTGCTTAAAAAACATCTTCCTCAGGGAACTTGAGCTTAGAACTGAAATTTGAGATACCTAGTTCATATTTTAGAGATCACGTCATTTTGAAAAATATATCTAGTAGTCCAGATGCTTAAAAACCATCTTCCTCAGGGAACTTGAGCTGAGAAATGAAGTTTAAGATACCTAGTTGATATTTTAGAAATCTTGTCATTTTGAAAATTATATTTAGTACTCCAGGTGCTTAAAAAACATCTTCCTCAGAGAACTTGAGCTGAGAACTGAAATTTAAGATACCTAGTTCATATTTTAGAGATCTTGTCATATTGAAAATGATATTTAGTAGTCCAGGTGCTAAAAAAACATCTTCCTCAGGGAACTTGAGCTGAGAAATGAAATTTAAGATACCTGGTTTTGTTTTAGAGATCTCGTCATTTTGTAAATTATATCTAGTGGTCCAGGTGCTTAAAAAACTTCTTCCTCAGGGAACTTAAGCTAAGAACTGAAATTTAAGATACCTAATTGATATTTTAGAGATCTTGTCATATTGAAAATGATATTTAGTAGTCCAGGTGCTAAAAAAACATCTTTCTCAGGGAACTTAAGCTGACAACTGAAATTTCAGATACCTAGTTCATATTTTAGAAATCTTGTCATTTTGAAAATTATATCTAGTAGTCCGGGTGCTTAAACAACATCTTCCTCAGGGACCTTAAGCTGAGAACTAAAATTTAAGATACCTAGTTCATATTTGAGAAATCTTGTCATGTTGAAAATGATATTTAGTAGTCCAGGTGCTTAAAAAACATCTTCCTCAGGGAACTTGAGCTGAGAACTAAAATTTAAGATACCTGGTTTTGTTTTAGAGATCCCGTCATTTTGAAAATTATATCTAGTGGTCCAGGTGCTTAAAAAACTTCTTCCTCAGGGAACTTAAGCTAAGAACTGAAATTTAAGATACCTAGTTGATATTTTAGAGATCTTGTCATATTGGAAATTATATTTAGTGGTCCAGGTGCTTAAAAACATCTTCCTCAGGAAACTTAATCTGAGAACTGAAATTTAAGATATCTAGTTCATATGTTGGAAATCTTGTCATTTTGAAAATTATATCTAGTAGTCCAGGTGCTTAAAAAACATCTTCCTCAGGGAATTTAAGATGAGAACTAAAATTTAAGATACCTAGTTCATATTTTAGAGGTCTTGTCATATTGAAAATGATATTTATTAGTCCTGGTGCTTAAAAAACATCTTCCTCAGGGAACTTGAGCTTAGAAATGAAATTTAAGATACCTAGTTGATATTTTAGAAATCTTGTCATTTTGAAAATTATATTTAGTACTCCAGGTGCTTAAAAAACATATTCCTCATGGAACTTGAGCTGAGAACTGAAATTTAAGATACCTAGTTGATATTTTAGAGATCTTGTCATATTGAAAATTATATTTAGTACTCCCTGTGCTTAAAAAATATCTTCCTCAAGGAAATTAAGCCGAGAACTAAAATTTAAGATACGTGGTTTTGTTTTAGAGATCCCGTCATTTTGAAAATTATATCTAGTGGTCCAGGTGCTTAAAAAACTTCTTCCTCAGGGAACTTAAGCTAAGAACTGAAATTTAAGATACCTAGTTGATATTTTAGAGATCTTGTCATATTGGAAATTATATCTAGTAGTCCAGGTGCTTAAAAAACATCTTCCTCAGGGAATTTAAGCTGAGAACTAAAATTTAAGATACCTAGTTCATATTATAGGGATCCCGTAATTTTAAAAATTATATCAAGTCGTCCAGGTGCTTGTAAAACATCTTCCTCAGGGAAATTAAGCCGAGAAATAAAATTTAAGATACCTGGTTTTGTTTTAGAGATCCCGTCATTTTGAAAATTATATCTAGTGGTCCAGGTGCTTAAAAAACTTCTTCCTCAGGGAACTTGAGCTGAGACCTGAAATTTAAGATACCTAGTTGATATTTTAGAAATCTTGTCATTTTGAAATATATATTTAGTACTCCAGGAGCTTAAGAAACATCTTCCTCAGAGAACTTAAGCTGACAACTGAAATTTCAGATACCTAGTTTCGACCGGCAATCGAAAGACCTGGGCTCGAATCCCAGCGCAGTCAAAAGCGTCATTTTTTCCACAAAAAGATTTGCAAATTCTTTACATATTTTAGAGATCTTGTCATATTGAAAATTATATTTAGTGGTCCAAGTGCTTAAAAAACATATTCCTCACGGAACGTAAGCTGAGAAATGAAATTTAAGATACCTAGTTCATATTTTAGAAATCTTGTCATTTTGAAAATTATATTTAGTACTCCAGGTGTTTAAAAAACATCTTCCTCAGTAAACTTAAGCTGCGAACTGCAATTTAAGATACCTAGTTCATATTTTAGAAATCTTGTCATTTTGAAAATTATATCTAGTAGTCCAGGTGCTTAAAAAACATCTTCCTCAGGGAATTTAAGCTGAGAACTAAAATTGAAGATACCTGGTTTTGTTTTAGAGATCCCGTCATTTTGAAAGTTATATCTATGTGTCCAGGTGCTTAAAAAACATCTTCCTCAGGGAACTTAAGCTTAGAACTGAAATTTAAGATACCTAGTTGATATTTTAGAGATCTTGTCATATTGACAATTATATTTAGTGGTCCAAGTGCTTAAAAAACATCTTCCTCATGGAAATTAAGACGAGAAATGAAATTTAAGATACCTAGTTGATATTTTAGAAATCTTGTCATTTTGAAAATTATATTTAGTACTCCAGGTGCTTAAAAAACATCTTCCTCAGGGAATTTAAGCTGCGAACTAAAATGTAAGATACCTAGTTCATATTATTGGGATCCCGTCATTTTGAAAAATATATCTAGTAGTCCAGGTGCTTAAAAAACATCTTCCTCAGGGAATTTGAGCTGAGAAATGAAATTTAAGATACCTAGTTGATATTTTAGAAATCTTGTCATTTTGAAAATTATATTTAGTACTCCAGGTGCTTAAAAAACATCTTCCTCAGAGAACTTGAGCTGAGAACTGAAATTTAAGATACCTAGTTCATATTTTAGAGATCTTGTCATATTGAAAATGATATTTAGTAGTCCAGGTGCTTAAAAAACATCTTCCTCAGGGAACTTGAGCTGAGAAATGTAATTTAAGATAGCTAGTTTATATTTTAGATATCTTGTCATTTTGAAAATTATATTTAGTAGTCCAGGTGCTTAAAATACATCTTCCTCAGGGAATTTAAGCTGAGAACTAAAATTTAAGATACCTAGTTCATATTATAGGGATCCCGTCATTTTGAAAAATATATCTAGTAGTCCAGGTGCTTAAAAAACATCTTCCTCAGGGAACTTGAGCTGAGAAATGAAATTTAAGATACCTAGTTGATATTTTAGAAATCTTGTCATTTTGAAAATTATATTTAGTACTCCAGGTGCTTAAAAAACATCTTCCTCAGAGAACTTGAGCTGAGAACTGAAATTTAAGATACCTAGTTCATATTTTAGAGTTCTTGTCATATTGAAAATGATATTTAGTAGTCCAGGTGCTTAAAAAACATCTTCCTCAGGGAACTTGAGCTGAGAACTAAAATTTAAGATACCTGGTTTTGTTTTAGAGATCCCGTCATTTTGTAAATTATATCTAGTGGTCCAGGTGCTTAAAAAACTTCTTCCTCAGGGAACTTAAGCTAAGAACTGAAATTTAAGATACCTAATTGATAATTTAGAGATCTTGTCATATTGGAAATTATATTTAGTGGTCCAAGTGCTTAAAAAACATCTTCCTCAGGGAACTTGAGCTGAGAAATGAAATTTAAGATACCTAGTTGATATTTTAGAAATCTTGTCATATTGAAAATTATATTTAGTGGTCCAGGTGCTTAAAAAAAATCTTCCTCAGGGAATTTAAGCTGAGAACTAAAATTTAAGATACCTAGTTCATATTATAGGGATCCCGTCATTTTGAAAAATATATCTAGTAGTCCAGGTGCTTAAAAAACATCTTCCTCAGGGAATTTAAGCTGAGAACTAAAATTTAAGATACCTAGTTCATATTATAGGGATCCCGTCACTTTGAAAAATATATCTAGTAGTCCAGGTGCTTAAAAAACATCTTCCTCAGGGAACTTGAGATGAGAACTCACAATTCAGATACCTAGTTCATATTTGAGACATCTTGTCATACTGAAAATGATATTTAATCGTCCAGGTGCTTAAAAAACATCTTCCTCAGGGAAATTAAGCAGAGAACTAAAGTTTAAGATACCTGGTTTTGTTTTAGAGATCCCGTCATTTTGAAAAATATATCTAGTAGTCCAGGTGCTTAAAAAACATCTTCCTCAGGGAACTTGAGCTGAGAACTGAAAATTAAGATACCTAGTTCATATTTGAGACATCTTGTCATACTGAAAATGATATTTAATCGTCCAAGTGCTTAAAAAACATCTTCCTCAGGGAACTTAAGCTAAGAACTGAAATTTAAGATACCTAGTTGATATTTTAGAGATCTTGTCATATTGGAAATTATATTTAGTGGTCCAGGTGCTTAAAAAACATCTTCCTCAGGAAACTTAATCTGAGAACTGAAATTTAAGATATCTAGTTCATATGTTAGAAATCTTGTCATTTTGAAAATTATATCTAGTAGTCCAGGTGCTTAAAAAACATCTTCCTCATGGAATTTAAGATGAGAACTAAAATTTAAGATACCTAGTTCATATTATAGGGATCCCGACATTTTGAAAAATATATCTAGTAGTCCAGGTGCTTAAAAAACATCTTCCTCAGGGAACTTGAGCTGAGAAATGAAACTTAAGATACCTAGTTGATATTTTAGAAATCTTGTCACTTTGAAAATTATATTTAGTACTCCAGGTGCTTAAAAAACATCTTCCTCAGGGAACTTGAGCTGAGAAATGAAATTTAAGATACCTAGTTCATATTTTAGGAATCTTGTCATATTGAAAGTTATATTTAGTAGTCCAGGTGCTTAAAAAACATCTTCCTCAGGGAACTTGAGCTGAGAACTGAAAATTAAGATACCTGGTTTTGTTTTAGAGATGCGGTCATTTTGAAAATTATATCTCGTCGTCCAGGTACTCAAAAAACATCTCCTCAGGGAACTTAAGCTAAGAACTGAAATTTAAGATACCTAGTTGATATTTTAGAGATCTTGTCATATTGGAAATTATATTTAGTGGTCCAGGTGCATAAAAAACCTCTTCCTCAGGTAACTTATGCTGAGAAGTGAAATTTAAGATATCTAGTTCATATGTTAGAAATCTTGTCATTTTGAAAAATTATATCTAGTAGTCCAGGTGCTTAAAAAACATCTTCCTCAGGGAATTTAAGATGAGAACTAAAATTTAAGATACCTAGTTCATATTTTAGAGGTCTTGTCATATTGAAAATGATATTTATTAGTCCTGGTGCTTAAAAAACATCTTCCTCAGCGAACTTGAGCTGAGAAATGAAACTTAAGATACCTAGTTGATATTTTAGATATCTTGTCATTTTGAAAATTATATTTAGTACTCCAGGTGCTTAAAAAACATCTTCCTCAGAGAACTTGAGCTGAGAACTGAAATTTAAGATACCTAGTTCATATTTTAGAGATCTTGTCATATTGAAAATGATATTTAGTAGTCCAGGTGCTTAAAAAACATCTTACTCAGGGAACTTGAGCTGCGAACTGAAATTTAAGATACCTGGTTTTGTTTTAGAGATCCCGTCATTTTGTAAATTATATCTAGTGGTCCAGGTGCTTAAAAAACTTCTTCCTCAGGGAACTTAAGCTAAGAACTGAAATTTAAGATACCTAATTGATATTTTAGAGATCTTGTCATATTGGAAATTATATTTAGTGGTCCAAGTGCTTAAAAAACATCTTCCTCAGTGAACTTGAGCTGAGAAATGAAATTTAATATACCTAGTTGATATTTTAGAGATCTTGTCATATTGACAATTATATTTAGTGGTCCAAGTGCTTAAAAAACATCTTCCTCAGGGAAATTAAGACGAGAAATGAAATTTATGATACCTAGTTGATATTTTAGAAATCTTGTCATTTTGAAAATTATATTTAGTACTCCAGGTGCTTAAAAAACATCTTCCTCAGAGAACTTGAGCTGAGAACTGAAATTTAAGATACCTAGTTCATATTTTAGAGATCTTGTCATATTGAAAATGATATTTAGTAGTCCAGGTGCTTAAAAAACATCTTCCTCAGGGAATTTAAGCTGAGAACTAAAATTAAGATACCTAGTTCATATTATAGGGATCCCGTCATTTTGAAAAATATATCTAGTAGTCCAGGTGCTTAAAAAACATCTTCCTCAGGGGAACTTGAGCTGAGAAATGAATTTTAAGATACCTAGTTGATATTTTAGAAATCTTGTCATTTTGAAAATTATATTTAGTACTCCAGGTGCTTAAAAAACATCTTCCTCAGAGAACTTGAGCTGAGAACTGAAATTTAAGATACCTAGTTCATATTTTAGAGATCTTGTCATTTTGAAAATTATATTTAGTACTCCAGGTGCTTAAAAAACATCTTCCTCAGAGAACTTGAGCTGAGAACTGAAATTTAAGATACCTTGTTCATATTTTAGAGATCTTGTAATATTGAAAATGATATTAATAGTAGTCCAGGTGCTTAAAAAAAATCTTCCTCAGGGAACTTGAGCTGAGAACTGAAAATTAAGATACCTGGTTTTGTTTTAGAGATGCCGTCATTTTGAAAATTATATCTAGTAGTCCAGGTGCTCAAAAATCTTCTTCCTCAGGGAACTTAAGCTAAGAACTGAAATTTAAGATACCTAGTTGATATTTTAGAGATCTTGTCATATTGGAAATTATATTTAGTGGTCCAGGTGCTTAAAAAACATCTTCCTCAGGAAACTTAAGCTGAGAACTGAAATTTAAGATACCTAGTTCATATTTTAGAGATCTTGTCATTTTGAAAATTATATCTAGTAGTCCAGGTGCAGAAAAAACATCTTCCTCAGGGAACTTGAGCTGAGAACTGACAATTAAGATACCTAGTTTATATTGTAGGGATCCCGTCATTTTGAAAATTATATTTAGCAGCCTAGGTGCTTGAAAAACATCTTCCTCAGGGAACTTGAGCTGAGAAATGAAACGTAAGATACCTAGTTGATATTTTAGAAATCTTGTCATTTTGAAAATTATATTTAGTACTCCAGGTGCTTAAAAAACATCTTCCTCAGGGAACTTGAGCTGAGAAATGAAATTTAAGATACCTAGTTGATATTTTAGAAATCTTGTCATTTTGAAAATTATGTAGTAGTCCAGGTGCTTAAAAAACATCTTCCTCAGGGAACTTAAGCTGAGAACTAAAATTTAAGATACCTAGTTCATATTATAGGGATCCCGTCATTTTGAAAAATATATCTAGTAGTCCAGGTGCTTAAAAACATCTTCCTCAGGGAACTTGAGCTGAGAAATGAAATTTAAGATACCTAGTTGATATTTTAGAAATCTTGTCATTTTGAAAATTATATTTAGTACTCCAGGTGCTTAAAAAACATCTTCCTCAGAGAACTTGAGCTGAGAACTGAAATTTAAGATACCTAGTTCATATTTTAGAGTTCTTGTCATATTGAAAATGATATTTAGTAGTCCAGGTGCTTAATAAACATCTTCCTCAGGGATCTTTAGCTGAGACCTAAAATATAATATACCTGGTTTATATTATAGAGATCCTGTCATTTTGTAAATTATATCTAGTAGTCCAGGTGCTTAAAAATCATCTTCCTCAGGGAACTTAAGCTAAGAACTGAAATTTAAGATACCTAATTGATAATTTAGAGATCTTGTCATATTGGAAATTATATTTAGTGGTCCAAGTGCTTAAAAACATCTTCCTCAGGGAACTTGAGCTGAGAAATGAAATTTAAGATACCTAGTTGATATTTTAGAAATCTTGTCATATTGAAAATTATATTTAGTGGTCCAGGTGCTTAAAAAAAATCTTCCTCAGGGAATTTAAGCTGAGAACTAAAATTTAAGATACCTAGTTCATATTATAGGGATCCCGTCATTTTGAAAAATATATCTAGTAGTCCAGGTGCTTAAAAAACATCTTCCTCAGGGAATTTAAGCTGAGAACTAAAATTTAAGATACCTAGTTCATATTATAGGGATCCCGTCACTTTGAAAAATATATCTAGTAGTCCAGGTGCTTAAAAAACATCTTCCTCAGGGAACTTGAGCTGAGAACTGAAAATTAAGATACCTAGTTCATATTTGAGACATCTTGTCATACTGAAAATGATATTTAATCGTCCAGGTGCTTAAAAAACATCTTCCTCAGGGCAATAAAGCCGAGAACTAATATTTACGATACCTGGTTTTGTTTTAGTGATCCCGTTATTTTGAAAATTATGTCTGGTAGTCCAGGTGCTTAAAAACATCTTCCTCAGGGAACTTGAGCTGAGAAATGACAATTAAGATACCTAGTTTATATTTGAGAAATCTTGTCATGTTGAAAATGATATTTAGTAGTCCAAGTGCTTAAAAAACATCTTCCTCAGGGAACTTAAGCTAAGAACTGAAATTTAAGATACCTAGTTGATATTTTAGAGATCTTGTCATATTGGAAATTATATTTAGTGGTCCAGGTGCTTAAAAAACATCTTCCTCAGGAAACTTAATCTGAGAACTGAAATTTAAGATATCTAGTTCATATGTTAGAAATCTTGTCATTTTGAAAATTATATCTAGTAGTCCAGGTGCTTAAAAAACATCTTCCTCATGGAATTTAAGATGAGAACTAAAATTTAAGATACCTAGTTCATATTATAGGGATCCCGACATTTTGAAAAATATATCTAGTAGTCCAGGTGCTTAAAAACATCTTCCTCAGGGAACTTGAGCTGAGAAATGAAAATTACGATACCTAGTTGATATTTTAGAAATCTTGTCACTTTGAAAATTATATTTAGTACTCCAGGTGCTTAAAAAACATCTTCCTCAGGGAACTTGAGCTGAGAAATGAGATGTAAGGTACATAGTTCTTATGTACGGTATCTTGTCATTTTGAAATTTATATTTAGTAGTCCTGGTGCTTAAAATACTTCTTCCTCAGGGAACTTGAGCTGAGAACTAAAATTTAAGATACCTGGTTTTGTTTTAGAGATCCCGTCATTTTGAACATTATATCTAGCAGTCCAGGTGCTTAAAATACTTCTTCCTCAGAGAATTTAAGCCGAGAACTGAAATTTAAGATACCTAGTTTATATTTTAGAGATCTTGTCACATGGAAAATTATATTTAGTGGTCCAGGTGCTTAAAAAACATCTTCCTCAGGAAACTTAAGCTGAGAACTGAAATTTAAGATATCTAGTTCATATGTTAGAAATCTTGTCATTTTGAAAATTATATCTAGTAGTCCAGGTGCTTAAAAAACATCTTCCTCAGGGAATTTAAGATGAGAACTAAAATTTAAGATACCTAGTTCATATTTTAGAGGTCTTGTCATATTGAAAATGATATTTATTAGTCCTGGTGCTTAAAATACATCTTCCTCAGTGAACTTAAGCTGAGAAATGAAATTTAAGATACCTAGTTGATATTTTAGATATCTTGTCATTTTGAAAATTATATTTAGTACTCCAGGTGCTTAAAAAACATCTTCCTCAGAGAACTTGAGCTGAGAACTGAAATTTCAGATACCTAGTTCATATTTTAGAGATCTTGTCATATTGAAAATGATATTTAGTAGTCCAGGTGCTTAAAAAACATCTTCCTCAGGGAACTTGAGCTGAGAACTAAAATTTAAGATACCTGGTTTTGTTTTAGAGATCCCGTCATTTTGTAAATTATATCTAGTGGTCCAGGTGCTTAAAAAACTTCTTCCTCAGGGAACTTAAGCTAAGAACTGAAATTTAAGATACCTAATTGATATTTTAGAGATCTTGTCATATTGGAAATTATATTTAGTACTCCAGGTGCTTAAAAAACATCTTCCTCAGGGAACTTGAGCTGAGAAATGAAATTTAATATACCTAGTTGATATTTTAGAGATCTTGTCATATTGACAATTATATTTAGTGGTCCAAGTGCTTAAAAAACATCTTCCTCAGGGAAATTAAGACGAGAAATGAAATTTAAGATACCTAGTTGATATTTTAGAAATCTTGTCATTTTGAAAATTATATTTAGTACTCCAGGTGCTTAAAAAACATCTTCCTCAGAGAACTTGAGCTGAGAACTGAAATTTAAGATACCTAGTTCATATTTTAGAGATCTTGTCATATTGAAAATGATATTTAGTAGTCCAGGTGCTAAAAAAACATCTTCCTCAGGGAACTTAAGCTGAGAACTAAAATTTAAGATACCTAGTTCATATTATAGGGATCCCGTCATTTTGAAAAAATATATCTAGTAGTCCAGGTGCTTAAAAAACATCTTCCTCAGGGAACTTGAGCTGAGAAATGAAATTTAAGATACCTAGTTGATATTTTAGAAATCTTGTCATTTTGAAAATTATATTTAGTACTCCAGGTGCTTAAAAAACATCTTCCTCAGAGAACTTGAGCTGAGAACTGAAATTTAAGATACCTAGTTCATATTTTAGAGATCTTGTCATTTTGAAAATTATATTTAGTACTCCAGGTGCTTAAAAACATCTTCCTCAGAGAACTTGATCTGATAACTGAAATTTAAGATACCTTGTTCATATTTTAGAGATATTGTCATATTTAAAATGATATTTAGTAGTCCATGTGCTAAAAAAACATCTTTCTCATGGAACTTGAGCTGAGAAATGAAATTTAAGATACCTGGTTTTGTTTTAGAGATCCCGTCATTTTGAAAATTATATCTAGTGGTCCAGGTGCTTAAAAATCTTCTTCCTCAGGGAACTTAAGCTAAGAACTGAAATTTAAGATACCTAGTTGATATTTTAGAGATCTTGTCATATTGGAAATTATATTTAGTGGTCCAGGTGCTTAAAAAACATCTTCCTCAGGAAACTTAAGCTGAGAACTGAAATTTAAGATACCTAGTTCATATTTTAGAAATCTTGTCATTTTGAAAATTATATCTAGTAGTCCAGGTGCTTAAAAAACATCTTCCTCAGGGAATTTAAGCTGAGAACTAAAATTTAAGATACCTAGTTCATATTATAGGGATCCCGTCATTTTGAAAAATATATCTAGTAGTCCAGGTGCTTAAAAAACATCTTCCTCAGGGAACTTGAGCTGAGAAATGAAACTTAAGATACCTAGTTGATATTTTAGAAATCTTGTCACTTTGAAAATTATATTTAGTACTCCAGGTGCTTAAAAAACATCTTCCTCAGGGAACTTGAGCTGAGAAATGAAATTTAAGATACCTAGTTCATATTTTAGAGATCTTGTCATATTGAAAATGATATTTAGTAGTCCAGGTGCTTAAAAAACATCTTCCTCAGGGAACTTGAGCTGAGAACTAAAATTTAAGATACCTGGTTTTGTTTTAGAGATCCCGTCATTTTGAAAATTATATCTAGTGGTCCAGGTGCTTAAAAAAACCTCTTCCTCAGGGAACTTAAGCTATGAACTGAAATTTAAGATACCTAGTTGATATTTTAGAGATCTTGTCATATTGGAAATTATATTTATTGGTCCAGGTGCTTAAAAAACATCTTCCTCAGGAAACTTAAGCTGAGAACTGAAATTTAAGATATCTAGTTCATATGTTAGAAATCTTGTCATTTTGAAAATTATATCTAGTAGTCCAGGTGCTTAAAAAACATCTTCCTCAGGGAATTTAAGATGAGAACTAAAATTTAAGATACGTAGTTCATATTTTAGAGATCTTGTCATATTGAAAATGATATTTAGTAGTCCGGGTGCTAAAAAAACATCTTTCTCAGGGAACTTGAGCTGAGAAATGAAATTTAAGATACCTAGTTGATATTTTAGAAATCTTGTCATTTTTAAAATTATATTTAGTACTCCAGGTGCTTAAAAAACATCTTCCTCAGAGAACTTGAGCTGAGAACTGAAATTTAAGATACCTAGTTCATATTTTAGAGATCTTGTCATATTGAAAATGATATTTAGTAGTCCAGGTGCTTAAAAAACATCTTCCTCAGGGAACTTGAGCTGAGAACTAAAATTTAAGATACCTGGTTTTGTTTTAGAGATCCCGTCATTTTGTAAATTATATCTAGTGGTCCAGGTGCTTAAAAAACTTCTTCCTGAGGGAACTTAAGCTAAGAACTGAAATTTAAGATACCTAATTGATATTTTAGAGATCTTCTCATATTGGCAGTTATATTTAGTAGTCCAGGTGCTTAAAAAACATCTTCCTCAGGGAACTTAAGCTGAGAACTGAAATTTCAGATACCTAGTTCATATTTTAGAAATCTTGTCATTTTGAAAGTTATATCTAGTAGTCCAGGTGCTTAAAAAACATCTTCCTCAGGGATATTAAGCCGAGATCTAATATTTAAGATACCTAGTTTATATTGTAGAGATCCCGTCATTTTAAAAGTTAATTCTATTATTCCAGGTGCTTAAAAAACATCTTCCTCAGGGAACTTGAGCTGAGAACTGAAAATTAAGATACCTAGTTCATATTTGAGAAATCTTGTCATGTTGAAAATGATATTTAGTAGTCCAGGTGCTTAAAAAACATCTTCCTCAGGGAACTTGAGCTGAGAACTAAAATTTAAGATACCTGGTTTTGTTTTAGAGATCCCGTCATTTTGAAAATTATATCTAGTGGTCCAGGTGCTTAAAAAACTTCTTCCTCAGGGAACTTAAGCTAAGAACTGAAATTTAAGCATACCTAGTTGATATTTTAGAGATCTTGTCATATTGGAAATTATATTTAGTGGTCCAGGTGCTTAAAAAACATCTTCCTCAGGAAACTTAATCTGAGAACTGAAATTTAAGATATCTAGTTCATATGTTAGAAATCTTGTCATTTTGAAAATTATATCTAGTAGTCCAGGTGCTTAAAAAACATCTTCCTCAGGGAATTTAAGATGAGAACTAAAATTTAAGATACCTAGTTCATATTTTAGAGGTCTTGTCATATTGAAAATGATATTTATTAGTCCTGGTGCTTAAAAAAACATCTTCCTCAGGGAACTTGAGCTTAGAAATGAAATTTAAGATACCTAGTTGATATTTTAGAAATCTTGTCATTTTGAAAATTATATTTAGTACTCCAGGTGCTTAAAAAACATATTCCTCATGGAACTTGAGCTGAGAACTGAAATTTAAGATACCTAGTTGATATTTTAGAGATCTTGTCATATTGAAAATTATATTTAGTACTCCCTGTGCTTAAAAAATATCTTCCTCAAGGAAATTAAGCCGAGAACTAAAATTTAAGATACGTGGTTTTGTTTTAGAGATCCCGTCATTTTGAAAATTATATCTAGTGGTCCAGGTGCTTAAAAAACTTCTTCCTCAGGGAACTTAAGCTAAGAACTGAAATTTAAGATACCTAGTTGATATTTTAGAGATCTTGTCATATTGGAAATTATATCTAGTAGTCCAGGTGCTTAAAAAACATCTTCCTCAGGGAATTTAAGCTGAGAACTAAAATTTAAGATACCTAGTTCATATTATAGGGATCCCGTAATTTTAAAAATTATATCAAGTCGTCCAGGTGCTTGAAAAACATCTTCCTCATGGAAATTAAGCCGAGAAATAAAATTTAAGATACGTGGTTTTGTTTTAGAGATCCCGTCATTATGAAAATTATATCTAGTAGTCCTGGTGCTTAAAAAACATCTTCCTCAGGGAAATTAAGCCGAGAACTGAAAATCAAGATACCTAGTTCATATTCTAGAGATCTTGTCATTTTGAAATATATATTTAGTACTCCAGGAGCTTAAAAAACATCTTCCTCAGAGAACTTAAGCTGACAACTGAAATTTCAGATACCTAGTTTCGACCGGCAATCGAAAGACCTGGGCTCGAATCCCAGCGCAGTCAAAAGCGTCATTTTTTCCACAAAAAAGATTTGCAAATTCTTTACATATTTTAGAGATCTTGTCATATTGAAAATTATATTTAGTGGTCCAAGTGCTTAAAAAACATATTCCTCACGGAACGTAAGCTGAGAAATGAAATTTAAGATACCTAGTTCATATTTTAGAAATCTTGTCATTTTGAAAATTATATTTAGTACTCCAGGTGTTTAAAAAACATCTTCCTCAGTAAACTTAAGCTGCGAACTGAAATTTAAGATACCTAGTTCATATTTTAGAAATCTTGTCATTTTGAAAATTATATCTAGTAGTCCAGGTGCTTAAAAAAACATCTTCCTCAGGGAATTTAAGCTGAGAACTAAAATTGAAGATACCTGGTTTTGTTTTAGAGATCCCGTCATTTTGAAAATTATATGTAGTTGTCCAGGTGCTTAAAAAACATCTTCCTCAGGGAACTTAAGCTGAGAACTGAAATTTAAGATACCTAGTTGATATTTTAGAGATCTTGTCATATTGAAAATTATATTTAGTACTCCAAGTGCTTAAAAAACATCTTCCTCAGAGAACTTAATCTGAGAAATGAAATTTAAGATACCTAGTTGATATTTTAGAAATCTTGTCATTTTGAAAATTATATTTAGTAGTCCAGGTGCTTAAAAAACATCTTCCTCAGGGAACTTAAGCTGAGAAATGAAATTTAAGATACCTAGTTCATATTATAGGGATCCCGTCATTTTGAAAAATATATCTAGTAGTCCAGGTGCTTAAAAAACATCTTCCTCAGGGAACTTGAGCTGAGAAATGAAATTTAAGATACCTAGTTGATATTTTAGATATCTTGTCATTTTGAAAATTATATTTAGTACTCCAGGTGCTTAAAAAACATCTTCCTCAGAGAACTTGAGCTGAGAACTGAAATTTAAGATACCTAGTTCATATTTTAGAGATCTTGTCATATTGGAAATTATATTTAGTGGTCCAGGTGCTTAAAAAACATCTTCCTCATGAAACTTAAGCTGAGAACTGAAATTTAAGATACCTAGTTCATATTTTAGAAATCTTGTCATTTTGAAAATTATATCTAGTAGTCCAGGTGCTTAAAAAACATCTTCCTCAGGGAATTTAAGCTGAGAACTAAAATTTAAGATACCTAGTTCATATTATAGGGATCCCGTCATTTTGAAAAATATATCTAGTAGTCCAGGTGCTTAAAAAACATCTTCCTCAGGGAACTTGAGCTGAGAAATGAAATTTAAGATACCTAGTTGATATTTTAGAGATCTTGTCATATTGAAAATTATATTTAGTACTCCCTGTGCTTAAAAAATATCTTCCTCAAGGAAATTAAGCCGAGAACTAAAATTTAAGATACGTGGTTTTGTTTAAGAGATCCCGTCATTTTGAAAATTATATCTAGTGGTCCAGGTGCTTAAAAAACTTCTTCCTCCAGGGAACTTAAGCTAAGAACTGAAATTTAAGATACCTAGTTGATATTTTAGAGATCTTGTCATATTGGAAATTATATCTATTATTCCAGGTGCTTAAAAAACATCTTCCTCAGGGATGTTAAGCCGAGAACTAATATTTAAGATACCTAGTTCATATTTTAGAGATCTTGTCATATTGAGAATGATATTTAGTACTGCAGGTGCTTAAAAAATATCTTCCTCATGGAAATTAAGCCGAGAACTAAAATTTAAGATACGTGGTTTTGTTTAAGAGATCCCGTCATTTTGAAAATTATATCTAGTGGTCCAGGTGCTTAAAAAACTTCTTCCTCAGGGAACTTAAGCTAAGAACTGAAATTTAAGATACCTAGTTGATATTTTAGAGATCTTGTCATATTGGAAATTATATCTAGTAGTCCAGGTGCTTGAAAAACATCTTCCTCAGGGCTATTAAGCCGAGAACTAATATTTACGATACCTGGTTTTGTTTTAGTGATCCCGTTATTTTGAAAATTATGTCTGGTAGTCCAGGTGCTTAAAAAACATCTTCCTCCGGGAACTTGAGCTGAGACCTGACAATTAAGATACCTAGTTTATATTGTAGAAATCTTGTCATTTTGAAATATATATTTAGTACTCCAGGTGCTTAAAAAACATCTTCCTCAGAGAACTTAAGCTGACAACTGAAATTTCAGATACCTAGTTCATATTTTAGAGATCTTGTCATTTTGAAAATTACATCTAGTAGTCCAGGTGCTCAAAAAACTTCTTCCTCAGGGAACTTGAGCTGAGAACTAAAATTTAAGATACCTAGTTGATATTTTAGAGATCTTGTCATATTGAAAATTATATTTAGTGGTCCAAGTGCTTAAAAAACATCTTCCTCAGGGAACTTGATCTGAGAAATGAAATTTAAGATACCTAGTTGATATTTTAGAAATCTTGTCATTTTGAAAATTATATTTAGTAGTCCAGGTGCTTAAAAAACATCTTCCTCAGGGAATTTAAGCTGAGAACTAAAATTTAAGATACCTAGTTCATATTATAGGGATCCCGTCATTTTGAAAAATATATCTAGTAGTCCAGGTGCTTAAAAAACATCTTCCTCAGGGAATTTGAGCTGAGAAATGAAATTTAAGATACCTAGTTGATATTTTAGATATCTTGTCATTTTGAAAATTATATTTAGTACTCCAGGTGCTTAAAAAACATCTTCCTCAGAGAACTTGAGCTGAGAACTGAAATTTAAGATACCTAGTTGATATTTTAGAGATCTTGTCATATTGGAAATTATATTTAGTGGTCCAGGTGCTTAAAAAACATCTTCCTCATGAAACTTAAGCTGAGAACTGAAATTTAAGATACCTAGTTCATATTTTAGAAATCTTGTCATTTTGAAAATTATATCTAGTAGTCCAGGTGCTTAAAAAACATCTTCCTCAGGGAATTTAAGCTGAGAACTAAAATTTAAGATACCTAGTTCATATTTTAGAGATCCCGTCATTTTGAAAAATATATCTAGTAGTCCAGGTGCTTAAAAAACATCTTCCTCAGGGAACTTGAGCTGAGAAATGAAATTTAAGATACCTAGTTGATATTTTAGAGATCTTGTCATATTGAAAATTATATTTAGTACTCCCTGTGCTTAAAAAATATCTTCCTCAAGGAAATTAAGCCGAGAACTAAAATTTAAGATACGTGGTTTTGTTTTAGAGATCCCGTCATTTTGAAAATTATATCTAGTGGTCCAGGTGCTTAAAAAACTTCTTCCTCAGGGAACTTAAGCTAAGAACTGAAATTTAAGATACCTAGTTGATATTTTAGAGATCTTGTCATATTGGAAATTATATCTATTATTCCAGGTGCTTAAAAAACATCTTCCTCAGGGATGTTAAGCCGAGAACTAATATTTAAGATACCTAGTTCATATTTTAGAGATCTTGTCATATTGAGAATGATATTTAGTACTGCAGGTGCTTAAAAAACATCTTCCTCCGGGAAATTAAGCCGAGAACTAAAATTTAAGATACGTGGTTTTGTTTTAGAGATCCCGTCATTTTGAAAATTATATCTAGTGGTCCAGGTGCTTAAAAAACTTCTTCCTCAGGGAACTTAAGCTAAGAACTGAAATTTAAGATACCTAGTTGATATTTTAGAGATCTTGTCATATTGGAAATTATATCTAGTAGTCCAGGTGCTTGAAAAACACCTTCCTCAGGGCTATTAAGCCGAGAACTAATATTTACGTTACCTGGTTTTGTTTTAGTGATCCCGTTATATTGAAAATTATGTCTTGTAGTCCAGGTGCTTAAAAAACATCTTCCTCCGGGAACTTGAGCTGAGACCTGACAATTTAAGATACCTAGTTGATATTTTAGAAATCTTGTCATTTTGAAATATATATTTAGTACTCCAGGAGCTTAAAAAACATCTTCCTCAGAGAACTTAAGCTGACAACTGAAATTTCAGATACCTAGTTCATATTTTAGAGATCTTGTCATGTTGAAAATGATATTTAGTAGTCCAGGTGCTTAAAAACATCTTCCTCAGGGAACTTGAGCTGAGAACTAAAATTTAAGATACCTGGTTTTGTTTTAGAGATCCCGTCATTTTGTAAATTATATCTAGTGGTCCAGGTGCTTAAAAAACTTCTTCCTCAGGGAACTTAAACTAAGAACTGAAATTTAAGATACCTAACTGATATTTTAGAGATCTTGTCATATTGGAAATTATATTTAGTGGTCCAGGTGCTTAAAAAACATCTTCCTCAGGAAACTTAAGCTGAGAACTAAAATTTAAGATACCTAGTTGATATTTTAGAGATCTTGTCATATTGAAAATTATATTTAGTGGTCCAAGTGCTTAAAAAACATCTTCCTCAGGGAACTTGATCTGAGAAATGAAATTTAAGATACCTAGTTGATATTTTAGAAATCTTGTCATTTTTGAAAATTATATTTAGTAGTCCAGGTGCTTAAAAAACATCTTCCTCAGGGAATTTAAGCTGAGAACTAAAATTTAAGATACCTAGTTCATATTATAGGGATCCCGTCATTTTGAAAAATATATCTAGTAGTCCAGGTGCTTAAAAAACATCTTCCTCAGGGAATTTGAGCTGAGAAATGAAACTTAAGATACCTAGTTGATATTTTAGATATCTTGTCATTTTGAAAATTATATTTAGTACTCCAGGTGCTTAAAAAACATCTTCCTCAGAGAACTTGAGCTGAGAACTGAAATTTAAGATACCTAGTTCATATTTTAGAGATCTTGTCATATTGAAAATGATATTTAGTAGTCCAGGTGCTTAAAAAACATCTTCCTCAGGGAACTTGAGCTGAGAAATGAAATTTAAGATACCTAGTTGATATTTTAGAAATCTTGTCATTTTGAAAATTATATTTAGTAATACAGGTGCTTAAAAAACATCTTCCTCAGGGAATTTAAGCTGAGAACTAAAATTTAAGATACCTAGTTCATATTATAGGGATCCCGTCATTTTGAAAAATATATCTAGTAGTCCAGGTGCTTAAAAAACATCTTCCTCAGGGAACTTGAGCTGAGAAATGAAAATTAAGATACCTAGTTGATATTTTAGAAATATTGTCATATTGAAAGTTATATTTAGTACGCCAGCAGCTTAAAAAAAATCTTCCTCAGGGAACTTGAGCTGAGAACTAAAATTTAAGATACCTGGTTTTGTTTTAGAGATCCCGTCATTTTGTAAATTATATCTAGTGGTCCAGGTGCTTAAAAAACTTCTTCCTCAGGGAACTTAAGCTAAGAACTGAAATTTAAGATACCTAACTGATATTTTAGAGATCTTGTCATATTGGAAATTATATTTAGTGGTCCAGGTGCTTAAAAACATCTTCCTCAGGAAACTTAAGCTGAGAACTGAAATTTAAGATACCTAGTTCATATTTTAGAAATCTTGTCATTTTGAAAATTATATCTAGTAGTCCAGGTGCTTAAAAACATCTTCCTCAGGGAATTTAAGCTGAAAACTAAAATTTAAGATACCTAGTTCATATTATAGGGATCCCGTCATTTTGAAAAATATATCTAGTAGTCCAGGTGCTTAAAAAACATCTTCCTCAGGGAACTTGAGCTGAGAAATGAAATTTAAGATACCTAGTTCATATTTTAGAAATCTTGTCATGTTGAAAATGATATTTAGTAGTCCAGGTGCTTAAAAACATCTTCCTCAGGGAACTTGAGCTGAGAACTAAAATTTAAGATACCTGGTTTTGTTTTAGAGATCCCGTCATTTTGAAAATTATATCTAGTGGTCCAGGTGCTTAAAAAACTTCTTCCTCAGGGAACTTAAGCTAAGAACTGAAATTTAAGATACCTAGTTGATATTTTAGAGATCTTGTCATATTGGAAATTATATTTAGTGGTCCAGGTGCTTAAAAAACATCTTCCTCAGGAAACTTAAGCTGAGAACTGAAATTTCAGATATCTAGTTCATATGTTAGAAATCTTGTCATTTTGAAAATTATATCTAGTAGTCCAGGTGCTTAAAAAACATCTTCCTCAGGGAATTTAAGATGAGAACTAAAATTTAAGATACCTAGTTCATATTTTAGAGGTCTTGTCATATTGAAAATGATATTTATTAGTCCTGGTGCTTAAAAACCATCTTCCTCAGGGAACTTGAGCTGAGAAATGAAATTTAAGATACCTAGTTGATATTTTAGAAATATTGTCATTTTAAAAATTATATTTAGTACTCCAGGTGCTTAAAATACATCTTCCTAAGGGAACTTGAGCTGAGAACTGAAATTTAAGATACCTAGTTGATATTTTAGAGATCTTGTCATATTGAAAATTATATTTAGTACTCCCTGTGCTTAAAAAATATCTTCCTCAAGGAAATTAAGCCGAGAACTAAAATTTAAGATACGTGGTTTTGTTTTAGAGATCCCGTCATTTTGAAAATTATATCTAGTGGTCCAGGTGCTTAAAAAACTTCTTCCTCAGGGAACTTAAGCTAAGAACTGAAATTTAAGATACCTAGTTGATATTTTAGAGATCTTGTCATATTGGAAATTATATCTAGTAGTCCAGGTGCTTAAAAACATCTTCCTCAGGGAATTTAAGCTGAGAACTAAAATTTAAGATACCTAGTTGATATTTTAGAGATCTTGTCATATTGAAAATTATATTTAGTACTCCCTGTGCTTAAAAAATATCTTCCTCAAGGAAATTAAGCCGAGAACTAAAATTTAAGATACGTGGTTTTGTTTTAGAGATCCCGTCATTTTGAAAATTATATCTAGTGGTCCAGGTGCTTAAAAAACTTCTTCCTCAGGGAACTTAAGCTAAGAACTGAAATTTAAGATACCTAGTTGATATTTTAGAGATCTTGTCATATTGGAAATTATATCTAGTAGTCCAGGTGCTTAAAAAACATCTTCCTCAGGGAAATTAAGCCGAGAACTAAAATTTAAGATACCTGGTTTTGTTTTAGAGATCCTGTTATTTTGAAAATTATATCTAGTAGTCCAGGTGCTTAAAAAACCTCTTCCTCAGGGAACTTGAGCTGAGAAATGAAATTTAAGATACCTAGTTGATATTTTAGAAATCTTGTCATTTTGAAATATATATTTAGTACTCCAGGAGCTTAAAAAACATCTTCCTCAGAGAACTTAAGCTGACAACTGAAATTTCAGATACCTAGTTTCATGACCGGCAATCGAAAGACCTGGGCTCGAATCCCAGCGCAGTCAAAAGCGTCATTTTTTCCACAAAAAGATTTGCAAATTCTTTACATATTTTAGAGATCTTGTCATATTGACAATTATATTTAGTGGTCCAAGTGCTTAAAAAACATCTTCCTCAGGAACGTAAGCTGAGAAATGAAATTTAAGATACCTAGTTCATATTTTAGAAATCTTGTCATTTTGAAAATTATATTTAGTACTCCAGGTGCTTAAAAAACATCTTCCTCAGAGAACTTGAGCTGAGAACTGAAATTTAAGATACCTAGTTCATATTTTAGAGATCTTGTCATATTGAAAATGATATTTAGTAGTCCAGGTGCTTAAAAAACATCTTCCTCAGGGAACTTGAGCTGAGAACTGAAATTTCAGATACCTGGTTTTGTTTTAGAGATGCCGTCATTTTGTAAATTATATCTAGTGGTCCAGGTGCTTAAAAAACTTCTTCCTCAGGGAACTTAAGCTAAGAACTGAAATTTAAGATACCTAACTGATATTTTAGAGATCTTGTCATATTGGAAATTATATTTAGTGGTCCAGGTGCTTAAAAAACATCTTCCTCAGGAAACTTAAGCTGAGAACTAAAATTTAAGATACCTAGTTGATATTTTAGAGATCTTGTCATATTGAAAATTATATTTAGTGGTCCAAGTGCTTAAAAAACATCTTCCTCAGGGAACTTGAGACGAGAAATGAAATTTAAGATACCTAGTTGATATTGTAGAAATCTTGTCATTTTGAAAATTATATTTAGTACTCCAGGTGCTTAAAAAAATCTTCCTCAGGGAATTTAAGCTGAGAACTAAAATTTAAGATACCTAGTTCATATTATAGGGATCCCGTCATTTTGAAAAATATATCTAGTAGTCCAGGTGCTTAAAAAACATCTTCCTCAGGGAATTTGAGCTGAGAAATGAAATTTAAGATACCTAGTTGATATTTTAGATATCTTGTCATTTTGAAAATTATATTTAGTACTCCAGGTGCTTAAAAAACATCTTCCTCAGAGAACTTGAGCTGAGAACTGAAATTTAAGATACCTAGTTCATATTTTAGAGATCTTGTCATATTGAAAATGATATTTAGTAGTCCAGGTGCTTAAAAAACATCTTCCTCAGGGAACTTGAGCTGAGAAATGAAATTTAAGATACCTAGTTGATATTTTAGAAATCTTGTCATTTTGAAAATTATATTTAGTACTCCAGGTGCTTAAAAAACATCTTCCTCAGGGAATTTAAGCTGAGAACTAAAATTTAAGATACCTAGTTCATATTATAGGGATCCCGTCATTTTGAAAATTATATCTAGTAGTCCAGGTGCTTAAAAAACATCTTCCTCAGGGAACTTGAGCTGAGAAATGAAATTTAAGATACCTAGTTGATATTTTAGAAATCTTGTCATTTTGAAAATTATATTTAGTACTCCAGGTGCTTAAAAAACATCTTCCTCAGGGAACTTGAGCTGAGAACTAAAATTTAAGATACCTGGTTTTGTTTTAGAGATCCCGTCATTTTGAAAATTATATCTAGTAGTCCAGGTGCTTAAAAAACATCTTCCTCAGGGAACTTAAGCTAAGAACTGAAATTTAAGATACCTAACTGATATTTTAGAGATCTTGTCATATTGGAAATTATATTTAGTGGTCCAGGTGCTTAAAAAACATCTTCCTCAGGAAACTTAAGCTGAGAACTGAAATTTAAGATACCTAGTTCATATTTTAGACATCTTGTCATTTTGAAAATTATATCTAGTAGTCCAGGTGCTTAAAAAACATCTTCCTCAGGGAATTTAAGCTGAGAACTAAAATTTAAGATACCTAGTTCATATTATAGGGATCCCGTCATTTTGAAAAATATATCTAGTAGTCCAGGTGCTTAAAAAACATCTTCCTCAGGGAACTTGAGCTGAGAAATGAAATTTAAGATACCTAGTTCATATTTTAGAAATCTTGTCATGTTGAAAATGATATTTAGTAGTCCAGGTGCTTAAAAACATCTTCCTCAGGGAACTTGAGCTGAGAACTAAAATTTAAGATACCTGGTTTTGTTTTAGAGATCCCGTCATTTTGAAAATTATATCTAGTGGTCCAGGTGCTAAAAAAACTTCTTCCTCAGGGAACTTAAGCTAAGAACTGAAATTTAAGATACCTAGTTGATATTTTAGAGATCTTGTCATATTGGAAATTATATTTAGTGGTCCAGGTGCTTAAAAAACATCTTCCTCAGGAAACTTAAGCTGAGAACTGAAATTTCAGATATCTAGTTCATATGTTAGAAATCTTGTCATTTTGAAAATTATATCTAGTAGTCCAGGTGCTTAAAAAACATCTTCCTCAGGGAATTTAAGATGAGAACTAAAATTTAAGATACCTAGTTCATATTTTAGAGGTCTTGTCATATTGAAAATTATATTTATTAGTCCTGGTGCTTAAAAACCATCTTCCTCAGGGAACTTGAGCTGAGAAATGAAATTTAAGATACCTAGTTGATATTTTAGAAATATTGTCATTTTTAAAATTATATTTAGTACTCCAGGTGCTTAAAAAACATATTCCTCAGGGAACTTGAGCTGAGAACTGAAATTTAAGATACCTAGTTGATATTTTAGAGATCTTGTCATATTGAAAATTATATTTAGTACTCCCTGTGCTTAAAAAATATCTTCCTCAAGGAAATTAAGCCGAGAACTAAAATTTAAGATACGTGGTTTTGTTTTAGAGATCCCGTCATTTTGAAAATTATATCTAGTGGTCCAGGTGCTTAAAAAACTTCTTCCTCAGGGAACTTAAGCTAAGAACTGAAATTTAAGATACCTAGTTGATATTTTAGAGATCTTGTCATATTGGAAATTATATCTAGTAGTCCAGGTGCTTAAAAAACATCTTCCTCAGGGAATTTAAGCTGAGAACTAAAATTTAAGATACCTAGTTGATATTTTAGAGATCTTGTCATATTGAAAATTATATTTAGTACTCCCTGTGCTTAAAAAATATCTTCCTCAAGGAAATTAAGCCGAGAACTAAAATTTAAGATACGTGGTTTTGTTTTAGAGATCCCGTCATTTTGAAAATTATATCTAGTGGTCCAGGTGCTTAAAAAACTTCTTCCTCAGGGAACTTAAGCTAAGAACTGAAATTTAAGATACCTAGTTGATATTTTAGAGATCTTGTCATATTGGAAATTATATCTAGTAGTCCAGGTGCTTAAAAAACATCTTCCTCAGGAAAATTAAGCCGAGAACTAATATTTACGATACCTGGTTTTGTTTTAGAGATCCCGTCATTTTGAAAATTATATCTAGTAGTCCAGGTGCTTAAAAAACATCTTCCTCAGGGAACTTGAGCTGAGACCTGAAATTTAAGATACCTAGTTGATATTTTAGAAATCTTGTCATTTTGAAATATATATTTAGTACTCCAGGAGCTTAAAAAACATCTTCCTCAGAGAACTTAAGCTGACAACTGAAATTTCAGATACCTAGTTTCGACCGGCAATCGAAAGACCTGGGCTCGAATCCCAGCGCAGTCAAAAGCGTCATTTTTTCCACAAAAAGATTTGCAAATTCTTTACAAATTTTAGAGATCTTGTCATATTGAAAATTATATTTAGTGGTCCAAGTGCTTAAAAAACATATTCCTCACGGAACGTAAGCTGAGAAATGAAATTTAAGATACCTAGTTCATATTTTAGAAATCTTGTCATTTTGAAAATTATATTTAGTACTCCAGGTGCTTAAAAAACATCTTCCTCAGAGAACTTGAGCTGAGAACTGAAATTTAAGATACCTAGTTCATATTTTAGAGATCTTGTCATATTGAAAATGATATTTAATAGTCCAGGTGCTTAAAAAACATCTTCCTCAGGGAACTTGAGCTGAGAACTGAAATTTAAGATACCTGGTTTTGTTTTAGAGATCCCGTCATTTTGTAAATTATATCTAGTGGTCCAGGTGCTTAAAAACTTCTTCCTCAGGGAACTTAAGCTAAGAACTGAAATTTAAGATACCTAACTGATATTTTAGAGATCTTGTCATATTGGAAATTATATTTAGTGGTCCAGGTGCTTAAAAAACATCTTCCTCAGGAAACTTAAGCTGAGAACTGAAATTTAAGATACCTAGTTCATATTTTAGAAATCTTGTCATTTTGAAAATTATATCTAGTAGTCCAGGTGCTTAAAAAACATCTTCCTCAGGGAATTTAAGCTGAGAACTAAAATTTAAGATACCTAGTTCATATTATAGGGATCCCGTCATTTTGAAAAATATATCTAGTAGTCCAGGTGCTTAAAAAACATCTTCCTCAGGGAACTTGAGCTGAGAAATGAAATTTAAGATACCTAGTTCATATTTTAGAAATCTTGTCATTTTGAAATATATATTTAGTACTCCAGGAGCTTAAAAAACATCTTCCTCAGAGAACTTAAGCTGAGAAATGAAATTTAAGATACCTAGTTCATATTTTAGAAATCTTGTCATTTTGAAAATTATATCTAGTAGTCCAGGTGCTTAAAAAACATCTTCCTCAGGGAATTTAAGCTGAGAACTAAAATTGAAGATACCTGGTTTTGTTTTAGAGATCCCGTCATTTTGAAAATTATATGTAGTTGTCCAGGTGCTTAAAAAACACCATCCTCAGGGAACTTAGGCTGAGAAATGAAATTTAATATACCTAGTTGATATTTTAGAGATCTTGTCATATTGACAATTATATTTAGTGGTCCAAGTGCTTAAAAAACATCTTCCTCAGGGAACTTGAGAAGAGAAATGAAATTTAAGATAACTAGTTGATATTTTATAAATCTTGTCATATTTAAAATTATATTTAGTAATCAAGGTGATTAAAAAAAATCTTCCTCAGGGAATTTAAGCTGAGAACTAAAATTTAAGATACCTAGTTCATATTATAGGGATCCCGTCATTTTGAAAAATATATCTAGTAGTCCAGGTGCTTAAAAAACATCTTCCTCAGGGAATTTGAGCTGAGAAATGAAATTTAAGATACCTAGTTGATATTTTAGATATCTTGTCATTTTGAAAATTATATTTACTACTCCAGGTGCTTAAAAAACATCTTCCTCAGAGAACTTGAGCTGAGAACTGTACCCTAAGCTACCGAGTTCCTATCTTAGAGATCTTGTCATTTTGAAAATGATATTTAGTAGTCCAGGTGCTTAAATTACATCTTCCTCAGGGAACTTGAGCTGAGAAATGAAATTTAAGATACCTAGTTGATATTTTAGAAATCTTGTCATTTTGAAAATTATATTTAGTAGTCCAGGTGCTTAAAAAACATCTTCCTCAGGGAACTTAAGCTGAGAACTGAAAATTAAGATACCTAGTTCATATTTTAGAGATCCCGTCATTTTGAAAATTATATCTAGTAGTCCAGGTGCTTAAAAAACATCTTCCTCAGGGAACTTGAGCTGAGAAATGAAATTTAAGATACCTAGTTGATATTTTAGAAATCTTGTCATTTTGAAAATTATATTTAGTACTCCAGGTGCTTAAAAAACATCTTCCTCAGAGAACTTGAGCTGAGAACTGAAATTTAAGATACCTAGTTCATATTTTAGAGATCTTGTCATATTGAAAATGATATTTAGTAGTCCAGGTGCTTAAAAAACATCTTCCTCAGGGAACTTGAGCTGAGAACTAAAATTTAAGATACCTGGTTTTGTTTTAGAGATCCCGTCATTTTGTAAATTATATCTAGTGGTCCAGGTGCTTAAAAAACTTCTTCCTCAGGGAACTTAAGCTAAGAACTGAAATTTAAGATACCTAACTGATATTTTAGAGATCTTGTCATATTGGAAATTATATTTAGTGGTCCAGGTGCTTAAAAAACATCTTCCTCAGGAATCTTAAGCTGAGAACTGAAATTTAAGATACCTAGTTCATATTTTAGAAATCTTGTCATTTTGAAAATTATATCTAGTAGTCCAGGTGCTTAAAAAACATCTTCCTCAGGGAATTTAAGCTGAGAACTAAAATTTAAGATACCTAGTTCATATTATAGGGATCCCGTCATTTTGAAAAATATATCTAGTAGTCCAGGTGCTTAAAAAACATCTTCCTCAGGGAACTTGAGCTGAGAAATGAAATTTAAGATACCTAGTTCATATTTTAGAAATCTTGTCATGTTGAAAATGATATTTAGTAGTCCAGGTGCTTAAAAAACATCTTCCTCAGGGAACTTGAGCTGAGAACTAAAATTTAAGATACCTGGTTTTGTTTTAGAGATCCCGTCATTTTGAAAATTATATCTAGTGGTCCAGGTGCTTAAAAAACTTCTTCCTCAGGGAACTTAAGCTAAGAACTGAAATTTAAGATACCTAGTTGATATTTTAGAGATCTTGTCATATTGGAAATTATATTTAGTGGTCCAGGTGCTTAAAAAACATCTTCCTCAGGAAACTTAAGCTGAGAACTGAAATTTAAGATATCTAGTTCATATGTTAGAAATCTTGTCATTTTGAAAATTATATCTAGTAGTCCAGGTGCTTAAAAACATCTTCCTCAGGGAATTTAAGATGAGAACTAAAATTTAAGATACCTAGTTCATATTTTAGAGGTCTTGTCATATTGAAAATGATATTTATTAGTCCTGGTGCTTAAAAAACATCTTCCTCAGGGAACTTGAGCTGAGAAATGAAATTTAAGATACGTACTTGATATATTAGAAATCTTGTAATTTGTAAAATTAAGTTTAGTTCTCCGGGTGCTTAGAATACATATTCCTCAGAGAAGTTGGGCTGAGAACTGAAATTTAAGATACCTAGTTGATATTTTAGAGATCTTGTCATATTGAAAATTATATTTAGTACTCCCTGTGCTTAAAAAATATCTTCCTCAAGGAAATTAAGCCGAGAACTAAAATTTAAGATACGTGGTTTTGTTTTAGAGATCCCGTCATTTTGAAAATTATATCTAGTGGTCCAGGTGCCTAAAATACATCTTCCTTAGGGAACTTAAGCTGAGAACTGAAATTTATGATACCTAGTAAATATTTTAGAGATCTTGTCATATTGGAAATTATATCTAGTAGTCCAGGTGCTTAAAAAACATCTTCCTCAGGGAATTTAAGATGAGAACTAAAATTTAAGATACCTAGTTCATATTATAGGGATCCCGTAATTTTAAAAATTATATCAAGTCGTCCAGGTGCTTGAAAAACATCTTCCTCATGGAAATTAAGCCGAGAACTTAAATTTAAGATACCTGGTTTTGTTTTAGAGATCCCGTCATTTTGAACATTATATCTAGCAGTCCAGGTGCTTAAAATACTTCTTCCTCAGAGAATTTAAGCCGAGACCTGAAATTTAAGATACCTAGTTGATATTTTAGAAATCTTGTCATTTTGAAATATATATTTAGTACTCCAGGAGCTTAAAAAAACATATTCCTCACGGAACGTAAGCTGAGAACTGAAATTTAAGATATCTAGTTCATATTTTAGAAATCTTGTCATTTTGAAAATTATATTTAGTACTCCAGGTGCTTAAAAAACATTTTCCTCAGGGAACTTAAGCTGAGAACTGAAATTTAAGATACCTAGTTTACATTTTAGAGATCCCGTCATTTTGAAAATTATATCGAGTAGCCCAGGTGCTTAAAAAACATCTTCCTCAGGGAATTTAAGCTGAGAACTAAAATTGAAGATACCTAGTACATATTATAGGGATCACGTCATTTTGAAAAATATATCTAGTAGTCCAGGTGCTTAAAAAACATATTCTTTAGGGAAGTTGAGCTGAGAAATGAAATTTAAGATACCTAGTTGATATTTTAGAAATCTTGTCATTTTGAAAATTATATCTAGTACTCATGGTGCTTAAAAAACATCTTCCTCAGAGAACTTGAGCTGAGAACTGAAATTTAAGATACCTAGTTCATATTTTAGAGATCTTGTCATATTGAAAATGATATTTAGTAGTCCAGGTGCTTAAAAAACATCTTCCTCAGGGAACTTGAGCTGAGAAATGAAATTTAAGATACCTAGTTTATATTGTAGAAATCTTGTCATTTTGAAAATTATATTTAGTAGTCCAGGTGCTTAAAAAACATCTTCCTCAGGGAACTTGAGCTGAGAACTGAAATTTAAGATACCTATTTCATATTTTAGAAATATTGTCATTTTGAAAATTATATTTAGTACTCCTGGTGCTAAAAAGCATCTTCCTCAGGGAATTTAAGCCGCGAACTAAAGTTTAAGATACCTGGTTTTGTTTTAGAGATCTTGTCATATTGAAAATGATATTTAGTCGTCCAGGTGCTTAGAAAACATCTTCCTCAGGGAACTGCAGCTGAGAACTGATATTTAAGAAACCTAGTTCATATTTTAGAAATCTTGTCATTTTGAAAGAGATCTTCCTGTGGAGAAAGAGATGTCGGACGCCTGTGTAGCTCAGTGGTTAGAGCAGTCGACCGGCAATCGAAAGACCTGGGCTCGAATCCCAGCGCAGTCGAAAGCGTCATTTTTTCCACAGAAAGATTTTCAAATTCTTTAAATATTGTATTTATTTGCATTATTTGCGATATAAGAGTTTGAAATTGTCTACGAGGACACCTGTCGACAACGTATCCTATCTGATACGCGACTAGTGATCCTCCGATAATGTAGGCAGTGACAAATTTTCAAACTCAACTAATTAATTTGAAATCATTTACAGCCGCAAGGCTGAGCCACTAGGCGATATGAGGAGATCTTCCTGTGGAGAAAGAGATGTCGGACGCCTGTGTAGCTCAGTGGTTAGAGCAGTCGACCGGCAATCGAAAGACCTGGGCTCGAATCCCAGCGCAGTCGAAAGCGTCATTTTTTCCACAGAAAGATTTTCAAATTCTTTAAATATTATATTTAGTACTCCAAGTGCCTAAAATACATCTTCGTCACGAAACTTGAGCTGAGAACTGAAATTTAAGATACCTAGTTGATATTTTAGAAATCTTGTCATTTTGAAAATTATATTTAGTACTCCAGGTGCTTAAAAAACATCTTCCTCAGGGAACTTGAGCTGAGAAATGAAATTTAAGATACCTAGTTGATATTTTAGAAATCTTGTCACTTTGAAAATTATATTTAGTACTCCAGGTGCTTAAAAAACATCTTCCTCAGAGAACTTAAGGTGAAAACTGAAATTTCAGATACCTAGTTCATATTATAGGGATCCCGTAATTTTAAAAATTATATCAAGTCGTCCAGGTGCTTAAAAATCATCTTCCTCAGGGAAATTAAGCCGAGAACTGAAATTTAAGATACCTAGTTGATATTTTATAAATCTTGTCATTTTGAAAATTATATCTAGTAGTCCAGGTGCTTAAAAACATCTTCCTCAGGGAATTTAAGCTGAGAACTAAAATTTAAGATACCTAGTTCATATTATAGGAATCCCGTAATTTTAAAAATTATATCAAGTCGTCCCGGTGCTTGAAAAACATCTTCCTCACGAAAGTAAGCTGAGAAATGAAATTTAAGATACCTATTTGATATTTGAGATTTATTGTAATTTTGAAAATTTTATTTAGTACTCCAGGTGCTTAAAAAACATCTTCCTCAGGGAACTTAAGCAGAGAACTAATATTTAAGATACCTAGTACATATTATAGGGATCCCGTCATTTTGAAAAATATATCTAGTAGTCCAGGTGCTTAAAAAACATCTTCCTCAGGGAACTTGAGCTGAGAACTGAAATTTAAGATACCTAGTTGATATTTTAGAAATCTTGTCATTTTGAAAATTATATCTAGTAGTCCAGGTGCTTAAAAAACATCTTCCTCAGGGATATTAAGCCGAGAACTAATATTTAAGATACCTAGTTCATATTTTAGAGATCTTGTCATATTGAGAATGATATTTAGTAGTCCAGGTGCTTAAAAAACATCTTCCTCAGGGAACTTGAGCTGAGACCTGACAATTAAGATACCTAGTTTATATTGTAGAGAACCCGTCATTTTGAAAGTTATATCTATTATTCCAGGTGCTTAAAAAACATCTTCCTCAGGGAACTTGAGCTGAGAACTGAAATTTAAGATACCTAGTTCATATTTTAGAAATCTTGTCATTTTGAAAATTATATTTAGTACTCCAGGTGCTTAAAAAACATCTTCCTCCGGGAACTTGAGCTGAGAAATGAAATTTAAGATACCTAGTTGATATTTTAGAAATCTTGTCAAGTAGAAATCATTATATTTAGTACTCCAGGTGCTTAAAAAATATCTTCCTCAGAGAACTTGAGCTGAGAACTGAAATTTAAGATACCTAGTTCATATTTTAGAGATCTTGTCATATTGAAAATGATATTTAGTAGTCCAGGTGCTTAAAAAACATCTTCCTCAGGGAACTTGAGCTGAGAACTATAATTTAAGATACCTGGTATTTTTTTAGAGATCCCGTCATCTTGGTAATTATATCTAGTAGTCCAGGTGCTTAAAAAACATCTTCCTCAGGGAACTTAAGCCGAGAAATGAAATTTAAGATACCTAGTTGATATTTTAGAGATCTTGTCATATTGGAAATTATATTTAGTGGTCCAGGTGCTTAAAAAACATCTTCCTCAGGAAACTTAAGCTGAGAACTGAAATTTAAGATACCTAGTTCATATTTTAGAAATCTTGTCATTTTGAAAATTATATCTAGTAGTCCAGGTGCTTAAAAAACATCTTCCTCAGGGAATTTAAGCTGAGAACTAAAATTTAAGATACCTAGTTCATATTATAGGGATCCCGTCATTTTGAAAAATATATCTAGTAGTCCAGGTGCTTAAAAAACATCTTCCTCAGGGAACTTGAGCTGAGAAATGAAACTTAAGATACCTAGTTGATATTTTAGAAATCTTGTCATTTTGAAAATTATATCTAGTAGTCCAGGTGCTTAAAAAACATCTTCCTCAGGGAATTTAAGCTGAGAACTAAAATTTAAGATACCTGGTTTTGTTTTAGAGATCCCGTCATATTAAAAATTATATTTAGTGGTCCAGGTGCTTAAAAAACATCTTCCTCAGGAAACTTAAGCTGAGAACTGAAATTTAAGATACCTAGTTCATATTTTAGAAATCTTGTCATTTTGAAAGTTATATCTAGTAGTCCAGGTGCTTAAAAAACATCTTCCTCAGGGAATTTAAGCTGAGAACTAAAATTTAAGATACCTAGTTCATATTATAGGGATCCCGTCATTTTGAAAAATATATCTAGTAGTCCAGGTGCTTAAAAAACATCTTCCTCAGGGAACTTGAGCTGAGAAATGAAACTTAAGATACCTAGTTGATATTTTAGAAATCTTGTCATTTTGAAAATTATATCTAGTAGTCCAGGTGCTTAAAAAACATCTTCCTCAGGGAATTTAAGCTGAGAACTAAAATTTAAGATACCTAGTACATATTAGAGGGATCCCGTCATTTTGAAAAATATATGTAGTAGTCCAGGTGCTTAGAAAACATCTTCCTGAGGGAACTTGAGCTGAGAAATGAAATTTAAGATACCTAGTTGATATTTTAGAAATCTTGTCATTTTGAAAATTATATTTAGTACTCCAGGTGCTTAAAAAACATCTTCCTCAGAGAACTTGAGCTGAGAACTGAAATTTAAGATACCTAGTTCATATTTTAGAGATCTTGTCCTGTAGACAGTGATATTTAGTATTCCAGGTGCTAAAAAAACATCTTTCTCAGGGAACTTGAGCTGAGAACTGAAATTTAAGATACCTGGTATTGTTTTAAAGATCCCGTGATTTTGAAAGTTATATCTATTAGTCTAGGTGCTTAAAAAACATCTTCCTCAGGGCACTTAAGCTTAGAACTGAAATTTGAGATACCTAGTTAATATTTTAGAAATTTTGTCATTTTGAAAATTATATTTAGTAGTCCAGGTGCTTAAAAAACATCTCCCTCAGGGAACTTGAGCTGAGAAATGAAATTTAAGATGCCTAGTTGATATTTTAGAAATCTTGTCATTTTGAAAATTATATTTAGTACTCCAGGTGCTTAAAAAACATCTTCCTCAGAGAACTTGAGCTGAGAACTGAAATTTAAGATACCTAGTTCATATTTTAGAGATCTTGTCATATTGAAAATGATATTTAGTAGTCCAGGTGCTTAAAAAACATCTTCCTCAGGGAACTTGAGCTGAGAACTAAAATTTAAGATACCTGGTTTTGTTTTAGAGATCCCGTCATTTTGAAAATTATATCTAGTGGTCCAGGTGCTTAAAAATCTTCTTCCTCAGGGAACTTAAGCTAAGAACTGAAATTTAAGATACCTAGTTGATATTTTAGAGATCTTGTCATATTGGAAATTATATTTAGTGGTCCAGGTGCTTAAAAAACATCTTCCTCGGGAAACTTAAGCTGAGAACTGAAATTTAAGATACCTAGTTCATATTTTAGAAATCTTGTCATTTTGAAAATTATATCTAGTAGTCCAGGTGCTTAAAAAACATCTTCCTCAGGGAATTTAAGCTGAGAACTAAAATTTAAGATACCTAGTTCATATTATAGGGATCCCGTCATTTTGAAAAATATATCTAGTAGTCCAGGTGCTTAAAAAACATCTTCCTCAGGGAACTTGAGCTGAGAAATGAAATTTAAGATACCTAGTTGATATTTTAGAAATCTGGTCATTTTGAAAATTATATTTAGTACTCCAGGTGCTTAAAAAACATCTTCCTCAGAGAACTTGAGCTGAGAACTGAAATTTAAGATACCTAGTTCATATTTTAGAGATCTTGTCATATTGAAAATGATATTTAGTAGTCCAGGTGCTTAAAAAACATCTTCCTCAGGGAACTTGAGCTGAGAAATGAAATTTAAGATACCTAGTTGATATTTTAGAAATCTTGTCATTTTGAAAATTATATTTAGTACTCCAGGTGCTTAAAAAACATCTTCCTCAGGGAATTTAAGCTGAGAACTAAAATTTAAGATACCTAGTTCATATTATAGGGATCCTGTCATTTTGAAAAATATATCTAGTAGTCCAGGTGCTTAAAAAACATCTTCCTCAGGGAACTTAAGCTGAGAAATGAAATTTAATATACCTAGTTGATATTTTAGAGATCTTGTCATATTGACAATTATATTTAGTGGTCCAAGTGCTTAAAAAACATCTTCCTCATGGAAATTAAGACGAGAAATGAAATTTAAGATACCTAGTTGATATTTTAGAAATCTTGTCATTTTGAAAATTATATTTAGTACTCCAGGTGCTTAAAAAACATCTTCCTCAGGGAATTTAAGCTGAGAACTAAAATTTAAGATACCTAGTTCATATTATAGGGATCCCGTCATTTTGAAAAATATATCTAGTAGTCCAGGTGCTTAAAAAACATCTTCCTCAGGGAACTTAAGCTGCGAACTGAAATTTAATATACCTAGTTGATATTTTAGAGATCTTGTCATATTGACAATTATATTTAGTGGTCCAAGTGCTTAAAAAACATCTTCCTCATGGAAATTAAGACGAGAAATGAAATTTAAGATACCTAGTTGATATTTTAGAAATCTTGTCATTTTGAAAATTATATTTAGTACTCCAGGTGCTTAAAAAACATCTTCCTCAGAGAACTTGAGCTGAGAACTGAAATTTAAGATACCTAGTTCATATTTTAGAGATCTTGTCATATTGAAAATGATATTTAGTAGTCCAGGTGCTAAAAAAACATCTTTCTCAGGGAACTTGAGCTGAGAAATGAAATTTAAGATACCTAGTTGATATTTTAGAAATCTTGTCATTTTGAAAATTATATTTAGTAGTCCAGGTGCTTAAAAAACATCTTCGTCAGGGAACTTAAGCTGAGAACTAAAATTTAAGATACCTAGTTCATATTATAGGGATCCCGTCATTTTGAAAACTATATCTAGTAGTCCAGGTGCTTAAAAAACATCTTCCTCAGGTAACATAAGCTGACAAATGAAATTTAAGATACCTTGTTGATATTTTAGAAATCTTGTCATTTTGAAAATTATATTTAGTACTCCAGGTGCTTAAAAACATCTTCCTCAGAGAACTTGAGCTGAGAACTGAAATTTAAGATACCTAGTTCATATTTTAGAGATCTTGTCATGTTGAAAATGATATTTAATAGTCCAGGTGCTTAAAAAACATCTTCCTCAGGGAACTTGAGCTGAGAACTAAAATTTAAGATACCTGGTTTTGTTTTAGAGATCCCGTAATTTTGAAAGTAATATCTATTATTCCAGGTGCTTAAAAAACATCTTCCTCAGGGAACTTGAGCTGAGAACTGAAATTTAAGATACCTAGTTGATATTTTAGAAATCTTGTCATTTTGAAAATTATATTTAGTACTCCAGGTGCTTAAAAAACATCTTCCTCAGGGAACTTGAGCTGAGAAATGAAATTTAAGATACCTAGTTGATATTTTAGAAATCTTGTCATTTTGAAAATTATATTTAGTACTCCAGGTGCTTAAAAAACATCTTCCTCAGAGAACTTGAGCTGAGAACTGAAATTTAAGATACCTAGTTCATATTTTAGAGATCTTGTCATATTGAAAATGATATTTAATAGTCCAGGTGTTTAAAAAACATCTTCCTCAGGGAACTTGAGCTGAGAACTGAAATTTAAGATACCTAGTTCATATTTTAGAGATTCCGTAATTTTAAAAATTATATCAAGTCGTCCTGGTGCTTGAAAAACATCTTCCTCAGGGAATTTAAGCCGCGAACTAAAGTTTAAGATACCTGGTTTTGTTTTAGAGATCTTGTCATATTGACAATTATATTTAGTGGTCCAAGTGCTTAAAAAACATCTTCCTCAGGGAAATTAAGACGAGAAATGAAATTTATGATACCTAGTTGATATTTTAGAAATCTTGTCATTTTGAAAATTATATTTAGTACTCCAGGTGCTTAAAAAACATCTTCCTCAGGGAACTTGAGCTGAGAACTAAAGTTTAAGATACCTAGTTCATATTATAGGGATCCCGTCATTTTGAAAATTATATCTAGTAGTCCAGGTGCTTAAAAAACATCTTCCTCAGGGAACTTGAGCTGAGAAATGAAATTTAAGATACCTAGTTGATATTTTAGAAATCTTGTCATTTTGAAAATTATATTTAGTACTCCAGGTGCTTAAAAAACATCTTCCTCAGAGAACTTGAGCTGAGAACTGAAATTTAAGATACCTAGTTCATATTTTAGAGATCTTGTCATATTGAAAATGATATTTAGTAGTCCAGGTGCTTAAAAAACATCTTCCTCAGGGAACTTGAGCTGAGAAATGAAATTTAAGATACCTAGTTGATATTTTAGAAATCTTGTCATTTTGAAAATTATATTTAGTACTCCAGGTGCTTAAAAAACATCTTCCTCAGGGAAATTAAGCTGAGAACTAAAATTTAAGATACCTAGTTCATATTATAGGGATCCCGTCATTTTGAAAAATATATCTAGTAGTCCAGGTGCTTAAAAAACATCTTCCTCAGATAACTTGAGCTGAGAAATGAAATTTAAGATACCTTGTTTATATTTTAGAAATCTTGTCATTTTGAAAATTATATTTAGTACTCCAGGTGCTTAAAAAACATCTTCCTCAGAGAACTTGAGCTGAGAACTGAAATTTAAGATACCTAGTTCATATTTTAGAGATCTTGTCATATTGAAAATGATATTTAGTAGTCCAGGTGCTTAAAAAACATCTTCCTCAGGGAACTTGAGCTGAGAACTAAAATTTAAGATACCTGGTTTTGTTTTAGAGATCCCGTAATTTTGAAAGTTATATCTAGTAGTCCAGGTGCTTAAAAAACATTTTCCTCAGTTAAATTGAGAACTGTAATTTAAGATACCTAGTTGATATTTTAGAAATCTTGTCATTTTGAAAATTATATTTAGTACTCCAGGTGCTTAAAAAACATCTTCCTCAGGGAACTTGAGCTGAGAAATGAAATTTAAGATACCTAGTTGATATTTTAGAAATCTTGTCATTTTGAAAATTATATTTAGTACTCCAGGTGCTTAAAAAACATCTTCCTCAGAGAACTTGAGCTGAGAACTGAAATTTAAGATACCTAGTTCATATTTTAGAGATCTTGTCATGTTGAAAATGATATTTAGTAGTCCAGGTGTTTAAAAAACATCTTCCTCAGGGAACTTGAGCTGAGAATTAAAATTTAAGATACCTAGTTCATATTATAGGGATCCCGTAATTTTAAAAATTATATCAAGTCGTCCTGGTGCTTAAAAAACATCTTCCTCAGGGAAATTAAGCCGAGAAATAAAATTTAAGATACCTGGTTTTGTTTTACAGATCCCGTTATTTTGAAAATTATATCTAGTAGTCCAGGTGCTTAAAAAACCTCTTCCTCAGGGAACTTGAGCTGAGAAATGAAATTTAAGATACCTAGTTGATATTTTAGAAATCTTGTCATTTTGAAAATTATATTTAGTACTCCAGGTGCTTAAAAAACATCTTCCTCAGAGAACTTAAGCTGACAACTGAAATTTCAGATACCTAGTTTCGACCGGCAATCGAAAGACCTCGGCTCGAATCCCAGCGCAGTCAAAAGCGTCATTTTTTCCACAAAAAGATTTGCAAATTCTTTACATATGTTAGAGATCTTGTCATATTGAAAATTATATTTAGTGGTCCAAGTGCTTAAAAAACATATTCCTCACGGAACGTAAGCTGAGAACTGAAATTTAAGATACCTATTTCATATTTTAGAAATCATGTCATTTTGAAAATTATATTTAGTACTCCAGGTGCTTAAAAAGCATCTTCCTCAGGGAATTTAAGCCGAGAACTAAAGTTTAAGATACCTGGTTTTGTTTTAGAGATCCCGTCATTTTGATAATTATATGTAGTTGTCCAGGTGCTTAAAAAACATCTTCCTCAGGGAACTGGAGCTGAGAACTGAAATTTAAGATACCTAGTTCATATTTTAGAGATCTTGTCATATTGACAATTATATTTAGTGGTCCAAGTGCTTAAAAAACATCTTCCTCATGGAAATTAAGACGAGAAATGAAATTTAAGATACCTAGTTGATATTTTAGAAATCTTGTCATTTTGAAAATTATATTTAGTACTCCTGGTGCTAAAAAGCATCTTCCTCAGGGAATTTAAGCCGCGAACTAAAGTTTAAGATACCTAGTTCATATTATAGGGATCCCGTCATTTGGAAAAATATATCTAGTAGTCCAGGTGCTTAAAAAACATCTTCCTCAGGGAATTTGAGCTGAGAAATGAAATTTAAGATACCTAGTTGATATTTTAGAAATCTTGTCATTTTGAAAATTATATTTAGTACTCCAGGTGCTTAAAAAACATCTTCCTCAGAGAACTTGAGCTGAGAACTGAAATTTAAGATACCTAGTTCATATTTTAGAGATCTTGTCATATTGAAAATGATATTTAGTAGTCCAGGTGCTTAAAAAACATCTTCCTCAGGGAACTTGAGCTGAGAAATGAAATTTAAGATACCTAATTGATATTTTAGAGATTTGTCATATTGGAAATTATATTTAGTGGTCCAGGTGCTTAAAAAACATCTTCCTCAGGAAACTTAAGCTGAGAACTGAAATTTAAGATACCTAGTTCATATTTTAGAGATCTTGTCATGTTGAAAATGATATTTAGTAGTCCAGGTGCTTAAAAAACATCTTCCTCAGGGAACTTGAGCTGAGAACTAAAATTTAAGATACCTGGTTTTGTTCTAGAGATCCCGTCATTTTGTAAATTATATCTAGTGGTCCAGGTGCTTAAAAAACATCTTCCTCAGGGAACTTAAGCTAAGAACTGAAATTTAAGATACCTAATTGATATTTTAGAGATTTGACATATTGGAAATTATATTTAGTGGTCCAGGTGCTTAAAAAACATCTTCCTCAGGAAACTTAAGCTGAGAACTGAAATTTAAGATACCTAGTTCATATTTTAGAAATCTTGTCATTTTGAAAATTATATCTAGTAGTCCAGGTGCTTAAAAAACATCTTCCTCAGGGAATTTAAGCTGAGAACTAAAATTTAAGATACCTAGTTCATATTATAGGGATCCCGTCATTTTGAAAAATATATCTAGTAGTCCAGGTGCTTAAAAAACATCTTCCTCAGGGAACTTGAGCTGAGAAATGAAATTTAAGATACACAGTTCATATTTTAGAGATTTTGTCATATGGAAAATTATATTTTGTATTCCAGGTGCTTAAAAAACATCTTCCTTAGGGAACTTGAGCCGAGAACTTAAATTTAAGATACCTGGTTTTGTTTTAGAGATCCCGTCATTTTGAAAATTATATCTAGTAGTGCAGGTGCTTAAAAACCATCTTCCTCAGGGAGCTTAAGCTGAGAACTGAAAATTATGATACCTAGTTGATATTTTAGAGATCTTGTCATATTGGAAATTATATTTAGTGGTCCAGGTGCTTAAAAAACATCTACCTCAGGAAACTTAAGCTGAGAACTGAAATTTAAGATATCTAGTTCATATGTTAGAAATCTTGTCATTTTGAAAATTATATCTCGTCGTCCAGGTACTCAAAAAACATCTCCTCAGGAAACTGAAGCTGAGAACTAAAATTTAAGATACCTGGTTCATATTTTAGAGGTCTTGTCATATTGAAAATGATATTTATTAGTCCTGGTGCTTAAAAAACATCTTCCTCAGGGAACTTGAGCTGAGAAATGAAATTTAAGATACCTAGTTGATATTTTAGAAATCTTGTCATTTTTAAAATTATATTTAGTACTCCAGGTGCTTAAAAAACATGTTCCTCAGGGAACTTGAGCTTAGAACTGAAATTTAAGATACCTAGTTAATATTTTAGAGATGGTGTCATATTGAAAATTATATTTAGTACTCCCTGTGCTTAGAAAATATCTTCCTCAAGGAAATTAAGCCGAGAACTAAAATTTAAGATACGTGGTTTTGTTTTAGAGATCCCGTCATTTTGAAAATTATATGTAGTTGTCCAGGTGCTTAACAAACATCATCCTCAGGGAACTTAGGCTTAGATGTGAAATTTAAGATACCTAGTTCATATTTTAGAGATCTTGTCATATTGAAAGTTATATTTAGTAGTCCAGGTGATTAAAAAACAACTTCCTCAGGGAACTTGAGCTGAGAACTAAAATTTAAGATACCTGGTTTTGTTTTAGAGATCCCGTCATTTTGAAAATTATATCTAGTGGTCCAGGTGCTTAAAAATCTTCTTCCTCAGGGAACTTAAGCTAAGAACTGAAATTTAAGATACCTAGTTGATATTTTAGAGATCTTGTCATATTGGAAATTATATTTAGTGGTCCAGGTGCTTAAAAAACATCTTCCTCGGGAAACTTAAGCTGAGAACTGAAATTTAAGATACCTAGTTCATATTTTAGAAATCTTGTCATTTTGAAAATTATATCTAGTAGTCCAGGTGCTTAAAAAACATCTTCCTCAGGGAATTTAAGCTGAGAACTAAAATTTAAGATACCTAGTTCATATTATAGGGATCCCGTCATTTTGAAAAATATATCTAGTAGTCCAGGTGCTTAAAAAACATCTTCCTCAGGGAACTTGAGCTGAGAAATGAAATTTAAGATACCTAGTTGATATTTTAGAAATCTTGTCACTTTGAAAATTATATTTAGTACTCCAGGTGCTTAAAAAACATCTTCCTCAGAGAACTTGAGCTGAGAACTGAAATTTAAGATACCTAGTTCATATTTTAGAGATCTTGTCATATTGAAAATGATATTTAGTAGTCCAGGTGCTTAAAAAACATCTTCCTCAGGGAACTTCAGCGGAGAAATCAAATTTAAGATACCTGGTTTTGTTTTAGAGATCCCGTCATTTTGAAAATTATATCTAGTGGTCCAGGTGCTGAAAAATCTTCTTCCTCAGGGAACTTAAGCTAAGAACTGAAATTTAAGATACCTAGTTGATATTTTAGAGATCTTGTCATATTGGAAATTATATTTAGTGGTCCAGGTGCTTAAAAAACATCTTCCTCGGGAAACTTAAGCTGACAACTGAAATTTCAGATACCTAGTTCATATTTTAGAAATCTTGTCAGTTTGAAAATTATATCTAGAAGTCCGGGTGCATAAACAACATCTTCCTCAGGGAATTTAAGCTGAGAACTAAAATTTAAGATACCTAGTTCATATTATAGGGATCCCGTCATTTTGAAAAATATATTTAGTAGTCCAGGTGCTTAAAAAACATCTTCCTCAGGGAACTTGAGCTGAGAAATGAAATTTAAGATACCTAGTTGATATTTTAGAAATCTTGTCATTTTGAAAATTATATTTAGTACTCCAGGTGCTTAAAAAACATCTTCCTCAGAGAACTTGAGCTGAGAACTGAAATTTAAGATACCTAGTTCATATTTTAGAGATCTTGTCATATTGAAAATGATATTTAGTAGTCCAGGTGCTTAAAAAACATCTTCCTCAGGGAACTTGAGCTGAGAAATGAAATTTAAGATACCTAGTTGATATTTTAGAAATCTTGTCATTTTGAAAATTATATTTAGTAGTCCAGGTGCTTAAAAAACATCTTCATCAGGGAACTTAAGCTGAGAACTAAAATTTAAGATACCTAGTTCATATTATAGGGATCCCGTCATTTTGAAAAATATATCTAGTAGTCCAGGTGCTTAAAAAACATCTTCCTCAGGGAACTTGAGATGAGAACTGAAATTTAATATACCTAGTTGATATTTTAGAGATCTTGTCATATTGACAATTATATTTAGTGGTCCAAGTGCTTAAAAAACATCTTCCTCATGGAAATTAAGACGAGAAATGAAATTTAAGATACCTAGTTGATATTTTAGAAATCTTGTCATTTTGAAAATTATATTTAGCAGTCCAGGTGCTTAAAAAACATCTTCCTCAGGGAATTTAAGCTGAGAACTAAAATTTAAGATACCTAGTTCATATTATAGAGATCCCGTCATTTTGAAAATTATATCTAGTACTCCAGGTGCTTAAAAAACATCTTCCTCAGGGAACTTGAGCTGAGAAATGAAATTTAAGATACCTAGTTGATATTTTAGAAATCTTGTCATTTTGAAAATTATATTTAGTACTCCAGGTGCTTAAAAAACATCTTCCTCAGAGAACTTGAGCTGAGAACTGAAATTTAAGATACCTAGTTCATATTTTAGAGATCTTGTCATATTGAAAATGATATTTAGTAGTCCAGGTGCTTAAAAAACATCTTCCTCAGGGAACTTGAGCTGAGAAATGAAATTTAAGATACCTAGTTGATATTTTAGAAATCTTGTCATTTTGAAAATTATATTTAGTAGTCCAGGTGCTTAAAAACATCTTCCTCAGGGAATTTAAGCTGAGAACTAAAATTTAAGATACCTAGTTCATATTATAGGGATCCCGTCATTTTGAAAACTATATCTAGTAGTCCAGGTGCTTAAAAAACATCTTCCTCAGGTAACTTGAGCTGAGAAATGAAATTTAAGATACCTTGTTGATATTTTAGACATATTTTCATTTTTAAAATTTTTTTTATTGGTCCAGGTGCTTAAAAAACATCTTCCTCAGCGAACTTGAGCTGAGAACTAAAATTTAAGATACCTGGTTTTGTTTTAGAGATCCCGTAATTTTGAAAGTTATATCTAGTAGTCCAGGTGCTTAAAAACATCTTCCTCAGGGAACTTAAACTGAGAACTGAAATTTAAGATACCTAGTTGATATTTTAGAAATCTTGTCATTTTGAAAATTATATTTAGTACTCCAGGTGCTTAAAAAACATCTTCCTCAGGGAACTTGAGCTGAGAAATGAAATTTAAGATACCTAGTTGATATTTTAGAAATCTTGTCATTTTGAAAATTATATTTAGTACTCCAGGTGCTTAAAAAACATCTTCCTCAGAGAACTTGAGCTGAGAACTGAAATTTAAGATACCTAGTTCATATTTTAGAGATCTTGTCATGTTGAAAATGATATTTAGTAGTCCAGGTGTTTAAAAAACATCTTCCTCAGGGAACTTGAGCTGAGAATTAAAATTTAAGATACCTAGTTCATATTATAGGGATCCCGTAATTTTAAAAATTATATCAAGTCGTCCTGGTGCTTAAAAAACATCTTCCTCAGGGAAATTAAGCCGAGAAATAAAATTTAAGATACCTGGTTTTGTTTTACAGATCCCGTTATTTTGAAAATTATATCTAGTAGTCCAGGTGCTTAAAAAACCTCTTCCTCAGGGAACTTGAGCTGAGAAATGAAATTTAAGATACCTAGTTGATATTTTAGAAATCTTGTCATTTTGAAATATATATTTAGTACTCCAGGAGCTTAAAAAACATCTTCCTCAGAGAACTTAAGCTGACAACTGAAATTTCAGATACCTAGTTTCGACCGGCAATCGAAAGACCTCGGCTCGAATCCCAGCGCAGTCAAAAGCGTCATTTTTTCCACAAAAAGATTTGCAAATTCTTTACATATGTTAGAGATCTTGTCATATTGAAAATTATATTTAGTGGTCCAAGTGCTTAAAAAACATATTCCTCACGGAACGTAAGCTGAGAAATGAAATTTAAGATACCTAGTTCATATTTTAGAAATCTTGTCATTTTGAAAATTATATTTAGTACTCCAGGTGTTTAAAAAACATCTTCCTCAGTAAACTTAAGCTGCGAACTGAAATTTAAGATACCTAGTTCATATTTTAGAAATCTTGTCATTTTGAAAATTATATCTAGTAGTCCAGGTGCTTAAAAAACATCTTCCTCAGGGAATTTAAGCTGAGAACTAAAATTGAAGATACCTGGTTTTGTTTTAGAGATCTCGTCATTTTAAAAATTATATTTAGTACTCCAGGTGCTTAAAAAACATCTTCCTCAGGGAACTTGAGCTGAGAAATGAAATTTAATATACCTAGTTGATATTTTAGAGATCTTGTCATATTGACAATTATATTTAGTGGTCCAAGTGCTTAAAAAACATCTTCCTCATGGAAATTAAGACGAGAAATGAAATTTAAGATACCTAGTTGATATTTTAGAAATCTTGTCATTTTGAAAATTATATTTAGTACTCCAGGTGCTTAAAAAACATCTTCCTCAGGGAACTTGAGCTGAGAACTAAAATTTAAGATACCTAGTTCATATTATAGAGATCCCGTCATTTTGAAAATTATATCTAGTAGTCCAGGTGCTTAAAAAACATCTTCCTCAGGGAACTTGAGCTGAGAAATGAAATTTAAGATACCTAGTTGATATTTTAGAAATCTTGTCATTTTGAAAATTATATTTAGTACTCCAGGTGCTTAAAAAACATCTTCCTCAGAGAACTTGAGCTGCGAACTGAAATTTAAGATACCTAGTTCATATTTTAGAGATCTTGTCATATTGAAAATGATATTAATAGTCCAGGTGCTTAGAAAACATCTTCCTCAGGGAACTTGAGCTGAGAAATGAAATTTAAGATACCTAGTTGATATTTTAGAAATCTTGTCATATGGAAAATTATATTTTGTAGTCCAGGTGCTTAAAAAACATCTTCCTCAGGAAACTTAAGCTGAGAACTGAAATTTAAGATACCTAGTTCATATTTTAGAGATCTTGTCATGTTGAAAATGATATTTAGTAGTCCAGGTGCTTAAAAAACATCTTCCTCAGGGAACTTGAGCTGAGAACTAAAATTTAAGATACCTGGTTTTGTTCTAGAGATCCCGTCATTTTGTAAATTATATCTAGTGGTCCAGGTGCTTAAAAACATCTTCCTCAGGGAACTTAAGCTAAGAACTGAAATTTAAGATACCTAATTAATAATTTATTGATTTTGTCATATTGAAATTTATATTTAGTAGTCCAGGTGCTTAAAAAACATCTTCCTCAGGAAACTTAAGCTGAGAACTGAAATTTAAGATACCTAGTTCATATTCTAGAAATCTTGTCATTTTGAAAATTATATCTAGTAGTCCAGGTGCTTAAAAAACATCTTCCTCAGGGAATTTAAGCTGAGAACTAAAATTTAAGATACCTAGTTCATATTATAGGGATCCCGTCATTTTGAAAAATATATCTAGTAGTCCAGGTGCTTAAAAAACATCTTCCTCAGGGAACTTGAGCTGAGAAATGAAATTTAAGATACCTAGTTCATATTTTAGAAATCTTGTCATATTGAAAAAGATATTAATAGACCAGGTGCATAGAAAACATCTTCCTCAGGGAACTTGAGCTGAGAACTAAAATTTAAGATACCTGGTTTTGTTTTAGAGATCCCGTCATTTTGAAAATTATATCTAGTGGTCCAGGTGCTTAAAAAACTTCTTCCTCAGGGAACTTAAGCTAAGAACTGAAATTTAAGATACCTAGTTGATATTTTAGAGATCTTGTCATATTGGAAATTATATTTAGTGGTCCAGGTGCTTAAAAAACATCTACCTCAGGAAACTTAAGCTGAGAACTGAAATTTAAGATATCTAGTTCATATGTTAGAAATCTTGTCATTTTGAAAATTATATCTAGTAGTCCAGGTGCTTAAAAAACATCTTCCTCAGGGAATTTAAGATGAGAACTAAAATTTAAGATACCTAGTTCATATTTTAGAGGTCTTGTCATATTGAAAATGATATTTATTAGTCCTGGTGCTTAAAAAACATCTTCCTCAGGGAACTTGAGCTGAGAAATGAAATTTAAGATACCTAGTTGATATTTTAGAAATCTTGTCATTTTTAAAAATATCTTTAGTACTCCAGGTGCTTAAAAAACATATTCCTCAGGGAACTTGAGCTGAGAACTGAAATTTAAGATACCTAGTTGATATTTTAGAGATCTTGTCATATTGAAAATTATATTTAGTACTCCCTGTGCTTAGAAAATATCTTCCTCAAGGAAATTAAGCCGAGAACTAAAATTTAAGATACGTGGTTTTGTTTTAGAGATCCCGTCATTTTGAAAATTATATCTAGTTGTCCAGGTGCTTAAAAAACTTCTTCCTCAGGGAACTTAAGCTAAGAACTGAAATTTAAGATACCTAGTTGATATTTTAGAGATCTTGTCATATTGGAAATTATATCTAGTAGTCCAGGTGCTTAACAAACATCTTCCTCAGGGAATTTAAGCTGAGAACTAAAATTTAAGATACCTAGTTCATATTATAGGGATCCCGTAATTTTAAAAATTATATCAAGTCGTCCAGGTGCTTGAAAAACATCTTCCTCAGGGAAATGAAGCCGAGAAATAAAATTTAAGATACCTGGTTTTGTTTTACAGATCCCGTTATTTTGAAAATTATATCTAGTAGTCCAGGTGCTTAAAAAACCTCTTCCTCAGGGAACTTGAGCTGAGAAATGAAATTTAAGATACCTAGTTGATATTTTAGAAATCTTGTCATTTTGAAATATATATTTAGTACTCCAGGAGCTTAAAAAACATCTTCCTCAGAGAACTTAAGCTGACAACTGAAATTTCAGATACCTAGTTTCGACCGGCAATCGAAAGACCTGGGCTCGAATCCCAGCGCAGTCAAAAGCGTCATTTTTTCCACAAAAAGATTTGCAAATTCTTTACATATTTTAGAGATCTTGTCATTTTGAAAATTATATTTAGTACTCCAGGTGTTTAAAAAACATCTTCCTCAGTAAACTTAAGCTGAAAACTGAAATTTAAGATACCTAGTTCATATTTTAGAAATCTTGTCATTTTGAAAATTATATCAAGTCGTCCAGGTGCTTAAAAAACATCTTCCTCAGGGAACTTAAGCTGAGAACTGAAATTTAAGCTACCTGGTTTTGTTTTAGAGATCCCGTCATTTTTAAAATTATATCTAGTAGTCCAGGTGCTTAAAAAACATCTTCCTCAGGGAACTTAAGCTAAGAACTGAAATTTAAGATACCTAGTTGATATTTTAGAGATCTTGTCATATTGGAAATTATATTTAGTGGTCCAGGTGCTTAAAAAACATCTTCCTCAGGAAACTTAAGCTGAGAACTGAAATTTAAGATATCTAGTTCATATGTTAGAAATCTTGTCATTTTGAAAATTATATCTAGTAGTCCAGGTGCTTAAAAAACATCTTCCTCAGGGAATTTAAGATGAGAACTAAAATTTAAGATACCTAGTTCATATTTTAGAGATCTTGTCATATTGAAAATGATATTTAGTAGTCCAGGTGCTTAAAAAACATCTTCCTCAGGGAACTTGAGCTGAGAAATGAAATTTAAGATACCTAGTTGATATTTTAGAAATCTTGTCATTTTTAAAATTATATTTAGTACTCCAGGTGCTTAAAAAACATATTCCTCAGGGAACTTGAGCTGAGAACTGAAATTTAAGATACCTAGTTCATATTTTTGAAATCTTGTCATTTTGAAAATTATATTTAGTACTCCAGGTGCTTAAAAAGCATCTTCCTCAGGGAATTTAAGCCGAGAACTAAAGTTTAAGATACCTGGTTTTGTTTTAGAGATCCCGTCATTTTGAAAATTATATGTAGTTGTCCAGGTGCTTAAAAAACATCTTCCTCAGGGAACTTAAACTGAGAACTGAAATTTAAAATACCTAGTTCATATTTTAGAGATCTTGTCATATTGACAATTATATTTAGTGGTCCAAGTGCTTAAAAAACATCTTCCTCATGGAAATTAAGACGAGAAATGAAATTTAAGATACCTAGTTGATATTTTAGAAATCTTGTCATTTTGAAAATTATATTTAGTACTCCAGGTGCTTAAAAAACATCTTCCTCAGGGAACTTGAGCTGAGAACTGAAAATTAAGATACCTAGTTCATATTTTAGAGATCCCGTCATTTTGAAAAATATATCTAGTAGTCCAGGTGCTTAAAAAACATCTTTCTCAGGGAATTTGAGCTGAGAAATGAAATTTAAGATACCTAGTTGATATTTTAGAAATCTTGTCATTTTGAAAATTATATTTAGTACTCCAGGTGCTTAAAAAACATCTTCCTCAGAGAACTTGAGCTGAGAACTGAAATTTAAGATACCTAGTTCATATTTTAGAGATCTTGTCATATTGAAAATGATATTTAGTAGTCCAGGTGCTTAAAAAACATCTTCCTCAGGGAACTTGAGCTGAGAAATGAAATTTAAGATACCTAGTTGATATTTTAGAAATCTTGTCATTTTGAAAATTATATTTAGTACTCCAGGTGCTTAAAAAACATCTTCCTCAGAGAACTTGAGCTGAGAACTGAAATTTAAGATACCTAGTTCATATTTTAGAGATCTTGTCATATTGAAAATGATATTTAGTAGTCCAGGTGCTTAAAAACATCTTCCTCAGGGAACTTGAGCTGAGAACTAAAATTTAAGATACCTAGTTCATATTATAGGGATCCCGTCATTTTGAAAAATATATCTAGTAGTCCAGTTGCTTAAAAAACATCGTCCTCAGGGAACTTGAGCTGAGAAATGAAATTTAAGATACCTAGTTCATATTTTAGATATCTTGTCATATTGAAAATGATATTTAGTAGTCCAGGTGCTTAAAAAACATCTTCCTCAGGAACGTAAGCTGAGAACTAAAATTTAAGATACCTGGTTTTGTTTTAGAGATCCCGTCATTTTGAAAATTATATCTAGTGGTCCAGGTGCTTAAAAAACTTCTTCCTCAGGGAACTTAAGCTAAGAACTGAAATTTAAGATACCTAGTTGATATTTTAGAGATCTTGTCATATTGGAAATTATATTTAGTGGTCCAGGTGCTTAAAAAACATCTTCCTCAGGAAACTTAAGCTGAGAACTGAAATTTAAGATATCTAGTTCATATGTTAGAAATCTTGTCATTTTGAAAATTATATCTAGTAGTCCAGGTGCTTAAAAAACATCTTCCTCAGGGAATTTAAGATGAGAACTAAAATTTAAGATACCTAGTTCATATTTTAGAGGTCTTGTCATATTGAAAATGATATTTATTAGTCCTGGTGCTTAAAAAACATCTTCCTCAGGGAACTTGAGCTGAGTAATGAAATTTAAGATACCTCGTTCATATTTTAGAAATCTTGTCATTTTGAAAATTATATCTAGTAGTCCAGGTGCTTAAAAAACATCTTCCTCAGGGAATTTAAGCTGAGAACTAAAATTTAAGATACCTAGTTCATATTATAGGGATCCCGTCATTTTGAAAAATATATCTAGTAGTCCAGGTGCTTAAAAAACATCTTCCTCAGGGAACTTGAGCTGAGAAATGAAATTTAAGATACCTAGTTCATATTTTAGAAATCTTGTCATGTTGAAAATGATATTTAGTAGTCCAGGTGCTTAAAAACATCTTCCTCAGGGAACTTGAGCTGAGAACTAAAATTTAAGATACCTGGTTTTGTTTTAGAGATCCCGTCATTTTGAAAATTATATCTAGTGGTCCAGGTGCTTAAAAACTTCTTCCTCAGGGAACTTAAGCTAAGAACTGAAATTTAAGATACCTAGTTGATATTTTAGAGATCTTGTCATATTGGAAATTATATTTAGTGGTCCAGGTGCTTAAAAACATCTTCCTCAGGAAACTTAAGCTGAGAACTGAAATTTAAGATATCTAGTTCATATGTTAGAAATCTTGTCATTTTGAAAATTATATCTAGTAGTCCAGGTGCTTAAAAAACATCTTCCTCAGGGAATTTAAGATGAGAACTAAAATTTAAGATACCTAGTTCATATTTTAGAGGTCTTGTCATATTGAAAATGATATTTATTAGTCCTGGTGCTTAAAAAACATCTTCCTCAGGGAACTTGAGCTGAGAAATGAAATTTAAGATACCTAGTTGATATTTTAGAAATCTTGTCATTTTGAAAATTATATTTAGTACTCCAGGTGCTTAAAAAACATATTCCTCAGGGAACTTGAGCTGAGAACTGAAATTTCAGATACCTGGTTCATATTTTAGAGATCTTGTCATATTGAAAATTATATTTAGTACTCCCTGTGCTTAAAAAATATCTTCCTCAAGGAAATTAAGCCGAGAACTAAAATTTAAGATACGTGGTTTTGTTTTAGAGATCCCGTCATTTTGAAAATTATATCTAGTTGTCCAGGTGCTTAAAAAACTTCTTCCTCAGGGAACTTAAGCTAAGAACTGAAATTTAAGATACCTAGTTGATATTTTAGAGATCTTGTCATATTGGAAATTATATCTAGTAGTCCAGGTGCTTAACAAACATCTTCCTCAGGGAATTTAAGCTGAGAACTAAAATTTAAGATACCTAGTTCATATTATAGGGATCCCGTAATTTTAAAAATTATATCAAGTCGTCCAGGTGCTTGAAAAACATCTTCCTCAGGGAAATTAAGCCGAGAAATAAAATTTAAGATACCTGGTTTTGTTTTAGAGATCCCGTCATTTTGAAAATTATATCTAGTGGTCCAGGTGCTTAAAAAACTTCTTCCTCAGGGAACTTGAGCTGAGACCTGAAATTTCAGATACCTAGTTGATATTTTAGAAATCTTGTCATTTTGAAATATATATTTAGTACTCCAGGAGCTTAAAAAACATCTTCCTCAGAGAACTTAAGCTGACAACTGAAATTTCAGATACCTAGTTTCGACCGGCAATCGAAAGACCTGGGCTCGAATCCCAGCGCAGTCAAAAGCGTCATTTTTTCCACAAAAAGATTTGCAAATTCTTTACATATTTTAGAGATCTTGTCATTTTGAAAATTATATTTAGTACTCCAGGTGTTTAAAAAACATCTTCCTCAGTAAACTTAAGCTGCGAACTGAAATTTAAGATACCTAGTTCATATTTTAGAAATCTTGTCATTTTGAAAATTATATCTAGTAGTCCAGGTGCTTAAAAAACATCTTCCTCAGGGAATTTAAGCTGAGAACTAAAATTGAAGATACCTGGTTTTGTTTTAGAGATCCCGTCATTTTGAAAGTTATGTCTAGTTGTCCAGGTGCTTAAAAAACATCTTCCTCAGGGAACTTAAGCTGAGAAATGAAATTTAATATACCTAGTTGATATTTTAGAGATCTTGTCATATTGACAATTATATTTAGTGGTCCAAGTGCTTAAAAAACATCTTCCTCAGGGAAATTAAGACGAGAAATGAAATTTATGATACCTAGTTGATATTTTAGAAATCTTGTCATTTTGAAAATTATATTTAGTACTCCAGGTGCTTAAAAAACATCTTCTTCAGGGAATTTAAGCTGAGAACTAAAATTTAAGATACCTAGTTCATATTATAGGGATCCCGTCATTTTGAAAAATATATCTAGTAGTCCAGGTGCTTAAAACATCTTCCTCAGGGAATTTGAGCTGAGAAATGAAATTTAAGATACCTAGTTGATATTGTAGAAATCTTGTCATTTTGAAAATTATATTTAGTACTCCAGGTGCTTAAAAAACATCTTCCTCAGAGAACTTGAGCTGAGAACTGAAATTTAAGATACCTAGTTCATATTTTAGAGATCTTGTCATATTGAAAATGATATTTAGTAGCCCAGGTGCTTAAAAAACATCTTCCTCAGGGAACTTTAGATGAGAACTAAAATTTAAGATACCTGGTTTTGTTTTAGAGATCCCGTCATTTTGAAAATTATATCTAGTGGTCCAGGTGCTTAAAAAACTTCTTCCTCAGGGAACTTAAGCTAAGAACTGAAATTTAAGATACCTAGTTGATATTTTAGAGATCTTGTCATATTGGAAATTATATTTAGTGGTCCAGGTGCTTAAAAAACATCTTCCTCAGGAAACTTAAGCTGAGAACTGAAATTTAAGATACCTAGTTCATATTTTAGAAATCTTGTCATTTTGAAAATTATATCTAGTAGTCCAGGTGCTTAAAAAACATCTTCCTCAGGGAATTTAAGCTGAGAACTAAAATTTAAGATACCTAGTTCATATTATAGGGATCCCGTCATTTTGAAAAATATATCTAGTAGTCCAGGTGCTTAAAAAACATCTTCCTCAGGGAACTTGAGCTGAGAAATGAAATTTAAGATACCTAGTTCATATTTTAGAAATCTTGTCATGTTGAAAATGATATTTAGTAGTCCAGGTGCTTAAAAAACATCTTCCTCAGGGAACTTGAGCTGAGAACTAAAATTTAAGATACCTGGTTTTGTTTTAGAGATCCCGTCATTTTGAAAATTATATCTAGTGGTCCAGGTGCTTAAAAAACTTCTTCCTCAGGGAACTTAAGCTAAGAACTGAAATTTAAGATACCTAGTTGATATTTTAGAGATCTTGTCATATTGGAAATTATATTTAGTGGTCCAGGTGCTTAAAAAACATCTTCCTCAGGAAACTTAAGCTGAGAACTGAAATTTAAAATATCTAGTTCATATGTTAGAAATCTTGTCATTTTGAAAATTATATCTAGTAGTCCAGGTGCGTAAAAAACATCTTCCTCAGGGAATTTAAGATGAGAACTAAAATTTAAGATACCTAGTTCATATTTTAGAGGTCTTGTCATATTGAAAATGATATTTATTAGTCCTGGTGCTTAAAAAACATCTTCCTCACGGAAATTTAGCTGAGAAATGAAATTTTAGATACCTAGTTGTTTTTTTAGAAATCTTGTCATTTTTAAAATTATATTTAGTACTCCTGGTGCTTAAAAAACATCTTCCTCATGGAACTTGAGCTGAGAACTGAAATTTAAGATACCTAGTTGATATTTTAGAGATCTTGTCATATTGAAAATTATATTCAGTACTCCCTGTGCTTAAAAAATATCTTCCTCAAGGAAATTAAGCCGAGAACTAAAATTTAAGATACGTGGTTTTGTTTTAGAGATCCCGTCATTTTGAAAATTATATCTAGTTGTCCAGGTGCTTAAAAAACTTCTTCCTCAGGGAACTTAAGCTAAGAACTGAAATTTAAGATACCTAGTTGATATTTTAGAGATCTTGTCATATTGGAAATTATATCTAGTAGTCCAGGTGCTTAACAAACATCTTCCTCAGGGAATTTAAGCTGAGAACTAAAATTTAAGATACCTAGTTCATATTATAGGGATCCCGTAATTTTAAAAATTATATCAAGTCGTCCAGGTGCTTGAAAAACATCTTCCTCAGGGAAATTAAGCCGAGAAATAAAATTTAAGATACCTGGTTTTGTTTTAGAGATCCCGTCATTTTGAAAATTATATCTAGTGGTCCAGGTGCTTAAAAAACTTCTTCCTCAGGGAACTTGAGCTGAGACCTGAAATTTAAGATACCTAGTTGATATTTTAGAAATCTTGTCATTTTGAAATATATATTTAGTACTCCAGGAGCTTAAAAAACATCTTCCTCAGAGAACTTAAGCTGACAACTGAAATTTCAGATACCTAGTTTCGACCGGCAATCGAAAGACCTGGGCTCGAATCCCAGCGCAGTCAAAAGCGTCATTTTTTCCACAAAAAGATTTGCAAATTCTTTACATATTTTAGAGATCTTGTCATATTGAAAATTATATTTAGTGGTCCAAGTGCTTAAAAAAACATATTCCTCACGGAACGTAAGCTGAGAAATGAAATTTAAGATACCTAGTTCATATTTTAGAAATCTTGTCATTTTGAAAATTATATTTAGTACTCCAGGTGTTTAAAAAACATCTTCCTCAGTAAACTTAAGCTGCGAACTGAAATTTAAGATACCTAGTTCATATTTTAGAAATCTTGTCATTTTGAAAATTATATCTAGTAGTCCAGGTGCTTAAAAACATCTTCCTCAGGGAATTTAAGCTGAGAACTAAAATTTAAGATACCTGGTTTTGTTTTAGAGATCCCGTCATTCTGAAAATTATATCTAGTATTCCAGGTGCTTAAAAAACATCTTCCTCAGGGAACTTAAGCTGAGAACTGAAATTTAAGATACCTAGTTGATATTTTAGAGATCTTGTCATATTGAAAATTATATTTAGTGTTCCAAGTGCTTAAAAAACATCTTCCTCAGGGAACTTGAGCTGAGAACTGAAATTTAAGATACCTAGTTGATATTTTAGAAATCTTGTCATTTTGAAAATTATATTTAGTAGTTCAGGTGCTTAAAAAACATCTTCTTCAGGAAACTTAAGCTGAGAACTGAAAGTTCAGATACCTTGTTCATATTATAGGGATCCCGTCATTTTGAAAAATATATCTAGTAGTCCAGCTGCTTAAAAAACATCTTCCTCAGGGAATTTGAGCTGAGAAATGAAATTTAAGATACCTAGTTGATATTTTAGAAATCTTGTCATTTTGAAAATTATATTTAGTACTCCAGGTGCTTAAAAAACATCTTCCTCAGAGAACTTGAGCTGAGAACTGAAATTTAAGATACCTAGTTCATATTTTAGAGATCTTGTCATATTGAAAATGATATTTAGTAGTCCAGGTGCTTAAAAAACATCTTCCTCAGGGAACTTGAGCTGAGAAATGAAATTTAAGATACCTAGTTGATATTTTAGAAATCTTGTCATTTTGAAAATTATATTTAGTACTCCTGGTGCTTAAAAAACATCTTCCTCACGGAAATTAAGACGAGAACTAAAATTTAAGATACCTAGTTCATATTATAGGGATCCCGTCATTTTGAAAAATATATCTAGTAGTCCAGGTGCTTAAAAAACATCTTCCTCAGGGAACTTGAGCTGAGAAATGAAATTTAAGATACCTAGTTGATATTTTAGAGATCTTGTCATGTTGAAAATGATATTTAGTAGTCCAGGTGCTTAAAAACATCTTCCTCAGGGAACTTGAGCTGAGAACTAAAATTTAAGATACCTGGTTTTGTTTTAGAGATCCCGTCATTTTGTAAATTATATCTAGTGGTCCAGGTGCTTAAAAAACTTCTTCCTCAGGGAACTTAAGCTAAGAACTGAAATTTAAGATACCTAATTGATATTTTAGAGATCTTGTCATATTGGAAATTATATTTAGTGGTCCAGGTGCTTAAAAAACATCTTCCTCAGGAAACTTAAGCTGAGAACTGAAATTTAAGATACCTAGTTCATATTTTAGAAATCTTGTCATTTTGAAAATTATATCTAGTAGTCCAGGTGCTTAAAAAACATCTTCCTCAGGGAATTTAAGCTGAGAACTAAAATTTAAGATACCTAGTTCATATTATAGGGATCCCGTCATTTTGAAAAATATATCTAGTAGTCCAGGTGCTTAAAAAACATCTTCCTCAGGGAACTTGAGCTGAGAACTGAAAATTAAGATACCTAGTTCATATTTGAGACATCTTGTCATACTGAAAATGATATTTAATCGTCCAGGTGCTTAAAAAACATCTTCCTCAGGGAACTCGAGCTGAGAACTGAAATTTAAGATAACTAGTTTTGTTTTAGAGATCCCGTCATTTTGTAAATTATATCTAGTGGTCCAGGTGCTTAAAAAACTTCTTCCTCAGGGAACTTAAGCTAAGAACTGAAATTTAAGATACCTAGTTCATATTTTAGAAATCTTGTCATTTTGAAAATTATATTTAGTACTCCAGGTGTTTAAAAAACATCTTCCTCAGTAAACTTAAGCTGAGAACTGAAATTTAAGATACCTAGTTCATATTTTAGAAATCTTGTCATTTTGAAAATTATATCTAGTAGTCCAGGTGCTTAAAAAACATCTTCCTCAGGGAATTTAAGCTGAGAACTAAAATTGAAGATACCTAGTACATATTATAGGGATCCCGTCATTTTGAAAAATATATCTAGTAGTCCAGGTGCTTAAACAACATATTCTTTAGGGAAGTTGAGCTGAGAAATTAAATTTAAGATACCTAGTTGATATTTTAGAAATCTTGTCATATTGAAAATTATATTTAGTGGTCCAAGTGCTTAAAAAACATATTCCTCACGGAACGTAAGCTGAGAAATGAAATTTAAGATACCTAGTTCATATTTTAGAAATCTTGTCATTTTGAAAATTATATTTAGTACTCCAGGTGTTTAAAAAACATCTTCCTCAGTAAACTTAAGCTGAGAACTGAAATTTAAGATACCTAGTTCATATTTTAGAAATCTTGTCATTTTGAAAATTATATCTAGTAGTCCAGGTGCTTAAAAAACATCTTCCTCAGGGAATTTAAGCTGAGAACTAAAATTGAAGATACCTAGTACATATTATAGGGATCCCGTCATTTTGAAAAATATATCTAGTAGTCCAGGTGCTTAAACAACATATTCTTTAGGGAAGTTGAGCTGAGAAATGAAATTTAAGATACCTAGTTGATATTTTAGAAATCTTGTCATTTTGAAAATTATATCTAGTACTCATGGTGCTTAAAAAACATCTTCCTCAGAGAACTTGATCTGAGAACTGAAATTTAAGATACCTAGTTCATATTTTAGAGATCTTGTCATATTGAAAATTATATTTAGTAGTCCAGGTGCTTAAAAAACATCTTCCTCAGGGAACGTGAGCTGAGAACTGAAATTTAAGATACCTAGTTCATGTTTTAGAAATCATGTCAATTTGAAAATTATATTTAGTACTCCAGGTGCTTAAAAAACATCTTCCTCAGGGAACTTGAGCTGAAAACTGAAATTTAAGATTCCTAGTTCATATTTTAGAAATCTTGTCATTTTGAAAATTACATCTAGTAGTCCAGGTGCTTAAAAAACATCTTCCTCAGGGAAATTAAGCCGAGAACTAAAATTTAAGATACCTGGTTTTGTTTTAGAGATCCCGTCATATTGAAAATTATATTTAGTGGTCCAGGTGCTTAAAAAACATCTTCCTCAGAGAACTTAAGCTGACAACTGAAATTTCAGATACCTAGTTGATATTTTAGAAATCTTGTCATTTTGAAAGAGATCTTCCTGTGGAGAAAGAGATGTCGGACGCCTGTGTAGCTCAGTGGTTAGAGCAGTCGACCGGCAATCGAAAGACCTGGGCTCGAATCCCAGCGCAGTCGAAAGCGTCATTTTTTCCACAGAAAGATTTTCAAATTCTTTAAATATTGTAGTTATTTGCATTATTCGCGATATAAGAGTTTGAAATTGTCTACGAGGACACCTGTCGACAACGTATCCCATCTGATACGCGACTAGTGATCCTCCGATAATGTAGGCAGTGACAAATTTTAAAACTCAACTAATTAATTTGGAATCATTAACAGCCGCAAGGCTGAGCCACTAGGCGATATGAGGAGATCTTCCTGTGGAGAAAGAGATGTCGGACGCCTGTGTAGCTCAGTGGTTAGAGCAGTCGACCGGCAATCGAAAGACCTGGGCTCGAATCCCAGCGCAGTCAAAAGCGTCATTTTTTCCACAGAAAGATTTTCAAATTCTTTAAATATTAATATTTAGTACTCCAGGTGCTTGAAAAACATCTTCCTCAGGGAACTTAAGCTGAGAACTGAAATTTAAGGAACCTAGTTGATATTTTAGAAATCTTGTCAATTTGAAAATTATATATAGTACTCCAGGTGATTAAAAAACATCATCCTCAGGGAAATTGAGCTGAGAACTGAAATTTAAGATAGCTAGTTCAGATTTTAGAGATCTTGTCATATTGAAAGTTATATTTAGTAGTCCAGGTGCTTAAAAAACATCATCCTCAGGGAACTTAGGCTTAGAAGTGAAATTTAATATACCTAGTTCATATTTTAGAGATCTTGTCATATTGAAAGTTATATTTAGTAGTCCAGGTGCTTAAAAAACTTCTTCCTCAGGGAACTTGAGCTGAGAACTGAAATTTAAGATACCTAGTTTATATTTTAGAAATCTTGTCATTTTGAAATATATATTTAGTACTCCAGGAGCTTAAAAAACATCTTCCTCAGAGAACTTAAGCTGACAACTGAAATTTCAGATACCTAGTTTCGACCGGCAATCGAAAGACCTGGGCTCGAATCCCAGCGCAGTCAAAAGCGTCATTTTTTCCACAAAAAGATTTGCAAATTCTTTACATATTTTAGAGATCTTGTCATATTGAAAGTTATATTTAGTAGTCCACGTGCTTAAAAAACATCTTCCTCAGGGAACTTGAGCTGTGAACTGAAATTTCAGATACCTAGTTTATATTTTAGAGATTTTGTCATATGGATAATTATATTTTGTAGTCCAGGTGCTTAAAAAACATCTTCCTCACGGAACTTAAGCTGAGAATTGTAATTTCAGATACCTAGTTTATATTATAGGGATCCCGTCATTTTGAAAAATATATCTAGTAGTCCAGGTGCTTAAAAAACATCTTCCTCAGGGAACTGGAACTAAGAACTGATATTTAAGATACCTGGTTCATATTTTAGAGATCTCGTCATATTGAAAATTATATTTAGTAGTCCAGGTGCTTAAAAAACATCTTCCTCAGGGAACTTGAGCTGAGAACTGAAATTTAAGATACCTGGTTTTTTTTAGAGATCCCGTCATTTTAAAAATAATATTTAGTAGTCCAGGTGCATAAAAAACATCTTCCTCAGGGAACTTAAGCTAAGAACTGAAATTTAAGATACCTAATTGATATTTTAGAGATCTTGTCATATTGGAAATTATATTTAGTGGTCCAGGTGCTTAAAAAACATCTTCCTCAGGAAACTTAAGCTGAGAACTGAAATTTAAGATACCTAGTTCATATTTTAGAAATCTTGTCATTTTGAAAATTATATCTAGTAGTCCAGGTGCTTAAAAAACATCTTCCTCAGGGAATTTAAGCTGAGAACTAAAATTTAAGATACCTAGTTCATATTATAGGGATCCCGTCATTTTGAAAAATATATCTAGTAGTCCAGGTGCTTAAAAAACATCTTCCTCAGGGAACTTGAGCTGAGAAATGAAATTTAAGATACCTAGTTCATATTTTAGAAATCTTGTCATGTTGAAAATGATATTTAGTAGTCCAGGTGCTTAAAAAACATCTTCCTCAGGGAACTTGAGCTGAGAACTAAAATTTAAGATACCTGGTTTTGTTTTAGAGATCCCGTCATTTTGTAAATTATATCTAGTGGTCCAGGTGCTTAAAAAACTTCTTCCTCAGGGAACTTAAGCTAAGAACTGAAATTTAAGATACCTAGTTCATATTTTAGAAATCTTGTCATTTTGAAAATTATATTTAGTACTCCAGGTGTTTAAAAAACATCTTCCTCAGTAAACTTAAGCTGAGAACTGAAATTTAAGATACCTAGTTCATATTTTAGAAATCTTGTCATTTTGAAAATTATATCTAGTAGTCCAGGTGCTTAAAAACATCTTCCTCAGGGAATTTAAGCTGAGAACTAAAATTGAAGATACCTAGTACATATTATAGGGATCCCGTCATTTTGAAAAATATATCTAGTAGTCCAGGTGCTTAAACAACATATTCTTTAGGGAAGTTGAGCTGAGAAATGAAATTTAAGATACCTAGTTGATATTTTAGAAATCTTGTCATATTGACAATTATATTTAGTGGTCCAAGTGCTTAAAAAACATATTCCTCAGGGAAATTAAGCTGAGAAATGAAATTTAAGATACCTAGTTGATATTTTAGAAATCTTGTCATTTTGAAAATTATATTTAGTACTCCAGGTGATTAAAAAACATCTTCCTCAGTAAACTTAAGCTGAGAACTGAAATTTAAGATACCTAGTTCATATTTTAGAAATCTTGTCATTTTGAAAATTATATCTAGTAGTCCAGGTGCTTAAAAAACATCTTCCTCAGGGAATTTAAGCTGAGAACTAAAATTGAAGATACCTAGTACATATTATAGGGATCCCGTCATTTTGAAAAATATATCTAGTAGTCCAGGTGCTTAAACAACATATTCTTTAGGGAAGTTGAGCTGAGAAATGAAATTTAAGATACCTAGTTGATATTTTAGAAATCTTGTCATTTTGAAAATTATATCTAGTACTCATGGTGCTTAAAAAACATCTTCCTCAGAGAACTTGAGCTGAGAACTGAAATTTAAGATACCTAGTTCATATTTTAGAGATCTTGTCATATTGAAAATGATATTTAGTAGTCCAGGTGCTTAAAAAACATCTTCCTCAGGGAACGTGAGCTGAGAACTGAAATTTAAGATACCTAGTTGATATTTTAGAAATCATGTCAATTTGAAAATTATATTTAGTACTCCAGGTGCTTAAAAAACATCTTCCTCAGGGAACTTGAGCTGAAAACTGAAATTTAAGATTCCTAGTTCATATTTTAGAAATCTTGTCATTTTGAAAATTACATCTAGTAGTCCAGGTGCTTAAAAAACATCTTCCTCAGGGAAATTAAGCCGAGAACTAAAATTTAAGATACCTGGTTTTGTTTTAGAGATCCCGTCATATTGAAAATTATATTTAGTGGTCCAGGTGCTTAAAAAACATCTTCCTCAGAGAACTTAAGCTGACAACTGAAATTTCAGATACCTAGTTGATATTTTAGAAATCTTGTCATTTTGAAAGAGATCTTCCTGTGGAGAAAGAGATGTCGGACGCCTGTGTAGCTCAGTGGTTAGAGCAGTCGACCGGCAATCGAAAGACCTGGGCTCGAATCCCAGCGCAGTCGAAAGCGTCATTTTTTCCACAGAAAGATTTTCAAATTCTTTAAATATTGTAGTTATTTGCATTATTCGCGATATAAGAGTTTGAAATTGTCTACGAGGACACCTGTCGACAACGTATCCCATCTGATACGCGACTAGTGATCCTCCGATAATGTAGGCAGTGACAAATTTTCAAACTCAACTAATTAATTTGGAATCATTAACAGCCGCAAGGCTGAGCCACTAGGCGATATCAGGAGATCTTCCTGTGGAGAAAGAGATGTCGGACGCCTGTGTAGCTCAGTGGTTAGAGCAGTCGACCGGCAATCGAAAGACCTGGGCTCGAATCCCAGCGCAGTCAAAAGCGTCATTTTTTCCACAGAAAGATTTTCAAATTCTTTAAATATTAATATTTAGTACTCCAGGTGCTTAAAAAACATCTTCCTCAGGAAACTTGAGCTGAGAACTGAAATTTAAGATACCTAGTTGATATTTTAGAAATCTTGTCAATTTGAAAAATTATATTTAGTACTCCAGGTGCTTAAAAAACATCATCCTCAGAGAACTTGAGCTGAGAACTGAAATTTAAGATACCTAGTTCATATTTTAGAGATCTTGTCATGTTGAAAATGATATTTAGTAGTCCAGGTGCTTAAAAAACATCTTCCTCAGGGAACTTAAGCTAAGAACTGAAATTTAAGATACCTAATTGATATTTTAGAGATCTTGTCATATTGGAAATTATATTTAGTGGTCCAGGTGCTTAAAAAACATCTTCCTCAGGAAACTTAAGCTGAGAACTGAAATTTAAGATACCTAGTTCATATTTTAGAGATCTTGTCATATTGGAAATTATATTTAGTGGTCCAGGTGCTTAAAAAACTTCTTCATCAGGGAACTTGAGCTGAGACCTGAAATTTAAGATACCTAGTTGATATTTTAGAAATCTTGTCATTTTGAAATATATATTTAGTACTCCAGGAGCTTAAAAAACATCTTCCTCAGAGAACTTAAGCTGACAACTGAAATTTCAGATACCTAGTTTCGACCGGCAATCGAAAGACCTAGGCTCGAATCCCAGCGCAGTCGAAAGCGTCATTTTTTCCACAGAAAGATTTTCAAATTCTTTAAATATTGTATTTATTTGCATTATTTGCGATATAAGAGTTTGAAATTGTCTACGAGGACACCTGTCGACAACGTACCCTATCTGATACGCGACTAGTGATCCTCCGATAATGTAGGCAGTGACAAATTTTCAAACTCAACTAATTAATTTGAAATCATTTACAGCCGCAAGGCTGAGCCACTAGGCAATATAAGGAGATCTTCCTGTGGAGAAAGAGATGTCGGACGCCTGTGTAGCTCAGTGGTTAGAGCAGTCGACCGGCAATCGAAAGACCTGGGCTCGAATCCCAGCGCAGTCGAAAGCGTCATTTTTTCCACAGAAAGATTTTCAAATTCTTTAAATATTATATTTAGTACTCCAAGTGCCTAAAATACATCTTCGTCAGGGAACTTAAGCTGAGAACTGCAATTTACGATACCTAGTACATATTTTAGAGATCTCGTAATTTTATAAATTATATTTAGTAGTCCAGGTGCTTAAAAAACATCTTACTCAGGGAACTTAAGCTTAGAACTGAAATTTAAGATACCTAATTGATATTTTAGAGATCTTGTCATATTGGAAATTATATTTAGTGGTCCAGGTGCTTAAAAAACATCTTCCTCAGGAAACTTAAGCTGAGAACTGAAATTTAAGATACCTAGTTCATATTTTAGAAATCTTGTCATTTTGAAAATTATATCTAGTAGTCCAGGTGCTTAAAAAACATCTTCCTCAGGGAATTTAAGCTGAGAACTAAAATTTAAGATACCTAGTTCATATTGTCGAGATCCCGTCATTTTGAAAAATATATCTAGTAGTCCAGGTGCTTAAAAAACATCTTCCTCAGGGAACTTGAGCTGAGAACTGAAAATTAAGATACCTAGTTCATATTTTAGACATCTTGTCATATTGAAAATGATATTTAGTAGTCCAGGTGCTTAAAAAACTTCTTCCTCAGGGAACTTGAGCTGAGAACTGAAATTTAAGATACCTGGTTTTTTTTAGAGATCCCGTCATTTGGAAAATTATATCTAGTGGTCCAGGTGCTTAAAAACTTCTTCCCTCAGGGAACTTAAGCTAAGAACTGAAATTTAAGATACCTAGTTGATATTTTAGAGATCTTGTCATATTGGAAATTATATTTAGTGGTCCAGGTGCTTAAAAAACATCTTCCTCAGGAAACTTAAGCTGAGAACTGAAATTTAAGATATCTAGTTCATATGTTAGAAATCTTGTCATTTTGAAAAATTATATCTAGTAGTCCAGGTGCTTAAAAAACATCTTCCTCAGGGAATTTAAGATGAGAACTAAAATTTAAGATACCTAGTTCATATTTTAGAGGTCTTGTCATATTGAAAATGATATTTATTAGTCCTGGTGCTTAAAAAACATCTTCCTCAGGGAACTTGAGTTGAGAAATGAAATTTAAGATACCTAGTTGATATTTTAGAAATCTTGTCATTTTTAAAATTATATTTAGTACTCCAGGTGCTTAAAAAACATATTCCTCAGGGAACTTGAGCTGAGAACTGAAATTTAAGATACCTAGTTGATATTTTAGAGATCTTGTCATATTGAAAATTATATTTAGTACTCCCTGTGCTTAAAAAATATCTTCCTCAAGGAAATTAAGCCGAGAACTAAAATTTAAGATACGTGGTTTTGTTTTAGAGATCCCGTCATTTTGAAAATTATATCTAGTTGTCCAGGTGCTTAAAAAACTTCTTCCTCAGGGAACTTAAGCTAAGAACTGAAATTTAAGATACCTAGTTGATATTTTAGAGATCTTGTCATATTGGAAATTATATCTAGTAGTCCAGGTGCTTAACAAACATCTTCCTCAGGGAATTTAAGCTGAGAACTAAAATTTAAGATACCTAGTTCATATTATAGGGATCCCGTAATTTTAAAAATTATATCAAGTCGTCCAGGTGCTTGAAAAACATCTTCCTCAGGGAAATTAAGCCGAGAAATAAAATTTAAGATACCTGGTTTTGTTTTAGAGATCCCGTCATTTTGAAAATTATATCTAGTGGTCCAGGTGCTTAAAAAACTTCTTCCTCAGGGAACTTGAGCTGAGACCTGAAATTTAAGATACCTAGTTGATATTTTAGAAATCTTGTCATTTTGAAATATATATTTAGTACTCCAGGAGCTTAAAAAACATCTTCCTCAGAGAACTTAAGCTGACAACTGAAATTTCAGATACCTAGTTTCGACCGGCAATCGAAAGACCTGGGCTCGAATCCCAGCGCAGTCAAAAGCGTCATTTTTTCCACAAAAAGATTTGCAAATTCTTTACATATTTTAGAGATCTTGTCATATTGAAAATTATATTTAGTGGTCCAAGTGCTTAAAAAAACATATTCCTCACGGAACGTAAGCTGAGAAATGAAATTTAAGATACCTAGTTCATATTTTAGAAATCTTGTCATTTTGAAAATTATATTTAGTACTCCAGGTGTTTAAAAAACATCTTCCTCAGTAAACTTAAGCTGAGAACTGAAATTTAAGATACCTAGTTCATATTTTAGAAATATTGTCATTTTGAAAATTATATTTAGTACTCCTGGTGCTAAAAAGCATCTTCCTCAGGGAATTTAAGCCGCGAACTAAAGTTTAAGATACCTGGTTTTGTTTTAGAGATCCCGTCATTTTGAAAATTATATGTAGTTGTCCAGGTGCTTAAAAAACATCTTCCTCAGGGAACTTAAGCTGAGAACTGAAATTTAATATACCTAGTTGATATTTTAGAGATCTTGTCATATTGACAATTATATTTAGTGGTCCAAGTGCTTAAAAAACATCTTCCTCAGGGAAATTAAGACGAGAAATGAAATTTATGATACCTAGTTGATATTTTAGAAATCTTGTCATTTTGAAAATTATATTTAGTAGTTCAGGTGCTTAAAAAACATCTTCTTCAGGAAACTTAAGCTGAGAACTGAAAGTTCAGATACCTTGTTCATATTATAGGGATCCCGTCATTTTGAAAAATATATTTAGTACTGCAGGTGCTTAAAAAACATCTTCCTCAGGGAATTTGAGCTGAGAAATGAAATTTAAGATACCTAGTTGATATTTTAGAAATCTTGTCATTTTGAAAATTATATTTAGTACTCCAGGTGCTTAAAAAACATCTTCCTCAGAGAACTTGAGCTGAGAACTGAAATTTAAGATACCTAGTTCATATTTTAGAGATCTTGTCATATTGAAAATGATATTTAGTAGTCCAGGTGCTTTAAAAACATCTTCCTCAGGGAACTTGAGCTGAGAAATGAAATTTAAGATACCTAGTTCATATTTTAGAAATCTTGTCATTTTGAAACTTATATTTAGTAATCCAGGTGCTTAAAAAACATCTTCCTCAGGGAATTTAAGCTGAGAACTAAAATTTAAGATACCTAGTTCATATTATAGGGATCCCGTCATTTTGAAAAATATATCTAGTAGTCCAGGTGCTTAAAAAACATCTTCCTCAGGGAACTTGAGCTGAGAAATGAAATTTAAGATACCTAGTTGATATTTTAGAAATCTTGTCATTTTGAAAATTATATTTAGTACTCCAGGTGCTTAAAAAACATCTTCCTCAGAGAACTTGAGCTGAGAACTGAAATTTAAGATACCTAGTTCATATTTTAGAGATCTTGTCATGTTGAAAATGATATTTAGTAGACCAGGTGCTTAAAAAACATCTTCCTCAGGGAACTTGAGCTGAGAACTAAAATTTAAGATACCTGGTTTTGTTTTAGAGATCCCGTCATTTTGTAAATTATATCTAGTGGTCCAGGTGCTTAAAAAACTTCTTCCTCAGGGAACTTAAGCTAAGAACTGAAATTTAAGATACCTAATTGATATTTTAGAGATCTTGTCATATTGGAAATTATATTTAGTGGTCCAGGTGCTTAAAAAACATCTTCCTCAGGAAACTTATGCTGAGAACTGAAATTTAAGATACCTAGTTCATATTTTAGAAATCTTGTCATTTTGAAAATTATATCTAGTAGTCCAGGTGCTTAAAAAACATCTTCCTCAGGGAATTTAAGCTGAGAACTAAAATTTAAGATACCTAGTTCATATTATAGGGATCCCGTCATTTTGAAAAATATATCTAGTAGTCCAGGTGCTTAAAAACATCTTCCTCAGGGAACTTGAGCTGAGAAATGAAATTTAAGATACCTAGTTCATATTTTAGAAATCTTGTCATGTTGAAAATGATATTTACTAGTCCAGGTGCTTAAAAAACATCTTCCTCAGGGAACTTGAGCTGAGAACTGAAATTTAAGATACCTGGTTTATATTTTAGAGATCCCGTCATTTTGAGAATTATATCTAGCAGGCCAGGTGCCTAAAAAACTTCTTCCTCAGGGAACTTAAGCTCAGAACTGAAATATAAGATCCCAGGTTTCTATTTTAGAGATCTTGTCATATTGGAAATTATATTTAGTGGTCCAGGTGCTTAAAAAACATCTTCCTCAGGAAACTTAAGCTGAGAACTGAAATTTAAAATATCTAGTTCATATGTTAGAAATCTTGTCATTTTGAAAATTATATCTAGTAGTCCAGGTGCGTAAAAAACATCTTCCTCAGGGAATTTAAGATGAGAACTAAAATTTAAGATACCTAGTTCATATTTTAGAGATCTTGTCATATTGAAAATGATATTTAGTAGTCCGGGTGCTAAAAAAACATCTTTCTCAGGGAACTTGAGCTGAGAAATGAAATTTAAGATACCTAGTTGATATTTTAGAAATCTTGTCATTTTTAAAATTATATTTAGTACTCCAGGTGCTTAAAAAACATCTTCCTCATGGAACTTGAGCTGAGAACTGAAATTTAAGATACCTAGTTGATATTTTAGAGATCTTGTCATATTGAAAATTATATTTAGTACTCCCTGTGCTTAAAAATATCTTCCTCAAGGAAATTAAGCCGAGAACTAAAATTTAAGATACGTGGTTTTGTTTTAGAGATCCCGTCATTTTGAAAATTATATCTAGTGGTCCAGGTGCTTAAAAAACTTCTTCCTCAGGGAACTTAAGCTAAGAACTGAAATTTAAGATACCTAGTTGATATTTTAGAGATCTTGTCATATTGGAAATTATATCTAGTAGTCCAGGTGCTTAACAAACATCTTCCTCAGGGAATTTAAGCTGAGAACTAAAATTTAAGATACCTAGTTCATATTATAGGGATCCCGTAATATTAAAAATTATATCAAGTCGTCCAGGTGCTTGAAAAACATCTTCCTCAGGGAAATTAAGCCGAGAACTAAAATTTAAGATACCTGGTTTTGTTTTAGAGATCCCGTCATTTTGGAAATTATATCTAGTGGTCCAGGTGCTTAAAAAACTTCTTCCTCAGGGAACTTGAGCTGAGACCTGAAATTTAAGATACCTAGTTGATATTTTAGAAATCTTGTCATTTTGAAATATATATTTAGTACTCCAGGAGCTTAAAAAACATCTTCCTCAGAGAACTTAAGCTGACAACTGAAATTTCAGATACCTAGTTTCGACCGGCAATCGAAAGACCTGGGCTCGAATCCCAGCGCAGTCAAAAGCGTCATTTTTTCCTAAAAAAAGATTTGCAAATTCTTTACATATTTTAGAGATCTTGTCATATTGAAAATTATATTTAGTGGTCCAAGTGCTTAAAAAAACATATTCCTCACGGAACGTAAGCTGAGAAATGAAATTTAAGATACCTAGTTCATATTTTAGAAATCTTGTCATTTTGAAAATTATATTTAGTACTCCAGGTGTTTAAAAAACATCTTCCTCAGTAAACTTAAGCTGAGAACTGAAATTTAAGATACCTAGTTCATATTTTAGAAATCTTGTCATTTTGAAAATTATATCTAGTAGTCCAGGTGCTTAAAAACATCTTCCTCAGGGAATTTAAGCTGAGAACTAAAATTGAAGATACCTAGTACATATTATAGGGATCCCGTCATTTTGAAAAATATATCTAGTAGTCCAGGTGCTTAAACAACATATTCTTTAGGGAAGTTGAGCTGAGAAATGAAATTTAAGATACCTAGTTGATATTTTAGAAATCTTGTCATTTTGAAAATTATATCTAGTACTCATGGTGCTTAAAAAACATCTTCCTCAGGGAACTTGAGCTGAGAACTGAAAATTAAGATACCTAGTTCATATTTTAGAGATCTTGTCATATTGAAAATGATATTTAGTCGTCCAGGTGCTTAGAAAACATCTTCCTCAGGGAACTTGAGCTGAGAACTGAAATTTAAGATACCTAGTTTATATTTTAGGGATCAAGTCATTTTGAAAATTATATTTAGTACTCCAGGTGCTTAAAAAACATCTTCCTCAGGAAACTTGAGCTGAGAACTGAAATTTAAGATACGTAGTTGATATTTTAGAAATCTTGTCAATTTGAAAATTATATTTAGTACTCCAGGTGCTTAAAAAACATCTCCCTCAGAGAACTTGAGCTGAGAACTGAAATTTAAGATACCTGGTTTTGTTTTAGAGATCCCGTCATTTTGAAAATTATATCTAGTGGTCCAGGTGCTTAAAAAACTTCTTCCTCAGGGAACTTAAGCTAAGAACTGAAATTCTAAGATACCTAGTTGATATTTTAGAGATCTTGTCATATTGGAAATTATATTTAGTGGTCCCGGTGCTTAAAAACATCTTCCTCAGGAAACTTAAGCTGAGAACTGAAATTTAAGATATCTAGTTCATATGTTAGAAATCTTGTCATTTTGAAAATTATATCTAGTAGTCCAGGTGCTTAAAAAACATCTTCCTCAGGGAATTTAAGATGAGAACTAAAATTTAAGATACCTAGTTCATATTTTAGAGGTCTTGTCATATTGAAAATGATATTTATTAGTCCTGGTGCTTAAAAAACATCTTCCTCAGGGAACTTGAGCTGAGAAATGAAATTTAAGATACCTAGTTGATATTTTAGAAATCTTGTGATTTTTAAAATTATATTTAGTACTCCAGGTGCTTAAAAAACATATTCCTCAGGGAACTTGAGCTGAGAACTGAAATTTAAGATACCTAGTTGATATTTTAGAGATCTTGTCATATTGAAAATTATATTTAGTACTCCCTGTGCTTAAAAAATATCTTCCTCAAGGAAATTAAGCCGAGAACTGAAATTTAAGATACGTGGTTTTGTTTTAGAGATCCCGTCATTTTGAAAATTATATCTAGTGGTCCAGGTGCTTAAAAACTTCTTCCTCAGGGAACTTAAGCTAAGAACTGAAATTTAAGATACCTAGTTGATATTTTAGAGATCTTGTCATATTGGAAATTATATCTAGTAGTCCAGGTGCTTAAAAAACATCTTCCTCAGGGAATTTAAGCTGAGAACTAAAATTTAAGATACCTAGTTCATATTATAGGGATCCCGTAATTTTAAAAATTATATCAAGACGTCCAGGTGCTAGAAAAACATCTTCCTCATGGAAATTAAGCCGAGAACTAAAATTAAAGATACCTGGTTTTGTTTTAGAGATCCCGTCATTTTGAAAATTATATCTAGTGGTCCAGGTGCTTAAAAACTTCTTCCTCAGGGAACTTGAGCTGAGACCTGAAATTTAAGATACCTAGTTGATATTTTAGAAATCTTGTCATTTTGAAATATATATTTAGTACTCCAGGAGCTTAAAAAACATCTTCCTCAGAGAACTTAAGCTGACAACTGAAATTTCAGATACCTAGTTTCGACCGGCAATCGAAAGACCTGGGCTCGAATCCCAGCGCAGTCAAAAGCGTCATTTTTTCCACAAAAAGATTTGCAAATTCTTTACATATTTTAGAGATCTTGTCATATTGAAAATTATATTTAGTGGTCCAAGTGCTTAAAAACATATTCCTCACGGAACGTATGCTGAGAAATGAAATTTAAGATACCTAGTTCATATTTTAGAAATCTTGTCATTTTGAAAATTATATTTAGTACTCCAGGTGTTTAAAAAACATCTTCCTCAGTAAACTTAAGCTGAGAACTGAAATTTAAGATACCTAGTTCATATTTTAGAAATCTTGTCATTTTGAAAATTATATCTAGTAGTCCAGGTGCTTAAAAAACATCTTCCTCAGGGAATTTAAGCTGAGAACTAAAATTGAAGATACCTAGTACATATTATAGGGATCCCGTCATTTTGAAAAATATATCTAGTAGTCCAGGTGCTTAAAAAACATATTCTTTAGGGAAGTTGAGCTGAGAAATGAAATTTAAGATACCTAGTTGATATTTTAGAAATCATGTCAACTTGAAAATTATATTTAGTACTCTAGGTGCTTTAAAAACATCTTCCTCAGGGAACTTGAGCTGAGAACTGAAATTTAAGATTCCTAGTTCATATTTTAGAAATCTTGTCATTTTGAAAATTACATCTAGTAGTCCAGGTGCTTAAAAACATCTTCCTCAGGGAAATTAAGCCGAGAACTAAAATTTAAGATACCTGGTTTTGTTTTAGAGATCCCGTCATATTGAAAATTATATTTAGTGGTCCAGGTGCTTAAAAAACATCTTCCTCAGAGAACTTAAGCTGACAACTGAAATTTCAGATACCTAGTTGATATTTTAGAAATCTTGTCATTTTGAAAGAGATCTTCCTGTGGAGAAAGAGATGTCGGACGCCTGTGTAGCTCAGTGGTTAGAGCAGTCGACCGGCAATCGAAAGACCTGGGCTCGAATCCCAGCGCAGTCGAAAGCGTCATTTTTTCCACAGAAAGATTTTCAAATTCTTTAAATATTGTATTTATGTGCATTATTCGCAATGTAAGAGTTTGAAATGTTCTACGCGGACACCTGTCGACAACGTATCCCATCTGATACGCGACTAGTGATCCTCCGATAATGTAGGCAGTGACAAATTTTCAAACTCAACTAATTAATTTGGAATCATTAACAGCCGCAAGGCTGAGCCCCTAGGCGATATAAGGAGATCTTCCTGTGGAGAAAGAGATGTCGGACGCCTGTGTAGCTCAGTGGTTAGAGCAGTCGACCGGCAATCGAAAGACCTGGGCTCGAATCCCAGCGCAGTCGAAAGCGTCATTTTTTCCACAGAAATATTTTCAAATTCTTTAAATATTATATTTAGAACTCCAGGTGCTTAAAAAACATCATCCACAGGAAACTTGAGCTGAGAACGGAAATTTAAGATACCTACTTCATATTCTTGATATCTGGTCACTTTGTATATTATATTATGTACTCCAGGTGCTTAAAAAACATCTTCCTCAGGGAACTTGAGCTGAGAAATGAAAGTAAACAAACAAAGTTGAAATACTAGAAAACTTGACAATATGGAAATTATATTTAGTCCTCCAGGTGCTTAAAAAACATCTTCCACAGAGAACTTAAGGTGAAAACTGAAATTTCAGATACCTAGTTCATATTATAGAGATCCCGTAATTTTAAAAATTATATCAAGTCGTCCTGGTGCTTAAAAAACCTCTTCCTCAGGGAAATTAAGCCGAGAACTGAAATCTAAGATACCTAGTTCATATTTTAGAGATCCCGTAATTTTAAAAATAATATCAAGTCGTCCTGGTGCTTAAAAAACATCTTCCTCAGGGAAATTAAGCCGAGAACTGAAATTTAAAATACCTAGTTCATATTTTAGAAATCTTGTCATTTTGAAAATTATATCTAGTAGACCAGGTGCTTAAAAAACATCTTCCTCAGGGAATTTAAGCTGAGAACTAAAATTTAAGATACCTAGTTCATATTATAGGAATCCCGTAATTTTAAAAAATTATATCAAGTCGTCCAGGTGCTTGAAAAACATCTTCCTCAGGAAACTTAAGCTGAGAACTGAAATTTAAGATACCTAGTACATATTTTAGAAATCTTGTCATTTTGAAATTTATATCTAGAAGTCCAGGTGCTTAAAAAACATCTTCCTCAGGGAAATTAAGCTGAGAACTAAAATTTAAGATACCTAGTACATATTATAGGGATCCCGTCATTTTGGAAATTATATCCAGTAGTCCAGGTGCTTAAAAAACATCTTCCTCAGGGAACTTGAGCTGAGAAATGAAATTTAAGATACCTAGTTGATATTTTAGAAATCTTGTCATTTTGAAAATTATATTTAGTACTCCAGGTGCTTAAAAAACATCTTCCTCAGTGAACTTGAGCTGAGAACTGAAATTTAAGATACCTAGTTCATATTTTAGAGATCTTGTCATATTGAAAATGATATTTAGTAGTCCAGGTGCTTAAAAAACATCTTCCTCAGGGAACTTGAGCTGAGAACTAAAATTTAAGATACCTGGTTTTGTTTTAGAGATCCCGTAATTTTGAAAGTTATATCTAGTAGTCCAGGTGCTTAAAAAACATCTTCCTCAGGGAACTTAAGCTGAGAACTGAAATTTAAGATACCTAGTTGATATTTTAGAAATCTTGTCATTTTGAAAATTATATTTAGTACTCCAGGTGCTTAAAAAACATCTTCCTCAGGGAACTTGAGCTGAGAAATGAAATTTAAGATACCTAGTTGATATTTTAGAGATCTTGTCATATTGAAAATGATATTTAGTAGTCCCTGTGCTTAAAAAATATCTTCCTCAAGGAAATTAAGCCGAGAACTAAAATTTAAGATACGTGGTTTTGTTTTAGAGATCCCGTCATTTTGAAAATTATATCTAGTGGTCCAGGTGCTTAAAAAACTTCTTCCTCAGGGAACTTAAGCTAAGAACTGAAATTTAAGATACCTAGTTGATATTTTAGAGATCTTGTCATATTGGAAATTATATCTAGTAGTCCAGGTGCTTAAAAAACATCTTCCTCAGGGAATTTAAGCTGAGAACTAAAATTTAAGATACCTAGTTCATATTATAGGGATCCCATAATTTTAAAAATTATATCAAGTCGTCCAGGTGCTTAAAAAACATCTTCCTCAGGGATATTAAGCCGAGAACTAATATTTACGATACCTGGTTTTGTTTTAGTGGTCCCGTTATTTTGAAAATTATATCTGGTAGTCCAGGTGCTTAAAAAACTTCTTCCTCAGGGAACTTGAGCTGAGACCTGAAATTTAAGATACCTAGTTGATATTTTAGAAATCTTGTCATTTTGAAATATATATTTAGTACTCCAGGAGCTTAAAAAACATCTTCCTCAGAGAACTTAAGCTGACAACTGAAATTTCAGATACCTAGTTTCGACCGGCAATCGAAAGACCTGGGCTCGAATCCCAGCGCAGTCAAAAGCGTCATTTTTTCCACAAAAAGATTTGCAAATTCTTTACATATTTTAGAGATCTTGTCATATTGAAAATTATATTTAGTGGTCCAAGTGCTTAAAAAACATATTCCTCACGGAACGTAAGCTGAGAAATGAAATTTAAGATACCTAGTTCATATTTTAGAAATCTTGTCATTTTGAAAATTATATTTAGTACTCCAGGTGTTTAAAAAACATCTTCCTCAGTAAACTTAAGCTGAGAACTGAAATTTAAGATACCTAGTTCATATTTTAGAAATCTTGTCATTTTGAAAATTATATCTAGTAGTCCAGGTGCTTAAAAAACATCTTCCTCAGGGAATTTAAGCTGAGAACTAAAATTGAAGATACCTAGTACATATTATAGGGATCCCGTCATTTTGAAAAATATATCTAGTAGTCCAGGTGCTTAAAAAACATATTCTTTAGGGAAGTTGAGCTGAGAAATGAAATTTAAGATACCTAGTTGATATTTTAGAAATCTTGTCATTTTGAAAATTATATCTAGTACTCATGGTGCTTAAAAAACATCTTCCTCAGAGAACTTGAGCTGAGAACTGAAATTTAAGATACCTAGTTCATATTTTAGAAATCATGTCAACTTGAAAATTATATTTAGTACTCCAGGTGCTTAAAAAACATCTTCCTCAGGGAACTTGAGCTGAGAACTGAAATTTAAGATTCCTAGTTCATATTTTAGAAATCTTGTCATTTTGAAAATTACATCTAGTAGTCCAGGTGCTTAAAAAACATCTTCCTCAGGGAAATTAAGCCGAGAACTAAAATTTAAGATACCTGGTTTTGTTTTAGAGATCCCGTCATATTGAAAATTATATTTAGTGGTCCAGGTGCTTAAAAACATCTTCCTCAGAGAACTTAAGCTGACAACTGAAATTTCAGATACCTAGTTGATATTTTAGAAATCTTGTCATTTTGAAAGAGATCTTTCTGTGGAGAAAGAGATGTCGGACGCCTGTGTAGCTCAGTGGTTAGAGCAGTCGACCGGCAATCGAAAGACCTGGGCTCGAATCCCAGCGCAGTCGAAAGCGTCATTTTTTCCACAGAAAGATTTTCAAATTCTTTAAATATTGTATTTATTTGCATTATTTGCGATATAAGAGTTTGAAATTGTCTACGAGGACACCTGTCGACAACGTACCCTATCTGATACGCGACTAGTGATCCTCCGATAATGTAGGCAGTGACAAATTTTCAAACTCAACTAATTAATTTGGAATCATTAACAGCCGCAGGGCTGAGCCACTAGGCGATATGAGGAGATCTTCCTGTGGAGAAAGAGATGTCGGACGCCTGTGTAGCTCAGTGGTTAGAGCAGTCGACCGGCAATCGAAAGACCTGGGCTCGAATCCCAGCGCAGTCGAAAGCGTCATTTTTTCCACAGAAATATTTTCAAATTCTTTAAATATTATATTTAGTACTCCAGGTGCTTAAAAACATCTTCCTCAGGAAACTTGAGCTGAGAACTGAAATTTAAGATACCTAGTTGATATTTTAGAAATCTTGTCATTTTGAAAATTATATTTAGTACTCCAGGTGCTTAAAAAACATCTTCCTCAGGGAACTTGAGCTGAGAAATGAAATTTAAGATACCTAGTTGATATTTTAGAAATCTTGTCACTTTGGAAATTATATTTAGTACTCCAGGTGCTTAAAAAACATCTTCCACAGAGAACTTAAGGTGAAAACTGAAATTTCAGATACCTAGTTCATATTATAGAGATCCCGTAATTTTAAAAATTATATCAAGTCGTCCTGGTGCTTAAAAAACCTCTTCCTCAGGGAAATTAAGCCGAGAACTGAAATCTAAGATACCTAGTTCATATTTTAGAGATCCCGTAATTTTAAAAATAATATCAAGTCGTCCTGGTGCTTAAAAAACATCTTCCTCAGGGACATTAAGCCGAGAACTGAAATTTAAAATACCTAGTTCATATTTTAGAAATCTTGTCATTTTGAAAATTATATCTAGTAGACCAGGTGCTTAAAAAACATCTTCCTCAGGGAATTTAAGCTGAGAACTAAAATTTAAGATACCTAGTTCATATTATAGGAATCCCGTAATTTTAAAAATTATATCAAGTCGTCCAGGTGCTTGAAAAACATCTTCCTCAGGAAACTTAAGCTGAGAACTGAAATTTAAGATACCTAGTTCATATTTTAGAAATCTTGTCATTTTGAAAATTATATCTAGTAGTCCAGGTGCTTAAAAAACATCTTCCTCAGGGAATTTAAGCTGAGAACTAAAATTTAAGATACCTAGTACATATTATAGGGATCCCGTCATTTTGAAAAATATATTTAGTAGTCCAGGTGCTTAAAAAACATCTTCCTCAGGGAACTTGAGCTGAGAAATGAAATTTAAGATACCTAGTTGATATTGTAGAAATCTTGTCATTTTGAAAATTATATTTAGTACTCCAGGTGCTTAAAAAACATCTTCCTCAGTGAACTTGAGCTGAGAACTGAAATTTAAGATACCTAGTTCATATTTTAGAGATCTTGTCATATTGAAAATGATATTTAGTAGTCCAGGTGCTAAAAAAACATCTTCCTCAGGGAACTTGAGCTGAGAACTAAAATTTAAGATACCTGGTTTTGTTTTAGAGATCCCGTAATTTTGAAAGTTATATCTAGTAGTCCAGGTGCTTAAAAAACATCTTCCTCAGGGAACTTAAACTGAGAACTGAAATTTAAGATACCTAGTTGATATTTTAGAAATCTTGTCATTTTGAAAATTATATTTAGTACTCCAGGTGCTTAAAAAACATCTTCCTCAGGGAACTTGAGCTGAGAAATGAAATTTAATATACCTAGTTGATATTTTAGAGATCTTGTCATATTGACAATTATATTTAGTACTCCCTGTGCTTAAAAAATATCTTCCTCAAGGAAATTAAGCCGAGAACTAAAATTTAAGATACGTGGTTTTGTTTTAGAGATCCCGTCATTTTGAAAATTATATCTAGTGGTCCAGGTGCTTAAAAAACTTCTTCCTCAGGGAACTTAAGCTATGAACTGAAATTTAAGATACCTAGTTGATATTTTAGAGATCTTGTCATATTGGAAATTATATCTAGTAGTCCAGGTGCTTAAAAAACATCTTCCTCAGGGAATTTAAGCTGAGAACTAAAATTTAAGATACCTAGTTCATATTATAGGGATCCCGTAATTTTAAAAATTATATCAAGTCGTCCAGGTGCTTGAAAAACATCTTCCTCAGGGAAATTAAGCCGAGAACTAAAATTTAAGATACCTGGTTTTGTTTTAGAGATCCCGTCATTTTGAAAATTATATCTAGTGGTCCAGGTGCTTAAAAAACTTCTTCCTCAGGGAACTTGAGCTGAGACCTGAAATTTAAGATACCTAGTTGATATTTTAGAAATCTTGTCATTTTGAAATATATATTTAGTACTCCAGGAGCTTAAAAAACATCTTCCTCAGAGAACTTAAGCTGACAACTGAAATTTCAGATACCTAGTTTCGACCGGCAATCGAAAGACCTGGGCTCGAATCACAGCGCAGTCAAAAGCGTCATTTTTTCCACAAAAAGATTTTTAAATTCTTTACATATTTTAGAGATCTTGTCATATTGAAAATTATATTTAGTGGTCCAAGTGCTTAAAAAACATATTCCTCACGGAACGTAAGCTGAGAAATGAAATTTAAGATACCTAGTTCATATTTTAGAAATCTTGTCATTTTGAAAATTATATTTAGTACTCCAGGTGTTTAAAAAACATCTTCCTCAGTAAACTTAAGCTGAGAACTGAAATTTAAGATACCTAGTTCATATTTTAGAAATCTTGTCATTTTGAAAATTATATCTAGTAGTCCAGGTGCTTAAAAAACATCTTCCTCAGGGAATTTAAGCTGAGAACTAAAATTGAAGATACCTAGTACATATTATAGGGATCCCGTCATTTTGAAAAATATATCTAGTAGTCCAGGTGCTTAAAAAACATATTCTTTAGGGAAGTTGAGCTGAGAAATGAAATTTAAGATACCTAGTTGATATTTTAGAAATCTTGTCATTTTGAAAATTATATCTAGTACTCATGGTGCTTAAAAAACATCTTCCTCAGAGAACTTGAGCTGAGAACTGAAATTTAAGATACCTAGTTCATATTTTAGAAATCATGTCAACTTGAAAATTATATTTAGTACTCCAGGTGCTTAAAAAACATCTTCCTCAGGGAACTTGAGCTGAGAACTGAAATTTAAGATTCCTAGTTCATATTTTAGAAATCTTGTCATTTTGAAAATTACATCTAGTAGTCCAGGTGCTTAAAAAACATCTTCCTCAGGGAAATTAAGCCGAGAACTAAAATTTAAGATACCTGGTTTTGTTTTAGAGATCCCGTCATATTGAAAATTATATTTAGTGGTCCAGGTGCTTAAAAAACATCTTCCTCAGAGAACTTAAGCTGACAACTGAAATTTCAGATACCTAGTTGATATTTTAGAAATCTTGTCATTTTGAAAGAGATCTTCCTGTGGAGAAAGAGATGTCGGACGCCTGTGTAGCTCAGTGGTTAGAGCAGTCGACCGGCAATCGAAAGACCTGGGCTCGAATCCCAGCGCAGTCGAAAGCGTCATTTTTTCCACAGAAAGATTTTCAAATTCTTTAAATATTGTATTTATTTGCATTATTTGCGATATAAGAGTTTGAAATTGTCTACGAGGACACCTGTCGACAACGTACCCTATCTGATACGCGACTAGTGATCCTCCGATAATGTAGGCAGGGACAAATTTTCAAACTCAACTAATTAATTTGGAATCATTAACAGCCGCAGGGCTGAGCCACTAGGCGATATGAGGAGATCTTCCTGTGGAGAAAGAGATGTCGGACGCCTGTGTAGCTCAGTGGTTAGAGCAGTCGACCGGCAATCGAAAGACCTGGGCTCGAATCCCAGCGCAGTCGAAAGCGTCATTTTTTCCACAGAAATATTTTCAAATTCTTTAAATATTATATTTAGTAGTCCAGGTGCTTAAAAAACAACTTCCTCAGGTAACTTGAGCTGAGAACTGAAATTTAAGATACCTAGTTGATATTTTAGAAATCTTGTCATTTTGAAAATTATATTTAGTACTCCAGGTGCTTAAAAAACATCTTCCTCACGGAACTTGAGCTGAGAAATGAAATTTAAGATACCTAGTTGATATTTTAGAAATCTTGTCACTTTGGAAATTATATTTAGTACTCCAGGTGCTTAAAAAACATCTTCCACAGAGAACTTAAGGTGAAAACTGAAATTTCAGATACCTAGTTCATATTATAGAGATCCCGTAATTTTAAAAATTATATCAAGTCGTCCTGGTGCTTAAAAAACATCTTCCTCAGGGAAATTAAGCCGAGAACTGAAATCTAAGATACCTAGTTTATATTGTAGAGATCCCGCAATTTTGAAAGTAATATCAAGTCGTCCTGGTGCTTAAAAAACATCTTCCTCAGGGAAATTAAGCCGAGAACTGAAATTTAAAATACCTAGTTCATATTTTAGAAATCTTGTCATTTTGAAAATTATATCTAGTAGTCCAGGTGCTTAAAAAACATCTTCCTCAGGGAATTTAAGCTGAGAACTAAAATTTAAGATACCTAGTTCATATTATAGGAATCCCGTAATTTTAAAAATTATATCAAGTCGTCCAGGTGCTTGAAAAACATCTTCCTCAGGAAACTTAAGCTGAGAACTGAAATTTAAGATACCTAGTTCATATTTTAGAAATCTTGTCATTTTGAAAATTATATCTAGTAGTCCAGGTGCTTAAAAAACATCTTCCTCAGGGAATTTAAGCTGAGAACTAAAATTTAAGATACCTAGTACATATTATAGGGATCCCGTCATTTTGAAAAATATATCTAGTATTCCAGGTGATTAAAAAACATCTTCCTCAGGGAACTTGAGCTGAGAAATGAAATTTAAGATACCTAGTTGATATTTAAGAAGTCAAGTCATTTTGAAAATTATATTTAGTACTCCAGGTGCTTAAAAAACATCTTCCTCAGTGAACTTGAGCTGAGAACTGAAATTTAAGATACCTAGTTCATATTTTAGAGATCTTGTCATATTGAAAATGATATTTAGTAGTCCAGGTGCTAAAAAAACATCTTTCTCAGGGAACTTGAGCTGAGAACTGAAATTTAAGATACCTGGTTTTGTTTTAGAGATCCCGTAATTTTGAAAGTTATATCTAGTAGTCCAGGTGCTTAAAAAACATCTTCCTCAGGGAATTTAATCTGAGAACTGAAATTTAAGACACCTAGTTGATATTTTAGAAATCTTGTCATTTTGAAAATTATATTTAGTACTCCAGGTGCTTAAAAAACATCTTCCTCAGGGAACTTGAGCTGAGAAATGAAATTTAAGATACCTAGTTGATATTTTAGACATCTTGTCATTTTGAAAATTATATTTAGTACTCCAGGTGCTTAAAAAACATCTTCCTCAGGGAACTTAAGCTTAGAACTGAAATTTGAGATACCTAGTTCATATTTTAGAGATCTTGTCATATTGAGAATGATATTTAGTAGTCCAGGTGCTTAAAAAACATCTTCCTCAGGGAACTTGAGCTGAGAACTAAAATTTAAGATACCTTGTTTAGTTTTAGAGATCCCGTCATTTTGAAAATTATATCTAGTGGTCCAGGTGCTTAAAAATCTTCTTCCTCAGGGAACTTAAGCTAAGAACTGAAATTTAAGATACCTAGTTGATATTTTAGAGATCTTGTCATATTGGAAATTATATTTAGTGGTCCAGGTGCTTAAAAAACATCTTCCTCAGGAAACTTAAGCTGAGAACTGAAATTTAAGATACCTAGTTCATATTTTAGAAATCTTGTCATTTTGAAAATTATATCTAGTAGTCCAGGTGCTTAAAAAACATCTTCCTCAGGGAATTTAAGGTGAGAACTGACAATTAAGATACCTAGTTCATATTGTAGAGAACCCGTCATTTTGAAAATTATATCTGGTAGTCCAGGTGCTTAAAAAACATCTTCCTCAGGGAACTTGAGCTGAGAACTGAAATTTAAGATACCTAGTTCATGTTTTAGAAATCTCGTCATTTTGAAAATTATATTTAGTACTCCAGGTGCTTAAAAAACATCTTCCTCCGGGAACTTGAGCTGAGACCTGACAATTAAGATACCTAGTTGATATTTTAGAAATCTTGTCATTTTGAAAATTATATTTAGTAGTCCAGGTGCTTAAAAAACATCTTCCTCAGGGAACTTGAGCTGAGAAATGAAATTTAAAATACCTAGTTCATATTTTAGAAATCTTGTCATTTTGAAAATTATATCTAGTAGACCAGGTGCATAAAATACATCTTCCTCATGGAATTTAAGCTGACAACTGAAATTTCAGATACCTAGTTCATATTATAGGAATCCCGTAATTTTAAAAATTATATTTAGTACTCCAGGTGCTTGAAAAACATCTTCCTCAGGGAACTTAAGCTGAGAACTGAAATTTAAGGTACCTAGTTGATATTTTAGAATTCTTGTCATTTTGAAAATTATATTTAGTAGTCCAGGTGCTTAAAAACATCTTCCTCAGGGAATTTAAGCTGAGAACTAAAATTTAAGATACCTAGTACATATTATAGGGATCCCGTCATTTTGAAAAATATATCTAGTAGTCCAGGTGCTTAGAAAACATCTTCCTCAGGGAACTTGAGCTGAGAAATGAAATTTAAGATACCTAGTTGATATTTTAGAAATCTTGTCATTTTGAAAATTATATTTAGTACTCCAGGTGCTTAAAAAACATCTTCCTCAGTGAACTTGAGCTGAGAACTGAAATTTAAGATACCTAGTTCATATTTTAGAGATCTTGTCATATTGAAAATGATATTTAGTAGTCCAGGTGCTAAAAAAACATCTTCCTCAGGGACCTTGAGCTGAGAAATGAAATTTAAGATACCTGGTTTTGTTTTAGAGATCCCGTAATTTTGAAAGTTATATCTAGTAGTCCAGGTGCTTAAAAAACATCTTCCTCAGGGAACTCAAGCTGAGAACTGAAATTTAAGATACCTAGTTGATATTTTAGAAATCTTGTCATTTTGAAAATTATATTTAGTACTCCAGGTGCTTAAAAAACATCTTCCTCAGGGAACTTGAGCTGAGAAATGAAATTTAAGATACCTAGTTGATATTTTAGAGATCTTGTCATATTGACAATTATATTTAGTACTCCCTGTGCTTAAAAAATATCTTCCTCAAGGAAATTAAGCCGAGAACTAAAATTTAAGATACGTGGTTTTGTTTTAGAGATCCCGTCATTTTGAAAATTATATCTAGTGGTCCAGGTGCTTAAAAAACTTCTTCCTCAGGGAACTTAAGCTATGAACTGAAATTTAAGATACCTAGTTGATATTTTAGAGATCTTGTCATATTGGAAATTATATCTAGTAGTCCAGGTGCTTAAAAAACATCTTCCTCAGGGAATTTAAGCTGAGAACTAAAATTTAAGATACCTAGTTCATATTATAGGGATCCCGTAATTTTAAAAATTATATCAAGTCGTCCAGGTGCTTGAAAAACATCTTCCTCAGGGAAATTAAGCCGAGAACTAAAATTTAAGATACCTGGTTTTGTTTTAGAGAACCCGTCATTTTGAAAGTAATATCTATTATTCTAGGTGCTTAAAAAACTTCTTCCTCAGGGAACTTGAGCTGAGAAATGAAATTTAAGATACCTAGTTGATATTTTAGAAATCTTGTCATTTTGAAATATATATTTAGTACTCCAGGAGCTTAAAAAACATCTTCCTCAGAGAACTTAAGCTGACAACTGAAATTTCAGATACCTAGTTTCGACCGGCAATCGAAAGACCTGGGCTCGAATCACAGCGCAGTCAAAAGCGTCATTTTTTCCACAAAAAGATTTTTAAATTCTTTACATATTTTAGAGATCTTGTCATATTGAAAATTATATTTAGTGGTCCAAGTGCTTAAAAACATATTCCTCACGGAACGTAAGCTGAGAAATGAAATTTAAGATACCTAGTTCATATTTTAGAAATCTTGTCATTTTGAAAATTATATTTAGTACTCCAGGTGTTTAAAAAACATCTTCCTCAGTAAACTTAAGCTGAGAACTGAAATTTAAGATACCTAGTTCATATTTTAGAAATCTTGTCATTTTGAAAATTATATCTAGTAGTCCAGGTGCTTAAAAAACATCTTCCTCAGGGAATTTAAGCTGAGAACTAAAATTGAAGATACCTAGTACATATTATAGGGATCCCGTCATTTTGAAAAATATATCTAGTAGTCCAGGTGCTTAAAAAACATATTCTTTAGGGAAGTTGAGCTGAGAAATGAAATTTAAGATACCTAGTTGATATTTTAGAAATCTTGTCATTTTGAAAATTATATCTAGTACTCATGGTGCTTAAAAAACATCTTCCTCAGAGAACTTGAGCTGAGAACTGAAATTTAAGATACCTAGTTCATATTTTAGAAATCATGTCAACTTGAAAATTATATTTAGTACTCCAGGTGCTTAAAAAACATCTTCCTCAGGGAACTTGAGCTGAGAACTGAAATTTAAGATTCCTAGTTCATATTTTAGAAATCTTGTCATTTTGAAAATTACATCTAGTAGTCCAGGTGCTTAAAAAACATCTTCCTCAGGGAAATTAAGCCGAGAACTAAAATTTAAGATACCTGGTTTTGTTTTAGAGATCCCGTCATATTGAAAATTATATTTAGTGGTCCAGGTGCTTAAAAAACATCTTCCTCAGAGAACTTAAGCTGACAACTGAAATTTCAGATACCTAGTTGATATTTTAGAAATCTTGTCATTTTGAAAGAGATCTTCCTGTGGAGAAAGAGATGTCGGACGCCTGTGTAGCTCAGTGGTTAGAGCAGTCGACCGGCAATCGAAAGACCTGGGCTCGAATCCCAGCGCAGTCGAAAGCGTCATTTTTTCCACAGAAAGATTTTCAAATTCTTTAAATATTGTATTTATTTGCATTATTTGCGATATAAGAGTTTGAAATTGTCTACGAGGACACCTGTCGACAACGTATCCCATCTGATACGCGACTAGTGATCCTCCGATAATGTAGGCAGGGACAAATTTTCAAACTCAACTAATTAATTTGGAATCATTAACAGCCGCAGGGCTGAGCCACTAGGCGATATGAGGAGATCTTCCTGTGGAGAAAGAGATGTCGGACGCCTGTGTAGCTCAGTGGTTAGAGCAGTCGACCGGCAATCGAAAGACCTGGGCTCGAATCCCAGCGCAGTCGAAAGCGTCATTTTTTCCACAGAAATATTTTCAAATTCTTTAAATATTATATTTATTAGTCCAGGTGCTTAAAAAACATTTTCCTCAGGGAACTTAAGCTGAGACCTGAAATTCAAGATACCTAGTTCATATTTTAGAGATCTTGTCATTTTGAAAATTATATTTAGTACTCCAGGTGCTTAAAAAACATCTTCCTCAGGGAACTTGAGCTGAGAAATGAAATTTCAGATACCTAGTTGATATTTTAGAAATCTTGTCACTTTGGAAATTATATTTAGTACTCCAGGTGCTTAAAAAACATCTTCCACAGAGAACTTAAGGTGAAAACTGAAATTTCAGATACCTAGTTCATATTTTAGAGATCCCGTAATTTTAAAAATTATATCAAGTCGTCCTGGTGCTTAAAAAACATCTTCCTCAGGGAAATTAAGCCGAGAACTAAAATTTAAGATACCTAGTTCATATTTTAGAGATCCCGTAATTTTAAAAATTATATCAAGTCGTCCTGGTGCTTAAAAAACATCTTCCTCAGGGAAATTAAGCCGAGAACTGAAATTTAAGATACCTAGTTGATATTTTAGAAATCTTGTCATTTTGAAAATTATATTTAGTACTGCAGGTGCTTAAAAAACATCTTCCTCAGGGAAATTAAGCCGAGAACTAAAATTTAAGATACCTAGTTCATATTATAGGAATCCCGTAATTTTAAAAATTATATCAAGTCGTCCAGGTGCTTGAAAAACATCTTCCTCAGGAAACTTAAGCTGAGAACTGAAATTTAAGATACCTAGTTCATATTTTAGAAATCTTGTCATTTTGAAAATTATATCTAGTAGTCCAGGTGCTTAAAAAACATCTTCCTCAGGGAATTTAAGCTGAGAACTAAAATTTAAGATACCTAGTACATATTATAGGGATCCCGTCATTTTGAAAAATATATCTAGTAGTCCAGGTGATTATAAAACATCTTCCTCAGGGAACTTGAGCTGAGAAATGAAATTTAAGATACCTAGTTGATATTTTAGAAATCTTGTCATTTTGAAAATTATATTTAGTACTCCAGGTGCTTAAAAAACATCTTCCTCAGTGAACTTGAGCTGAGAACTGAAATTTAAGATACCTAGTTCATATTTTAGAGATCTTGTCATTTTGAAAATGATATTTAGTAGTCCAGGTGCTTAAAAAACATCTTACTCAGGGAACTTGAGCTGAGAACTAAAATTTAAGATACCTGGTTTTGTTTTAGAGATCCCGTAATTTTGAAAGTTATATCTAGTAGTCCAGGTGCTTAAAAAACATCTTCCTCAGGGAACTTAAGCTGAGAACTGAAATTTAAGATACCTAGTTGATATTTTAGAAATCTTGTCATTTTGAAAATTATATTTAGTACTCCAGGTGCTTAAAAAACATCTTCCTCAGGGAACTTGAGCTGAGAAATGAAATTTAAGATACCTAGTTGATATTTTAGAAATCTTGTCATTTTGAAAATTATATTTAGTACTCCAGGTGCTTAAAAAACATCTTCCTCAGAGAACTTGAGCTGAGAACTGAAATTTAAGATACCTAGTTCATATTTTAGAGATCTTGTCATATTGAAAATGATATTTAGTAGTCCAGGTGCTTAAAAAACATCTTCCTCAGGGAACTTGAGCTGAGAACTTAAATTTAAGATACCTGGTTTTGTTTTAGAGATGCCGTCATTTTGAAAATTATATCTAGTAGTCCAGGTGCTCAAAAAACATCTCCTCAGGGAACTTAGGCTTAGAAGTGAAATTTAATACACCTAGTTCATATTTTATAGATCTTGTCATATTGAATGTTATATTTAGTAGTCCAGGTGCTTAAAAAACATCTTCCTCAGGGAACTTAAGCTTAGAACTGAAATTTGAGATACCTAGTTCATATTTTAGAGATCTTGTCATATTGAGAATGATATTTAGTAGTCCAGGTGCTTAAAATACATCTTCCTCAGGGAAATTAAGCTTAGAACTGAAAATTAATATACCTAGTTCATATTGTAGAGATCCCGTCATTTTGAAAGTAATATCTATTATTCCAGGTGCTTAAAAAACATCTTCCTCAGGGAACTTGAGCTGAGAACTGAAATTTAAGATACCTAGTTCATGTTTTAGAAATCTCGTCATTTTGAAAATTATATTTAGTACTCCAGGTGCTTAAAAAACATCTTCCTCCGGGAACTTGAGCTGAGAAATGAAATTTAAGATACCTAGTTGATATTTTAGAAATCTTGTCATTTTGAAAATTATATCGAGTAGCCCAGGTGCTTAAAAAACATCTTCCTCAGGGAACTTGAGCTGAGAACTGAAAATTAAGATACCTAGTTTATATTTTAGAGATTTTGTCATATGGAAAATTATATTTTGTAGTCGAGGTCCTTAAAAAACATCTTCCTCACGGAACTTAAGCTGAGAACTGAAATTTGAGATACCTAGTTCATATTATAGGAATCCCGTAATTTTAAAAATTATATTTAGTACTCCAGGTGCTTGAAAAACATCTTCCTCAGGGAACTTAAGCTGAGAACTGAAATTTAAGGTACCTAGTTGATATTTTAGAATTCTTGTCATTTTGAAAATTATATTTAGTACTCCAGGTGCTTAAAAAACATCTTCCTCAGGGAATTTAAACTGAGAACTAAAATTTAAGATACCTAGTACATATTATAGGGATCCCGTCATTTTGAAAAATATATCTAGTAGTCCAGGTGCTTAAAAAACATCTTCCTCAGGAAACTTAAGCTGACAACTGAAATTTCAGATACCTAGTTCATATTATAGGAATCCCGTAATTTTAAAAATTATATTTAGTACTCCAGGTGCTTGAAAAACATCTTCCTCAGGGAACTTAAGCTGAGAACTGAAATTTAAGATACCTAGTTGATATTTTAGAAATCTTGTCATTTTGAAAATTATATTTAGTACTCCAGGTGCTTAAAAAACATCTTCCTCAGGGAACTTGAGCTGAGAAATGAAATTTAAGATACCTAGTTGATATTTTAGAAATCTTGTCATTTTGAAAATTATATCTAGTGGTCCAGGTGCTTAAAAATCTTCTTCCTCAGGGAACTTAAGCTAAGAACTGAAATTTAAGATACCTAGTTGATATTTTACAGATCTTGTCATATTGAAAATTATATTTAGTGGTCCAAGTGCTTAAAAAACATCTTCCTCAGGGAACTTAAGCTGAGAACTGAAATTTAAGGTACCTAGTTGATATTTTAGAATTCTTGTCATTTTGAAAATTATATCTAGTAGTCCAGGTGCTTAAAAAACATCTTCCTCAGGGAATTTAAGCTGAGATCTAAAATTTAAGATACCTAGTTCATATTATAGGGATCCCGTCATTTTGAAAAATATATCTAGTAGTCCAGGTGCTAAAAAAACATCTTCCTCAGGGAACTTGAGCTGAGAAATGAAATTTAAGATACCTAGTTGATATTTTAGAAATCTTGTCATTTTGAAAATTATATTTAGTACTCCAGGTGCTTAAAAAACATCTTCCTCAGGGAACTTGTGCTGAGAACTGAAATTTAAGATACCTAGTTCATATTTTAGAGATCTTGTCATATTGAAAATGATATTTAGTAGTCCAGGTGCTTAAAAAACATCTTCCTCAGGGAACTTGAACTGAGAACTAAAGTTTAAGATACCTGGTTTTGTTTTAGAGATCCCGTCATTTTGAAAATTATATCTAGTTGTCCAGGTGCTTAAAAAACATCTTCCTCAGGGAACTTGAGCTGAGAAATGAAATTTAATATACCTAGTTGATATTTTAGAGATCTTGTCATATTGACAATTATATTTAGTGGTCCAAGTGCTTAAAAAACATCTTCCTCAGGGAAATTAAGACGAGAAATGAAATTTATGATACCTAGTTGATATTTTAGAAATCTTGTCATTTTGAAAATTATATTTAGTACTCCAGGTGCTAAAAAGCATCTTCCTCAGGGAATTTAAGCCGCGAACTAAAGTTTAAGATACCTAGTTCATATTATAGGGATCCCGTCATTTTGAAAAATATATCTAGTAGTCCAGGTGCTTAAAAAACATCTTCCTCAGGGAACTTGAGCTGAGAAATGAAATTTAAGATACCTAGTTGATATTTTAGAAATCTTGTCATTTTGAAAATTATATTTAGTACTCCAGGTGCTTAAAAAACATCTTCCTCAGAGAACTTGAGCTGAGAACTGAAATTTAAGATACCTAGTTCATATTTTAGAGATCTTGTCATATTGAAAATGATATTTAGTAGTCCAGGTGCTTAAAAAACATCTTCCTCAGGGAACTTGAGCTGAGAAATGAAATTTAAGATACCTAGTTGATATTTTAGAAATCTTGTCATTTTGAAAATTATATTTAGTAGTCCAGGTGCTTAAAAAACATCTTCCTCGGGGAATTTAAGATGAGAACTAAAATTTAAGATACCTAGTTCATATTATAGGGATCCCGTCATTTTGAAAAATATATCTAGTAGTCCAGGTGCTTAAAAAACATCTTCCTCAGGGAACTTGAGCTGAGAAATGAAATTTAAGATACCTAGTTGATATTTTAGAAATCTTGTCATTTTGAAAATTATATTTAGTACTCCAGGTGCTTAAAAAACATCTTCCTCAGGGAACTTGAGCTGAGAACTAAAATTTAAGATACCTGGTTTTGTTTTAGAGATCCCGTCATTTTGAAAATTATATCTAGTGGTCCAGGTGCTTAAAAATCTTCTTCCTCAGGGAACTTAAGCTAAGAACTGAAATTTAAGATACCTAGTTGATATTTTAGAGATCTTGTCATATTGGAAATTATATTTAGTGGTCCAGGTGCTTAAAAAACATCTTCCTCAGGAAACTTAAGCTGAGAACTGAAATTTAAGATACCTAGTACATATATTAGAAATTTTTTAATTTTGAAAATTATATCTAGTATTCCAGGTGCTTAAAAAACATCTTCCTCAGGGAAATTAAGCTTAGAACTGAAAATTCAGATACCTAGTTCATATTGTAGAGATCCCGTCATTTTGAAAAATATATCTAGTAGTCCAGGTGCTTAAAAAACATCTTCCTCAGGGAACTTGAGCTGAGAACTGAAAATTAAGATACCTAGTTCATATTTTAGACATCTTGTCATATTGAAAATGATATTTAATCGTCCAGGTGCTTAAAAAACATCTTCCTCAGGGCACTTAAGCTTAGAACTGAAATTTAAGATACCTAGTTGATATTTTAGAAATCTTGTCATTTTGAAAATTATATTTAGTACTCCAGGTGCTTAACAAACATCTTCCTCAGGGAACTTGAGCTGAGAAATGAAATTTAAGATACCTAGTTGATATTTTAGAAATCTTGTCATTTTGAAAATTATATTTTGTAATCGAGGTCCTTAAAAAACATCTTCCTCAGGGAACTTGAGCTGAGAACTGAAATTTAAGATACCTAGTTCATATTTTAGAGATCTTGTCATATTGAAAGTTATATTTAGTAGTCCAGGTTCTTAAAAAACATCTTCCTCAGGGAACTTGAGCTGAGAACTGAAATTTCAGATACCTGGTTTTGTTTTAGAGATCCCGTCATTTTGAAAATTATATCTAGTAGTCCAGGTACTTAAAAAACATCTTCCTCAGGGAACTTGAGCTGAGAACTAAAATTTAAGATACCTGGTTTTGTTTTAGAGATACCGTAATTTTGAAAATTATATCTAGCAGTCCAGGTGCTTAAAAAACATCTTCCTCAGGGAAGTTAAGCTGAGAACTGAAATTTAAGATACCTAGTTGATATTTTAGAAATCTTGTCATTTTGAAAATTATATTTAGTACTCCAGGTGCTTAAAAAACATCTTCCTCAGGGAACTTGAGCTGAGAAATGAAATTTAATATACCTAGTTGATATTTTAGAGATCTTGTCATATTGACAATTATATTTAGTGGTCCAAGTGCTTAAAAAACATCTTCCTCAGGGAAATTAAGACGAGAAATGAAATTTATGATACCTAGTTGATATTTTAGAAATCTTGTCATTTTGAAAATTATATTTAGTACTCCAGGTGCTTAAAAAACATCTTCCTCAGGGAACTTGAGCTGAGAACTAAAATTTAAGATACCTAGTTCATATTATAGGGATCCCGTCATTTTGAAAAATATATCTAGTACTCCAGGTGCTTAAAAAACATCTTCCTCAGGGAACTTGAGCTGAGAAATGAAATTTAAGATACCTAGTTGATATTTTAGAAATCTTGTCATTTTGAAAATTATATTTAGTACTCCAGGTGCTTAAAAAACATCTTCCTCAGAGAACTTGAGCTGAGAACTGAAATTTAAGATACCTAGTTGATGTTTTAGAGATCTTGTCATGTTGAAAATGATATTTAGTAGTCCAGGTGCTTAAAAAACATCTTCCTCAGGGAACTTGAGCTGAGAAATGAAATTTAAGATACCTATTTGATATTTTAGAAATCTTGTCATTTTGAAAATGATATTTAGTAGTCCAGGTGCTTAAAAAACATCTTCCTCAGGGAACTTAAGCTGAGAACTGAAATTTAAGATACCGAGTTCATATTATAGTGATCACGTCATATTGAAAAATATATATAGTAGTCCAGGTGCTTAAAAAACATCTTCCTCAGAGAACTTGAGCTGAGAACTGAAATTTAAGATACCTAGTTCATATTTTAGAGATCTTGTCATATTGAAAATGATATTTAGTAGTCCAGGTGCTTAAAAAACATCTTCCTCAGGGAACTTGAGCTGAGAAATGAAATTTAAGATACCTAGTTGATATTTTAGAAATCTTGTCATTTTGAAAATTATATTTAGTACACCAGGTGCTTAAAAAACATCTTCCTCAGAGAACTTGAGCTGAGAACTGAAATTTAAGATACCTAGTTCATATTTTAGAGATCTTGTCATATTGAAAATGATATTTAGTAGTCCAGGTGCTTAAAAAACATCTTCCTCAGGGAACTTGAGCTGAGAAATGAAATTTAAGATACCTAGTTGATATTTTAGAAATCTTGTCATTTTGAAAATTATATTTAGTACTCCAGGTGCTTAAAAAACATCTTCCTCAGGGAATTTAAGCTGAGAACTAAAATTTAAGATACCTAGTTCATATTATAGGGATCCCGTCATTTTGAAAAATATATCGAGTAGTCCAGGTGCTTATAAAACATCTTCCTCAGGGAACTTGAGCTGAGAAATGAAATTTAAGATACCTAGTTGATATTTTAGAAATCTTGTCATTTTGAAAATTATATTTAGTACTCCAGGTGCTTAAAAAACATCTTCCTCAGAGAACTTGAGCTGAGAACTGAAATTTAAGATACCTAGTTCATATTTTAGAGATCTTGTCATATTGAAAATGATATTTAGTAGTCCAGGTGCTTAAAAAACATCTTCCTCAGGGAACTTGAGCTGAGAACTGAAAATTAAGATACCTGGTTTTGTTTTAGAGATGCCGTCATTTTGAAAATTATATCTAGTAGTCCAGGTGCTCAAAAAACATCTTCCTCAGGGAACTTAATCTGAGAACTGAAAATTCAGATACCTAGTTGATATTTTAGAAATCTTGTCATTTTGAAAATTATATTTAGTACTCCAGGTGCTTAAAAAACATCTTCCTCAGGGAACTTGAGCTGAGAAAAGAAATTTAAGATACCTAGTTGATATTTTAGAAATCTTGTCACTTTGAAAATTATATTTAGTACTCCAGGTCCTTAAAAAACATCTTCCTCAGAGAACTTGAGCTGAGAACTGAAATTTAAGATACCTAGTTCATATTTTAGAGATCTTGTAATATTGAAAGTTTTATTTAGTAGTCCAGGTTCTTAAAAAAAAACTTCCTCAGGGAACTTGAGCTGAGAACTGAAAATTAAGATACCTGGTTTTGTTTTAGAGATGCCGTCATTTTGAAAATTATATCTAGTAGTCCAGGTGCTTAAAAAACATCTTCCTCAGGGAACATAAGCTAAGAACTGAAATTTAAGATACCTAGTTGATATTTTAGAGATCTTGTCATATTGGAAATTATATTTAGTGGTCCAGGTGCTTAAAAAACATCTTCCTCAGGAAACTTAAGCTGAGAACTGAAATTTAAGATACCTAGTTCATATTTTAGAAATCTTGTCATTTTGAAAATTATATCTAGTAGTCCAGGTGCTTAAAAAACATCTTCCTCAGGGAATTTAAGCTGAGAACTAAAATTTAAGATACCTAGTTCATATTATAGGGATCCCGTCATTTTGAAAAATATATCTAGTAGTCCAGGTGCTTAAAAAACATCTTCCTCAGGGAACTTGAGCTGAGAAATGAAACTTAAGATACCTAGTTGATATTTTAGAAATCTTGTCATTTTGAAAATTATATTTAGTACTCCAGGTGCTTAAAAAACATCTTCCTCAGAGAACTTGAGCTGAGAACTGAAATTTAAGATACCTAGTTTATATTAGAGATCTTGTCATGTTGAAAATGATATTTAGTACTCCAGGTGCTTAAAAAACATCTTCCTCAGAGAACTTGAGCTGAGAACTAAAATTTAAGATACCTAGTTGATATTTTAGAGATCGGGTCATTTTGAAAATTATATTTAGTAGTCCAGGTGCTAAAAAAACATCTTTCTCAGGGAATTTGAGCTGAGAACTGAAATGTAAGATACCTAGTTGATATTTTAGAGATCTTGTCATATTGAAAATTATATTTAGTGGTCGAAGTGCTTAAAAAACATCTTCCTCAGGGAACTTGAGCTGAGAAATGAAATTTAAGATACCTAGTTGATATTTTAGAAATCTTGTCATTTTGAAAATTATATTTAGTCGTCCTGGGGCTTAAAAAACATCTTCCTCAGGGAATTTAAGCTGAGAACTAAAATTTAAGATACCTAGTTCATATTATAGGGATCCCGTCATTTTGAAAAATATATCTAGTAGTCCAGGTGCTTAAAAAACATCTTCCTCAGGGAACTTGAGCTGAGAAATGAAATTTAAGATACCTAGTTGATATTTTAGAAATCTTGTCATTTTGAAAATTATATTTAGTACTCCAGGTGCTTAAAAAACATCTTCCTCAGAGAACTTGAGCTGAGAACTGAAATTTAAGATACCTAGTTCATATTTTAGAGATCTTGTCATATTGAAAATGATATTTAGTAGTCCAGGTGCTAAAAAAACATCTTTCTCAGGGAACTTGAGCTGAGAAATGAAATTTAAGATACCTAGTTGATATTTTAGAAATCTTGTCATTTTGAAAATTATATTTAGTAGTCCAGGTGCTTAAAAAACATCTTCCTCAGGGAACTTAAGCTGAGAACTAAAATTTAAGATACCTAGTTCATATTATAGGGATCCCGTCATTTTGAAAATTATATCTAGTAGTCCAGGTGCTTAAAAAACATCTTCCTCAGGGAACTTGAGCTGAGAAATGAAATTTAAGATACCTAGTTGATATTTTAGAAATCTTGTCATTTTGAAAATTATATTTAGTACTCCAGGTGCTTAAAAAACATCTTCCTCAGAGAACTTGAGCTGAGAACTGAAATTTAAGATACCTAGTTCATATTTTAGAGATCTTGTCATGTTGAAAATAATATTTAGTAGTCCAGGTGCTTAAGAAACATCTTCCTCAGGGAACTTGAGCTGAGAACTAAAATTTAAGATACCTGGTTTTGTTTTAGAGATCCCGTCATTTTGTAAATTATATCTAGTGGTCCAGGTGCTTAAAAACTTCTTCCTCAGGGAACTTAAGCTAAGAACTGAAATTTAAGATACCTAATTGATATTTTAGAGATCTTGTCATATTGGAAATTATATTTAGTGGTCCAGGTGCTTAAAAAACATCTTCCTCAGGAAAGTTAAGCTGAGAACTGAAAATTAAGATACCTAGTTCATATTTTAGAAATCTTGTCATTTTGAAAATTATATCTAGTAGTCCAGGTGCTTAAAAAACATCTTCCTCAGGGAATTTAAGCTGAGAACTAAAATTTAAGATACCTAGTTCATATTATAGAGATCCCGTCATTTTGAAAAATATATCTAGTAGTCCAGGTGCTTAAAAAACATCTTCCTCAGGGAACTTGAGCTGAGAACTGAAAATTAAGATACCTAGTTCATATTTTAGAGAACTTGTCATATTGAAAATGATATTTAGTAGTCCACGTGCTTAAAAAACTTCTTCCTCAGGGAACTTGAGATGAGAACTGAAATTTAAGATACTTGGATTTGTTTTAGAGATCTTGTCACATTGTAAGTTATACTTAGTAGTCCAGATGCTTAAAAAACATCATCCTCAGGGAACTTAGGCTTAGAAGTGAAATTTAATACACCTAGTTCATATTTTAGAGATCTTGTCATATTGGAAATTATATTTAGTGGTCCAGGTGCTTAAAAAACGTCTTCCTCAGGAAACTTAAGCTGAGAACTGAAATTTAAGATACCTAGTTTATATTGTAGAGATCCCGTCATTTTGAAAATTATATGTAGTTGTCCAGGTGCTTAAAAAACATCTTCCTCAGGGATATTAAGACGAGATCTAATATTTAAGATACCTAGTTCATATTTTAGAGATCTTGTCATATTGAAAGTTATATTTAGTAGTCCAGGTGCTTAAAAAACATCTTCCTCAGGGAACTTGAGCTGAGAAATGAAATTTAAGATACCTAGTTGATATTTTAGAAATCTTGTCATTTTGAAAATTATATTTAGTACTCCAGGTGCTTAAAAAACATTTTCCTCAGGGAACTTAAGCTGAGAACTGAAATTTAAGATACCTAGTTTACATTTTAGAGATCTTGTCATATTGAAAATTATATTTAGTACTCCAGGTGCTTAAAAAATATCTTCCTCAAGGAAATTAAGCCGAGAACTAAAATTTAAGATACGTGGTTTTGTTTTAGAGATCCCGTCATTTTGAAAATTATATCTAGTAGTCGAGGTGCTTAAAAAACATCTTCCTCAGGGAACTTAAGCAGAGAACTGAAATTTAAGATACCTAGTTGATATTTTAGAGATCTTGTCATATTGGAAATTATATCTAGTAGTCCAGGTGCTTAAAAAACATCTTCCTCAGAGAACTTAAGCTGAGAACTGAAATTTCAGATACCTAGTTCATATTATAGGGATCCCGTAATTTTAAAAATTATATCAAGTCGTCCAGGTGCTTGAAAAACATCTTCCTCATGGAAATTAAGCCGAGAACTAAAATTTAAGATACCTGGTTTTGTTTTAGAGATCCCGTCATTTTGAAAATTATATCTAGTGGTCCGGGTGCTTAAAAACTTCTTCCTCAGGGAACTTGAGCTGAGACCTGAAATTTAAGATACCTAGTTGATATTTTAGAAATCTTGTCATTTTGAAATATATATTTAGTACTCCAGGAGCTTAAAAAACATCTTCCTCAGAGAACTTAAGCTGACAACTGAAATTTCAGATACCTAGTTTCGACCGGCAATCGAAAGACCAGGGCTCGAATCCCAGCGCAGTCAAAAGCGTCATTTTTTCCACAAAAAGATTTGCAAATTCTTTACATATTTTAGAGATCTTGTCATATTGAAAATTATATTTAGTGGTCCAAGTGCTTAAAAAACATATTCCTCACGGAACGTAAGCTGAGAAATGATATTTAAGATACCTAGTTCATATTTTAGAAATCTTGTCATTTTGAAAATTATATTTAGTACTCCAGGTGTTTAAAAAACATCTTCCTCAGTAAACTTAAGCTGAGAACTGAAATTTCAGATACCTAGTTCATATTTTAGAAATCTTGTCATTTTGAAAATTATATCTAGTAGTCCGGGTGCTTAAAAAACATCTTCCTTAGGGAACTTGAGCTGAGAAATGAAATTTAAGATACCTAGTTGATATTTTAGAAATCTTGTCATTTTGAAAATTATATTTAGTACTCCAGGTGCTTAAAAAACATCTTCCTCAGAGAACTTGAGCTGAGAACTGAAATTTAAGATACCTAGTTCATATTTTAGAGATCTTGTCATATTGAAAATGATATTTAGTACTCCCTGTGCTTAAAAAATATCTTCCTCAAGGAAATTAAGCCGAGAACTAAAATTTAAGTTACTTGTTTTTGTTTTAGATATCCGGTAATTTTTAAATTTATATCTTGTAGTCCTGGTGATTAAAAAACTTCTTCCTCAGGGAACTTAAGCTAAGAACTGAAATTTAAGATACCTAGTTGATATTTTAGAGATCTTGTCATATTGGAAATTATATCTAGTAGTCCAGGTGCTTAAAAAACATCTTCCTCAGGGAATTTAAGCTGAGAACTAAAATTTAAGATACCTAGTTCATATTATAGGGATCCCGTAATTTTAAAGATTATATCAAGTCGTCCAGGTGCTTGAAAAACATCTTCCTCAGGGAAATTAAGCCCAGAACTAAAATTTAAGATACCTGGTTTTGTTTTAGAGATCCCGTCATTTTGAAAATTATATCTAGTGGTCCGGGTGCTTAAAAAACTTCTTCCTCAGGGAACTTGAGCTGAGACCTGAAATTTAAGATACCTAGTTGATATTTTAGAAATCTTGTCATTTTGAAATATATATTTAGTACTCCAGGAGCTTAAAAAACATCTTCCTCAGAGAACTTAAGCTGACAACTGAAATTTCAGATACCTAGTTTCGACCGGCAATCGAAAGACCTGGGCTCGAATCCCAGCGCAGTCAAAAGCGTCATTTTTTCCACAAAAAGATTTGCAAATTCTTTACATATTTTAGAGATCTTGTCATATTGAAAATTATATTTAGTGGTCCAAGTGCTTAAAAAACATATTCCTCACGGAACGTAAGCTGAGAAATGAAATTTAAGATACCTAGTTCATATTTTAGAAATCTTGTCATTTTGAAAATTATATTTAGTACTCCAGGTGTTTAAAAAACATCTTCCTCAGTAAACTTAAGCTGAGAACTGAAATTTAAGATACCTAGTTCATATTTTAGAAATCTTGTCATTTTGAAAATTATATCTAGTAGTCCAGGTGCTTAAAAACATCTTCTTTAGGGAACTTGAGCTGAGAAATGAAATTTAAGATACCTAGTTGATATTTTAGAAATCTTGTCATTTTGAAAATTATATTTAGTACTCCAGGTGCTTAAAAAACATCTTCCTCAGAGAACTTGAGCTGAGAACTGAAATTTAAGATACCTAGTTCATATTTTAGAGATCTTGTCATATTGAAAATGATATTTAGTACTCCCTGTGCTTAAAAAATATCTTCCTCAAGGAAATTAAGCCGAGAACTAAAATTTAAGATACGTGGTTTTGTTTTAGAGATCCCGTCATTTTGACAGTTATATTTAGTAGTCCAGGTGCTTAAAAAACATCTTCCTCAGGTAACTTAAGCTCAGAACTGAAATTTGAGATACCTAGTTCATATTTTAGGGATCTTGTCATATTGTCAGTTATATTTAGTAGTCCACGTGCTTAAAAAACATCTTCCTCAGGGAATTTAAGCCGAGAACTAAAATTTAAGATACCTAGTTCATATTTTAGAGATCCCGTAATTTTAAAAATTATATCAAGTCGTCCTGGTGCTTAAAAAACATCTTCCTCAGGGAAATTAAGCCGAGAACTAAAATTTAAGATACCTGGTTTTGTTTTAGAGATCCTGTTATTTTGAAAATTATATCTAGTAGTCCAGGTGCTTAAAAAACCTCTTCCTCAGGGAACTTGAGCTGAGAAATGAAATTTAAGATACCTAGTTGATATTTTAGAAATCTTGTCATTTTGAAATATATATTTAGTACTCCAGGAGCTTAAAAAACATCTTCCTCAGAGAACTTAAGCTGACAACTGAAATTTCAGATACCTAGTTTCGACCGGCAATCGAAAGACCTGGGCTCGAATCCCAGCGCAGTCAAAAGCGTCATTTTTTCCACAAAAAGATTTGCAAATTCTTTACATATTTTAGAGATCTTGTCATATTGAAAATTATATTTAGTGGTCCAAGTGCTTAAAAAACATATTCCTCACGGAACGTAAGCTGAGAAATGAAATTTAAGATACCTAGTTGATATTTTAGAAATCTTGTCATTTTGAAAATTATATGTAGTACTCCAGGTGCTTAAAAAACATCTCCCTCAGATAACTTAAGCTGAGAACTGAAATTTAAGATACCTAGTTGATATTTTAGAAATCTTGTCATTTTGAAAATTATATTTAGTCCTCCAGGTGCTTAAAAAACATCTTCCTCAGGGAATTTAAGCTGAGAACTAAAATTGAAGATACCTAGTAAATATTATAGGGAACCCGTCATTTTGAAAAATATATCTAGTAGTCCGGGTGCTTAAAAAACATCTTCCTTAGGGAACTTGAGCTGAGAAATGAAATTTAAGATACCTAGTTGATATTTTAGAAATCTTGTCATTTTGAAAATTATATTTAGTACTCCAGGTGCTTAAAAAACATCTTCCTCAGAGAACTTGAGCTGAGAACTGAAATTTAAGATACCTAGTTCATATTTTAGAGATCTTGTCATATTGAAAATGATATTTAGTAGTCCAGGTGCTAAAAAAACATCTTTCTCAGGGAACTTGAGCTGAGAAACTAAAATTTAAGATACCTGGTTTTGTTTTAGAGATCCCGTCATTCTGAAAATTATATCTAGTAGTCCAGGTGCTTAAAAAACATCTTCCTCAGGGAACTTAAGCTGAGAACTGAAATTTAAGATACCTAGTTGATATTTTAGAGATCTTGTCATATTGAAAATTATATTTAGTGGTCCAAGTGCTTAAAAAACATCTTCCTCAGGGATATTAAGCTGAGAACTAATATTTACGATACCTGGTTTTGTTTTACTGATCCCGTTATTTTGAAAATTATATCTGGTAGTCCAGGTGTTTAAAAAACATCTTCCTCAGGGAACTTGAGCTGAGAACTGAAATGATACCTAGTTGATATTTTAGAAATCTTGTCATTTTGAAAATTATATTTAGTAGTCCAGGTGCTTAAAAAACATCTTCCTCAGGGAATTTAAGCTGACAACTAAAATTTAAGATACCTAGTTCATATTATAGGGATCCCGTCATTTTGAAAAATATATCTAGTAGTCCAGGTGCTTAAAAAACATCTTCCTCAGGGAATTTAAGCTGAGAACTGAAATTTAGGATACCTGGTTTTGTTTTAGAGATCCCGTCATTTTTAAAATTATATCTAGTATTCCAGGTGCTTAAAAAACTTCTTCTTCAGGGAACTTAAGCTAAGAACAGAAATTTAAGATACCTAGTTGATATTTTAGAGATCTTGTCATATTGGAAATTATATTTAGTACTCCCTGTGCTTAAAAAATATCTTCCTCAAGGAAATTAAGCCGAGAACTAAAATTTAAGATACGTCGTTTTGTTTTAGAGATCCCGTCATTTTGAAAATTATATCTAGTGGTCCAGGTGCTTAAAAAACTTCTTCCTCAGGGAACTTAAGCTAAGAACTGAAATTTAAGATACCTAGTTGATATTTTAGAGATCTTGTCATATTGAAAATTATATTTAGTGGTCCAAGTGCTTAAAAAACATCTTCCTCAGGGAACTTAAGCTGAGAACTGAAATTTAAGATACCTAGTTCATATGTTAGAAATCTTGTCATTTTGAAAATTATATCTAGTAGTCCAGGTGCTTAAAAAACATCTTCCTCAGGGAATTTAAGCTGAGAACTAAAATTTAAGATACCTAGTTCATATTTTAGAGGTCTTGTCATATTGAAAATGATATTTATTAGTCCTGGTGCTTAAAAAACATCTTCCTCAGGGAACTTGAGCTGAGAAATGAAATTTAAGATACCTAGTTGATATTTTAGAAATCTTGTCATTTTGAAAATTATATTTAGTACTCCAGGTGCTTAAAAAACATATAACTCACGGAACTAGAGCTGAGAACTGAAATTTAAGATACCTAGTTGATATTTTAGAGATCTTGTCATATTGAAAATTATATTTAGTACTCCCTGTGCTTAAAAAATATCTTCCTCAAGGAAAGTAAGCCGAGAACTAAAATTTAAGATACGTGGTTTTGTTTTAGAGATCTTGTCATATTGACAGTTATATTTAGTAGTCCAGGTGCTTAAAAAACATCTTCCTCAGGTAACTTAAGCTCAGAACTGAAATTTGAGATACCTAGTTCATATTTTAGGGATCTTGTCATATTGTCAGTTATATTTAGTAGTCCACGTGCTTAAAAAACATCTTCCTCAGGGAATTTAAGCCGAGAACTGAAATTTGAGATACCTAGTTCATATTATAGGGATCCCGTAATTTTAAAAATTATATCAAGTCGTCCAGGTGCTTGAAAAACATCTTCCTCAGGGAAATTAAGCCGAGAACTAAAATTTAAGATACCTGGTTTTCTTTTAGAGATCCCGTCATTTTGAAAATTATATCTAGTGGTCCAGGTGCTTAAAAAACTTCTTCCTCAGGGAACTTGAGCTGAGACCTGAAATTTAATATACCTAGTTGATATTTTAGAGATCTTGTCATATTGACAATTATATTTAGTGGTCCAAGTGCTTAAAAAACATCTTTCTTAGGGAACTTGAGCTGAGAACTGAAATTTAAGATACCTATTTCATATTTTAGAAATCATGTCATTTTGAAAATTATATTTAGTACTCCAGGTGCTTAAAAAGCATCTTCCTCAGGGAATTTAAGCCGAGAACTAAAGTTTAAGATACCTAGTTTATATTGTAGAGATCCCGTCATTTTGAAAGTTAATTCTATTATTCCAGGTGCTTAAAAAACATCTTCCTCAGGGAACTTGAGCTGAGAAATGAAATTTAAGATACCTAGTTGATATTTTAGAAATCTTGTCATTTTGAAAATTATATTTAGTACTCCAGGTGCTTAAAAAACTTCTTCCTCAGGGAACTTGAGCTGAGAACTAAAATTTAAGATACCTAGTTCATATTTTAGAGATCTTGTCATATTGAAAATGATATTTAGTAGTCCAGGTGCTTAAAAAACATCTTCCTCAGGGAACTTGAGCTGAGAAATGAAATTTAAGATACCTAGTTGATATTTTAGAAATCTTGTCATTTTGAAAATTATATTTAGTAGTCCGGGTGCTAAAAAAACATCTTTCTCAGGGAATTTACGCTGAGAACTAAAATTTAAGATACCTAGTTCATATTATAGGGATCCCGTCATTTTGAAAAATATATCTAGTAATCCAGGTGCTTAAAAAACATCTTCCTCAGGGAACTTGAGCTGAGAAATGAAATTTAAGATACCTAGTTGATATTTTAGAAATCTTGTCATTTTGAAAATTATATTTAGTACTCCAGGTGCTTAAAAAACATCTTCCTCAGAGAACTTGAGCTGAGAACTGAAATTTAAGATACCTAGTTCATATTTTAGAGATCTTGTCATATTGAAAATGATATTTAGTAGTCCAGGTGCTTAAAAAACATCTTCCTCAGGGAACTTGAGCTGAGATCTAATATTTACGATACCTGGTTTTGTTTTACTGATCCCGTTATTTTGAAAATTATATCTGGTAGTCCAAGTGCCTAAAATACATTTTCCTCAGGGAACTTAAACTGAGAACTGAAATTTAAGATACCTAGTTGATATTTTAGAAATCTTGTCATTTTGAAAATTATATTTAGTACTCCAGGTGCTTAAAAAACATCTTCCTCAGGGAACTTGAGCTGAGAAATGAAATTTAAGATACCTAGTTGATATTTTAGAAATCTTGTCATTTTGAAAATTATATTTAGTACTCCAGGTGCTTAAAAAACATCTTCCTCAGAGAACTTGAGCTGAGAACTGAAATTTAAGATACCTAGTTCATATTTTAGAGATCTTGTCATATTGAAAATGATATTTAGTAGTCCAGGTGCTTAAAAAACATCTTCCTCAGGGAACTTGAGCTGAGAAATGAAATTTAAGATACCTGGTTTTTTTTAGAGATACCGTCATTTGGAAAATTATATCTGGTTGTCCAGGTGCTTAAAAATCTTCTTCCTCAGGGAACTTAAGCTAAGAACTGAAATTTCAGATACCTAGTTTATATTTTAGAGATCTTGTCATATTGAAAATGATATTTAGCCGTCCAGGTGCTTAAAAAACATCTTCCTCAGGAATGTAAGCTGAGAAATGAAATTTAAGATACCTAGTTGATATTTTAGAAATCTTGTCATTTTGAAAATTATATCTAGTAGTCCAGGTGCTTAAAAAACATCTTCCTCAGGGAATTTAAGCTGAGAACTAAAATTTAAGATACCTAGTTCATATTATAGGGATCCCGTCATTTTGAAAAATATATCTAGTAGTCCAGGTGCTTAAAAAACATCTTCCTCAGGGAACTTGAGCTGAGAAATGAAATTTAAGATACCTAGTTGATATTTTAGAAATCTTGTCATTTTGAAAATTATATTTAGTACTCCAGGTGCTTAAAAAACATCTTCCTCAGAGAACTTGAGCTGAGAACTGAAATTTAAGATACCTAGTTCATATTTTAGAGATCTTGTCATATTGAAAATGATATTTAGTAGTCCAGGTGCTTAAAAAACATCTTCCTCAGGGAACTTGAGCTGAGAAATGAAATTTAAGATACCTAGTTGATATTTTAGAAATCTTGTCATTTTGAAAATTATATTTAGTAGTCCAGGTGCTTAAAAAACATCTTCCTCAGGGAATTTAAGCTGAGAACTAAAATTTAAGATACCTAGTTCATATTATAGGGATCCCGTTATTTTGAAAATTATATCTAGTAGTCCAGGTGCTTAAAAAACATCTTCCTCAGGGAACTTGAGCTGAGAAATGAAATTTAAGATACCTAGTTGATATTTTAGAAATCTTGTCATTTTGAAAATTATATTTAGTACTCCAGGTGCTTAAAAAACATCTTCCTCAGAGAACTTGAGCTGAGAACTGAAATTTAAGATACCTAGTTCATATTTTAGAGATCTTGTCATTTTGAAAATGAGATTTAGTAGTCCAGGTGCTTAAGAAACATCTTCCTCAGGGAACTTGAGCTGAGAACTGAAAATTAAGATACCTGGTTTTGTTTTAGAGATGCGGTCATTTTGTAAATTATATCTAGTGGTCCAGGTGCTTAAAAAACTTCTTCCTCAGGGAACTTAAGCTAAGAACTGAAATTTAAGATACCTAATTGATATTTTAGAGATCTTGTCATATTGGAAATTATATTTAGTGGTCCAGGTGCTTAAAAAACATCTTCCTCAGGAAACTTAAGCTGAGAACTGAAATTTAAGATACCTAGTTCATATTTTAGAAATCTTGTCATTTTGAAAATTATATCTAGTAGTCCAGGTGCTTAAAAAACGCCTTCCTCAGGGAATTTAAGCTGTGAACTAAAATTTAAGATACCTAGTTCATATTATAGGGATCCCGTCATTTTGAAAAATATATCTAGTAGTCCAGGTGCTTAAAAAACATCTTCCTCAGGGAACTTGAGCTGAGAAATGAAATTTAAGATACCTAGTTCATATTTTAGAAATCTTGTCATGTTGAAAATGATATTTAGTAGTCCAGGTGCTTAAAAAACATCTTCCTCAGGGAACTTGAGCTGAGAACTAAAATTTAAGATACCTGGTTTTGTTTTAGAGATCCCGTCATTTTGAAAATTATATCTAGTGGTCCAGGTGCTTAAAAAACTTCTTCCTCAGGGAACTTAAGCTAAGAACTGAAATTTAAGATACCTAGTTGATATTTTAGAGATCTTGTCATATTGGAAATTATATTTAGTGGTCCAGGTGCTTAAAAAACATCTTCCTCAGGAAACTTAAGCTGAGAACTGAAATTTAAGATATCTAGTTCATATGTTAGAAATCTTGTCATTTTGAAAATTATATCTAGTAGTCCAGGTGCTTAAAAAACATCTTCCTCAGGGAATTTAAGATGAGAACTAAAATTTAAGATACCTAGTTCATATTTTAGAGGTCTTGTCATATTGAAAATAATATTTATTAGTCCTGGTGCTTAAAAATATCTTCCTCAAGGAAATTAAGCCGAGAACTAAAATTTAAGATACGTGGTTTTGTTTTAGAGATCCCGTCATTTTGAAAATTATATCTAGTGGTCCAGGTGCTTAAAAAACTTCTTCCTCAGGGAACTTAAGCTAAGAACTGAAATTTAAGATACCTAGTTGATATTTTAGAGATCTTGTCATATTGGAAATTATATCTAGTAGTCCAGGTGCTTAAAAAACATCTTCCTCAGGGAATTTAAGCTGAGAACTGAAATTTAAGATACCTAGTTCATATTATAGGGATCCCGTAATTTTAAAAATTATATCAAGTCGTCCAGGAGCTTGAAAAACATCTTCCTCAGGGAAATTAAGCCGAGAACTAAAATTTAAGATACCTGGTTTTGTTTTAGAGATCCCGTCATTTTGAAAATTATATCTAGTGGTCCAGGTGCTTAAAAAACTTCTTCCTCAGGGAACTTGAGCTGAGACCTGAAATTTAAGATACCTAGTTGATATTTTAGAAATCTTGTCATTTTGAAATATATATTTAGTACTCCAGGAGCTTAAAAAACATCTTCCTCAGAGAACTTAAGCTGACAACTGAAATTTCAGATACCTAGTTTCGACCGGCAATCGAAAGACCTGGGCTCGAATCCCAGCGCAGTCAAAAGCGTCATTTTTTCCACAAAAAGATTTGCAAATTCTTTACATATTTTAGAGATCTTGTAATATTGAAAATTATATTTAGTGGTCCTGGTGCTTAAAAAACATCTTCCTCAGGGAACTTGAGCTGAGAAATGAAATTTAAGATACCTAGTTGATATTTTAGAAATCTTGTCATTTTGAAAATTATATTTAGTACTCCAGGTGCTTAAAAAACATCTTCCTCAGGGCACTTGAGCTGAGAACTGCAATTTAAGATCGCTAGTTGATATGTTAGAGATCTTGTCATATTGAAAATTATATTTAGTACTCCCTGTGCTTAAAAAATATCTTCCTCAAGGAAATTAAGCCGAGAACTAAAATTTAAGATACGTGGTTTTGTTTTAGAGATCCCGTCATTTTGAAAATTATATCTAGTGGTCCAGGTGCTTAAAAAACTTCTTCCTCAGGGAACTTAAGCTAAGAACTGAAATTTAAGATACCTTGTTGATATTTTAGAGATCTTGTCATATTGGAAATTATATCTAGTAGTCCAGGTGCTTAAAAAACATCTTCCACAGGGAATTTAAGCTGAGAACTAAAATTTAAGATACCTAGTTCATATTATAGGGATCCCGTAATTTTAAAAATTATATCAAGTCGTCCAGGTGCTTGAAAAACATCTTCCTCAGGGAAATTAAGCCCAGAACTAAAATTTAAGATACCTGGTTTTGTTTTAGAGATCCCGTCATTTTGAAAATTATATCTAGTGGTCCAGGTGCTTAAAAAACTTCTTCCTCAGGGAACTTGAGCTGAGACCTGAAATTTAAGATACCTAGTTGATATTTTAGAAATCTTGTCATTTTGAAATATATATTTAGTACTCCAGGAGCTTAAAAAACATCTCCCTCAGAGAACTTAAGCTGACAACTGAAATTTCAGATACCTAGTTTCGACCGGCAATCGAAAGACCTGGGCTCGAATCCCAGCGCAGTCAAAAGCGTCATTTTTTCCACAAAAAGATTTGCAAATTCTTTACATATTTTAGAGATCTTGTCATATTGAAAATTATATTTAGTGGTCCAAGTGCTTAAAAAACATATTCCTCACGGAACGTAAGCTGAGAAATGAAATTTAAGATACCTAGTTCATATTTTAGAAATCTTGTCATTTTGAAAATTATATTTAGTACTCCAGGTGTTTAAAAAACATCTTCCTCAGTAAACTTAAGCTGAGAACTGAAATTTAAGATACCTAGTTCATATTTTAGAAATCTTGTCATTTTGAAAATTATATCTAGTAGTCCAGGTGCTTAAAAAACATCTTCCTCAGGGAATGTAAGCTGAGAACTAAAATTGAAGATACCTAGTACATATTATAGGGAACCCGTCATTTTGAAAAATATATCTAGTAGTCCAGGTGCTTAAAAAACATCTTCTTTAGGGAACTTGAGCTGAGAAATGAAATTTAAGATACCTAGTTGATATTTTAGAAATCTTGTCATTTTGAAAATTATATTTAGTAGTCCAGGTGCTTAAAAAACATCTTCCTCAGGGAATTTAAGCTGAGAACTGAAATTTAGGATACCTGGTTTTGTTTTAGAGATCCCGTCATTTTTAAAATTATATCTAGTAGTCCAGGTGCTTAAAAAACTTCTTCCTCAGGGAACTTAAGCTAAGAACTGAAATTTAAGATACCTAGTTGATATTTTAGAGATCTTGTCATATTGGAAATTATATTTAGTACTCCCTGTGCTTAAAAAATATCTTCCTCAAGGAAATTAAGCCGAGAACTAAAATTTAAGATACGTCGTTTTGTTTTAGAGATCCCGTCATTTTGAAAATTATATCTAGTGGTCCAGGTGCTTAAAAAACTTCTTCCTCAGGGAACTCAAGCTAAGAACTGAAATTTAAGATACCTAGTTGATATTTTAGAGATCTTGTCATATTGAAAATTATATTTAGTGGTCCAAGTGCTTAAAAAACATCTTTCTCAGGGAACTTAAGCTGAGAACTGAAATTTAAGATACCTAGTTCATATGTTTGAAATCTTGTCATTTTGAAAGTTATATCTATTATTCCAGGTGCTTAAAAAACATCTTCCTCAGGGATGTTAAGCCGAGAACTAATATTTAAGATACCTAGTTCATATTTTAGAGATCTTGTCATATTGAGAATGATATTTAGTACTGCAGGTGCTTAAAAAACATCTTCCTCAGGGAACTTGAGCTGAGACCTGAAATTTAAGATACCTAGTTGATATTTTAGAAATCTTGTCATTTTGAAAATTATATTTAGTACTCCAGGTGCTTAAAAAACATATTCCTCAGGGAACTTAAGCTGAGAACTGAAATTTAAGATACCTAGTTTACATTTTAGAGATCTTGTCATATTGAAAATTATATTTAGTACTCCCTGTGCTTAAAAATATCTTCCTCAAGGAAAGTAAGCCGAGAACTAAAATTTAAGATACGTGGTTTTGTTTTAGAGATCCCGTCATTTTGAAAATTATATCTAGTGGTCCAGGTGCTTAAAAAACAACTTCCTCAGGGAACTTGAGCTGAGAACTGAAAATTAAGATAGCTAGTTTATATTTTAGAGATCTTGTCATATTGAAAGTTAATTCTATTATTCCAGGTGCTTAAAAAACATCTTCCTCAGGGAAATTAAGCTGAGAACAAAAATTTAAGATACCTAGTTCATATTTTAGAGATCCCGTAATTTTAAAAATTATATCAAGTCGTCCAGGTGCTTGAAAAACATCTTCCTTAGGGAAATTAAGCCGAGAACTAATATTTACGATACCTGGTTTTGTTTTAATGATCCCGTTATTTTGAAAATTATTTCTGGTAGTCCAGGTGTTTAAAAAACATCTTCCTCAGGGAACTTGAGCTGAGAACTGAAATTTAAGATACCTAGTTGATATTTTAGAAATCTTGTCATTTTGAAATATATATTTAGTACTCCAGGAGCTTAAAAAACATCTTCCTCAGAGAACTTAAGCTGACAACTGAAATTTTAGATACCTAGTTTCGACCGGCAATCGAAAGACCTGGGCTCGAATCCCAGCGCAGTCAAAAGCGTCATTTTTTCCACAAAAAGATTTGCAAATTCTTTACATATTTTAGAGATCTTGTCATATTGAAAATTATATTTAGTGGTCCAAGTGCTTAAAAAACATATTCCTCACGGAACGTAAGCTGAGAAATGAAATTTAAGATACCTAGTTCATATTTAAGAAATCTTGTCATTTTGAAAATTATATTTAGTACTCCAGGTGTTTAAAAAACATCTTCCTCAGAGAACTTGAGCTGAGACCTGAAGTTTAAGATACCTAGTTCTTTTTTTAGTGATCTTGTCATATTGAGAATGATATCTGGTAGTCCAGGTGATTAAAAAACATCTTCCTCAGGGAACTTGAGCTGAGAACTAATATTTACGATACCTGGTTTTGTTTTAGTGATCCCGTTATTTTGAAAATTATATCTGGTAGTCCAGGTGCTTAAAAAACATCTTCCTCAGGGAACTTGAGCTGAGACATGAAATTTCAGATACCTAGTTGATCTTTTAGAAATCTTGTCATTTTGAAAAGTATATTTAGTACTCCAGGTGCTTAAAAAACATCTTCCTCAGGGAACTTGAGCTGAGAACTGAAATTTAAGATTCCTAGTTCTTATTTTAGAAATCTTGTCATATTGAAAGTTATATCTAGTAGTCCAGGTGCTTAAAAAACATCTTCCTCAGGGATATTAAGCCGAGAACTAATATTTACGATACCTGGTTTTGTTTTAGTGATCCCGTTATTTTGAAAATTATATCTGGTAGTCCAGGTGCTTAAAAAACATCTTCCTCAGAGACCTGCCGCTGACAACTGAACTTTCAGATACCTAGTTGATATTTTAGAAATCTTGTCATTTTGAAAGAGATCTTCCTGTGGAGAAAGAGATGTCGGACGCCTGTGTAGCTCAGTGGTTAGAGCAGTCGACCGGCAATCGAAAGACCTGGGCTCGAATCCCAGCGAATTCGAAAGCGTAATTTTTACCACAGAAAGATTTTCAAATTCTTTAAATATTGAATTTATTTGCATTATTCGCGATATAAGAGTTTGAAATTGTCTACGAGGACACCTGTCGACAACGTATCCCATCTGATACGCGACTAGTGATCCTCCGATAATGTAGGCAGTGACAAAACTTTCAAACTCAACTAATTAATTTGAAATCATTTACAGCCGCAAGGCTGAGCCACTAGGCGATATAAGGAGATCTTCCTGTGGAGAAAGAGATGTCGGACGCCTGTGTAGCTCAGTGGTTAGAGCAGTCGACCGGCAATCGAAAGACCTGGGCTCGAATCCCAGCGCAGTCGAAAGCGTCATTTTTTCCACAGAAAGATTTTCAAATTCTTTAAATATTATATTTAGTACTCCAAGTGCCTAAAATACATCTTCGTCAGGGAACTTAAGCTGAGAACTGCAATTTACGATACCTAGTACATATTTTAGAGATCTCGTAATTTTATAAATTATATTTAGTACTCTAGGTGCTTAAAAAACATCTTCCTCAGGGAACTTGAGCTGAGAAATGAAATTTAAGATACCTAGTTGATATTTTAGAAATCTTGTCACTTTGAAAATTATATTTAGTACTCCAGGTGCTTAAAAAACATCTTCCTCAGAGAACTTAAGGTGAAAACTGAAATTTCAGATACCTAGTTCATATTATAGAGATCCCGTAATTTTAAAAATTATATCAAGTCGTCCTGGTGCTTAAAAAACATCTTCCTCAGGGAAATTAAGCCGAGAACTGAAATTTAAGATACCTAGTTGATATTTTAGAAATCTTGTCATTTTGAAAATTATATTTAGTACTGCAGGTGCTTTAAAAACATCTTCCTCAGGGAATTTAAGCTGAGAACTGAAATTTAAGATACCTAGTTCATATTTTAGAAATCATGTCATTTCGAAAATTATATCTAGTAGTCCAGGTGCTTAAAAAACATCTTCCTCAGGGAATTTAAGCTGAGAACTAAAATTTAAGATACCTAGTTCATATTATAGGAATCCCGTAATTTTAAAAATTATATCAAGTCGTCCAGGTGCTTCAAAAACACCTTCCTCAGTAAACTTAAGCTGAGAACTGAAATTTAAGATACCTAGTTCATATTTTAGAAATCTTGTCATTTCGAAAATTATATCTAGTAGTCCAGGTGCTTAAAAAACATCTTCCTCAGGGAATTTAAGCTGAGAACTAAAATTTAAGATACCTAGTTCATATTATAGGAATCCCGTAATTTTAAAAATTATATCTAGTAGTCCAGGTGCGTAAAAAACATCTTCCTCATGGAACTTAAACTGAGAACTGAAATTTAAGATACCTAGTTGATATTTTAGAGATCTTGTCATATTGAAAATTATATTTAGTGGTCCAAGTGCTTAAAAAACATCTTGCTCAGGGAACTTAAGCTGAGAACTGAAATTTAGGATACCTGGTTTTGTTTTAGAGATCCCGTCATTCTTAAAATTATATCTAGTAGTCCAGGTGCTTAAAAATCATCTTCCTCAGGGAACTTAAGCTAAGAACTGAAATTTAAGATACCTAGTTGATATTTTAGAGATCTTGTCATATTGGAAATTATATCTAGTAGTCCAGGTGCTTAAAAAACATCTTCCTCAGGGAATTTAAGCTGAGAACTGAAATTTAAGATACCTAGTTCATATTATAGGGATCCCGTAATTTTAAAAATTATATCAAGTCGTCCAGGAGCTTGAAAAACATCTTCCTCAGGGAAATTAAGCCGAGAACTAAAATTTAAGATACCTGGTTTTGTTTTAGAGATCCCGTCATTTTGAAAGTAATATCTATTATTCTAGGTGCTTAAAAAACTTCTACCTCAGGGAACTTGAGCTGAGACCTGAAATTTAAGATACCTAGTTGATATTTTAGAAATCTTGTCATTTTGAAATATATATTTAGTACTCCAGGAGCTTAAAAAACATCTTCCTCAGAGAACTTAAGCTGACAACTGAAATTTCAGATACCTAGTTTCGACCGGCAATCGAAAGACCTGGGCTCGAATCCCAGCGCAGTCAAAAGCGTCATTTTTTCCACAAAAAGATTTGCAAATTCTTTACATATTTTAGAGATCTTGTCATATTGAAAATTATATTTAGTGGTCCTGGTGCTTAAAAAACATCTTCCTCAGGGAACTTGAGCTGAGAAATGAAATTTAAGATACCTAGTTGATATTTTAGAAATCTTGTCATTTTGAAAATTATATTTAGTACTCCAGGTGCTTAAAAAACATATTCCTCAGAGAACTTGAGCTGAGAACTGAAATTTAAGATACCTAGTTGATATTTTAGAGATCTTGTCATATTGAAAATTATATTTAGTACTCCCTGTGCTTAAAAAATATCTTCCTCAAGGAAATTAAGCCGAGAACTAAAATTTAAGATACGTGGTTTTGTTTTAGAGATCCCGTCATTTTGAAAATTATATCTAGTGGTCCAGGTGCTTAAAAAACTTCTTCCTCAGGGAACTTAAGCTAAGAACTGAAATTTAAGATACCTTGTTGATATTTTAGAGATCTTGTCATATTGGAAATTATATCTAGTAGTCCAGGTGCTTAAAAAACATCTTCCACAGGGAATTTAAGCTGAGAACTAAAATTTAAGATACCTAGTTCATATTATAGGGATCCCGTAATTTTAAAAATTATATCAAGTCGTCCAGGTGCTTGAAAAACATCTTCCTCAGGGAAATTAAGCCCAGAACTAAAATTTAAGATACCTGGTTTTGTTTTAGAGATCCCGTCATTTTGATAATTATATCTAGTGGTCCAGGTGCTTAAAAAACTTCTTCCTCAGGGAACTTGAGCTGAGACCTGAAATTTAAGATACCTAGTTGATATTTTAGAAATCTTGTCATTTTGAAATATATATTTAGTACTCCAGGAGCTTAAAAAACATCTTCCTCAGAGAACTTAAGCTGACAACTGAAATTTCAGATACCTAGTTTCGACCGGCAATCGAAAGACCTGGGCTCGAATCCCAGCGCAGTCAAAAGCGTCATTTTTTCCACAAAAAGATTTGCAAATTCTTTACATATTTTAGAGATCTTGTCATATTGAAAATTATATTTAGTGGTCCAAGTGCTTAAAAAACATATTCCTCACGGAACGTAAGCTGAGAAATGAAATTTAAGATACCTAGTTCATATTTTAGAAATCTTGTCATTTTGAAAATTATATTTAGTACTCCAGGTGCTTAAAAAACATCTTCCTCAGAGAACTTAAGCTGACAACTGAAATTTCAGATACCTAGTTCATATTTTAGAAATCTTGTCATTTTGAAAATTATATCTAGTAGTCCAGGTGCTTAAAAAACATCTTCCTCAGGGAATTTAAGCTGAGAACTAAAATTGAAGATACCTAGTACATATTATAGGGAACCCGTCATTTTGAAAAATATATCTAGTAGTCCGGGTGCTTAAAAAACATCTTCCTTAGGGAACTTGAGCTGAGAAATGAAATTTAAGATACCTAGTTGATATTTTAGAAATCTTGTCATTTTGAAAATTATATTTAGTACTCCAGGTGCTTAAAAAACATCTTCCTCAGAGAACTTGAGCTGAGAACTGAAATTTAAGATACCTAGTTCATATTTTAGAGATCTTGTCATATTGAAAATGATATTTAGTAGTCCAGGTGCTAAAAAAACATCTTTCTCAGGGAACTTGAGCTGAGAAACTAAAATTTAAGATACCTGGTTTTGTTTTAGAGATCCCGTCATTCTGAAAATTATATCTAGTAGTCCAGGTGCTTAAAAAACATCTTCCTCAGGGAACTTAAGCTGAGAACTGAAATTTAAGATACCTAGTTGATATTTTAGAGATCTTGTCATATTGACAGTTATATTTAGTGGTCCAAGTGCTTAAAAAACATCTTCCTCAGGGCAATTAAGCCGAGAACTAATATTTACGATACCTGTTTTTGTTTTAGTGATCCCGTTATTTTGAAAATTATGTCTGGTAGTCCAGGTGCTTAAAAAACATCTTCCTCAGGGAACTTGAGCTGAGAACTGAAATGATACCTAGTTGATATTTTAGAAATCTTGTCATTTTGAAAATTATATTTAGTAGTCCAGGTGCTTAAAAAACATCTTCCTCAGGGAATTTAAGCTGACAACTAAAATTTATGATACCTAGTTCATATTATAGGGATCCCGTCATTTTGAAAAATATATCTAGTAGTCCAGGTGCTTAAAAAACATCTTCCTCAGGGAATTTAAGCTGAGAACTGAAATTTAGGATACCTGGTTTTGTTTTAGAGATCCCGTCATTTTTAAAATTATATCTAGTAGTCCAGGTGCTTAAAAAACTTCTTCCTCAGGGAACTTAAGCTAAGAACTGAAATTTAAGATACCTAGTTGATATTTTAGAGATCTTGTCATATTGAAAATTATATTTAGTACTCCCTGTGCTTAAAAAATATCTTCCTCAAGGAAATTAAGCCGAGAACTAAAATTTAAGATACGTCGTTTTGTTTTAGAGATCCCGTCATTTTGAAAATTATATCTAGTGGTCCAGGTGCTTAAAAAACTTCTTCCTCAGGGAACTCAAGCTAAGAACTGAAATTTAAGATACCTAGTTGATATTTTACAGATCTTGTCATATTGAAAATTATATTTAGTGGTCCAAGTGCTTAAAAAACATCTTCCTCAGGGAACTTAAGCTGAGAACTGAAATTTAAGGTACCTAGTTGATATTTTAGAATTCTTGTCATTTTGAAAATTATATCTAGTAGTCCAGGTGCTTAAAAAACATCTTCCTCAGGGAATTTAAGCTGAGAACTAAAATTTAAGATACCTAGTTTATATTTTAGAGATCTTGGCATATTGAAAATGATATTTAGTAGTCCAGGTGCTTAAAAAACATCTTTCTCAGGGAACTTGAGCTGAGAACTGAAATTTAAGATATCTAGTTGATATTTTAGAAATCTTGTCATTTTGAAAATTATATTTAGTACTCCAGGTGCTTAAAAAACATTTTCCTCAGGGAACTTAAGCTGAGAACTGAAATTTAAGATACCTAGTTTACATTTTAGAGATCCCGTCATATTGAAAATTATATTTAGTACTCCCTGTGCTTAAAAAATATCTTCCTCAAGGAAAGTAAGCCGAGAACTAAAATTTAAGATACGTGGTTTTGTTTTAGAGATCCCGTCATTTTGAAAATTATATCTAGTGGTCCAGGTGCTTAAAAAACTTCTTCCTCAGGGAACTTAAGCTAAGAACTGAAATTTAAGATACCTAGTTGATATTTTAGAGATCTTGTCATATTGGAAATTATATCTAGTAGTCCAGGTGCTTAAAAAACATCTTCCTCAGGGAATTTAAGCTGAGAACTAAAATTTAAGATACCTAGTTCATATTATAGGGATCCCGTAATTTTAAAAATTATATCAAGTCGTCCAGGTGCTTAAAAAACATCTTCCTCAGGGAAATTAAGCCGAGAACTAAAGTTTAAGATACGTGGTTTTGTTTTAGTGATACCGTCATTTTGAAAATTATATCTAGTGGTCCAGGTGGTTAAAAAACATCTTCCTCAGGGACCGTGAGCTGAGACCTGAAATTTAAGATACCTAGTTGATATTTTAGAAATCTTGTCATTTTGAAATATATATTTAGTACTCCAGGAGCTTAAAAAACATCTTCCTCAGAGAACTTAAGCTGACAACTGAAATTTCAGATACCTAGTTTCGACCGGCAATCGAAAGACCTGGGCTCGAATCCCAGCGCAGTCAAAAGCGTCATTTTTTCCACAAAAAGATTTGCAAATTCTTTACATATTTTAGAGATCTTGTCATATTGAAAATTATATTTAGTGGTCCAAGTGCTTAAAAAACATATTCCTCACGGAACGTAAGCTGAGAAATGAAATTTAAGATACCTAGTTCATATTTAAGAAATCTTGTCATTTTGAAAATTATATTTAGTACTCCAGGTGTTTAAAAAACATCTTCCTCAGAGAACTTGAGCTGAGACCTGAAGTTTAAGATACCTAGTTCATATTTTTAGAGATCTTGTCATATTGAAAATGATATTTAGTAGTCCAGGTGATTAAAAAACATCTTCCTCAGGGAACTTGAGCTGTGAACTAAAATTTAAGATACCTGGTTTTGTTTTAGTGATCCCGTTATTTTGATAATTATTTCTTGTAGTCCAGGTGCTTAAAAAACATCTTCCTCAGGGAACTTGAGCTGAGACCTGACAATTTAAGATACCGAGTTCATATTTTAGAGATCTTGTCATATTGAAAGTTATATTTAGTAGTCCAGGTGCTTAAAAAACATCTTCCTCAGGGAACTTGAGCTGAGAACTGAAATTTAAGATACGTAGTTCATGTTTTAGAAATCTTGTCATTTTGAAAATTATATCTATTATTCCAGGTGCTTAAAAAACATCTTCCTCAGGGAAATTAAGCCGAGAACTAATATTTACGATACCTGTTTTTGTTTTACTGATCCCGTCATATTGAAAATTATATTTAGTGGTCCAGGTGCTTAAAAAACATCTTCCTCAGAGAACTTAAGCTGACAACTGAAATTTCAGATACCTAGTTGATATTTTAGAAATCTTGTCATTTTGAAAGAGATCTTCCTGTGGAGAAAGAGATGTCGGACGCCTGTGTAGCTCAGTGGTTAGAGCAGTCGACCGGCAATCGAAAGACCTGGGCTCGAATCCCAGCGCAGTCGAAAGCGTCATTTTTTCCACAGAAAGATTTTCAAATTCTTTAAATATTATATTTAGTACTCCAAGTGCCTAAAATACATCTTCGTCAGGGAACTTAAGCTGAGAACTGCAATTTACGATACCTAGTTCATATTTTAGAAATCTTGTCATTTTGAAAATTATATTTATTACTCTAGGTGCTTAAAAAACATCTTCCTCAGGGAACTTGAGCTGAGAAATGAAATTTAAGATACCTAGTTGATATTTTAGAAATCTTGTCACTTTGAAAATTATATTTAGTACTCCAGGTGCTTAAAAAACATCTTCCTCAGAGAACTTAAGCTGACAACTGAAATTTCAGATACCTAGTTCATATTATAGAGATCCCGTAATTTTAAAAATTATATCAAGTCGTCCTGGTGCTTAAAAAACATCTTCCTCAGGGAAATTAAGCCGAGAACTGAAATTTAAGATACCTAGTTGATATTTTAGAAATCTTGTCATTTTGAAAATTATATTTAGTACTGCAGGTGCTTAAAAAACATCTTCCTCAGGGAAATTAAGCCGAGAACTGAAATTTAAGATACCTAGTTCATATTTTAGAAATCATGTCATTTCGAAAATTATATCTAGTAGTCCAGGTGCTTAAAAAACATCTTCCTCAGGGAATTTAAGCTGAGAACTAAAATTTAAGATACCTAGTTCATATTATAGGAATCCCGTAATTTTAAAAATTATATCAAGTCGTCCAGGTGCTTCAAAAACACCTTCCTCAGTAAACTTAAGCTGAGAACTGAAATTTAAGATACCTAGTTCATATTTTAGAAATCTTGTCATTTCGAAAATTATATCTAGTAGTCCAGGTGCTTGAAAAACATCTTCCTCAGGGAATTTAAGGTGAGAACTAAAATTTAAGATACCTAGTTCATATTATAGGAATCCCGTAATTTTAAAAATTATATTAAGTAGTCCAAGTGCCTAAAATACATCTTCCTCAGGGAACTTAAGCTGAGAACTGAAATTTAAGATACCTAGTTGATATTTTAGAGATCTTGTCATATTGAAAATTATATTTAGTTGTCCAAGTGCTTAAAAAACATCTTCCTCAGGGAAATTAAGCCGAGAACTAAAATTTAAGATACCTGGTTTTGTTTTAGAGATCCTGTTATTTTGAAAATTATATCTAGTAGTCCAGGTGCTTAAAAAACCTCTTCCTCAGGGAACTTGAGCTGAGAAATGAAATTTAAGATACCTAGTTGATATTTTAGAAATCTTGTCATTTTGAAAATTATATTTAGTACTCCAGGTGCTTGAAAAACAACTTCCTCGGGGAATTTAAGCTGAGAAATCAAAATTAAGATACCTAGTTCATATTATAGGGATCCCGTCATTTTGAACATTATATCTAGCAGTCCAGGTGCTTAAAAAACATCTTCCTCAGGGAACTTGAGCAGAGAAATGAAATTTAAGATACCTAGTTGATATTTTAGAAATCTTGTCATTTTGAAAATTATATTTAGTACTCCAGGTGCTTAAAAAACATCTTCCTCAGAGAACTTGAGCTGCAAACTGAAATTTAACATGCCTAGTTCATATTTTAGAGATCTTGTCATATTGAAAATGATATTTAATAGTCCAGGTGCTTAAAAAACATCTTCCTCAGGGAACTTGAGCTGAGAACGGAAATTTAATATACCTGGTTTATATTTTAGAGATCCCGTCATTTTGAGAATTATATCTAGTGGTCCAGGTGCTTAAAAATCTTCTTCCTCAGGGAACTTAAGCTAAGAACTGAAATTTAAGATACCTAGTTGATATTTTAGAGATCTTGTCATATTGAAAATTATATTTAGTAGTCAAGGTGCTTAAAAAACATCTTTCTTAGGGATCTTGAGCTGAGAACTGAAATTTAAGATACCTAGTTCATATTTTTGAAATCTTGTCATTTTGAAAAGTATATTTAGTACTGCAGGTGCTTAAAAAGCATCTTCCTCAGGGAATTTAAGCCGAGAACTGAAGTTTAAGATACCTGGTTTTGTTTTAGATATCCCGTCATTTTGATAATTATATGTAGTTGTCCAGGTGCTTAAAAAAACATCATCCTCAGGGAACTTAGGCTTAGAAGTGAAATTTAATATACCTAGTTGATATTTTAGAGATCTTGTCATATTGACAATTATATTTAGTGGTCCAAGTGCTTAAAAAACATCTTCCTCATGGAAATTAAGACGAGAAATGAAATTTAAGATACCTAGTTGATATTTTAGAAATCTTGTCATTTTGAAAATTATATTTAGTAGTCCAGGTGCTTAAAAAACATCTTCCTCACGGAATTTAAGCTGAGAACTAAAATTTAAGATACCTAGTTGATATTTTAGAAATCTTGTCATTTTGAAAATTATATTTAGTACTCCAGGTGCTTAAAAAACACCTTCCTCAGGGCACTTGAGCTGAGAACTGAAAATTAAGATAAGTAGTTCATGTTTTAGAAATCTTGTCATTTTGAAAATTATATTTAGTACTTCACGTGCTTAAAAAACATCTTCCTCAGGGAAATTAAGCTGAGAACAAAAATTTTAGATACTTGGTTTTGTTTTAGAGATCCCGTCATTTTGAAAATTATATTTAGTGGTCCAGGTGCTTAAAAAACATCTTTCTCAGAGAACTTAAGCTGACAACTAAAATTTCAGATACCTAGTTGATATTTTAGAAATCTTGTCATTTTGAAAGAGATCTTCCTGTGGAGAAAGAGATGTCGGACGCCTGTGTAGCTCAGTGGTTAGAGCAGTCGACCGGCAATCGAAAGACCTGGGCTCGAATCCCAGCGCAGTCGAAAGCGTCATTTTTTCCACAGAAAGATTTTCAAATTCTTTAAATATTGAATTTATTTGCATTATTTGCGGGATAAGAGTTTGAAATTGTCTACGAGGACACCTGTCGACAACGTATCCCATCTGATACGCGACTAGTGATCCTCCGATAATGTAGGCAGTGACAAATTTTCAAACTCAACTAATTAATTTGGAATCATTGACAGCCTCAAGGGTGTGGCTCTATGCGTTCTGATGAGAAGTTCCTGTGGAGAAAGAGATGTCGGACGCCTGTGTAGCTCAGTGGTTAGAGCAGTCGACCGGCAATCGAAAGACCTGGGCTTGAATCCCAGCGCAGTCGAAAGCGTCATTTTTTCCACAGAAAGATTTTCAAATTCTTCAAATATTATATTTAGTACTCCAGGTGCTTAAAAAACATCTTCCTCAGGAAACTTGAGCTGAGAACTGAAATTTAAGATACCTAGTTGATATTTTAGAAATCTTGTCATTTTGAAAATTATATTTAGTACTCTAGGTGCTTAAAAAACATCTTCCTCAGGGAACTTGAGCTGAGAAATGAAATTTAAGATACCTAGTTGATATTTTAGAAATCTTGTCACTTTGAAAATTTTATCTAGTAGTCCAGGTGCTTAAAAAACATCTTCCTCAGGGAACTTAAGCTGACAACTGAAATTTCAGATACCTAGTTCATATTATAGAGATCCCGTAATTTTAAAAATTATATCAAGTCGTCCTGGTGCTTAAAAAACATCTTCCTCAGGGAAATTAAGCCGAGAACTGAAATTTAAGATACCTAGTTGATATTTTAGAAATCTTGTCATTTTGAAAATTATATTTAGTACTGCAGGTGCTTAAAAAACATCTTCCTCAGGGAATTTAAGCCGTGAACTGAAATTTAAGATACCTAGTTCATATTTTAGAAATCATGTCATTTCGAAAATTATATCTAGTAGTCCAGGTGCTTAAAAAACATCTTCCTCAGGGAATTACGCTGAGAACTAAAATTTAAGATACCTAGTTCATATTATAGGAATCCCGTAATTTTAAAAATTATATCAAGTCGTCCAGGTGCTTCAAAAACACCTTCCTCAGTAAACTTAAGCTGAGAACTGAAGTTTAAGATACCTAGTTCATATTTTAGAAATCTTGTCATTTCGAAAATTATATCTAGTAGTCCAGGTGCTTAAAAAACATCTTCCTCAGGGAATTTAAGCTGAGAACTAAAATTGAAGATACCTAGTACATATTATAGGGATCCCGTCATTTTGAAAAATATATCTAGTAGTCCAGGTGCTTAAAAAACATCTTCCTCAGGGAATTTAAGCTGAGAACTAAAATTGAAGATACCTAGTACATATTATAGGGATCCCGTCATTTTGAAAAATATATCTAGTAGTCCAGGTGCTTAAAAAACATCTTCCTCAGAGAAATTGAGCTGAGAACTTAAATTTAAGATACCTGGTTTTGTTTTAGAGATCCCGTAATTTTGAAAATTATATCTAGTAGTCCTGGTGCTTAAAAAACCTCTTCCTCAGGGAACTTGAGCTGAGAAATGAAATTTAAGATACCTAGTTGATATTTTACAGATCTTGTCATATTGAAAATTATATTTAGTGGTCCAAGTGCTTAAAAAACATCTTCCTCAGGGAACTTAAGCAGAGAACTGAAATTTAGGATACCTGTTTTTTTTTTAGAGATCCCGTCATTTTGAAAATTATATCTAGTAGTCCAGGTGCTTAAAAAACCTCTTCCTCAGGGAACTTGAGCTGAGAAATGAAATTTAAGATACCTAGTTGATATTTTAGAAATCTTGTCATTTTTGAAAATTATATTTAGTAGTCCAGGTGCTTAAAAAACATCTTCCTCAGGGAATTTAAGCTGAGAACTAAAATTTAAGATACCTAGTTCATATTATAGGGATCCCGTCATTTTGAAAAATATATCTAGTAGTCAAGGTGCTTAAAAAACATCTTCCTCAGGGAACTTGAGCTGAGAAATGAAATTTAAGATACCTAGTTGATATTTTAGAAATCTTGTCATTTTGAAAATTATATTAATACTCCAGGTGCTTAAAAGACATCTTCCTCAGAGAACTTGAGCTGAGAACTGAAATTTAAGATACCTAGTTCATATTTTAGAGATCTTGTCATGTTGAAAATGATATTTAGTAGTCCAGGTGCTTAAAAAACATCTTCCTCAGGGAACTTGAGCTGAGAACTAAAATTTGAGATACCTGGTTTTGTTTTAGAGATCCCGTCATTTTGAAAATTATATCTAGTGGTCCAGGTGCTTAAAAATCTTCTTCCTCAGGGAACTTAAGCTAAGAACTGAAATTTAAGATACCTAGTTGATATTTTAGAGATCTTGTCATATTGGAAATTATATTTAGTGGTCCAGGTGCTTAAAAATATCTTCCTCAGGAAACTTAAGCTGAGAACTGAAATTTAAGATACCTAGTTCATATTTTAGAAATCTTGTCATTTTGAAAATTATATCTAGTAGTCCAGGTGCTTAAAACATCTTCCTCAGGGAATTTAAGCTGAGAACTAAAATTTAAGATACCTAGTTCATATTATAGGGATCCCGTCATTTTGAAAAATATATCTAGTAGTCCAGGTGCTTAAAAAACATCTTCCTCAGGGAACTTGAGCTGAGAAATGAAACTTAAGATACCTAGTTGATATCTTAGAAATCTTGTCATTTTGAAAATTATATTTAGTACTCCAGGTGCTTAAAAAACATCTTCCTCAGAGAACTTGAGCTGAGAACTGAAATTTAAGATACCTAGTTCATATTTTAGAGATCTTGTCATATTGAAAATGATATTTAGTAGTCCAGGTGCTTAAAAAACATCTTCCTCAGGGAACTTGAGCTGAGAACTAAAATTTAAGATACCTGGTTTTGTTTTAGAGATCCCGTCGTTTTGAAAGTTATATCTAGTTGTCCAGGTGCTTAAAAAACATCTTCCTCAGGGAACTTAAGCTGAGAACTGAAATTTAAGATACCTAGTTGATATTTTAGAGATCTTGTCATATTGAAAATTATATTTAGTGGTCCAAGTGCTTAAAAAACATCTTCCTCAGGGAACTTGAGCTGAGAAATGAAATTTAAGATACCTAGTTGATATTTTAGAAATCTTGTCATTTTGAAAATTATATATAGTAGTCCAGGTGCTTAAAATACATCTTCATCAGGGAATTTAAGCTGAGAACTAAAATTTAAGATACCTAGTTCATATAATAGGGATTCCGTCATTTTGAAAAATATATCTAGTAGTCCAGGTGCTTAAAAAACATCTTCCTCAGGGAACTTGAGCTGAGAAATGAAATTTACGATACCTAGTTGATATTTTAGAAATCTTGTCATTTTGAAAATTATATTTAGTACTCCAGGTGCTTAAAAAACATCTTCCTCAGAGAACTTAAGCTGAGAACTGAAATTTAAGATACCTAGTGCATATTTTAGAGATCTCATCATTTTGAAAATTATATCGAGTAGTCCAGGTGCTTAAAAAACATCTTCCTCAGGGAACTTAAGCTGAGAACTAAAATTGAAGATACCTAGTACATATTATAGGGATCCCGTCATTTTGAAAATTATATCTAGTAGTCCAGGTGCTTAAAAAACATCTTCCTCAGAGAACTTGAGCTGAGAACTGAAATTTAAGATACCTAGTTCATATTTTAGAGATCTTGTCATATTGAAAATGATATTTAGTAGTCCAGGTGCTTAAAAAACATCTTCCTCAGGGAACTTGAGCTGAGAACTGAAAATTAAGATACCTGGTTTTGTTTTAGAGATGCCGTCATTTTGAAAATTATATCTAGCAGTCCAGGTGCTCAAAAAACATCTCCTCAGAAAACTGAAGCTGAGAACTAAAATTTAAGATACCGGGTTCATATTTTAGAGATCTTGTCACATGGAAAATTATATTTAGTGGTCCAAGTGCTTAAAAAACATCTTGCTCAGGGAACTTAAGCTGAGAACTGAAATTTAGGATACCTGGTTTTATTTTAGAGATCCCGTTATTTTTAAAATTATATCTAGTAGTCCAGGTGCTTAAAAAACCTCTTCCTCAGGGAACTTGAGCTGAGAAATGAAATTTAAGATACCTAGTTGATATTTTAGAAATCTTGTCATTTTGAAAATTATATTTAGTACTCCAGGTGCTTAAAAAACATCTTCCTCAGGGAATTTAAGCTGAGAACTAAAATTTAAGATACCTAGTTCATATTATAGGGATCCCGTCATTTTGAAAAATATATCTAGTAGTCCAGGTGCTTAAAAAACATCTTCCTCAGGGAACTTAAGCTGAGAACTGAAATTTAAGATACCTAGTTGATATTTTAGAGATCTTGTCATATTGAAAATTATATTTAGTTGTCCAAGTGCTTAAAAAACATCTTCCTCAGGGAAATTAAGACGAGAAATGAAATTTAAGATACCTAGTTGATATTTTAGAAATCTTGTCATTTTGAAAATTATATTTAGTAGTTCAGGTGCTTAAAAAACATCTTCCTCAGGGAATTTACGCTGAGAACTAAAATTTAAGATACCTAGTTCATATTATAGGGATCCCGTCATTTTGAAAAATATATCTAGTAGTCCAGGTGCTTAAAAAACATCTTCCTCAGCGAACTTGAGCTGAGAAATGAAATTTAAGATACCTAGTTGATATTTTCGAAATCTTGTCATTTTGAAAATTATATTTAGTACTCCAGGTGCTTAAAAAACATCTTCCTCAGAGAACTGAAGCTGACAACTGAAATTTCAGATACCTAGGTCATATTTTAGAGATCCCGTAATTCTAAAAATTATATCTAGTAGTCCAAGTGCCTAAAACTCATCTTCCTCAGGGAACTTAAGCTGAGAACTAAAATTGAAGATACCTAGTACATATTATAGGGATCCCGTCATTTTGAAAAATATATCTAGTAGTCCAGGTGCTTAAAAAACATCTTCCTCAGAGAACTTGAGCTGAGAACTGAAATTTAAGATACCTAGTTCATATTTTAGAGATCTTGTCATGTTGAAAATGATATTTAGTAGTCCAGGTGCTTAAAAAACATCTTCCTCAGGGAACTTGAGCTAAGAACTAAAATTTAAGATACCTGGTTTTGTTTTAGAGATCCCGTTATTTTGAAAATTATATCTAGTAGTCCAGGTGCTTAAAAAACATCTTCCTCAGGGAACTTAAACTGAGAACTGAAATTTAAGATACCTAGTTGATATTTTAGAGATCTTGTCATATTGAAAATTATATTTAGTGGTCCAAGTGCTTAAAAAACATCTTGCTCAGGGAACTTAAGCTGAGAACTGAAATTTAGGATACCTGGTTTTGTTTTAGAGAGCCCGTTATTTTGAAAATTATATCTAGTCGGCCAGGTGCTTAAAAACCTCTTCCTCAGGGAACTTGAGCTGAGAAATGAAATTTAAGATACCTAGTTGATATTTTAGAAATCTTGTCATTTTGAAAATTATATTTAGTAGTCCAGGTGCTTAAAAAACATCTTCCTCAGGGAATTTAAGCTGAGACCTAAAATTTAAGATACCTAGTTCATATTATAGGGATCCCGTCATTTTGAAAAATATATCTAGTAGTCCAGGTGCTTAAAAAACATCTTCCTCAGGGAACTTGAGCTGAGAAATGAAATTTAAGATACCTAGTTGATATTTTAGAAATCTTGTCATTTTGAAAATTATATTTAGTGGTCCAGGTGCTTAAAAATATCTTCCTCAGGAAACTTAAGCTGAGAACTGAAATTTAAGATACCTAGTTCATATTTTAGAAATCTTGTCATTTTGAAAATTATATCTAGTAGTCCAGGTGCTTAAAAAACATCTTCCTCAGGGAATTTAAGCTGAGAACTAAAATTTAAGATACCTAGTTCATATTATAGGGATCCCGTCATTTTGAAAAATATATCTAGTAGTCCAGGTGCTTAAAAAACATCTTCCTCAGGGAACTTGAGCTGAGAAATGAAACTTAAGATACCTAGTTGATATCTTAGAAATCTTGTCATTTCGAAAATTATATTTAGTACTGCAGGTGCTTAAAAAACATCTTCCTCAGAGAACTTGAGCTGAGAACTGAAATTTAAGATACCTAGTTCATATTTTAGAGATCTTGTCATATTGAAAGTTATATCTAGTAGTCCAGGTGCTTAAAAAACATCTTCCTTAGGGAACTTGAGCCGAGAACTGAAATTTAAGATACCTGGTTTTGTTTTAAAGATCCCGTGATTTTGAAAATTATATCTAGTTGTCCAGGTGCTTAAAAAACATCTTCCTCAGGGATATTAAGCTGAGAACTGAAATTTAAGATACCTAGTTCATATTTTAGAGATCTTGTCTTATTGAGAATGATATTTAGTATTCCAGGTGCTTAAAAAACATCTTCCTCAGAGAACTTTAGCTGAGAACTGAAATTTAAGATACCTAGTTCATATTTTAGAGATCTTGTCATTTTTAAAATTATATCAAGTAGTCCAGGTGCTTAAAAAACATCTTCCTCAGGGAAATTAAGCCGAGAACTAAAATTGAAGATACCTAGTACATATTATAGGGATCCCGTCATTTTGAAAATTATATCTAGTAGTCCAGGTGCTTAAAAAACATCTTCCTCAGAGAACTTGAGCTGAGAACTGAAATTTAAGATACCTAGTTCATATTTTAGAGATCTTGTCATATTGAAAATGATATTTAGTAGTCCAGGTGCTTAAAAAACATCTTCCTCAGGGACCTTGAGCTGAGAACTAAAATTTAAGATACCTGGTTTTGTTTTAGAGATCCCGTAATTTTGAAAGTTATATCTAGTAGTCCAGGTGCTTAAAAAACATCTTCCTCAGGGAACTTAAACTGAGAACTGAAATTTAAGATACCTAGTTCATATTTTAGAGATCTTGTCATATTGAAAATTATATTTAGTGGTCCAGGTGCTTAAAAAACATCTTCCTCAGGGAACTTAAGCTGAGAACTGAAATTTAAGATACCTGGTTTTGTTTTAGAGATCCCGTCATTTTGAAAATTATATCTAGTAGTCCAGGTGCTTAAAAAACCTCTTCCTCAGGGAACTTGAGCTGAGAAATGAAATTTAAGATACCTAGTTGATATTTTAGAAATCTTGTCATTTTGAAAATTATATTTAGTACTCCAGGTGCTTAAAAAACATCTTCCTCAGGGAATTTAAGCTGAGACCTAAAATTTAAGATACCTAGTTCATATTATAGGGATCCCGTCATTTTGAAAAATATATCTAGTAGTCCAGGTGCTTAAAAAACATCTTCCTCAGGGAACTTGAGCTGAGAAATGAAATTTAAGATACCTAGTTGATATTTTAGAAATCTTGTCATTTTGAAAATTATATTTAGTACTCCAGGTGCTTAAAAAACATCTTCCTCAGAGAACTTGAGCTGAGAACTGAAATTTAAGATACCTAGTTCATATTTTAGAGATCTTGTCATATTGAAAATGATCTTAAGTAGTCCACCTGCTTAAAAAACATCTTCCTCAGGGAACTTGAGCTGAGAACTAAAATTTAAGATACCTGGTTTTGTTTTAGAGATCCCGTCATTTTGAAAATTATATCTAGTGGTCCAGGTGCTTAAAAATCTTCTTCCTCAGGGAACTTAAGCTAAGAACTGAAATTTAAGATACCTAGTTGATATTTTAGAGATCTTGTCATATTGGAAATTATATATAGTGGTCCAGGTGCTTAAAAAACATCTTCCTCAGGAAACTTAAGCTGAGAACTGAAATTTAAGATACGTAGTTCATATTTTAGAAATCTTGTCATTTTGAAAATTATATCTAGTAGTCCAGGTGCTTAAAAAACATCTTCCTCAGGGAATTTAAGTTGAGAACTAAAATTTAAGATACCTAGTTCATATTATAGGGATCCCGTCATTTTGAAAAATATATCTAGTAGTCCAGCTGCTTAAAAAACATCTTCCTCAGGGAACTTGAGCTGAGAAATGAAATTTAAGATACCTAGTTCATATTATAGGGATCCCGTCATTTTGAAAAATATATCTAGTAGTCCAGGTGCTTAAAAAACATCTTCCTCAGGGAACTTGAGCTGAGAAATGAAATTTAAGATACCTAGTTGATATTTTAGAAATCTTGTCATTTTCAAAATTATATTTAGTACTCCAGGTGCTTAATAAACAGCTTCTTCAGGAAAATTGAGCTGAGAACTAAAATATAAGATACCTAGTTCATATTATAGGGATCCCGTCATTTTGAAAAATATATTTAGTAGTCCAGGTGCTTAAAAAACATCTTTCTCAGGGAACTTGAGCTGAGAACTAAAATTTAAGATACCTGGTTTTGTTTTAGAGATCCCGTCATTTTGAAAGTTATATCTAGTTTCCAGGTGCTTAAAAAACATCTTCCTCAGGGAACTTAAGATGAGAACTGAAATTTAAGATACCTAGTTGATATTTTAGAGATCTTGTCATTTTGAAAATTATATTTAGTTGTCCAAGTGCTTATAAAACATCTTCCTCAGGGAACTTGAGCTGAGCAATGAAATTTAAGATACCTAGTTGATATTTTAGAAATCTTGTCATTTTGAAAATTATATTTAGTAGTCCAGGTGCTTAAAAAACATCTTCCTCAGGGAATTTAAGCTGAGAACTAAAATTTAAGATACCTAGTTCATATTATAGGGATCCCGTCATTTTGAAAAATATATCTAGTACTCCAGGTGCTAAAAAAACATCTTACTCAGGGAACTTGAGCTGAGAAATGAAATTTAAGATACCTAGTTGATATTTTAGGAATCTTGTCATTTTCAAAATTATATTTAGTACTCCAGGTGCTTAAAAAACATCTTCCTCAGAGAACTTAATCTGACAACTGAAATTTAAGATACCTAGTTCATATTTTAGAGATCTTGTCATATTGAAAATGATATTTAGTAGTCCAGGTGCTTAAAAAACATCTTCCTCAGGGAACTTGAGCTGAGAAATGAAATTTAAGATACCTAGTTGATATTTTAGAAATCTTGTCATTTTGAAAATTATATTTAGTACTCCAGGTGCTTAAAAAACATCTTCCTCAGGGAATTTAAGCTGAGAACTGAAAATTAAGATACCTAGTTCATATTTTAGAGATCCCGTCATTTTGAAAAATATATCTAGTAGTCCAGGTGCTTAAAAAACATCTTCCTCAGGGAACTTGAGCTGAGAAATGAAATTTAAGATACCTAGTTGATATTTTAGAAATCTTGTCATTTTGAAAATTATATTTAGTACTCCAGGTGCTTAAAAAACATCTTCCTCAGAGAACTTGAGCTGAGAACTGAAATTTAAGATACCTAGTTCATATTTTAGAGATCTTGTCATATTGAAAATGATATTTAATAGTCCAGGTGCTTAAAAAACATCTTCCTCAGGGAACTTGAGCTGAGAACTAAAATTTAAGATACCTGGTTTTGTTTTAGAGATCCCGTCATTTTGTAAATTATATCTAGTGGTCCAGGTGCTTAAAAAACTTCTTCCTCAGGGAACTTAAGCTAAGAACTGAAATTTAAGATACCTAGTTGATATTTTAGAGATCTTGTCATATTGGAAATTATATTTAGTGGTCCAGGTGCTTAAAAAACATCTTCCTCAGGAAACTTAAGCTGAGAACTGAAATTTAAGATACCTAGTTCATATTTTAGAAATCTTGTCATTTTGAAAATTATATCTAGTAGTCCAGGTGCTTAAAAAACATCTTCCTCAGGGAATTTAAGCTGAGAACTAAAATTTAAGATACCTAGTTCATATTATAGGGATCCCGTCATTTTGAAAAATATATCTAGTAGTCCAGGTGCTTAAAAAACATCTTCCTCAGGGAACTTGAGCTGAGAAATGAAATTTAAGATACCTAGTTCATATTTTAGAAATCTTGTCATGTTGAAAATGATATTTAGTAGTCCAGGTGCTTAAAAAACATCTTCCTCAGGGAACTTGAGCGGAGAACTAAAATTTAAGATACCTGGTTTTGTTTTAGAGATCCCGTCATTTTGAAAATTATATCTAGTGGTCCAGGTGCTTAAAAAACTTCTTCCTCAGGGAACTTAAGCTAAGAACTGAAATTTAAGATACCTAGTTGATATTTTAGAGATCTTGTCATATTGGAAATTATATTTAGTGGTCCAGGTGCTTAAAAAACATCTTCCTCAGGAAACTTAAGCTGAGAACTGAAATTTAAGATATCTAGTTCATATGTTAGAAATCTTGTCATTTTGAAAATTATATCTAGTAGTCCAGGTGCTTAAAAAACACCTTCCTCAGGGAATTTAAGCTGAGAACTAAAATTTAAGATACCTAGTTCATATTTTAGAGGTCTTGTCATATTGAAAATGATATTTATTAGTCCTGGTGCTTAAAAAACATCTTACTCAGGGAACTTGAGCTGAGAAATGAAATTTAAGATACCTAGTTGATATTTTGGAAATCTTGTCATTTTGAAAATTATATTTAGTACTCCAGGTGCTTAAAAAAGATCTTCCTCATGGAACTTAAGCTAAGAACTGAAATTTAAGATACCTAGTTGATATTTTAGAGATCTTGTCATATTGAAAATTATATTTAGTACTCCCTGTGCTTAAAAATATCTTCCTCAAGGAAATTAAGCCGAGAACTAAAATTTAAGATACGTGGTTTTGTTTTAGAGATCCCGTCATTTTGAAAATTATATCTAGTGGTCCAGGTGCTTAAAAAACTTCTTCCTCAGGGAACTTAAGCTAAGAACTGAAATTTAAGATACCTAGTTGATATTTTAGAGATCTTGTCATATTGGAAATTATATCTAGTAGTCCAGGTGCTTAAAAAACATCTTCCTCAGGGAATTTAGGCTGAGAACTATAATTTAAGATACCTAGTTCATGTTATAGGGATCCCGTAATTTTAAAAATTATATCAAGTCGTCCAGGTGCTTGAAAAACATCTTCCGCAGGGAAATTAAGCCGAGAACTAAAATTTAAGATACCTGGTTTTGTTTTAGAGATCCCGTCATTTTGAAAATTATATCTAGTGGTCCAGGTGCTTAAAAAACTTCTTCCTCATGGAACTTGAGCTGAGACCTGAAATTTAAGATACCTAGATGATATTTTAGAAATCTTGTCATTTTGAAATATATATTTAGTACTCCAGGAGCTTAAAAAACATCTTCCTCAGAGAACTTAAGCTGACAACTGAAATTTCAGATACCTAGTTTCGACCGGCAATCGAAAGACCTGGGCTCGAATCCCAGCGCAGTCAAAAGCGTCATTTTTTCCACAAAAAGATTTGCAAATTCTTTACATATTTTAGAGATCTTGTCATATTGAAAATTATATTTAGTGGTCCAAGTGCTTAAAAAACATATTCCTCACGGAACGTAAGCTGCGAAATGAAATTTAAGATACCTAGTTCATATTTTAGAAATCTTGTCATTTTGAAAATTATATTTATTACTCCAGGTGTTTAAAAAACATCTTCCTGAGTAAACTTAAGCTGAGAACTGAAATTTAAGATACCTAGTTCATATTTTAGAAATCTTGTCATTTTGAAAATTATATCTAGTAGTCCAGGTGCTTAAAAAACATCTTCCTCAGGGAATTTAAGCTGAGAACTGAAATTTAAGATACCTAGTTCATATTTTAGAGATCTTGTCATGTTGAAAATGATATTTAGTAGTCCAGGTGCTTAAAAAACATCTTTCTCAGGGAACTTGAGCTGAGAACTAAAATTTAAGATACCTGGTTTTGTTTTAGAGATCCCGGCATTTTGAAAGTTATATCTAGTAGTCCAGGTGCTTAAAAAACATCTTCCTCAGGGAACTTAAACTGAGAACTGAAATTTAAGATACCTAGTTGATATTTTAGAGATCTTGTCATATTGAAAATTATATTTAGTGGTCCAAGTGCTTAAAAAACATCTTCATCAGGGAACTTAAGCTGAGAACTGAAATTTAGGATACCTGGTTTTGTTTTAGAGATCCCGTCATTTTTAAAATTATATCTAGTAGTCCAGGTGCTTAAAAAACATCTTCCTCAGGGAACTTGAGCTGAGAAATGAAATGATACCTAGTTGATATTTTAGAAATCTTGTCATTTTTAAAATTATATCTAGTAGTCCAGGTGCTTAAAAAACTTCTTCCTCAGGGAACTTAAGCTAAGAACTGAAATTTAAGATACCTAGTTGATATTTTAGAGATCTTGTCATATTGGAAATTATATTTAGTACTCCCTGTGCTTAAAATATCTTCCTCTAGGAAATTAAGCCGAGAACTAAAATTTAAGATACGTGGTTTTGTTTTAGAGATCCCGTCATTTTGAAAATTATATCTAGTGGTCCAGGTGCTTAAAAAACTTCTTCCTCAGGGAACTTAAGCTAAGAACTGAAATTTAAGATACCTAGTTGATATTTTAGAGATCTTGTCATATTGAAAATTATATTTAGTGGTCCAAGTGCTTAAAAAACATCTTCCTCAGGGAACTTAAGCTGAGAACTGAAATTTAGGATACCTGGTTTTGTTTTAGAGATCCCGTCATTTTTTAAAATTATATCTAGTAGTCCAGGTGCTTAAAAAACTTCTTCCTCAGGGAACTTAAGCTAAGAACTGAAATTTAAGATACCTAGTTGATATTTTAGAGATCTTGTCATATTGGAAATTATATTTAGTGGTCCAGGTGCTTAAAAAACATCTTCCTCAGGAAACTTAAGCTGAGAACTGAAATTTAAGATACCTAGTTCAGATGTTAGAAATCTTGTCATTTTGAAAATTATATCTAGTAGTCCAGGTGCTTAAAAAACATCTTCCTCAGGGAATTTAAGCTGAGAACTAAAATTTAAGATACCTAGTTCATATTTTAGAGGTCTTGTCATATTGAAAATGATATTTATTAGTCCTGGTGCTTAAAAAACATCTTCCTCAGGGAACTTGAGCTGAGAAATGAAATTTAAGACACCTAGTTGATATTTTAGAAATCTTGTCATTTTGAAAATTATATTTAGTACTCCAGGTGCTTAAAAAACATATTCCTCAGGGAACTTGAGCTGAGAACTGAAAGTTAAGATACCTAGTTGATATTTTAGAGATCTTGTCATATTGAAAATTATATTTAGTACTCCCTGTGCTTAAAAAATATCTTCCTCAAGGAAATTAAGCCGAGAACTAAAATTTAAGATACGTGGTTTTGTTTTAGAGATCCCGTCATTTTGAAAATTATATCTAGTGGTCCAGGTGCTTAAAAAACTTCTTCCTCAGGGAACTTAAGCTAAGAACTGAAATTTAAGATACCTAGTTGATATTTTAGAGATCTTGTCATATTGGAAATTATATCTAGTAGTCCAGGTGCTTAAAAAACATCTTCCTCAGGGAATTTAGGCTGAGAACTATAATTTAAGATACCTAGTTCATGTTATAGGGATCCCGTAATTTTAAAAATTATATCAAGTCGTCCAGGTGCTTGAAAAACATCTTCCGCAGGGAAATTAAGCCGAGAACTAAAATTTAAGATACCTGGTTTTGTTTTAGAGATCCCGTCATTTTGAAAATTATATCTAGTGGTCCAGGTGCTTAAAAAACTTCTTCCTCATGGAACTTGAGCTGAGACCTGAAATTTAAGATACCTAGTTGATATTTTAGAAATCTTGTCATTTTGAAATATATATTTAGTACTCCAGGAGCTTAAAAAACATCTTCCTCAGAGAACTTAAGCTGACAACTGAAATTTCAGATACCTAGTTTCGACCGGCAATCGAAAGACCTGGGCTCGAATCCCAGCGCAGTCAAAAGCGTCATTTTTTCCACAAAAAGATTTGCAAATTCTTTACATATTTTAGAGATCTTGTCATATTGAAAATTATATTTAGTGGTCCAAGTGCTTAAAAAACATATTCCTCACGGAACGTAAGCTGAGAAATGAAATTTAAGATACCTAGTTCATATTTTAGAAATCTTGTCATTTTGAAAATTATATTTAGTACTGCAGGTGCTTAAAAAACATCTTCATTATGGAACTTTAGCTGAGAAATGAAATTTAAGATACCTAGTTGATATTTTAGAAATCTTGTCATTTTGAAAATTATATTTAGTACTCCAGGTGCTTAAAAAACATCTTCCTCAGAGAACTTGAGCTGAGAACTGAAATTTAAGATACCTAGTTCATATTTTAGAGATCTTGTCATATTGAAAATGATATTTAGTAGTCCAGGTGCTAAAAAAACATCTTTCTCAGGGAACTTGAGATGAGAAATGAAATTTAAGATACTTGGATTTGTTTTAGAGAACCCGTCATTTTGAAAGTTATATCTATTATTCCAGGTGCTTAAAAAACATCTTCCTCAGGGAACTTGAGCTGAGAACTGAAATTTAAGATACCTAGTTCATATTTTAGAGATCTTGTCATATTGACAGTTATATTTAGTAGTCCAAGTGCCTAAAATACATCTTCCTCAGGGAACTTAAGTTGAGAACTGAAATTTATGATACCTGGTTTTGTTTTAGTGATCCCGTTATTTTGAAAATTATATCTGGTAGTCCAGGTGCTTAAAAAACATCTTCCTCAGGGAACTTGAGCTGAGAAATGAAATGATACCTAGTTGATATTTTAGAAATCTTGTCATTTTTAAAATTATATCTAGTAGTCCAGGTGCTTAAAAAACTTCTTCCTCAGGGAACTTAAGCTAAGAACTGAAATTTAAGATACCTAGTTGATATTTTAGAGATCTTGTCATATTGGAAATTATATTTAGTACTCCCTGTGCTTAAAAAATATCTTCCTCAAGGAAATTAAGCCGAGAACTAAAATTTAAGATACGTGGTTTTGTTTTAGAGATCCCGTCATTTTGAAAATTATATCTAGTGGTCCAGGTGCTTAAAAAACTACTTCCTCAGGGAACTTAAGCTAAGAACTGAAATTTAAGATACCTAGTTGATATTTTAGAGATCTTGTCATATTGAAAATTATATTTAGTGGTCCAAGTGCTTAAAAAACATCTTCCTCAGGGAACTTAAGCTGAGAACTGAAATTTAGGATACCTAGTTCATATTTTAGAAATCTTGTCATTTTGAAGAATATATCTAGTAGTCCAGGTGCTTAAAAAACATCTTCTTTAGGGAACTTGAGCTGAGAAATGAAATTTAAGATACCTAGTTGATATTTTAGAAATCTTGTCATTTTGAAAATTATATTTAGTACTCCAGGTGCTTAAAAACATCTTCCTCAGAGAACTTGAGCTGAGAACTGAAATTTAAGATACCTAGTTCATATTTTAGAGATCTTGTCATATTGAAAATGATATTTAGTAGTCCAGGTGCTAAAAAAACATCTTTCTCAGGGAACTTGAGCTGAGAACTAAAATTTAAGATACCTGGTTTTGTTTTAGAGATCTCGTCATTTTGAAAGTTGTATCTAGTAGTCCAGGTGCTTAAAAAACATCTTCCTCAGGGAACTTAAACTGAGAACTGAAATTTAAGATACCTAGTTGATATTTTAGAGATCTTGTCATATTGAAAATTATATTTAGTGGTCCAAGTGCTTAAAAAACATCTTCATCAGGGAACTTAAGCTGAGAACTGAAATTTAGGATACCTGGTTTTGTTTTAGAGATCCCGTCATTTTTAAAATTATATCTAGTAGTCCAGGTGCTTAAAAAACATCTTCCTCAGGGAACTTGAGCTGAGAAATGAAATGATACCTAGTTGATATTTTAGAAATCTTGTCATTTTTAAAATTATATCTAGTAGTCCAGGTGCTTAAAAAACTTCTTCCTCAGGGAACTTAAGCTAAGAACTGAAATTTAAGATACCTAGTTGATATTTTAGAGATCTTGTCATATTGGAAATTATATTTAGTACTCCCTGTGCTTAAAAAATATCTTCCTCAAGGAAATTAAGCCGAGAACTAAAATTTAAGATACGTGGTTTTGTTTTTAGAGATCCCGTCATTTTGAAAATTATATCTAGTGGTCCAGGTGCTTAAAAAACTTCTTCCTCAGGGAACTTCAGCTAAGAACTGAAATTTAAGATACCTAGTTGATATTTTAGAGATCTTGTCATATTGAAAATTATATTTAGTGGTCCAAGTGCTTAAAAAACATCTTCCTCAGGGAACTTAAGCTGAGAACTGAAATTTAGGATACCTGGTTTTGTTTTAGAGATCCCGTCATTTTTAAAATTATATCTAGTAGTCCAGGTGCTTAAAAAACTTCTTCCTCAGGGAACTTAAGCTAAGAACTGAAATTTAAGATACCTAGTTGATATTTTAGAGATCTTGTCATATTGGAAATTATATTTAGTGGTCCAGGTGCTTAAAAACATCTTCCTCAGGAAACTTAAGCTGAGAACTGAAATTTAAGATACCTAGTTCATATTTTAGAGGTCTTGTCATATTGAAAATGATATTTATTAGTCCTGGTGCTTAAAAAACATCTTCCTCAGGGATCTTGAGCTGAGAAATGAAATTTAAGATACCTAGTTGATATTTTAGAAATCTTGTCATTTTGAAAATTATATTTAATACTCCAGGTGCTTAAAAAACATATTCCTCAGGGAACTTGAGCTGAGAACTGAAAGTTAAGATACCTAGTTGATATTTTAGAGATCTTGTCATATTGAAAATTATATTTAGTACTCCCTGTGCTTAAAAAATATCTTCCTCAAGGAAATTAAGCCGAGAACTAAAATTTAAGATACGTGGTTTTGTTTTAGAGATCCCGTCATTTTGAAAATTATATCTAGTGGTCCAGGTGCTTAAAAAACATCTTCCTCAGAGAATTTGAGCTGAGAACTGAAATTTAAGATACCTAGTTCATATTTTAGAGATCTTGTCATGTTGAAAACGATATTTAGTAGTCCAGGTGCTTAAAAACATCTTCCTCAGGGAACTTGAGCTAAGAACTAAAATTTAAGATACCTGGTTTTGTTTTAGAGATCCCGTAATTTTGAAAGTTATATCTAGTAGTCCAGGTGCTTAAAAACATCTTCCTCAGAGAACTTGAGCTGAGAACTGAAATTTAAGATACCTAGTTCATATTTTAGAGATCTTGTCATGTTGAAAATGATATTTAGTAGTCCAGGTGCTTAAAAAACATCTTCCTCAGGGAACTTGAGCTAAGAACTAAAATTTAAGATACCTGGTTTTGTTTTAGAGATCCCGTAATTTTGAAAGTTATATCTAGTAGTCCAGGTGCTTAAAAAACATCTTCCTCAGGGAACTTAAACTGAGAACTGAAATTTAAGATTCCTAGTTCATATTTTAGAGATCTTGTAATATTTAAAATTATATTTACTAGTCCAGGTGCTTAAAAAACCTCTTCCTCAGGGAAGTTAAGCAGAGAACTAATATTTAAGATACCTGGTTTTGTTTTAGAGATCCCGTTATTTTGAAAATTATATCTAGTAGTCCAGGTGCTTAAAAAACCTCTTCCTCAGGGAACTTGAGCTGAGAAATGAAATTTAAGATACCTAGTTGATATTTTAGAAATCTTGTCATTTTGAAAATTATATTTAGTACTCCAGGTGCTTAAAAAACATCTTCCTCAGGGAATTTAAGCTGAGACCTAAAATTTAAGATACCTAGTTCATATTATAGGGATCCCGTCATTTTGAAAAATATATCTAGTAGTCCAGGTGATTAAAAAACATCTTTATAATTGAAGTTGAGCTGAGAAATGAAATTTAAGATACCTTGTTGATTTTTTAGATATATTGTCATTTTGATAATTATATTTAGTAGTCCAGGTGCTTAAAAAACATCTTCCTCAGGGAAATTCATCCGAGAACTGAAATTTTAGATACCTAGTTCATATTTTAGAGATCTAGTCATTTTGAAAATTATATTTAGTAGTCCAGGTGCTTAAAAAACATCTTCCTCAGGGAACTTGAGCTGAGAACTGAAATTTCAGATACCTAGTTCATATTTTAGAAATCTTGTCATTTTGAAAATTATATCTAGTAGTCCAGGTGCTTAAAAAACATCTTCCTCAGGGAATTTAAGCTGAGAACTAAAATTTAAGATACCTAGTTCATATTTTAGAGGTCTTGTCATATTGAAAATGATATTTATTAGTCCTGGTGCTTAAAAAACATCTTCCTCAGGGAACTTGAGCTGAGAAATGAAATTTAAGATACCTTGTTGATATTTTAGAAATCTTGTCATTTTGAAAATTATATTTAGTATTCCAGGTGCTTAAAAAACATCTTCCTCAGAGAACTTAAGCTGAGAACTAAAATTTAAGATACCTAGTTCATATTTTAGAGGTCTTGTCATATTGAAAATGATATTTATTAGTCCTGGTGCTTAAAAAACATCTTCCTCAGGGAACTTGAGCTGAGAAATGAAATTTAAGACACCTAGTTGATATTTTAGAAATCTTGTCATTTTGAAAATTATATTTAGTACTCCAGGTGCTTAAAAAACATATTCCTCAGGGAACTTGAGATGAGAACTGAAAGTTAAGATACCTAGTTGATATTTTAGAGATCTTGTCATATTGAAAATTATATTTAGTACTCCCTGTGCTTAAAAAATATCTTCCTCAAGGAAATTAAGCCGAGAACTAAAATTTAAGATACGTGGTTTTGTTTTAGAGATCCCGTCATTTTGAAAATTATATCTAGTGGTCCAGGTGCTTAAAAAACTTCTTCCTCAGGGAACTTAAGCTAAGAACTGAAATTTAAGATACCTAGTTGATATTTTAGAGATCTTGTCATATTGGAAATTATATCTAGTAGTCCAGGTGCTTAAAAAACATCTTCCTCAGGGAATTTAGGCTGAGAACTATAATTTAAGATACCTAGTTCATGTTATAGGGATCCCGTAATTTTAAAAATTATATCAAGTCGTCCAGGTGCTTGAAAAACATCTTCCGCAGGGAAATTAAGCCGAGAACTAAAATTTAAGATACCTGGTTTTGTTTTAGAGATCCCGTCATTTTGAAAATTATATCTAGTGGTCCAGGTGCTTAAAAAACTTCTTCCTCATGGAACTTGAGCTGAGACCTGAAATTTAAGATACCTAGTTGATATTTTAGAAATCTTGTCATTTTGAAATATATATTTAGTACTCCAGGAGCTTAAAAAACATCTTCCTCAGAGAACTTAAGCTGACAACTGAAATTTCAGATACCTAGTTTCGACCGGCAATCGAAAGACCTGGGCTCGAATCCCAGCGCAGTCAAAAGCGTCATTTTTTCCACAAAAAGATTTGCAAATTCTTTACATATTTTAGAGATCTTGTCATATTGAAAATTATATTTAGTGGTCCAAGTGCTTAAAAAACATATTCCTCACGGAACGTAAGCTGAGAAATGAAATTTAAGATACCTAGTTCATATTTTAGAAATCTTGTCATTTTGAAAATTATATTTAGTACCCCAGGTGCTTAAAAAACATCTTCCTTAGGGAACTTGAGCTGAGAAATGAAATTTAAGATACCTAGTTGATATTTTAGAAATCTTGTCATTTTGAAAATTATATTTAGTACTCCAGGTGCTTAAAAAACATCTTCCTCAGAGAACTTGAGCTGAGAACTGAAATTTAAGATACCTAGTTCATATTTTAGAGATCTTGTCATGTTGAAAATGATATTTAGTATTTCAGGTGATTAAAAAACATCTTTCTCAGGGAACTTGAGCCGAGAACTTAAAATTAAGATAGCTTGTTTTTATTGTAGAGATCCCGTCATTTTGAAATTTATATGTAGTTGTCTAGGTGGTTAAAAAACACCTTCCTCAGGGAACTTAAACTGAGAACTGAAATTTAAGATACCTAGTTGATATTTTAGAGATCTTGTCATATTGAAAATTATATTTAGTGGTCCAAGTGCTTAAAAAAAGTCTTCATCAGGGAACTTAAGCTGAGAACTGAAATTTAGGATACCTGGTTTTGTTTTAGAGATCCCGTCATTTTTAAAATTATATCTAGTAGTCCAGGTGCTTAAAAAACATCTTCCTCAGGGAACTTGAGCTGAGAAATGAAATGATACCTAGTTGATATTTTAGAAATCTTGTCATTTTTAAAATTATATCTAGTAGTCCAGGTGCTTAAAAAACTTCTTCCTCAGGGAACTTAAGCTAAGAACTGAAATTTAAGATACCTAGTTGATATTTTAGAGATCTTGTCATATTGGAAATTATATTTAGTACTCCCTGTGCTTAAAAAACATCTTCCTCATGGAAATTAAGCCGAGAACTTAAATTTAAGATACCTGGTTTTGTTTTAGAGATCCCGTCATTTTGAACATTATATCTAGCAGTCCAGGTGCTTAAAATACTTCTTCCTCAGAGAATTTAAGCCGAGAACTGAAATTTAAGATAACTAGTTTATATTTTAGAGATCTTGTCATATTGAAAATTATATTTAGTGGTCCAAGTGCTTAAAAAAATTTTCCTCAGGGAACTTAAGCTGAGAACTGAAATTTAGGATACCTAGTTCATATTTTAGAAATCTTGTCATTTTGAAAATTATATCTAGTAGTCCAGGTGCTTAAAAAACATCTTCCTCAGGGAATTTAAGCTGAGAACTAAAATTGAAGATACCTAGTACATATTATAGGGATCCCGTCATTTTGAAAAATATATCTAGTAGTCCAGGTGCTTAAAAAACATCTTCCTTAGGGAACTTGAGCTGAGAAATGAAATTTAAGATACCTAGTTGATATTTTAGAAATCTTGTCATTTTGAAAATTATATTTAGTACTCCAGGTGCTTAAAAAACATCTTCCTCAGAGAACTTGAGCTGAGAACTGAAATTTAAGATACCTAGTTCATATTTTAGAGATCTTGTCATATTGAAAATGATATTTAGTAGTCCAGGTGCTAAAAAAACATCTTTCTCAGGGAACTTGAGCTGAGAACTGAAATTTAAGATACCTGGATTATATTTTAGAGATCTCGTCATTTTGAAAGTTATATCCATTATTCCAGGTGCTTAAAAAACATCTTCCTCAGGGAACTTAAGCTGAGAACTGAAATTTAAGATACCTAGTTGATATTTTAGAGATCTTGTCATATTGAAAATTATATTTAGTTGTCCAAGTGCTTAAAAAACATCTTCCTCAGGGAACTGAAGCTGAGAACTGAAATTTAAGATACCTGGTTTTGTTTTAGAGATCCCGTCATTTTTAAAATTATATCTAGTAGTCCAGGTGCTTAAAAAACATCTTCCTCAGGGAACTTAAGCTGAGAAATGAAATGATACCTAGTTGATATTTTAGAAATCTTGTCATTTTTAAAATTATATCTAGTAGTCCAGGTGCTTAAAAAACTTCTTCCTCAGGGAACTTAAGCTAAGAACTGAAATTTAAGATACCTAGTTGATATTTTAGAGATCTTGTCATATTGGAAATTATATTTAGTACTCCCTGTGCTTAAAAAATATCTTCCTCAAGGAAATTAAGCCGAGAACTAAAATTTAAGATACGTGGTTTTGTTTTAGAGATCCCGTCATTTTGAAAATTATATCTAGTGGTCCAGGTGCTTAAAAAACTTCTTCCTCAGGGAACTTCAGCTAAGAACTGAAATTTAAGATACCTAGTTGATATTTTAGAGATCTTGTCATATTGAAAATTATATTTAGTGGTCCAAGTGCTTAAAAAACATCTTCCTCAGGGAACTTAAGCTGAGAACTGAAATTTAGGATACCTGGTTTTGTTTTAGAGATCCCGTCATTTTTAAAATTATATCTAGTAGTCCAGGTGCTTAAAAAACTTCTTCCTCAGGGAACTTAAGCTAAGAACTGAAATTTAAGATACCTAGTTGATATTTTAGAGATCTTGTCATATTGGAAATTATATTTAGTGGTCCAGGTGCTTAAAAAACATCTTCCTCAGGAAACTTAAGCTGAGAACTGAAATTTAAGATACCTAGTTCATATTTTAGAGGTCTTGTCATATTGAAAATGATATTTATTAGTCCTGGTGCTTAAAAAACATCTTCCTCAGGGAACTTGAGCTGAGAAATGAAATTTAAGATACCTAGTTGATATTTTAGAAATCTTGTCATTTTGAAAATTATATTTAATACTCCAGGTGCTTAAAAAACATATTCCTCAGGGAACTTGAGCTGAGAACTGAAAGTTAAGATACCTAGTTGATATTTTAGAGATCTTGTCATATTGAAAATTATATTTAGTACTCCCTGTGCTTAAAAAATATCTTCCTCAAGGAAATTAAGCCGAGAACTAAAATTTAAGATACGTGGTTTTGTTTTAGAGATCCCGTCATTTTGAAAATTATATCTAGTGGTCCAGGTGCTTAAAAAACATCTTCCTCAGAGAACTTGAGCTGAGAACTGAAATTTAAGATACCTAGTTCATATTTTAGAGATCTTGTCATGTTGAAAATGATATTTAGTAGTCCAGGTGCTTAAAAAACATCTTCCTCAGGGAACTTGAGCTAAGAACTAAAATTTAAGATACCTGGTTTTGTTTTAGAGATCCCGTCATTTTGAGAATTATATATAGTAGTCCAGGTGCTTAAAAAACATCTTCCTCAGAGAACTTGAGCTGCGAACTGAAATTTAAGATACCTAGTTCATATTTTAGAGATCTTGTCATATTGAAAATGATATTTAGTAGTCCAGGTGCTTAAAAAACATCTTCCTCAGGGACCTTGAGCTCAGAACTAAAATTTAAGATACCTGGTTTTGTTTTAGAGATCCCGTAATTTTGAAAGTTATATCTAGTAGTCCAGGTGCTTAAAAAACATCTTCCTCAGGGAACTTAAACTGAGAACTGAAATTTAAGATACCTAGTTGATATTTTAGAGATCTTGTCATATTGAAAATTATATTTAGTGGTCCAAGTGCTTAAAAAACATCTTGCTCAGGGAACTTAAGCTGAGAACTGAAATTTAGGATACCTGGTTTTGTTTTAGAGATCCCGTCTTTTTTATAATTATATCTAGTAGTCCAGGTGCTTAAAAAACCTCTTCCTCAGGGAACTTGAGCTGAGAAATGAAATTTAAGATACCTCGTTGATATTGTAGAAATCTGGTCATGTTGAAAATTATATTTAGTACTCCAGGTGCTTAAAAAACATCGTCCTCAGGGAATTTAAGCTGAGACCTAAAATTTAAGATACCTAGTTCATATTATAGGGATCCCGTCATTTTGAAAAATATATCTAGTAGTCCCGGTGCTTAAAAAACATCGTCCTCAGGGAACTTGAGCTGAGAAATGAAATTTCAGATACCTTGTTGATATTTTAGAAATCTTGTCATTTTGAAAATTATATTTAGTATTCCAGGTGCTTAAAAAACATCTTCCTGAGAGAACTTAAGCTGAGAACTGAAATTAAAGATACCTAGTTCATATTTTAGAGATCCCGTCATTTTGAAAATTATATCTAGTAGTCCAGGTGCTTAAAAACATCTTCCTCAGGGAATTTAAGCTGAGAACTAAAATTGAAGATACCTAGTACATATTATAGGGATGCCGTCATTTTGAAAATTATATCTAGTAGTCCAGGTGCTTAAAAAACATCTCCTCAGGGAACTTAGGCTTAGAAGTGAAATTTAATACACCTAGTTCATATTTTATAGATCTTGTCATATTGAATGTTATATTTAGTAGTCCAGGTGATTAAAAAACAACTTCCTCAGGGAACTTGAGCTGAGAACTGAAATTTAAGATACCTGGTTTTGTTTTAGAGATCCCGTAATTTTGAAAATTATATGTAGTTGTCCAGGTGCTTAAAAAACATCTTCCTCAGGGAACTTAAACTGAGAACTGAAATTTAAAATACCTAGTTTATATTTTAGAGATTTTGTCATATTGAAAATGATATTTAGTAGTCCAGGTGCTTAAAAAACATCTTTCTCAGGGAACTTAGGCTTAGAACTGAAATTTAAGATAGCTAGTTCATATTTTAGAGATCTTGTCATATTGAAAATGATATTTATTAGTCCTGGTGCTTAAAAACATCTTCCTCAGGGAACTTGAGCTGAGAAATGAAATTTAAGATACCTAGTTTATATTTTTTAGATCCTGTCATTTTGAAAGTTAATTCTATTATTCCAGGTTCTTAAAAAACATGTTCCTCAGGGATATTGAGATGAGAACTGAAAATTAATATAGCTAGTTTATATTGTTGAGATCTTGTCATATTGAAAATTATATTTAGTACTCCCTGTGCTTAAAAAATATCTTCCTCAAGGAAATTAAGCCGAGAACTGAAGTTTAAGATACCTGGTTTTGTTTTAGAGATCCCGTCATTTTGATAATTATATGTAGTTGTCCAGGTGCTTAAAAAACATCTTCCTCAGGGAACTGGAGCTGAGAACTGATATTTAAGATACCTAGTTCATATTTTAGAGATCTTGTCATATTGAAAATTATATTTAGTAGTCCAGGTGCTTAAAAAACATCTTCCTCAGGGAACTTGAGCTGAGAACTGACATTTCAGATACCTGGTTTTGTTTTAGAGATCCCGTAATTTTGAAAGTTAATTCTAGTAGTCCAGGTGCTTAAAAAACATCTTCCTCAGAGAACTTGAGCTGAGAACTGAAATTTAAGATACCTAGTTCATATTTTAGAGATCTTGTCATATTGAAAATGATATTTAGTAGTCCAGGTGCTTAAAAAACATCTTCCTCAGGGAACTTGAGCTGAGAACTAAAATTTAAGATACCTGGTTTTGTTTTAGAGATCCCGTAATTTTGAAAGTTAATTCTAGTAGTCCAGGTGCTTAAAAAACATCTTCCTCAGGGAACTTAAACTGAGAACTGAAATTTAAGATACCTAGTTGATATTTTAGAGATCTTGTCATATTGAAAATTATATTTAGTGGTCCAAGTGCTTAAAAAACCTCTTCCTCAGGGAAATTAAGCCGAGAACTAAAATTTAAGATACCTGGTTTTGTTTTAGAGATCCCGTTATTTTGAAAATTATATCTAGTAGTCCAGGTGCTTAAAAAACCTCTTCCTCAGGGAACTTGAGCTGAGAAATGAAATTTAAGATACCTAGTTGATATTTTAGAAATCTTGTCATTTTGAAAATTATATTTAGTACTCCAGGTGCTTAAAAAACATCTTCCTCAGGGAATTTAAGCTGAGACCTAAAATTTAAGATACCTAGTTCATATTATAGGGATCCCGTCATTTTGAAAAATATATCTAGTAGTCCCGGTGCTTAAAAAACATCTTCCTCAGGGAACTTGAGCTGAGAAATGAAATTTAAGATACCTAGTTGATATTTTAGAAATCTTGTCATTTTGAAAATTATATTTAGTATTCCAGGTGCTTAAAAAACATCTTCCTCAGAGAACTTAAGCTGAGAACTGAAATTTAAGATACCTAGTTCATATTTTAGAGATCTTGTCATTTTGAAAATTATATCTAGTAGTCCAGGTGCTTAAAAAACATCTTCCTCAGGGAATTTAAGCTGAGAACTAAAATTGAAGATACCTAGTACATATTATAGGGATCCCGTCATTTTGAAAAATATATCTAGTAGTCCAGGTGCTTAAAAAACATCTTCCTCAGAGAACTTGAGCTGAGAACTGAAATTTAAGATACCTAGTTCATATTTTAGAGATCTTGTCATGTTGCAAATGATATTTAGTAGTCCAGGTGCTTAAAAAACATCTTCCTCAGGGAACTTGAGCTAAGAACTAAAATTTAAGATACCTGGTTTTGTTTTAGAGATCCCGTAATTTTGAAAGTTATATCTAGTATTCCAGGTGCTTAAAAAACATCTTCCTCAGGGAACTTAAGCTGAGAACTGAAATTTAAGATACCTAGTTGATATTTTAGAGATCTTGTCATATTGAAAATTATATTTAGTTGTCCAAGTGCTTAAAAAACATCTTCCTCAGGGAAGTTAAGCAGAGAACTAAAATTTAAGATACCTGGTTTTGTTTTAGAGATCCCGTTATTTTGAAAATTATATCTAGTAGTCCAGGTGCTTAAAAAACCTCTTCCTCAGGGAACTTGAGCTGAGAAATGAAATTTAAGATACCTAGTTGATATTTTAGAAATCTTGTCATTTTGAAAATTATATTTAGTACTCCAGGTGCTTAAAAAACATCTTCCTCAGGGAATTTAAGCTGAGACCTAAAATTTAAGATACCTAGTTCATATTATAGGGATCCCGTCATTTTAAAAATTATATCTAGTAGTCCAGGTGCTTAAAAAACCTCTTCCTCAGGGAACTTGAGCTGAGAAATGAAATTTAAGATACCTAGTTGATATTTTAGAAATCTTGTCATTTTGAAAATTATATTTAGTACTCCAGGTGCTTAAAAAACATCTTCCTCAGAGAACTTGAGCTGAGAACTGAAATTTAAGATACCTAGTTCATATTTTAGAGATCTTGTCATATTGAAAATGATATTTAATAGTCCAGGTGCTTAAAAATCTTCTTCCTCAGGGAACTTAAGCTAAGAACTGAAATTTAAGATACCTAGTTGATATTTTAGAGATCTTGTCATATTGGAAATTATATATAGTGGTCCAGGTGCTTAAAAAACATCTTCCTCAGGGAACTTGAGCTGAGAACTGAAATTTAAGATACGTAGTTCATGTTTTAGAAATCTTGTCATTTTGAAAATTATATTTAGTACTTCAGGTGCTTAAAAAACATCTTCCTCAGGGAAATTAAGCTGAGAACAAAAATTTTAGATACTTGGTTCATATTATAGGGATCCCGTCATTTTGAAAAATATATCTAGTAGTCCAGCTGCTTAAAAAACATCTTCCTCAGGGAACTTGAGCTGAGAAATGAAACTTAAGATACCTAGTTGATATTTTAGATATCTTGTCATTTTGAAAATTATATTTAGTACTCCAGGTGCTTAAAAAACATCTTCCTCAGAGAACTTGAGCTGAGAACTGAAATTTAAGATACCTAGTTCATATTTTAGAGATCTTGTCATATTGAAAATGATATTTAGTAGTCCAGGTGCTAAAAAAACATCTTTCTCAGGGAACTTGAGCTGAGAACTAAAATTTAAGATACCTGGTTTTGTTTTAGAGATCCCGTCATTTTGAAAGTTATATCTAGTATTCCAGGTGCTTAAAAAACATCTTCCTCAGGGAACTTAAGCTGAGAACTGAAATTTAAGATACCTAGTTGATATTTTAGAGATCTTGTCATATTGAAAATTATATTTAGTTGTCCAAGTGCTTAAAAAACATCTTCCTCAGGGAACTTGAGCTGAGAAATGAAATTTAAGATACCTAGTTGATATTTTAGAAATCTTGTCATTTTGAAAATTATATTTATTACTCCAGGTGCTTAAAAAACATCTTCCTCAGGGAATTTAAGCTGAGAACTAAAATTTAAGATACCTAGTTCATATTATAGGGATCCCGTCATTTTGAAAAATATATCTAGTACTCCAGGTGATTAAAAAACATCTTTCTCAGGGAACTTGAGCTGAGAAATGAAATTTAAGATACCTAGTTGATATTTTAGAAATCTTGTCATTTTCAAAATTATATTTAGTACTCCAGGTGCTTAAAAAACATCTACCTCAGAGAACTTAATCTGACAACTGAAATTTCAGATACCTAGTTCATATTTTAGAGATCTTGTCATATTGAAAATGATATTTAGTAGTCCAGGTGCTTAAAAAACATCTTCCTCAGGGAACTTGAGCTGAGAAATGAAATTTAAGATCCCTAGTTGATATTTTAGAAATCTTGTCATTTTGAAAATTATATTTAGTACTCCAGGTGCTTAAAAAACATCTTCCTCAGGGAATTTAAGCTGAGAACTAAAATTTAAGATACCTAGTTCATATTATAGGGATCCCGTCATTTTGAAAAATATATTTAGTAGTCCAGGTGCTTAAAAAACATCTTCCTCAGGGAACTTGAGCTGAGAAATGAAATTTAAGATACCTAGTTGATATTTTAGAAATCTTGTCATTTTGAAAATTATATTTAGTACTCCAGGTGCTTAAAAAACATCTTCCTCAGAGAACTTGAGCTGAGAACTGAAATTTAAGATACCTAGTTCATATTTTAGAGATCTTGTCATATTGAAAATGATATTTAGTAGTCCAGGTGCTTAAAAAACATCTTCCTCAGGGAACTTGAGCTAAGAACTGAAATTTAAGATACCTGGTTTTGTTTTAGAGATGCCGTCATTTTGAAAATTATATCTAGTGGTCCAGGTGCTTAAAAACTTCTTCCTCAGGGAACTTAAGCTAAGAACTGAAATTTAAGATACCTAGTTGATATTTTAGAGATCTTGTCATATTGGAAATTATATCTAGTAGTCCAGGTGCTTAAAAAACATCTTCCTCAGGGAAGTTGAGCTGAGAACTGAAATTTAAGATACCTAGTTCATATTTTAGAGATCCCGTCATTTTTAAAATTATATCTAGTAGTCCAGGTGCTTAAAAAACCTCTTCCTCAGGGAACTTGAGCTGAGAAATGAAATTTAAGATACCTAGTTGATATTTTAGAAATCTTGTCATTTTGAAAATTATATTTAGTAGTCCAGGTGCTTAAAAAACATCTTCCTCAGGGAATTTAAGCTGAGACCTAAAATTTAAGATACCTAGTTCATATTATAGGGATCCCGTCATTTTGAAAAATATATCTAGTAGTCCCGGTGCTTAAAAAACATCTTCCTCAGGGAACTTGAGCTGAGAAATGAAATTTAAGATACCTTGTTGATATTTTAGAAATCTTGTCATTTTGAAAATTATATTTAGTAGTCCAGGTGCTTAAAAAACATCTTCCTCAGAGAACTTAAGCTGAGAACTGAATTTTAAGATACCTAGTTGATATTTTAGAAATCTTGTCATTTTGAAAATTATATCTAGTATTCCAGGTGCTTAAAAAACATCTTCCTCACGGAACTTAAGATGAGAACTAAAATTGAAGATACCTAGTACATATTATAGGGATCCCGTCATTTTGAAAAATATATCAAGTAGTCCAGGTGCTTAAAAAACATCTTCCTCAGAGAACTTGAGCTGAGAACTGAAATTTAAGATACCTAGTTCATATTTTAGAGATCTTGTCATGTTGAAAATGATATTTAGTAGTCCAGGTGCTTAAAAAACATCTTCCTCAGGGAACTTGAGCTAAGAACTAAAATTTAAGATACCTGGTTTTGTTTTAGAGATCCCGTAATTTTGAAAGTTATATCTAGTAGTCCAGGTGATTAAAAAACATCTTCCTCAGGGAACTTAAACTGAGAACTGAAATTTAAAATACCTAGTTTATATTGTAGAGATTTTGTCATATGGATAAGTATAGTGTGTAGTCCAGGTGCTTAAAAAACATCTTCCTCAGGAAACTTAAGCTGAGAACTGAAATTTAAGATACCTAGTTCATATTTTAGAGGTCTTGTCATATTGAAAATGATATTTATTAGTTCTGGTGCTTAAAAAACATCTTCCTCAGGGAACTTGAGCTGAGAAATGAAATTTAAGATACCTAGTTGATATTTTAGAAATCTTGTCATTTTGAAAATTATATTTAATACTCCAGGTGCTTAAAAAACATCTTCCTCAGGGAACTTGAGCTGAGAACTGAAAGTTAAGATACCTAGTTGATATTTTAGAGATCTTGTCATATTGAAAATTATATTTAGTACTCCCTGTGCTTAAAAAATATCTTCCTCAAGGAAATTAAGCCGAGAACTAAAATTTAAGATACGTGGTTTTGTTTTAGAGATCCCGTCATTTTGAAAATTATATCTAGTGGTCCAGGTGCTTAAAAAACATCTTCCTCAGAGAACTTGAGCTAAGAACTGAAATTTAAGATACCTAGTTCATATTTTAGAGATCTTGTCATGTTGAAAATGATATTTAGTAGTCCAGGTGCTTAAAAAACATCTTCCTCAGGGAACTTGAGCTAAGAACTAAAATTTACGATACCTGTTTTTGTTTTAGAGATCCCGTAATTTTGAAAGTTAATTCTATTATTCCAGGTGCTTAAAAAACATCTTCCTCAGGGAACTTGAGCTGAGAACTGGAAATTAAGATACCTAGTTCATATTTTAGAGATCTTGTCACATTGTAAGTTATATTTAGTAGTCCAGGTGCTTAAAAAACATCTTCCTCAGGGAACTTGAGCTGAGAACTAAAATTTAAGATACCTGGTTTTGTTTTAGAGATCCCGTCATTTTGTAAATTATATCTAGTGGTCCAGGTGCTTAAAAACTTCTTCCTCAGGGAACTTAAGCTAAGAACTGAAATTTAAGATACCTAGTTCATATTTTAGAGATCTTGTCACATTGGCAGTTATATGTAGTAATCCAGGTGCTTAAAAAACATCTTCCTCAGGGAACTTAAGCTTAGAAATGAAATTTATGATACCTAGTTCATATTTTAGAGATCTCCTCATTTTTAAAATTATATCTAGTAGTCCGGGTGCTTAAAAAACCTCTTCCTCAGGGAACTTGAGCTGAGAAATGAAATTTAAGATACCTAGTTGATATTTTAGAAATCTTGTCATTTTGAAAATTATATTTAGTACTCCAGGTGCTTAAAAAACATCTTCCTCAGGGAATTTAAGCTGAGACCTAAAATTTAAGATACCTAGTTCATATTATAGGGATCCCGTCATTTTGAAAAATATATCTAGTAGTCCCGGTGCTTAAAAAACATCTTCCTCAGGGAACTTGAGCTGAGAAATGAAATTTAAGATACCTTGTTGATATTTTAGAAATCTTGTAATTTTGAAAATTATATCTGGTAGTCCAGGTGTTTAAAAAACATCTTCCTCAGGGAACTTGAGCTGAGAACTGACAATTAAGATACCTAGTTCATATTTTAGAGATCTTGTCATTTTGAAAATTACATCTAATAGTCCAGGTGCTTGAAAAACATCTTCCTCAGGGAATTTAAGCTGAGAACTAAAATTGAAGATACCTAGTACATATTATAGGGATCCCGTCATTTTGAAAAATATATCTAGTAGTCCAGGTGCTTAAAAAACATCTTCCTCAGAGAACTTGAGCTGAGAACTGAAATTTAAGATACCTAGTTCATATTTTAGAGATCTTGTCATGTTGAAAATGATATTTAGTAGTCCAGGTGCTTAAAAAACATCTTCCTCAGGGAACTTGAGCTAAGAACTAAAATTTAAGATACCTGGTTTTGTTTTAGAGATCCCGTCATTTTGAAAGTTATATATATTATTCCAGGTGATTAAAAAACATCTTCCTCAGGGATATTAAGCCGAGAACTAATATTTAAGATACCTAGTTCATATTTTAGAGATCTTGTCATATTGAGAATGATATTTAGTAGTCCAGGTGATTAAAAAACATCTTCCTCAGGAAACTTAAGCTGAGAACTGAAATTTAAGATACCTAGTTCATATTTTAGAGGTCTTGTCATATTGAAAATGATATTTATTAGTCCTGGTGCTTAAAAAACATCTTCCTCAGGGAACTTGAGCTGAGAAATGAAATTTAAGATACCTAGTTGATATTTTAGAAATCTTGTCATTTTGAAAATTATATTTAATACTCCAGGTGCTTAAAAAACATATTCCTCAGGGAACTTGAGCTGAGAACTGAAAGTTAAGATACCTAGTTGATATTTTAGAGATCTTGTCATATTGAAAATTATATTTAGTACTCCCTGTGCTTAAAAAATATCTTCCTCAAGGAAATTAAGCCGAGAACTAAAATTTAAGATACGTGGTTTTGTTTTAGAGATCCCGTCATTTTGAAAATTATATCTAGTGGTCCAGGTGCTTAAAAAACATCTTCCGCCAGAGAACTTGAGCTGAGAACTGAAATTTAAGATACCTAGTTCATATTTTAGAGATCTTGTCATGTTGAAAATGATATTTAGTAGTCCAGGTGCTTAAAAAACATCTTCCTCAGGGAACTTGAGCTAAGAACTAAAATTTAAGATACCTGGTTTTGTTTTAGAGATCCCGTAATTTTGAAAGTTAATTCTATTAAACCAGGTGCTTAAAAAACATCTTCCTCAGGGAAATTGAGCTGAGAACTGAAAATTAAGATAGCTAGTTCAGATTTTAGAGATCTTGTCATATTGAAAGTTATATTTAGTAGTCCAGGTGCTTAAAAAACATCTTCCGCAGGGAACTTGAGCTAAGAACTAAAATTTAAGATACCTGGTTTTGTTTTAGAGATCCCGTAATTTTGAAAGTTATATCTCGTACTCCAGGTGCTTAAAAAACATCTTCCTCAGGGAACTTGAGCTGAGAACTGAAATTTAAGATACCTAGTTCATATTTTAGAGATGTTGTCATATTGAAAGTTATATTTAGTAGTCCAGGTGCTTAAAAAACATCTTGCTCAGGGAACTTAAGCTGAGAACTGAAATTTAGGATACCTGGTTTTGTTTTAGAGATCCCGTCATTTTTAAAATTATATCTAGTAGTCCAGGTGCTTAAAAAACATCTTCCTCAGGGAATTTAAGCTGAGACCTAAAATTTAAGATACCTAGTTCATATTATAGGGATCCCGTCATTTTGAAAAATATATCTAGTAGTCCCGGTGCTTAAAAACATCTTCCTCAGGGAACTTGAGCTGAGAAATGAAATTTAAGATACCTAGTAGATATTTTAGAAATCTTGTCATTTTGAAAATTATATTTAGTATTCCAGGTGCTTAAAAATCATCTTATGGAACTTAAGCTGAGAAGTGAAATTTAAGATACCTAGTTTATATTTTAGAGATCTCGTCATTTTAAAAATTATATTTAGTAGTCCAGGTGCTTAAAAAACATCTTCCTCGGGGAACTTAAGCTGAGAACTAAAATTAAAGATACCTAGTACATATTATAGGGATCCCGTCATTTTGAAAATTATATAGTAGTCCAGGTGCTTAAAAAACATCTTCCTCAGAGAACTTGAGCTGAGAACTGAAATTTAAGATACCTAGTTCATATTTTAGAGATCTTGTCATATTGAAAATGATATTTAGTAGTCCAGGTGCTTAAACAACATCTTCCTCAGGGAACTTGAGCTAAGAACTAAAATTTAAGATACCTGGTTTTGTTTTAGAGATCCCGTAATTTTGAAAGTTATATCTAGTAGTCCAGGTGCTTAAAAAACATCTTCCTCAGGGAACTTAAACTGAGAACTGAAATTTAAGATACCTAGTTGATATTTTAGAGATCTTGTCATATTGAAAATTATATTTAGTGGTCCAAGTGCTTAAAAAACATCTTGCTCAGGGAACTTAAGCTGAGAACTGAAATTTAGGATACCTGGTTTTGTTTTAGAGATCCCGTCATTTTTAAAATTATATCTAGTAGTCCAGGTGCTAAAAAAACCTCTTCCTCAGGGAACTTGAGCTGAGAAATGAAATTTAAGATACCTAGTTGATATTTTAGAAATCTTGTCATTTTGAAAATTATATTTAGTAGTCCAGGTGCTTAAAAAACATCTTCCTCAGGGAATTAAAGCTGAAACCTAAAATTTAAGATACCTAGTTCATATTATAGGGATCCCGTCATTTTGAAAAATATATCTAGTAGTCCAGGTGCTTAAAAAACATCTTCCTCAGGGAACTTGAGCTGAGAAATGAAATTTAAGATACCTAGTTGATATTTTAGAAATCTTGTCATTTTGAAAATTATATTTAGTGGTCCAGGTGCTTAAAAATATCTTCCTCAGGAAACTTAAGCTGAGAACTGAAATTTAAGATACCTAGTTCATATTTTAGAAATCTTGTCATTTTGAAAATTATATCTAGTAGTCCAGGTGCTTAAAAAACATCTTCCTCAGGGAATTTAAGCTGAGAACTAAAATTTAAGATACCTAGTTCATATTATAGGGATCCCGTCATTTTGAAAAATATATCTAGTAGTCCAGGTGCTTAAAAACATCTTCCTCAGGGAACTTGAGCTGAGAAATGAAACTTAAGATACCTAGTTGATATCTTAGAAATCTTGTCATTTTGGAAATTATATTTAGTACTCCAGGTGCTTAAAAAACATCTTCCTCAGGGAACTTGAGCTGAGAACTGTAATTTAAGATACCTAGTTTATATTTTAGAGATTTTGTCATATTGAAAATTATATCTAGTAGTCCAGGTGCTTAAAAAACATCTTCCTCATGGGAACTTGAGCTGAGAACTAATATTTACGATACCTGGTTTTGTTTTAGAGATCCCGTCATTTTGAAAATTATATGTAGTTGTCCAGGTGCTTAAAAAACATCATCCTCAGGGAACTTAGGCTTAGAAGTGAAATTTAATACACCTAGTTCATATTTTAGAGATCTTGTCATATTGAAAGTTATATTTAGTAGTCCAGGTGCTTAAAAAACATCTTCCTCAGGGAACTTAAGCTGAGAACTGAAATTTAAGATACCTAGTTCATATTTTAGAGATCTTGTCATATTGAAAGTTATATTTAGTAGTCCAGGTGCTTAAAAAACATCTTCCTCAGGGAACTTAAGCTGAGAACTAAAATTGAAGATACCTAGTACATATTATAGGGATCCCGTCATTTTGAAAAATATATCTAGTAGTCCAGGTGCTTAAAAACATCTTCCTCAGAGAACTTGAGCTAAGAACTGAAATTTAAGATACCTAGTTCATATTTTAGAGATCTTGTCATGTTGAAAATGATATTTAGTAGTCCAGGTGCTTAAAAAACATCTTCCTCAGGGAACTTGAGCTAAGAACTAAAATTTAAGATACCTGGTTTTGTTTTAGAGATCCCGTAATTTTGAAAGTTAATTCTAGTATTCCAGGTGCTTAAAAAACATCTTCCTCAGGGAACTTAAACTGAGAACTGAAATTTAAGATACCTAGTTGATATTTTAGAGATCTTGTCATATTGAAAATTATATTTAGTGGTCCAAGTGCTTAAAAAACATCTTGCTCAGGGAACTTAAGCTGAGAACTGAAATTTAGGATACCTGGTTTTGTTTTAGAGATCCCGTCATTTTGAAAATTATATCTAGTAGTCCAGGTGCTAAAAAAACATCTTTCTCAGGGAACTTGAGCTGAGAAATGAAATTTAAGATACCTAGTTGATATTTTAGAAATCTTGTCATTTTGAAAATTATATTTAGTAGTCCAGGTGCTTAAAATACATCTTCCTCAGGGAACTTAAGCTGAAACCTAAAATTTAAGATACCTAGTTCATATTATAGGGATCCCGTCATTTTGAAAAATATATCTAGTAGTCCAGGTGCTTAAAAAACATCTTCCTCAGGGAACTTGAGCTGAGAAATGAAATTTAAGATACCTAGTTGATATTTTAGAAATCTTGTCATTTTGAAAATTATATTTAGTGGTCCAGGTGCTTAAAAATATCTTCCTCAGGAAACTTAAGCTGAGAACTGAAATTTAAGATACCTAGTTCATATTTTAGAAATCTTGTCATTTTGAAAATTATATCTAGTAGTCCAGGTGCTTAAAAAACATCTTCCTCAGGGAATTTAAGCTGAGAACTAAAATTTAAGATACCTAGTTCATATTATAGGGATCCCGTCATTTTGAAAAATATATCTAGTAGTCCAGGTGCTTAAAAAACATCTTCCTCAGGGAACTTGAGCTGAGAAATGAAACTTAAGATACCTAGTTGATATCTTAGAAATCTTGTCATTTTGGAAATTATATTTAGTACTCCAGGTGCTTAAAAAACATCTTCCTCAGGGAACTTGAGCTGAGAACTGAAATTCAAGATACCTAGTTCTTATTTTTGAGATCTTGTCATTTTGAAAATGATATTTAGTACTCCAGGTGCTTAAAAAACATCTTCCTCAGGGAACTTGAGCTGAGAACTGAAATTTAAGATACATGGTATTTTTTAGAGATCCCGTCATTTTGAAAATTATATGTAGTTGTCCAGGTGCTTAAAAAACATCATCCTCAGGGAACTTAGGCTTAGAAGTGAAATTTAATACACCTAGTTCATATTTTAGAGATCTTGTCATATTGAAAGTTATATTTAGTAGTCCAGGTGCTTAAAAAACATCATCCTCAGGGAACTTAGGCTTAGAAGTGAAATTTAATACACCTAGTTCATATTTTAGAGATCTTGTCAATTTGAAAATTATATCTAGTAGTCCAGGTGCTTAAAAAACATCTTCCTCAGGGAATTTAAGCTGAGAACTAAAATTGAAGATACCTAGTACATATTATAGGGATCCCGTCATTTTGAAAAATATATCTAGTAGTCCAGGTGCTTAAAAAACATCTTCCTCAGTGAAATGGAACTAAGAACTGATATTTAAGATACATGGTTCATATTTTAGAGATCTCGTCATTTTGAAAATTATATTTAGTAGTCCAGGTGCTTAAATAACATCTTTCTCAGGGAACTTGAGCTAAGAACTAAAATTTAAGATACCTGGTTTTTTTTTAGAGATCCCGTAATTTTGAAAGTTATATCTAGTAGTCCAGGTGCTTAAAAAACATCTTCCTCAGGGAACTTGAGCTGAGAACTGAAATTTAAGATACCTAGTTGATATTTTAGAGATCTTGTCATATTGAAAATTATATTTAGTTGTCCAAGTGCTTAAAAAACATCTTCCTCAGGGAACTGAAGCTGAGAACTAAAATTTAAGATACCTGGTTTTGTTTTAGAGATCCCGTTATTTTGAAAATTATATCTAGTAGTCCAGGTGCTTAAAAAACCTCTTCCTCAGGGAACTTGAGCTGAGAAATGAAATTTAAGATACCTAGTTGATATTTTAGAAATCTTGTCATTTTGAAAATTATATTTAGTACTCCAGGTGCTTAAAAAACATCTTCCTCAGGGAACTTAAGCTGAGACCTAAAATTTAAGATACCTAGTTCATATTATAGAGATCCCGTCATTTTGAAAATTATATCTAGTAGTCCAGGTGCTTAAAAAACCTCTTCCTCAGGGAACTTGAGCTGAGAAATGAAATTTAAGATACCTAGTTGATATTTTAGAAATCTTGTCATTTTGAAAATTATATTTAGTACTCCAGGTGCTTAAAAAACATCTTCCTCAGAGAACTTGAGCTGAGAACTGAAATTTAAGATACCTAGTTCATATTTTAGAGATCTTGTCATATTGAAAATGATATTTAGTAGTCCAGGTGCTTAAAAACATCTTCCTCAGGGAACTTGAGCTGAGAACTAAAATTTAAGATACCTGGTTTTGTTTTAGAGATCCCGTCATTTTGAAAATTATATCTAGTGGTCCAGGTGCTTAAAAATCTTCTTCCTCAGGGAACTTAAGCTAAGAACTGAAATTTAAGATACCTAGTTGATATTTTAGAGATCTTGTCATATTGGAAATTATATATAGTGGTCCAGGTGCTTAAAAAACATCTTCCTCAGGGAACTTGAGCTGAGAACTGAAATTTAAGATACGTAGTTCATGTTTTAGAAATCTTGTCATTTTGAAAATTATATTTAGTACTTCAGGTGCTTAAAAAACATCTTCCTCAGGGAAATTAAGCTGAGAACAAAAATTTTAGATACTTGGTTCATATTATAGGGATCCCGTCATTTTGAAAAATATATCAAGTCGTCCTGGTGCTTAAAAAACATCTTCCTCAGGAACGTAAGCTGAGAAATGAAACTTAAGATACCTAGTTGATATTTTAGATATCTTGTCATTTTGAAAATTATATTTAGTACTCCAGGTGCTTAAAAAACATCTTCCTCAGAGAACTTGAGCTGAGAACTGAAATTTCAGATACCTAGTTCATATTTTAGAGATCTTGTCATATTGAAAATGATATTTAGTAGTCCAGGTGCTAAAAAAACATCTTTCTCAGGGAACTTGAGCTGAGAACTAAAATTTAAGATACCTGGTTTTGTTTTAGAGATCCCGTCATTTTGAAAGTTATATCTAGTTTCCAGGTGCTTAAAAAACATCTTCCTCAGGGAACTTGAGCTGAGAAATGAAATTTAAGATACCTAGTTGATATTTTAGAGATCTTGTCATATTGAAAATTATATTTAGTGTTCCAAGTGCTTAAAAAACATCTTCCTCAGGGAACTTGAGCTGAGAACTGAAATTTAAGATACCTAGTTGATATTGTAGAAATCTTGTCATTTTGAAAATTATATTTAGTACTCCAGGTGCTTAAAAAACATCTTCCTCAGGGAATTTAAGCTGAGAACTAAAATTTAAGATACCTAGTTCATATTATAGGGATCCCGTCATTTTGAAAAATATATCTAGTAGTCCCGGTGCTTAAAAAACATCTTCCTCAGGGAACTTGAGCTGAGAAATGAAATTTAAGATACCTAGTTGATATTTTAGAAATCTTGTCATTTTCAAAATTATATTTAGTACTCCAGGTGCTTAAAAAACATCTTCCTCAGAGAACTTGAGCTGAGAACTGAAATTTAAGATACCTAGTTCATATTTTAGAGATCTTGTCATATTGAAAATGATATTTAGTAGTCCAGGTGCTTAAAAAACATCTTCCTCAGGGAACTTGAGCTGAGAAATGAAATTTAAGATACCTAGTTGATATTTTAGAAATCTTGTCATTTTGAAAATTATATTTAGTACTCCAGGTGCTTAAAAAACATCTTCATCAGGGAACTTGAGCTGAGAACTAAAATTTAAGATACCTAGTTCATATTATAGGGATCCCGTCATTTTGAAAAATATATTTAGTAGTCCAGGTGCTTAAAAAACATCTTCCTCAGGGAACTTGAGCTGAGAAATGAAATTTAAGATACCTAGTTGATATTTTAGAAATCTTGTCATTTTGAAAATTATATTTAGTACTCCAGGTGCTTAAAAAACATCTTCCTCAGAGAACTTGAGCTGAGAACTGAAATTTAAGATACCTAGTTCATATTTTAGAGATCTTGTCATATTGAAAATGATATTTAGTAGTCCAGGTGCTTAAAAAACATCTTCCTCAGGGAACTTGAGCTGAGAACTAAAATTTAAGATACCTGGTTTTGTTTTAGAGATCCCGTCATTTTGTAAATTATATCTAGTGGTCCAGGTGCTTAAAAAACTTCTTCCTCAGGGAACTTAAGCTAAGAACTGAAATTTAAGATACCTAGTTGATATTTTAGAGATCTTGTCATATTGGAAATTATATTTAGTGGTCCAGGTGCTTAAAAAACATCTTCCTCAGGAAACTTAAGCTGAGAACTGAAATTTAAGATACCTAGTTCATATTTTAGAAATCTTGTCATTTTGAAAATTATATCTAGTAGTCCAGGTGCTTAAAAAACATCTTCCTCAGGGAATTTAAGCTGAGAACTAAAATTTAAGATACCTAGTTCATATTATAGGGATCCCGTCATTTTGAAAAATATATCTAGTAGTCCAGGTGCTTAAAAAACATCTTCCTCAGGGAACTTGAGCTGAGAAATGAAATTTAAGATACCTAGTTCATATTTTAGAAATCTTGTCATGTTGAAAATGATATTTAGTAGTCCAGGTGCTTAAAAAACATCTTCCTCAGGGAACTTGAGCTGAGAACTAAAATTTAAGATACCTGGTTTTGTTTTAGAGATCCCGTCATTTTGAAAATTATATCTAGTGGTCCAGGTGCTTAAAAAACTTCTTCCTCAGGGAACTTAAGCTAAGAACTGAAATTTAAGATACCTAGTTGATATTTTAGAGATCTTGTCATATTGGAAATTATATTTAGTGGTCCAGGTGCTTAAAAAACATCTTCCTCAGGAAACTTAAGCTGAGAACTGAAATTTAAGATATCTAGTTCATATGTTAGAAATCTTGTCATTTTGAAAATTATATCTAGTAGTCCAGGTGCTTAAAAAACACCTTCCTCATGGAATTTAAGCTGAGAACTAAAATTTAAGATACCTAGTTCATATTTTAGAGGTCTTGTCATATTGAAAATGATATTTATTAGTCCTGGTGCTTAAAAAACATCTTCCTCAGGGAACTTGAGCTGAGAAATGAAATTTAAGATACCTAGTTGATATTTTAGAGATCTTGTCATATTGAAAATTATATTTAGTACTCCCTGTGCTTAAAAAATATCTTCCTCAAGGAAATTAAGCCGAGAACTAAAATTTAAGATACGTGGTTTTGTTTTAGAGATCCCGTCATTTTGAAAATTATATCTAGTGGTCCAGGTGCTTAAAAAACTTCTTCCTCAGGGAACTTAAGCTAAGAACTGAAATTTAAGATACCTAGTTGATATTTTAGAGATCTTGTCATATTGGAAATTATATCTAGTAGTCCAGGTGCTTAAAAAACATCTTCCTCAGGGAATTTAAGCTGAGAACTATAATTTAAGATACCTAGTTCATGTTATAGGGATCCCGTAATTTTAAAAATTATATCAAGTCGTCCAGGTGCTTGAAAAACATCTTCCGCAGGGATATTAAGCCGAGAACTAATATTTACGATACCTGGTTTTGTTTTAGTGATCCCGTTATTTTGAAAATTATTTCTGGTAGTCCAGGTGCTTAAAAAACATCTTCCTCCGGGAACTTGAGCTGAGACCTGACAATTAAGATACCTAGTTTATATTTTAGAAATCTTGTCATTTTGAAATATATATTTAGTACTCCAGGAGCTTAAAAAACATCTTCCTCAGAGAACTTAAGCTGACAAACTGAAATTTCAGATACCTAGTTTCGACCGGCAATCGAAAGACCTGGGCTCGAATCCCAGCGCAGTCAAAAGCGTCATTTTTTCCACAAAAAGATTTGCAAATTCTTTACATATTTTAGAGATCTTGTCATATTGAAAATTATATTTAGTGGTCCAAGTGCTTAAAAAACATATTCCTCACGGAACGTAAGCTGAGAAATGAAATTTAAGATACCTAGTTCATATTTTAGAAATCTTGTCATTTTGAAAATTATATTTATTACTCCAGGTGTTTAAAAAACATCTTCCTGAGTAAACTTAAGCTGAGAACTGAAATTTAAGATACCTAGTTCATATTTTAGAAATCTTGTCATTTTGAAAATTATATCTAGTAGTCCAGGTGCTTAAAAAACATCTTCCTCAGGGAATTTAAGCTGAGAACTAAAATTGAAGATACCTAGTACATATTATAGGGATCCCGTCATTTTGAAAAATATATCTAGTAGTCCAGGTGCTTAAAAAACATCTTCTTCAGGGAACTCGAGCTGAGAAATGAAATTTAAGATACCTAGTTGATATTTTAGAAATCTTGTCATTTTGAAAATTATATTTAGTACTCCAGGTGCTTAAAAAACATCTTCCTCAGAGAACTTGAGCTGAGAACTGAAATTTAAGATACCTAGTTCATATTTTAGAGATCTTGTCATATTGAAAATGATATTTAGTAGTCCAGGTGCTAAAAAAACATCTTTCTCAGGGAACTTGAGCTGAGAACTAAAATTTAAGATACCTGGTTTTGTTTTAGAGATCCCGGCATTTTGAAAGTTATATCTAGTAGTCCAGGTGCTTAAAAAACATATTCCTCAGGGAACTTAAAGTGAGAACTGAAATTTAAGATACCTAGTTGATATTTTAGAGATCTTGTCATATTGAAAATTATATTTAGTGGTCCAAGTGCTTAAAAAACATCTTCATCAGGGAACTTAAGCTGAGAACTGAAATTTAAGATACCTGGATTTGTTTTAGAGATCCCGTCATTTTTAAAATTATATCTAGTAGTCCAGGTGCTTAAAAAACATCTTCCTCAGGGAACTTGAGCTGAGAAATGAAATGATACCTAGTTGATATTTTAGAAATCTTGTCATTTTTAAAATTATATCTAGTAGTCCAGGTGCTTAAAAAACTTCTTCCTCAGGGAACTTAAGCTAAGAACTGAAATTTAAGATACCTAGTTGATATTTTAGAGATCTTGTCATATTGGAAATTATATTTAGTACTCCCTGTGCTTAAAAAATATCTTCCTCTAGGAAATTAAGCCGAGAACTAAAATTTAAGATACGTGGTTTTGTTTTAGAGATCCCGTCATTTTGAAAATTATATCTAGTGGTCCAGGTGCTTAAAAAACTTCTTCCTCAGGGAACTTAAGCTGAGAACTGAAATTTAAGATACCTAGTTGATATTTTAGAGATGTTGTCATATTGAAAATTATATTTAGTTGTCCAAGTGCTTAAAAAACATCTTCCTCAGGGAACTGAAGCTGAGAACTGAAATTTAAGATACCTGGTTTTGTTTTAGAGATCCCGTCATTTTGAAAATTATATTTAGTAGTCCAGGTGCTTAAAAAACTTCTTCCTCAGGGAACTTAAGCTAAGAACTGAAATTTAAGATACCTAGTTGATATTTTAGAGATCTTGTCATATTGGAAATTATATTTAGTGGTCCAGGTGCTTAAAAAACATCTTCCTCAGGAAACTTAAGCTGAGAACTGAAATTTAAGATACCTAGTTCAGATGTTAGAAATCTTGTCATTTTGAAAATTATATCTAGTAGTCCAGGTGCTTAAAAAACATCTTCCTCAGGGAATTTAAGCTGAGAACTAAAATTTAAGATACCTAGTTCATATTTTAGAGGTCTTGTCATATTGAAAATGATATTTATTAGTCCTGGTGCTTAAAAAACATCTTCCTCAGGGAACTTGAGCTGAGAAATGAAATTTAAGACTCCTAGTTGATATTTTAGAAATCTTGTCATTTTGAAAATTATATTTAGTACTCCAGGTGCTTAAAAAACATATTCCTCAGGGAACTTGAGCTGAGAACTGAAAGTTAAGATACCTAGTTGATATTTTAGAGATCTTGTCATATTGAAAATTATATTTAGTACTCCCTGTGCTTAAAAAATATCTTCCTCAAGGAAATTAAGCCGAGAACTAAAATTTAAGATACGTGGTTTTGTTTTAGAGATCCCGTCATTTTGAAAATTATATCTAGTGGTCCAGGTGCTTAAAAACTTCTTCCTCAGGGAACTTAAGCTAAGAACTGAAATTTAAGATACCTAGTTGATATTTTAGAGATCTTGTCATATTGGAAATTATATCTAGTAGTCCAGGTGCTTAAAAAACATCTTCCTCAGGGAATTTAGGCTGAGAACTATAATTTAAGATACCTAGTTCATGTTATAGGGATCCCGTAATTTTAAAAATTATATCAAGTCGTCCAGGTGCTTGAAAAACATCTTCCGCAGGGAAATTAAGCTGAGAACAAAAATTTAAGATACCTTGTTTTGTTTTTGAGATCCCGTCATTTTGAAAATTATATCTAGTTGTCCAGGTGTTTAAAAAACTTCTTCCTCATGGAACTTGAGCTGAGACCTGAAATTTAAGATACCTAGTTGATATTTTAGAAATCTTGTCATTTTGAAATATATATTTAGTACTCCAGGAGCTTAAAAAACATCTTCCTCAGAGAACTTAAGCTGACAACTGAAATTTCAGATACCTAGTTTCGACCGGCAATCGAAAGACCTGGGCTCGAATCCCAGCGCAGTCAAAAGCGTCATTTTTTCCACAAAAAGATTTGCAAATTCTTTACATATTTTAGAGATCTTGTCATATTGAAAATTATATTTAGTGGTCCTGGTGCTTAAAAAACATCTTCCTCATGAACGTAAGCTGAGAAATGAAATTTAAGATACCTAGTTGATATTTTAGAAATCTTGTCATTTTGAAAATTATACTTAGTACTCCAGGTGCTTAAAAAACATTTTCTTCAGGGAACTTGAGCTGAGAAATGAAATTTAAGATACCTAGTTGATATTTTAGAAATCTTGTCATTTTGAAAATTATATTTAGTACTCCAGGTGCTTAAAAAACATCTTCCTCAGAGAACTTGAGCTGAGAACTGAAATTTAAGATACCTAGTTCATATTTTAGAGATCTTGTCATATTGAAAATGATATTTAGTAGTCCAGGTGCTAAAAAAACATCTTTCTCAGGGAACTTGAGCTGAGAAATGAAATTTAAGATACCTGGTTTTGTTTTAGAGATCCCGTCATTTTGAAAATTATATCTAGTAGCCCAGGTGCTTAAAAAACATCTTCCTCAGGGAACTTGAGCTGAGAACTGAAATTTAAGATACCTAGTTGATATTTTAGAGATCTTGTCATATTGAAAATTATATTTAGTGGTCCAAGTGCTTAAAAAACATCTTCCTCAGGGAACTTGAGCTGAGAAATGAAATGATACCTAGTTGATATTTTAGAAATCTTGTCATTTTTAAAATTATATCTAGTAGTCCAGGTGCTTAAAAAACTTCTTCCTCAGGGAACTTAAGCTAAGAACTGAAATTTAAGATACCTAGTTGATATTTTAGAGATCTTGTCATATTGAAAATTATATTTAGTAGTCCAGGTGCTTAAAAAACATCTTCCTCATGGAACGTAAGCTGAGAAATGAAATTTAAGATACCTAGTTTATATTTTAGAAATCTTGTCATTTTGAAAATTATATTTAGTACTCCAGGTGCTTAAAAAACATCTTCCTTAGGGAACTTGAGCTGAGAAATGAAATTTAAGATACCTAGTTGATATTTTAGAAATCTTGTCATTTTGAAAATTATATTTAGTACTCCAGGTGCTTAAAAAACATCTTCCTCAGAGAACTTGAGCTGAGAACTGAAATTTAAGATACCTAGTTCATATTTTAGAGATCTTGTCATATTGAAAATGATATTTAGTAGTCCAGGTGCTTAAAAAACATCTTCCTCAGAGAACTTGAGCTGAGAACTGAAATTTAAGATACCTAGTTCATATTTTAGAGATCTTGTCATTTTGAAAATGATATTTAGTAGTCCAGGTGCTTAAAAAACATCTTTCTCAGGGAACTTAAGCTGAGAACTGAAATTTAGGATACCTGGTTTTGTTTTAGAGATCCCGTCATTTTTAAAATTATATCTAGTAGTCCAGGTGCTTAAAAAACATCTTCCTCAGGGAACTTGAGCTGAGAAATGAAATGATACCTAGTTGATATTTTAGAAATCTTGTCATTTTTAAAATTATATCTAGTAGTCCAGCTGCTTAAAAAACTTCTTCCTCAGGGAACTTAAGCTAAGAACTGAAATTTAAGATACCTAGTTGATATTTTAGAGATCTTGTCATATTGGAAATTATATTTAGTACTCCCTGTGCTTAAAAAATATCTTCCTCAAGGAAATTAAGCCGAGAACTAAAATTTAAGATACGTGGTTTTGTTTTAGAGATCCCGTCATTTTGAAAATTATATCTAGTGGTCCAGGTGCTTAAAAAACTTCTTCCTCAGGGAACTTCAGCTAAGAACTGAAATTTAAGATACCTAGTTGATATTTTAGAGATCTTGTCATATTGAAAATTATATTTAGTGGTCCAAGTGCTTAAAAAACATCTTCCTCAGGGAACTTAAGCTGAGAACTGAAATTTAGGATACCTGGTTTTGTTTTAGAGATCCCGTCATTTTTAAAATTATATCTAGTAGTCCAGGTGCTTAAAAAACTTCTTCCTCAGGGAACTTAAGCTAAGAACTGAAATTTAAGATACCTAGTTGATATTTTAGAGATCTTGTCATATTGGAAATTATATTTAGTGGTCCAGGTGCTTAAAAAACATCTTCCTCAGGAAACTTAAGCTGAGAACTGAAATTTAAGATACCTAGTTCATATTTTAGAGGTCTTGTCATATTGAAAATGATATTTATTAGTCCTGGTGCTTAAAAAACTTCTTCCTCAAGGAACTTGAGCTGAGACCTGAAATTTAAGATACCTAGTTGATATTTTAGAAATCTTGTCATTTTGAAATATATATTTAGTACTCCAGGTGCTTAAAAAACATCTTCCTCAGGGAACTTAAACTGAGAACTGAAATTTAAGGTACCTAGTTGATATTTTAGAGATCTTGTCATATTGAAAATTATATTTAGTGGTCCAAGTGCTTAAAAAACATCTTCATCAGGGAACTTAAGCTGAGAACTGAAATTTAGGATACCTGGTTTTGTTTTAGAGATCCCGTCATTTTTAAAATTATATCTAGTAGTCCAGGTGCTTAAAAAACATCTTCCTCAGGGAACTTGAGCTGAGAAATGAAATGATACCTAGTTGATATTTTACAAATCTTGTCATTTTTAAAATTATATCTAGTAGTCCAGGTGCTTAAAAAACTTCTTCCTCAGGGAACTTAAGCTAAGAACTGAAATTTAAGATACCTAGTTGATATTTTAGAGATCTTGTCATATTGGAAATTATATTTAGTACTCCCTGTGCTTAAAAAATATCTTCCTCAAGGAAATTAAGCCGAGAACTAAAATTTAAGATACGTGGTTTTGTTTTAGAGATCCCGTCATTTTGAAAATTATATCTAGTGGTCCAGGTGCTTAAAAAACTTCTTCCTCAGGGAACTTAAGCTAAGAACTGAAATTTAAGATACCTAGTTGATATTTTAGAGATCTTGTCATATTGAAAATTATATTTAGTAGTCCAAGTACCTAAAATACATCTTCCTCATGGAACTTAAGCTGAGAACTGAAATTTCGGATACCTAGTTCATATTTTAGAAATCTTGTCATTTTGAAAATTATATTTAGTACTCCAGGTGCTTAAAAAACATCTTCCTCAGAGAACTTGAGCTGAGAACTGAAATTTAAGATACCTAGTTCATATTTTAGAGATCTTGTCATATTGACAATTATATTTAGTGGTCCAAGTGCTTAAAAAACATCTTCATCAGGGAACTTAAGCTGAGATCTGAAATTTAGGATACCTGGTTGATATTTTAGAGATCTTGTCATATTGAAAATTATATTTAGTGGTCCAAGTGCTTAAAAAACATCTTCATCAGGGAACTTAAGCTGAGAACTGAAATTTAGGATACCTGGTTTTGTTTTAGAGATCCCGTCATTTTGAAAGTTATATCTAGTAGTCCAGGTGCTTAAAAAACATCTACCTCAGGGAACTTAAACTGAGAACTGAAATTTAAGATACCTAGTTGATATTTTAGAGATCTTGTCATATTGAAAATTATATTTAGTGGTCCAAGTGCTTAAAAAACATCTTCATCAGGGAACTTAAGCTGAGAACTGAAATTTAGGATACCTGGTTTTGTTTTAGAGATCCCGTCATTTTTAAAATTATATCTAGTAGTCCAGGTGCTTAAAAAACATCTTCCTCAGGGAACTTGAGCTGAGAAATGAAATGATACCTAGTTGATATTTTAGAAATCTTGTCATTTTTAAAATTATATCTAGAATTCCAGGTGCTTAAAAAACATCTTCCTCAGGGAACTTAAGCTCAGAACTGAAATATAAGATACCTAGTTGATATTTTAGAGATCTTGTCATATTGGAAATTATATTTAGTACTCCCTGTGCTTAAAAAATATCTTCCTCAAGGAAATTAAGCCGAGAACTAAAATTTAAGATACGTGGTTTTGTTTTAGAGATCCCGTCATTTTGAAAATTATATCTAGTGGTCCAGGTGCTTAAAAAACTTCTTCCTCAGGGAACTTCAGCTAAGAACTGAAATTTAAGATACCTAGTTGATATTTTAGAGATCTTGTCATATTGAAAATTATATTTAGTGGTCCAAGTGCTTAAAAAACATCTTCCTCAGGGAACTTAAGCTGAGAACTGAAATTTAGGATACCTGGTTTTGTTTTAGAGATCCCGTCATTTTTATAATTATATCTAGAATTCCAGGTGCCTAAAAAACTTCTTCCTCAGGGAACTTAAGCTCAGAACTGAAATATAAGATACCTAGTTGATATTTTAGAGATCTTGTCATATTGGAAATTATATTTAGTGGTCCAGGTGCTTAAAAAACATCTTCCTCAGAGAACTTGAGCTGAGAACTGAAATTTAAGATACCTAGTTCATATTTTAGAGATCTTGTCATATTGAAAATGATATTTAGTATTCCAGGTGCTAAAAAAACATCTTTCTCAGGGAACTTGAGCTGAGAACTAATATTTAAGATACCTGGTTTTGTTTTAGAGATCCCGTCATTTTGAAAGTTATATCTAGTAGTCCAGGTGCTTAAAAAACATCTTCCTCAGGGAACTTAAACTGAGAACTGAAATTTAAGATACCTAGTTGATATTTTAGAGATCTTGTTATATTGAAAATTATATTTAGTGGTCCAAGTGCTTAAAAAACATCTTCCTCAGGGAACTTGAGCTGAGAAATGAAATGATACCTAGTTGATATTTTAGAAATCTTGTCATTTTTAAAATTATATCTAGTAGTCCAGGTGCTTAAAAAACTTCTTCCTCAGGGAACTTAAGCTAAGAACTGAAATTTAAGATACCTAGTTGATATTTTAGAGATCTTGTCATATTGAAAATTATATTTAGTGGTCCAAGTGCTTAAAAAACATATTCCTCACGGAACGTAAGCTGAGAACTGAAATTTAAGATACCTAGTTCATATTTTAGAAATCTTGTCATTTTGAAAATTATATTTATTACTCCAGGTGCTTAAAAAACATCTTCCTCAGGGAACTTGAGCTGAGAAATGAAATTTAAGATACCTAGTTGATATTGTAGAAATCTTGTCATTTTGAAAATTATATTTAGTACTCCAGGTGCTTAAAAAACATCTTCCTCAGAGAACTTGAGCTGAGAACTGAAATTTAAGATACCTAGTTCATATTTTAGAGATCTTGTCATATTGAAAATGATATTTAGTAGTCCAGGTGCTTAAAAAACATCTTCCTCAGAGAACTTGAGCTGAGAACTGAAATTTAAGATACCTAGTTCATATTTTAGAGATCTTGTCATTTTGAAAATGATATTTAGTAGTCCAGGTGCTTAAAAAACATCTTTCTCAGGGAACTTGGGCTGAGAAATGAAATTTAGGATACCTGGTTTTGTTTTAGAGATCCCGTCATTTTTAAAATTATATCTAGTAGTCCAGGTGCTTAAAAAACATCTTCCTCAGGGAACTTGAGCTGAGAAATGAAATGATACCTAGTTGATATTTTAGAAATCTTGTCATTTTTAAAATTATATCTAGTAGTCCAGGTGCTTAAAAAACTTCTTCCTCAGGGAACTTAAGCTAAGAACTGAAATTTAAGATACCTAGTTGATATTTTAGAGATCTTGTCATATTGGAAATTATATTTAGTACTCCCTGTGCTTAAAAAATATCTTCCTCAAGGAAATTAAGCCGAGAACTAAAATTTAAGATACGTGGTTTTGTTTTAGAGATCCCGTCATTTTGAAAATTATATCTAGTGGTCCAGGTGCTTAAAAAACTTCTTCCTCAGGGAACTTCAGCTAAGAACTGAAATTTAAGATACCTAGTTGATATTTTAGAGATCTTGTCATATTGAAAATTATATTTAGTGGTCCAAGTGCTTAAAAAACATCTTCCTCAGGGAACTTAAGCTGAGAACTGAAATTTAGGATACCTGGTTTTGTTTTAGAGATCCCGTCATTTTTAAAATTATATCTAGTAGTCCAGGTGCTTAAAAAACTTCTTCCTCAGGGAACTTAAGCTAAGAACTGAAATTTAAGATACCTAGTTGATATTTTAGAGATCTTGTCATATTGGAAATTATATTTAGTGGTCCAGGTGCTTAAAAACATCTTCCTCAGGAAACTTAAGCTGAGAACTGAAATTTAAGATACCTAGTTCATATTTTAGAGGTCTTGTCATATTGAAAATGATATTTATTAGTCCTGGTGCTTAAAAAACATCTTCCTCAGGGAACTTGAGCTGAGAAATGAAATTTAAGATACCTAGTTGATATTTTAGAAATCTTGTCATTTTGAAAATTATATTTAATACTCCAGGTGCTTAAAAAACATATTCCTCAGGGAACTTGAGCTGAGAACTGAAAATTGAGATAGCTAGTTAATATTATAGAGATCTTGTCAAATTGAAAATTATATTTAGTACTCCCTGTGCTTAAAAAATATCTTCCTCAAGGAAATTAAGCCGAGAACTAAAATTTAAGATACGTGGTTTTGTTTTAGAGATCCCGTCATTTTGAAAATTATATCTAGTGGTCCAGGTGCTTAAAAAACTTCTTCCTCAGGGAACTTAAGCTAAGAACTGAAATTTAAGATACCTAGTTGATATTTTAGAGATCTTGTCATATTGGAAATTATATCTAGTAGTCCAGGTGCTTAAAAAACATCTTCCTCAGGGAATTTAAGCTGAGAACTAAAATTTAAGATACCTAGTTCATATTATAGGGATCCCGTAATTTTAAAAATTATATCAAGTCGTCCAGGTGCTTAAAAAACATCTTCCTCAGGGAACTTGAGCTGAGAACTGAAAATTAGGATAGCTAGTTTATATTATAGAGATCTTGTCATATTGAAAATTATATTTAGTACTCCCTGTGCTTAAAAAATATCTTCCTCAAGGAAATTAAGCCGAGAACTAAAATTTAAGATACGTGGTTTTGTTTTAGAGATCCCGTCATTTTGAAAATTATATCTAGTGGTCCAGGTGCTTAAAAAACTTCTTCCTCAGGGAACTTAAGCTAAGAACTGAAATTTAAGATACCTAGTTGATATTTTAGAGATCTTGTCATATTGGAAATTATATCTAGTAGTCCAGGTGCTTAAAAAACATCTTCCTCAGGGAATTTAAGCTGAGAACTAAAATTTAAGATACCTAGTTCATATTATAGGGATCCCGTAATTTTAAAAATTATATCAAGTCGTCCAGGTGCTTGAAAAACATCTTCCTCAGGGAAATTAAGCCGAGAACTAAAATTTAAGATACCTGGTTTTGTTTTAGAGATCCCGTCATTTTGAAAATTATATCTAGTGGTCCAGGTGCTTAAAAAACTTCTTCCTCAAGGAACTTGAGCTGAGACCTGAAATTTAAGATACCTAGTTGATATTTTAGAAATCTTGTCATTTTGAAATATATATTTAGTACTCCAGGTGCTTAAAAAACATCTTCCTCAGGGAACTTAAACTGAGAACTGAAATTTAAGGTACCTAGTTGATATTTTAGAGATCTTGTCATATTGAAAATTATATTTAGTGGTCCAAGTGCTTAAAAAACATCTTCATCAGGGAACTTAAGCTGAGAACTGAAATTTAGGATACCTGGTTTTGTTTTAGAGATCCCGTCATTTTTAAAATTATATCTAGTAGTCCAGGTGCTTAAAAAACATCTTCCTCAGGGAACTTGAGCTGAGAAATGAAATGATACCTAGTTGATATTTTAGAAATCTTGTCATTTTTAAAATTATATCTAGTAGTCCACGTGCTTAAAAAACTTCTTCCTCAGGGAACTTAAGCTAAGAACTGAAATTTAAGATACCTAGTTGATATTTTAGAGATCTTGTCATATTGGAAATTATATTTAGTACTCCCTGTGCTTAAAAAATATCTTCCTCAAGGAAATTAAGCCGAGAACTAAAATTTAAGATACGTGGTTTTGTTTTAGAGATCCCGTCATTTTGAAAATTATATCTAGTGGTCCAGGTGCTTAAAAAACTTCTTCCTCAGGGAACTTAAGCTAAGAACTGAAATTTAAGATACCTAGTTGATATTTTAGAGATCTTGTCATATTGAAAATTATATTTAGTAGTCCATGTACCTAAAATACATCTTCCTCAGGGAACTTAAGCCGAGAACTGAAATTTATGATACCTAGTTCATATTTTAGAAATCTTGTCATTTTGAAAATTATATTTAGTACTCCAGGTGCTTAAAAAACATCTTCCTCAGAGAACTTGAGCTGAGAACTGAAATTTAAGATACCTAGTTCATATTTTAGAGATCTTGTCATGTTGAAAATTATATTTAGTGGTCCAAGTGCTTAAAAAACATCTTCATCAGGGAACTTAAGCTGAGATCTGAAATTTAGGATACCTGGTTGATATTTTAGAGATCTTGTCATATTGAAAATTATATTTAGTGGTCCAAGTGCTTAAAAACATCTTCATCAGGGAACTTAAGCTGAGAACTGAAATTTAGGATACCTGGTTTTGTTTTAGAGATCCCGTCATTTTGAAAGTTATATCTAGTAGTCCAGGTGCTTAAAAAACATCTACCTCAGGGAACTTAAACTGAGAACTGAAATTTAAGATACCTAGTTGATATTTTAGAGATCTTGTCATATTGAAAATTATATTTAGTGGTCCAAGTGCTTAAAAAACATCTTCATCAGGGAACTTAAGCTGAGAACTGAAATTTAGGATACCTGGTTTTGTTTTAGAGATCCCGTCATTTTTAAAATTATATCTAGTAGTCCAGGTGCTTAAAAAACATCTTCCTCAGGGAACTTGAGCTGAGAAATGAAATGATACCTAGTTGATATTTTAGAAATCTTGTCATTTTTAAAATTATATCTAGTAGTCCAGGTGCTTAAAAAACTTCTTCCTCAGGGAACTTAAGCTAAGAACTGAAATTTAAGATACCTAGTTGATATTTTAGAGATCTTGTCATATTGGAAATTATATTTAGTACTCCCTGTGCTTAAAAAATATCTTCCTCAAGGAAATTAAGCCGAGAACTAAAATTTAAGATACGTGGTTTTGTTTTAGAGATCCCGTCATTTTGAAAATTATATCTAGTGGTCCAGGTGCTTAAAAAACTTCTTCCTCAGGGAACTTCAGCTAAGAACTGAAATTTAAGATACCTAGTTGATATTTTAGAGATCTTGTCATATTGAAAATTATATTTAGTGGTCCAAGTGCTTAAAAAACATCTTCCTCAGGGAACTTAAGCTGAGAACTGAAATTTAGGATACCTGGTTTTGTTTTAGAGATCCCGTCATTTTTAAAATTATATCTAGTAGTCCAGGTGCTTAAAAAACTTCTTCCTCAGGGAACTTAAGCTAAGAACTGAAATTTAAGATACCTAGTTGATATTTTAGAGATCTTGTCATATTGGAAATTATATTTAGTAGTACAGGTGCTTAAAAAACATCTTCCTCAGAGAACTTGAGCTGAGAACTGAAATTTAAGATACCTAGTTCATATTTTAGAGATCTTGTCATATTGAAAATGATATTTAGTATTCCAGGTGCTAAAAAAACATCTTTCTCAGGGAACTTGAGCTGAGAACTAAAATTTAAGATACCTGGTTTTGTTTTAGAGATCCCGTCATTTTGAAAGTTATATCTAGTAGTCCAGGTGCTTAAAAAACATCTTCCTCAGGGAACTTAAACTGAGAACTGAAATTTAAGATACCTAGTTGATATTTTAGAGATCTTGTCATATTGAAAATTATATTTAGTGGTCCAAGTGCTTAAAAAACATCTTCCTCAGGGAACTTGAGCTGAGAAATGAAATGATACCTAGTTGATATTTTAGAAATCTTGTCATTTTTAAAATTATATCTAGTAGTCCAGGTGCTTAAAAAACTTCTTCCTCAGGGAACTTAAGCTAAGAACTGAAATTTAAGATACCTAGTTGATATTTTAGAGATCTTGTCATATTGAAAATTATATTTAGTGGTCCAAGTGCTTAAAAAACATATTCCTCACGGAACGTAAGCTGAGAAATGAAATTTAAGATACCTAGTTGATATTTTAGAAATCTTGTCATTTTGAAAATTATATTTAGTACTCCAGGTGCTTAAAAAACATCTTCCTTAGGGAACTTGAGCTGAGAAATGAAATTTAAGATACCTAGTTGATATTTTAGAAATCTTGTCATTTTGAAAATTATATTTAGTACTCCAGGTGCTTAAAAAACATCTTCCTCAGAGAACTTGAGCTGAGAACTGAAATTTAAGATACCTAGTTCATATTTTAGAGATCTTGTCATATTGAAAATGATATTTAGTAGTCCAGGTGCTTAAAAAACATCTTCCTCAGAGAACTTGAGCTGAGAACTGAAATTTAAGATACCTAGTTCATATTTTAGAGATCTTGTCATTTTGAAAATGATATTTAGTAGTCCAGGTGCTTAAAAAACATCTTTCTCAGGGAACTTAAGCTGACAACTGAAATTTAGGATACCTGGTTTTGTTTTAGAGATCCCGTCATTTTTAAAATTATATCTAGTAGTCCAGGTGCTTAAAAAACATCTTCCTCAGGGAACTTGAGCTGAGAAATGAAATGATACCTAGTTGATATTTTAGAAATCTTGTCATTTTTAAAATTATATCTAGTAGTCCAGGTGCTTAAATAACTTCTTCCTCAGGGAACTTAAGCTAAGAACTGAAATTTAAGATACCTAGTTGATATTTTAGAGATCTTGTCATATTGGAAATTATATTTAGTACTCCCTGTGCTTAAAAAATATCTTCCTCAAGGAAATTAAGCCGAGAACTAAAATTTAAGATACGTGGTTTTGTTTTAGAGATCCCGTCATTTTGAAAATTATATCTAGTGGTCCAGGTGCTTAAAAAACTTCTTCCTCAGGGAACTTCAGCTAAGAACTGAAATTTAAGATACCTAGTTGATATTTTAGAGATCTTGTCATATTGAAAATTATATTTAGTGGTCCAAGTGCTTAAAAAACATCTTCCTCAGGGAACTTAAGCTGAGAACTGAAATTTAGGATACCTGGTTTTGTTTTAGAGATCCCGTCATTTTTAAAATTATATCTAGTAGTCCAGGTGCTTAAAAAACTTCTTCCTCAGGGAACTTAAGCTAAGAACTGAAATTTAAGATACCTAGTTGATATTTTAGAGATCTTGTCATATTGGAAATTATATTTAGTGGTCCAGGTGCTTAAAAAACATCTTCCTCAGGAAACTTAAGCTGAGAACTGAAATTTAAGATACCTAGTTCATATTTTAGAGGTCTTGTCATATTGAAAATGATATTTATTAGTCCTGGTGCTTAAAAAACATCTTCCTCAGGGAACTTGAGCTGAGAAATGAAATTTAAGATACCTAGTTGATATTTTAGAAATCTTGTCATTTTGAAAATTATATTTAATACTCCAGGTGCTTAAAAAACATATTCCTCAGGGAACTTGAGCTGAGAACTGAAAGTTAAGATACCTAGTTGATATTTTAGAGATCTTGTCATATTGAAAATTATATTTAGTACTCCCTGTGCTTAAAAAATATCTTCCTCAAGGAAATTAAGCCGAGAACTAAAATTTAAGATACGTGGTTTTGTTTTAGAGATCCCGTCATTTTGAAAATTATATCTAGTGGTCCAGGTGCTTAAAAAACTTCTTCCTCAGGGAACTTAAGCTCAGAACTGAAATTTGAGATACCTAGTTCATATTTTAGGGATCTTGTCATATTGTCAGTTATATTTAGTAGTCCACGTGCTTAAAAAACATCTTCCTCAGGGAATTTAAGCCGAGAACTGAAATTTGAGATACCTAGTTCATATTATAGGGATCCCGTAATTTTAAAAATTATATCAAGTCGTCCAGGTGCTTGAAAAACATATTCCTCAGGGAACTTGAGCTGAGAACTGAAAGTTAAGATACCTAGTTGATATTTTAGAGATCTTGTCATATTGAAAATTATATTTAGTACTCCCTGTGCTTAAAAAATATCTTCCTCAAGGAAATTAAGCCGAGAACTAAAATTTAAGATACGTGGTTTTGTTTTTAGAGATCCCGTCATTTTGAAAATTATATCTAGTGGTCCAGGTGCTTAAAAAACTTCTTCCTCAGGGAACTTAAGCTAAGAACTGAAATTTAAGATACCTAGTTGATATTTTAGAGATCTTGTCATATTGGAAATTATATCTAGTAGTCCAGGTGCTTAAAAAACATCTTCCTCAGGGAATTTAAGCTGAGAACTAAAATTTAAGATACCTAGTTCATATTATAGGGATCCCGTAATTTTAAAAATTATATCAAGTCGTCCAGGTGCTTGAAAAACATCTTCCTCAGGGAAATTAAGCCGAGAACTAAAATTTAAGATACCTGGTTTTGTTTTAGAGATCCCGTCATTTTGAAAATTATATCTAGTGGTCCAGGTGCTTAAAAAACTTCTTCCTCAAGGAACTTGAGCTGAGACCTGAAATTTAAGATACCTAGTTGATATTTTAGAAATCTTGTCATTTTGAAATATATATTTAGTACTCCAGGTGCTTAAAAAACATCTTCCTCAGGGAACTTAAACTGAGAACTGAAATTTAAGGTACCTAGTTGATATTTTAGAGATCTTGTCATATTGAAAATTATATTTAGTGGTCCAAGTGCTTAAAAAACATCTTCATCAGGGAACTTAAGCTGAGAACTGAAATTTAGGATACCTGGTTTTGTTTTAGAGATCCCGTCATTTTTAAAATTATATCTAGTAGTCCAGGTGCTTAAAAAACATCTTCCTCAGGGAACTTGAGCTGAGAAATGAAATGATACCTAGTTGATATTTTAGAAATCTTGTCATTTTTAAAATTATATCTAGTAGTCCAGGTGCTTAAAAACTTCTTCCTCAGGGAACTTAAGCTAAGAACTGAAATTTAAGATACCTAGTTGATATTTTAGAGATCTTGTCATATTGGAAATTATATTTAGTACTCCCTGTGCTTAAAAAATATCTTCCTCAAGGAAATTAAGCCGAGAACTAAAATTTAAGATACGTGGTTTTGTTTTAGAGATCCCGTCATTTTGAAAATTATATCTAGTGGTCCAGGTGCTTAAAAAACTTCTTCCTCAGGGAACTTAAGCTAAGAACTGAAATTTAAGATACCTAGTTGATATTTTAGAGATCTTGTCATATTGAAAATTATATTTAGTGGTCCAAGTGCTTAAAAAACATCTTCCTCAGGGAACTTAAGCTGAGAACTGAAATTTAGGATACCTAGTTCATATTTTAGAAATCTTGTCATTTTGAAAATTATATCTAGTAGTCCAGGTGCTTAAAAAACATCTTCCTCAGGGAATTTAAGCTGAGAACTAAAATTGAAGATACCTAGTACATATTATAGGGATCCCGTCATTTTGAAAAATATATCTAGTAGTCCAGGTGCTTAAAAAACATCTTCTTTAGGGAACTTGAGCTGAGAAATGAAATTTAAGATACCTAGTTGATATTTTAGAAATGTTGTCATTTTGAAAATTATATTTAGTACTCCAGGTGCTTAAAAAACATCTTCCTCAGAGAACTTGAGCTGAGAACTGAAATTTAAGATACCTAGTTCATATTTTAGAGATCTTGTCATATTGACAATTATATTTATTGGTCCAAGTGCTTAAAAAACATCTTCATCAGGGAAATTAAGCTGAGATCTGAAATTTAGGATACCTGGTTGATATTTTAGAGATCTTGTCATATTGAAAATTATATTTAGTGGTCCAAGTGCTTAAAAAACATCTTCATCAGGGAACTTAAGCTGAGAACTGAAATTTAGGATACCTGGTTTTGTTTTAGAGATCCCGTCATTTTGAAAGTTATATCTAGTAGTCCAGGTGCTTAAAAAACATCTACCTCAGGGAACTTAAACTGAGAACTGAAATTTAAGATACCTAGTTGATATTTTAGAGATCTTGTCATATTGAAAATTATATTTAGTGGTCCAAGTGCTTAAAAAACATCTTCATCAGGGAACTTAAGCTGAGAACTGAAATTTAGGATACCTGGTTTTGTTTTAGAGATCCCGTCATTTTTAAAATTATATCTAGTAGTCCAGGTGCTTAAAAAACATCTTCCTCAGGGAACTTGAGCTGAGAAATGAAATGATACCTAGTTGATATTTTAGAAATCTTGTCATTTTTAAAATTATATCTAGTAGTCCAGGTGCTTAAAAAACTTCTTCCTCAGGGAACTTAAGCTAAGAACTGAAATTTAATTTACCTAGTTGATATTTTAGAGATCTTGTCATATTGGAAATTATATTTAGTACTCCCTGTGCTTAAAAAATATCTTCCTCAAGGAAATTAAGCCGAGAACTAAAATTTAAGATACGTGGTTTTGTTTTAGAGATCCCGTCATTTTGAAAATTATATCTAGTGGTCCAGGTGCTTAAAAAACTTCTTCCTCAGGGAACTTCAGCTAAGAACTGAAATTTAAGATACCTAGTTGATATTTTAGAGATCTTGTCATATTGAAAATTATATTTAGTGGTCCAAGTGCTTAAAAAACATCTTCCTCAGGGAACTTAAGCTGAGAACTGAAATTTAGGATACCTGGTTTTGTTTTAGAGATCCCGACATTTTTAAAATTATATCTAGTAGTCCAGGTGCTTAAAAAACTTCTTCCTCAGGGAACTTAAGCTAAGAACTGAAATTTAAGATACCTAGTTGATATTTTAGAGATCTTGTCATATTGGAAATTATATTTAGTGGTCCAGGTGCTTAAAAAACATCTTCCTCAGGAAACTTAAGCTGAGAACTGAAATTTAAGATACCTAGTTCATATTTTAGAGGTCTTGTCATATTGAAAATGATATTTATTAGTCCTGGTGCTTAAAAAACATCTTCCTCAGGGAACTTGAGCTGAGACCTGAAATTTAAGATACCTAGTTGATATTTTAGAAATCTTGTCATTTTGAAATATATATTTAGTGGTCCAAGTGCTTAAAAAACATCTTCCTCAGGGAACTTAAGCTGAGAACTGAAATTTAGGATACCTGGATTTGTTTTAGAGATCCCGTCATTTTTAAAATTATATCTAGTAGTCCAGGTGCTTAAAAAACTTCTTCCTCAGGGAACTTAAGCTAAGAACTGAAATTTAAGATACCTAGTTGATATTTTAGAGATCTTGTCATATTGGAAATTATATTTAGTGGTCCAGGTGCTTAAAAAACATCTTCCTCAGGAAACTTATGCTGAGAACTGAAATTTAAGATACCTAGTTCATATTTTAGAGGTCTTGTCATATTGAAAATGATATTTATTAGTCCTGGTGCTTAAAAAACTTCTTCCTCAGGGAACTTAAGCTAAGAACTGAAATTTAAGATACCTAGTTGATATTTTAGAGATCTTGTCATATTGGAAATTATATTTAGTGGTCCAGGTGCTTAAAAAACATCTTCCTCAGGAAACTTAAGCTGAGAACTGAAATTTAAGATACCTAGTTCATATTTTAGAGGTCTTGTCATATTGAAAATGATATTTATTAGTCCTGGTGCTTAAAAAATATCTTCCTCAAGGAAATTAAGCCGAGAACTAAAATTTAAGATACGTGGTTTTGTTTTAGAGATCCCGTCATTTTGAAAATTATATCTAGTGGTCCAGGTGCTTAAAAAACTTCTTCCTCAGGGAACTTAAGCTAAGAACTGAAATTTAAGATACCTAGTTGATATTTTAGAGATCTTGTCATATTGGAAATTATATCTAGTAGTCCAGGTGCTTAAAAACATCTTCCTCAGGGAATTTAAGCTGAGAACTAAAATTTAAGATACTTGGTTCATATTATAGGGATCCCGTAATTTTAAAAATTATATCAAGTCGTCCAGGTGCTTGAAAAACATATTCCTCAGGGAACTTGAGCTGAGAACTGAAAGTTAAGATACCTAGTTGATATTTTAGAGATCTTGTCATATTGAAAATTATATTTAGTACTCCCTGTGCTTAAAAAATATCTTCCTCAAGGAAATTAAGCCGAGAACTAAAATTTAAGATACGTGGTTTTGTTTTAGAGATCCCGTCATTTTGAAAATTATATCTAGTGGTCCAGGTGCTTAAAAAACTTCTTCCTCAGGGAACTTAAGCTAAGAACTGAAATTTAAGATACCTAGTTCATATTTTAGGGATCTTGTCATATTGTCAGTTATATTTAGTAGTCCACGTGCTTAAAAAACATCTTCCTCAGGGAATTTAAGCCGAGAACTAAAATTTGAGATACCTAGTTCATATTATAGGGATCCCGTAATTTTAAAAATTATATCAAGTCGTCCAGGTGCTTGAAAAACATCTTCCTCAGGGAAATTAAGCCGAGAACTAAAATTTAAGATACCTGGTTTTGTTTTAGAGATCCCGTCATTTTGAAAATTATATCTAGTGGTCCAGGTGCTTAAAAAACTTCTTCCTCAAGGAACTTGAGCTGAGACCTGAAATTTAAGATACCTAGTTGATATTTTAGAAATCTTGTCATTTTGAAATATATATTTAGTACTCCAGGAGCTTAAAAAACATCTTCCTCAGAGAACTTAAGCTGACAACTGAAATTTCAGATACCTAGTTTCGACCGGCAATCGAAAGACCTGGGCTCGAATCCCAGCGCAGTCAAAAGCGTCATTTTTTCCACAAAAAGATTTGCAAATTCTTTACATATTTTAGAGATCTTGTCATATTGAAAATTATATTTAGTGGTCCAAGTGCTTAAAAAACATATTCCTCACGGAACGTAAGCTGAGAAATGAAATTTAAGATACCTAGTTCATATTTTAGAAATCTTGTCATTTTGAAATTTATATTTAGTACTCCAGGTGCTTAAAAAGCATCTTCCTCAGGGAATTTAAGCCGAGAACTAAAGTTTAAGATACCTGGTTTTGTTTTACTGATCCCGTTATTTTGAAAATTATATCTGGTAGTCCAGGTGCTTAAAAAACATCTTCCTCAGGGAACTTGAGCTGTGAACTAAAATTTAAGATACCTGGTTTTGTTTTAGAGATCCCGTCATTTTGAAAATTATATCTAGTAGTCCAGGTGCTTAAAAAACATCTTCCTCAGGGAACTTGAGCTGAGACCTGACAATTAAGATACCTAGTTGATATTTTAGAAATCTTGTCATTTTGAAAAATTATATTTAGTACTCCAGGTGCTTAAAAAACATTTTCCTCAGGGAAGTTGAGCTGAGAACTGAAATTTAAGATTCCTAGTTCATATTTTAGAAATCTTGTCATTTTGAAGATTATATTTAGTACTCTAGGTGCTTAAAAAACATCTTCCTCAGGGAACTTGAGCTGAGAAATGAAATTTAAGATACCTAGTTGATATTTTAGAAATCTTGTCACTTTGAAAATTATATTTAGTACTCCAGGTGCTTAAAAAACATCTTCCTCAGAGAACTTAAGCTGACAACTGAAATTTCAGATACCTAGTTGATATTTTAGAAATCTTGTCATTTTGAAAGAGATCTTCCTGTGGAGAAAGAGATGTCGGACGCCTGTGTAGCTCAGTGGTTAGAGCAGTCGACCGGCAATCGAAAGACCTGGGCTCGAATCCCAGCGCAGTCGAAAGCGTCATTTTTTCCACAGAAAGATTTTCAAATTCTTTAAATATTGAATTTATTTGCATTATTCGCGATATAAGAGTTTGAAATTGTCTACGAGGACACCGGGCGACAACGTATCCTATCTGAGACGCGACTAGTGATCCTCCGTTAATGTAGGCAGTGACAAATTTTCAAACTCAACTAAGTAATTGGGAATCATTAACAGCCGCAAGGCTGAGCCACTCGGCGATATCAGGAGATCTTCCTGTGGAGAAAGAGATGTCGGACGCCTGTGTAGCTCAGTGGTTAGAGCAGTCGACCGGCAATCGAAAGACCTGGGCTCGAATCCCAGCGCAGTCGAAAGCGTCATTTTTTCCACAGAAAGATTTTCAAATTCTTTAAATATTATATTTAGTACTCCAAGTGCCTAAAATACATCTTCGTCAGGGAACTTAAGCTGAGAACTGCAATTTACGATACCTAGTTCATATTTTAGAGATCTTGTCATTTTGAAGATTATATTTAGTACTCTAGGTGCTTAAAAAACATCTTCCTCAGGGAACTTGAGCTGAGAAATGAAATTTAAGATACCTAGTTGATATTTTAGAAATCTTGTCACTTTGAAAATTATATTTAGTACTCCAGGTGCTTAAAAAACATCTTCCTCAGAGAACTTAAGGTGAAAACTGAAATTTCAGATACCTAGTTCATATTATAGAGATCCCGTAATTTTAAAAATTATATCAAGTCTTCCTGGTGCTTAAAAAACATCTTCCTCAGGGAAATTAAGCCGAGAACTGAAATTTAAGATAACTAGTTCATATTTTAGAAATCTTGTCATTTTGAAAATTATATCTAGTAGTCCAGGTGCTTAAAAAACATCTTCCTCAGGGAATTTAAGCTGAGAACTGAAATTTAAGATACCTAGTACATATTATAGGGATCCCGTCATTTTGAAAAATATATCTAGTAGTCCAGGTGCTTAAAAAACATCTTCTTTAGGGAACTTGAGCTGAGAAATGAAATTTAAGATACCTAATTGATATTTTAGAAATCTTGTCATTTTGAAAATTATATTTAGTACTCCAGGTGCTTAAAAAACATCTTCCTCAGAGATCTTGAGCTGAGAACTGAAATTTAAGATACCTAGTTCATATTTTAGAGATCTTGTCATGTTGAAAATGATATTTAGTACTCCAGGTGCTTAAAAAACATCTTCCTCAGAGAACTTAAGGTGAAAACTGAAATTTCAGATACCTAGTTCATATTATAGAGATCCCGTAATTTTAAAAATTATATCAAGTCGTCCTGGTGCTTAAAAACATCTTCCTCAGGGAAATTAAGCCGAGAACTGAAATTTAAGATAACTAGTTCATATTTTAGAAATCTTGTCATTTTGAAAATTATATCTAGTAGTCCAGGTGCTTAAAAAACATCTTCCTCAGGGAATTTAAGCTGAGAACTGAAATTTAAGATACCTAGTTCATATTTTAGAAATCATGTCATTCCGAAAATTATATCTAATAGTCCAGGTGCTTAAAAAACATCGTCCTCAGGGAATTTAAGCTGAGAACTAAAATTTAAGATACCTAGTTCATATTATAGGAATCCCGTAATTTTAAAAATTATATCAAGTCGTCCAGGTGCTTCAAAAACATCTTCCTCAGTAAACTTAAGCTGAGAACTGAAATTTAAGATACCTAGTTCATATTTTAGAAATCTTGTCATTTTGAAAATTATATCTAGTAGTCCAGGTGCTTAAAAAACATCTTCCTCAGGGAATTTAAGCTGAGAACTAAAATTGAAGATACCTAGTACATATTATAGGGATCCCGTCATTTTGAAAAATATATCTAGTAGTCCAGGTGCTTAAAAAACATCTTCTTTAGCGAACTTGAGCTGAGAAATGACATTTAAGATACCTAGTCTATATTTTAGAAATCTTGTCATTTTGAAAATTATATTTAGTACTCCAGGTGCTTAAAAAACATAGTCCTCCGAGAACTTTAGCTGAGAACTGTAATTTATTATTACTTGTTCATATTTTAGATATCTTGTCATATTGAAAATTATATTTAGTAGTCCAGGTGCTTAAAAAACATCTTTCTCAGGGAACTTGGGCTGAGAAATAAAATTTAAGATACCTGGTTTTGTTTTAGAGATCCCGTCATTTTGAAAGTTATACCTAGTAGTCCAGGTGCTTAAAAAACATCTTCCTCAGGGAACTTAAACTGAGAACTGAAATTTTACATACCTAGTTTATATTTTAGAGATCTTGTCATATTGAAAATTATAATTAGTGGCCCAAGTGCTTTAAAAACATCTTCCTCAGGGAACTTAAGCTGAGAACTGAAATTTAGGATACCTGGTTTTGTTTTAGAGATCCCGTCATTTTTAAAATTATATCTAGTAGTCCAGGTGCTAAAAAAACATCATCCTCAGGGAACTTGAGCTGAGAAATGAAATTTAAGATAACTAGTTGATATTTTAGAAATCTTGTCATGTTGAAAATGATATTTAGTAGTCCAGGTGCTTAAAAAACATCTTCCTCAGGGAACTGAAGCTGAGAACTAAAATTTAAGATACCTAGTTCATATTTTAGAGATCTTGTCATTTGAAAATGATATTTAGTACTCCAGGTGCTTAAAAAACATCTTCCTCAGGGAACTTAAGGTGAAAACTGAAATTTCAGATACCTAGTTCATATTATAGAGATCTTGTCATTTTGAAAATTATATTTTGTATTCCAGGTGCATAAAAAACATCTTCCTCAGGAAACTTAAGATGAGAACTGACAATTAAGATACCCAGTTTATATTGCAGAGATCCCGTCATTTTGAAAATTATATCTAGTAGTCCAGGTGCTCAAAAAACATCTCCTCAGGGAACTGAAGCCGAGAACTAAAATTTAAGATACCTAGTTCATATTATAGGGATCCCGTCATTTTGAAAAATATATCTAGTAGTCCAGGTGCTTAAAAAACATCTTCCTCAGGGAACTTGAGCTGAGAAATGAAATTTAAGACACCTAGTTGATATTTTAGAAATCTTGTCATTTTGAAAATTATATTTAGTACTCCAGGTGCTTAAAAAACATCTTCCTCAGAGAACTTGAGCTGAGAACTGAAATTTAAGATACCTAGTTCATATTTTAGAGATCTTGTCATGTTGAAAATGATATTTAGTAGTCCAGATGCTTAAAAAACATCTTCCTCAGGGAACTTGAGGTGAGATCTAAAATTTAAGATACCTGGTTTTGTTTTAGAGATCCCGTCACTTTGAAAGTTATATCTAGTAGTCCAGGTGCTTAAAAAGTATCTTCGTCAGGGAACTTAAGCTGAGAACTGAAATTTAAGATACCTAGCTCATATTTTAGAGATCTTGTCACATTGTAAGTTATATTTAGTAGTCCAGGTGCTTAAAAAACATCTTCCTCAGGGAACTTGAGCTGAGAACTGAAATTTAAGATACGTAGTTCATGTTTTAGAAATCTTGTCATTTTGAAAATTATATTTAGTAGACCAGGTGCTTAAAAAACATCTTCCTCAGGGAATTTAAGCTGAGAACTGAAATTTAAGATACCTAGTTCATATTATAGGGATCCCGTCATTTTGAAAAATATATCTAGTAGTCCAGGTGCTTAAAAAACATCTTCCTCAGGGAACTTGAGCTGAGAAATGAAATTTAAGATACCTAGTTGATATTTTAGAAATCTTGTCATTTTGAAATATATATTTAGTACTCCAGGAGCTTAAAAAACATCTTCCTCAGAGAACTTAAGCTGACAACTGAAATTTCAGATACCTAGTTTCGACCGGCAATCGAAAGACCTGGGCTCGAATCCCAGCGCAGTCAAAAGCGTCATTTTTTCCACAAAAAGATTTGCAAATTCTTTACATATTTTAGAGATCTTGTCATATTGAAAATTATATTTAGTGGTCCAAGTGCTTAAAAAACATATTCCTCACGGAACGTAAGCTGAGAAATGAAATTTAAGATACCTAGTTCATATTTTAGAAATCTTGTCATTTTGAAAATTATATTTAGTACTCCAGGTGTTTAAAAAACATCTTCCTCAGAGAACTTGAGCTGAGACCTGAAGTTTAAGATACCTAGTTTATATTTTAGAGATCTTGTCATATTGAAAATGATATTTAGTAGTCCAGGTGCTTAAAAAAAATCTTCCTCAGGGAACTTGAGCTGAGAACTGAAATTTAAGATACCTGGTTTTTTTTAGAGATCCCGTCATTTTGAAAATTATATCTAGTAGTCCAGGTGCTTAAAAAAAATCTTCCTCAGGGAACTTAAGCTGAGAACTGAAATTTAAGATACCTAGTTCATATTTTAGAGATCTTCTCATATTGGCAGTTATATGTAGTAATCCAGGTGCTTAAAAAACATCTTCCTCAGGGAACTTAAGCTTAGAAATGAAATTTGAGATACCTAGTTCATATTTTAGAAATCTTGTCACATTGAAAGTTATATTTAGTAGTCCAGGTGCTTAAAAAACATCTTCCTCAGGGAAATTAATCCGAGAACTGAAATTTAAGATACCTCATTCATATTTTAGAGGTCCCGTCATTTTAAAAATTATATCTAGTAGTCCAGGTGCTTAAAAAACATCTTCCTCAGGGAACTTGAGCTGAGAAATGAAATTTAAGATACCTGGTTTATATTTTAGAAATCTTGTCATTTTGAAAATTATATCTAGTAGTCCAGGTGCTTAAAAAACATCTTACTTAGGGAACTTAAGCTGAGAACTAAAATTTAAGATACCTAGTTCATATTATAGGGATCCCGTCATTTTGAAAAATATATCTAGTAGTCCAGGTGCTTAAAAAACATCTTCCTCAGGGAACTTGAGCTGAGAAATGAAATTTAAGATACCTAGTTGATATTTTAGAAATCTTGTCATTTTGAAAATTATATTTAGTACTCCAGGTGCTTAAAAAACATCTTCCTCAGAGAACTTGAGCTGAGAACTGAAATTTAAGATACCTAGTTGATATTTTAGAGATCTTGTCATATTGAAAATTATATTTAGTGCTCCAAGTGCTTAAAAAACATCTTCCTCAGGGAACTTAAGCTGAGAACTGAAATTTAAGATACCTGGATTTGTTTTAGAGATCCCGTCATTTTTAAAATTATATCTAGTAGTCCAGGTGCTTAAAAAACATCTTCCTCAGAGAACTTAAGCTGAGAACTGAAATTTCAGATACCTAGTTCATATTATAGGGATCCCGTAATTTTAAAAATTATATCTAGTAGTCCAGGTGCTTAAAAAACATCTTCCTCAGGGAACTTGAGCTGAGAAATGAAATTTAAGATACCTAGTTGATATTTTAGAAATCTTGTCATTTTGAAAATTATATTTAGTACTCCAGGTGCTTAAAAAACATCTTCCTCAGAGAACTTGAGCTGAGAACTGAAATTTAATACACCTAGTTCATATTTTATAGATCTTGTCATATTGAATGTTATATTTAGTAGTCCAGGTGATTAAAAAACAACTTCCTCAGGGAACTTGAGCTGAGAACTGAAATTTAAGATACCTGGTTTTGTTTTAGAGATCCCGTCATTTTGAAAATTATATCTAGTGGTCCAGGTGCTTAAAAAACTTCTTCCTCAGGGAACTTAAGCTAAGAACTGAAATTTAAGATACCTAGTTGATATTTTAGAGATCTTGTCATATTGGAAATTATATTTAGTGGTCCAGGTGCTTAAAAAACATCTTCCTCAGGAAACTTAAGCTGAAAACTGAAATTTAAGATACGTAGTTCATGTTTTAGAAATCTTGTCATTTTGAAAATTATATTTAGTACTTCAGGTGCTTAAAAAACATCTTCCTCAGGGAAATTAAGCCGAGAACTGAAAATTAAGATACCTAGTTGATATTTTAGAGATCTTTTCATATTGGAAATTATATTTAGTGGTCCAGGTGCTTAAAAAACATCTTCCTCAGGAAACTTAAGCTGAGAACTGAAATTTAAGATACCTAGTTCATATTTTAGAAATATTGTCATTTTGAAAATTATATCTAGTAGTCCAGGTGCTTAAAAAACATCTTCCTCAGGGAATTTAAGCTGAGAACTAAAATTTAAGATACCTAGTTCATATTATAGGGATCCCGTCATTTTGAAAAATATATCTAGTAGTCCAGGTGCTTAAAAAACATCTTCCTCAGGGAACTTGAGCTGAGAAATGAAATTTAAGATACCTAGTTGATATTTTAGAAATCTTGTCATTTTGAAATATATATTTAGTTCTCCAGGAGCTTAAAAAACATCTTCCTCAGAGAACTTGAGCTGAGAACTGAAATTTAAGATACCTAGTTCATATTTTAGAGATCTTGTCATATTGAAAATGATATTTAGTAGTCCAGGTGCTAAAAAAACATCTTTCTCAGGGAACTTAAGCTGACAACTGAAATTTCAGATACCTAGTTCATATTTTAGAAATCTTGTCATTTTGAAAATTATATCTAGTAGTCCAGGTGCTTAAAAAACATCTTCCTCAGGGAATTTAAGCTGAGAACTAAAATTTAAGATACCTAGTTCATATTATAGGGACCCCGTCATTTTGAAAAATATATCTAGTAGTCCAGGTGCTTAAAAAACATCTTCCTCAGGGAACTTGAGCTGAGAAATGAAATTTAAGATACCTAGTTGATATTTTAGAAATCTTGTCATTTTGAAAATTATATTTAGTACTCCAGGTGCTTAAAAAACATCTTCCTCAGAGAACTTGAGCTGAGAACTGAAATTTAAGATACCTAGTTCATATTTTAGAGATCTTGTCATATTGAAAATGATATTTAGTAGTCCAGGTGCTTAAAAAACATCTTCCTCAGAGAACTTGAGCTGAGAAATGAAATTTAAGATACCTAGTTCATATTTTAGAAATCTTGTCATTTTGAAAATTATATCTAGTAGTCCAGGTGCTTAAAAAACATCTTCCTCAGGGAATTTAAGCTGAGAACTAAAATTTAAGATACCTAGTTCATATTATAGGGACCCCGTCATTTTGAAAAATATATTTAGTAGTCCAGGTGCTTAAAAAACATCTTCCTCAGGGAACTTGAGCTGAGAAATGAAATTTAAGATACCTAGTTCATATTTTAGAAATCTTGTCATTTTGAAAATTATATTTAGTACTCCAGGTGCTTAAAAAACATCTTCCTCAGAGAACTTAAGCTGACAACTGAAATTTCAGATATCTAGTTCATATTTTAGAGATCTTGTCACATTGAAAATTATATTTAGTGGTCCAGGTGCTTAAAAAACATCTCCCTCAGGAAACTTAAGCTGAAAACTGAAATTTAAGATACCTAGTTCATATTTTAGAAATCTTGTCATTTTGAAAATTATATCAAGTCGTCCAGGTGCTTAAAAAACATCTTCCTCAGGGAACTTAAGCTGAGAACTGAAATTTAAGATACCTCGTTGATATTTTAGAGATCTTTTCATATTGGAAATTATATTTAGTGGTCCAGGTGCTTAAAAAACATCTTCCTCAGGAAACTTAAGCTGAGAACTGAAATTTAAGATACCTAGTTCATATTTTAGAAATATTGTCATTTTGAAAATTATATCTAGTAGTCCAGGTGCTTAAAAAACATCTTCCTCAGGGAATTTAAGCTGAGAACTAAAATTTAAGATACCTAGTTCATATTATAGGGATCCCGTCATTTTGAAAAATATATCTAGTAGTCCAGGTGCTTAAAAAACATCTTCCTCAGGGAACTTGAGCTGAGAAATGAAATTTAAGATACCTAGTTGATATTTTAGAAATCTTGTCATTTTGAAATATATATTTAGTACTCCAGGTGCTTAAAAAACATCTTCCTCAGAGAACTTAAGCTGACAACTGAAATTTCAGATACCTAGTTCATATTTTAGAGATCTTGTCATGTTGAAAATGATATTTAGTAGTCCAGGTGCTAAAAAAACATCTTTCTCAGGGAACTTAAGCTGACAACTGAAATTTCAGATACCTAGTTCATATTTTAGAAATCTTGTCATTTTGAAAATTATATCTAGTAGTCCGGGTGCTTAAACAACATCTTCCTCAGGGAACTTGATTTGAGAAATGAAATTTAAGATACCTAGTTCATATTATAGGGACCCCGTCATTTTGAAAAATATATCTAGTAGTCCAGGTGCTAAAAAAACATCTTCCTCAGGGAACTTGAGCTGAGAAATGAAATTTAAGATACCTAGTTGATATTTTAGAAATCTTGTCATTTTGAAAATTATATTTAGTACTCCAGGTGCTTAAAAAACATCTTCCTCAGAGAACTTGAGCTGAGAACTGAAATTTAAGATACCTAGTTCATATTTTAGAGATCTTGTCATATTGAAAATGATATTTAGTAGTCCAGGTGCTTAAAAAACATCTTCCTCAGGGAACTTGAGCTGAGAACTGAAATTTAAGATACCTAGTTCATATTTTAGAAATCTTGTCATTTTGAAAATTATATCTAGTAGTCCAGGTGCTTAAAAAACATCTTCCTCAGGGAATTTAAGCTGAGAACTAAAATTTAAGATACCTAGTTCATATTATAGGGACCCCGTCATTTTGAAAATTATATCTAGTAGTCCAGGGGCTTAGAAAACATCTTCCTCAGGGAACTTGAGCTGAGAAATGAAATTTAAGATACCTAGTTGATATTTTAGAAATCTTGTCATTTTGAAAATTATATTTAGTACTCCAGGTGCTTAAAAAACATCTTCCTCAGAGAACTTAAGCTGACAACTGAAATTTCAGATACCTAGTTCATATTTTAGAGATCTTGTCATGTTGAAAATGATATTTAGTGGTCCAGGTGCTTAAAAAACATCTCCCTCAGGAAACTTAAGCTGAGAACTGAAATTTAAGATACCTAGTTCATATTTTAGAAATCTTGTCATTTTGAAAATTATATCTAGTAGTCCAGGTGCTTAAAAAACATCTTCCTCAGGGAATTTAAGCTGAGAACTGAAATTTAAGATACCTAGTTGATATTTTAGAGATCTTTTCATATTGGAAATTATATTTAGTGGTCCAGGTGCTTAAAAAACATCTTCCTCAGGAAACTTAAGCTGAGAACTGAAATTTAAGATACCTAGTTCATATTTTAGAAATCTTGTCATTTTGAAAATTATATCTAGTAGTCCAGGTGCTTAAAAAACATCTTCCTCAGGGAATTTAAGCTGAGAACTGAAATTTAAGATACCTAGTTGATATTTTAGAGATCTTTTCATATTGGAAATTATATTTAGTGGTCCAGGTGCTTAAAAAACATCTTCCTCAGTAAACTTAAGCTGAGAACTGAAATTTAAGATACCTAGTTCATATTTTAGAAATCTTGTCATTTTGAAAATTATATCTAGTAGTCCAGGTGCTTAAAAAACATCTTCCTCAGGGAACTTGAGCTGAGAACTGAAATTTAAGATACCTAGTTGATATTGTAGAGAACCCGTCATTTTGAAAGTAATATCTATTATTCTAGGTGCTTAAAAAACATCTTCCTCAGGGAACTTGAGCTGAGAAATGAAATTTCAGATACCTAGTTCATATTTTAGAGATCTTGTCATATTGAAAATGATATTTAGTAGTCCAGGTGCTTAAAAAACATCTTCCTCAGGAACGTAAGCTGAGAAATGAAATTTAAGATACCTAGTTCATATTTTAGAGATCTTGTCATGTTGAAAATGATATTTAGTAGTCCAGGTGCTTAAAAAACATCTTCCTCAGAGAACTTGAGCTGAGAACTGAAATCTAAGATACCTAGTTCATATTTTAGAAATCTTGTCATTTTGAAAATTATATCTAGTAGTCCAGGTGCTTAAAAAACATCTTCCTCAGGGAATTTAAGCTGAGAACTAAAATTTAAGATACCTAGTTCATATTATAGGGACCCCGTCATTTTGAAAAATATATCTAGTAGTCCAGGTGCTCAAAAAACATCTTCCTCAGGGAACTTGAGCTGAGAAATGAAATTTAACATACCTAGTTGATATTTTAGAAATCTTGTCATTTTGAAAATTATATTTAGTACTCCAGGAGCTTAAAAAACATCTTCCTCAGAGAACTTAAGCTGAAAACTGAAATTTCAGATACCTAGTTCATATTTTAGAGATCTTGTCATGTTGAAAATGATATTTAGTGGTCCAGGTGCTTAAAAAACATCTTCCTCAGGAAACTTAAGCTGAGAACTGAAATTTAAGATACCTAGTTCATATTTTAGAAATCTTGTCATTTTGAAAATTATATCTAGTAGTCCAGGTGCTTAAAAAACATCTTCCTCAGGGAATTTAAGCTGAGAACTAAAATTTAAGATACCTAGTTCATATTATAGGGACCCCGTCATTTTGAAAAATGATATTTAGTAGTCCAGGTGCTAAAAAAACATCTTTCTCAGGGAACTTGAGCTGAGAAATGAAATTTAAGATACCTAGTTGATATTTTAGAAATCTTGTCATTTTGAAAATTATATTTAGTACTCCAGGTGCTTAAAAAACATCTTCCTCAGAGAACTTGAGCTGAGAACTGAAATTTATGATACCTAATTCATATTTTAGAGATCTTGTCATGTTGAAAATGATATTTAGTAGTCCAGGTGCTTAAAAAACATCTTCCTCAGAGAACTTGAGCTGAGAACTGAAATCTAAGATACCTAGTTCATATTTTAGAAATCTTGTCATTTTGAAAATTATATCTAGTAGTCCAGGTGCTTAAAAAACATCTTCCTCAGGGAATTTAAGCTGAGAACTAAAATTTAAGATACCTAGTTCATATTATAGGGACCCCGTCATTTTTAAAAATATATCTAGTAGTCCAGGTGCTCAAAAAACATCTTCCTCAGGGAACTTGAGCTGAGAAATGAAATTTAAGATACCTAGTTGATATTTTAGAAATCTTGTCATTTTGAAAATTATATTTAGTACTCCAGGTGCTTAAAAAACATCTTCCTCAGAGAACTTAAGCTGACAACTGAAATTTCAGATACCTAGTTCATATTTTAGAGATCTTGTCATTTTGAAAATGATATTTAGTGGTCCAGGTGCTTAAAAAACATCTTCCTCAGGAAACTTAAGCTGAGAACTGAAATTTAAGATACCTAGTTCATATTTTAGAAATCTTGTCATTTTGAAAATTATATCTAGTAGTCCAGGTGCTTAAAAAACATCTTCCTCAGGGAATTTAAGCTGAGAACTAAAATTTAAGATACCTAGTTCATATTATAGGGACCCCGTCATTTTGAAAAATATATCTAGTAGTCCCGGTGCTTAAAAAACATCTTCCTCAGGGAACTTGAGCTGAGAAATGAAATTTAAGATACCTAGTTGATATTTTAGAAATCTTGTCATTTTGAAAATTATATTTAGTACTCCAGGTGCTTAAAAAACATCTTCCTCAGAGAACTTGAGCTGAGAACTGAAATTTAAGATACCTAGTTCATATTTTAGAGATCTTGTCATATTGAAAATGATATTTAGTAGTCCAGGTGCTTAAAAAACATCTTCCTCAGGGAACTTGAGCTGAGAACTAAAATTTAAGATACCTGGTTTTGTTTTAGAGATCCCGTCATTTTGAAAATTATATCTAGTCGTCCAGGTACTTAAAAAACATCTTCCTCAGGAAACTTAAGCTGAGAACTAAAATTTAAGATACCTAGTTCATATTTTAGAGATCTTGTCATTTTGAAAATTATATCTAGTAGTCCAGGTGCTTAAAAAACATCTTCCTCAGGGAACTTAATCTGAGAACTGAAATTTATGATACCTAGTTGATATTTTAGAGATCTTTTCATATTGGAAATTATATCTAGTAGTCCAGGCGCTTAAAAAACATCTTCCTCAGAAAAGTTAAGCTGAGAACGGAAATTTAAGATACCTAGTTCATATTTTAGAAATCTTGTCATTTTGAAAATTATATTTAGTACTCCAGGTGTTTAAAAAACATCTTCCTCAGAGAACTTGAGCTGAGACCTGAAGTTTAAGATACCTAGTTCATATTTTAGAGATCTTGTCATATTGAAAATGATATTTAGTAGTCCAGGTGCTTAAAAAACATCTTCCTCAGGGAACTTGAGCTGAGAACTGAAATTTAAGATACCTGGTTTTGTTTTAGAGATCCCGTCATTTTGAAAATTATATCTAGTTGTCCATGTGCTTAAAAAACTTCTTCCTCAGGGAACTTAAGCTAAGAACTGAAATTTAAGATACCTAGTTGATATTTTAGAGATCTTGTCATATTGGAAATTATATTTAGTGGTCCAGGTGCTTAAAAAATATCTTCCTCAGGAAACTTAAGCTGAGAACTGAAATTTAAGATACCTAGTTCATATTTTAGAAATCTTGTCATTTTGAAAATTATATCTAGTAGTCCAGGTGCTTAAAAAACATCTTCCTCAGGGAATTTAAGCTGAGAACTAAAATTTAAGATACCTAGTTCATATTATAGGGATCCCGTCATTTTGAAAATTATATCTGGTAGTCCAGGTGCTTAAAAAACATCTTCCTCAGGGAACTTGAGCTGAGAAATGAAATTTAAGATACCTAGTTTATATTTTAGATATGTTGTCATATTTAAATTTATATTTAGTCGTCCTTGTGCTTAAAAAACATCTTCCTCAGGGAGCTTGAGCTGAGTACTGAAATTTAAGATACCTAGTTCATATTTTAGAGATCTTGTCATATTGAAAATGATATTTAGTAGTCCAGGTGCTTAAAAAACATCTTTCTCAGGGAACTTGAGCTGAGAAATGAAATTTAAGATACCTAGTTGATATTTTAGAAATCTTGTCATTTTGAAAATTATATTTAGTACTCCAGGTGCTTAAAAAACATCTTCCTCAGGGATATTAAGCCGAGAACTAATATTTAAGATACCTAGTTCATATTTTAGAGATCTTGTCATATTGAGAATGATATTTAGTAGTCCAGGTGCTTAAAAAACATCTTCCTCAGGTAACTTGAGCTGAGAAGTGAAATTTGAGATACCTAGTTCATATTTTAGAGATCTTGTCTTTTTGAAAATTATATTTAGTAGTCCAGGTGCTTAAAAAACATCTTCCTCAGGGAATTTAAGCTGAGAACTAAAAATTAAGATACCTAGTTCATATTTTAGAGATCCCATCATTTTGAAAATTATATTTAGTAGTCCAGGTGCTTAAAAAACATCTTCCTCAGGGAACTTAAGCTGACAACTGAAATTTCAGATACCTAGTTCATATTTTAGAAATCTTGTCATTTTGAAAATTATATCTAGTAGTCCGGGTGCTTAAACAACATCTTCCTCAGGGAACTTGATTTGAGAAATGAAATTTAAGATACCTAGTTGATATTTTAGAAATCTTGTCATTTTGAAAATTATATCTAGTAGTCCAGATGCTTAAAAAACATCTTCCTCAGGGAACTTGAGGTGAGATCTAAAATTTAAGATACCTGGTTTTGTTTTAGAGATCCCGTCATTTTGAAAAATATATCTAGTAGTCCAGGTGCTTAAAAAACATCTTCCTCAGGAAACCTAAGCTGAGAAATGAAATTTAAGATACCTAGTTGATATTTTAGAAATCTTGTCATTTTGAAAATTATATTTAGTACTCCAGGTGCTTAAAAAACATCTTCCTCAGAGAACTTGAGCTGAGAACTGAAATTTAAGATACCTAGTTCATATTTTAGAGATCTTGTCATATTGAAAATGATATTTAGTAGTCCAGGTGCTTAAAAAACATCTTCCTCAGGGAACGTGAGCTGAGAACTGAAATTTAAGATACCTAGTTCATATTGTAGAGAACCCGTCATTTTGAAAGTAATATCTATTATTCCAGGTGCTTAAAAAACATCTTCCTCAGGGAACTTGAGCTGAGAACTGAAATTTAAGATACCTAGTTTATATTTTAGAAATCTTGTCATTTTGAAATATATATTTAGTACTCCAGGTGCTTAAAAAACATCTTCCTCAGGAAACTTAAGCTGAGAACTGAAATTTAAGATACCTAGTTCATATTTTAGAAATCTTGTCATTTTGAAAATTATATCTAGTAGTCCAGGTGCTTAAAAAACATCTTCCTCAGGGAATTTAAGCTGAGAACTGAAATTTAAGATACCTAGTTGATATTTTAGAGATCTTTTCATACTGAAAGTTATATTTAGTAGTCCAGGTGCTTAAAAAACATCCTCCTCATGGAACTTAGGCTTAGAAGTGAAATTTAATATACCTAGTTCATGTTTTAGAAATCTCGTCATTTTGAAAATTATATTTATTAGTCCAGGTGCTTAAAAAACATCTTCCTCAGGGAACTTGAGCTGAGACCTGAAGTTTAAGATACCTAGTTCATATTTTAGAGATCTTGTCATATTGAGAATGATATTTAGTAGTCCAGGTGCTTAAAAAACATCTTCCTCAGGGAACTTGAGCTGAGAACTAAAATTTAAGATACCTAGTTCATGTTTTAGAAATCTCGTCATTTTGAAAAATATATCTAGTGGTCCAGGTGCTTAAAAAACTTCTTCCTCAGGGAACTTAAGCTAAGAACTGAAATTTAAGATACCTAGTTGATATTTTAGAGATCTTGTCATATTGGAAATTATATTTAGTGGTCCAGGTGCTTAAAAAATATCTTCCTCAGGAAACTTAAGCTGAGAACTGAAATTTAAGATACCTAGTTCATATTTTAGAAATCTTGTCATTTTGAAAATTATATCTAGTAGTCCAGGTGCTTAAAAAACATCTTCCTCAGGGAATTTAAGCTGAGAACTAAAATTTAAGATACCTAGTTCATATTATAGGGATCCCGTCATTTTGAAAAATATATCTAGTAGTCCAGGTGCTTAAAAAACATCTTCCTCAGGGAACTTGAGCTGAGAAATGAAATTTAAGATACCTGGTGGATATTTAAGAAATCTTGTCAGGTGGCACATTAAATTTAGTACTCCAGGTGCTTAAAAAACATCTCCCTCAGAGAACTTGAGCTGAGAACTGAAATTTAAGATACCTAGTTCATATTTTAGAGATCTTGTCATGTTGAAAATGATATTTAGTAGTCCAGGTGCTTAAAAAACATCTTCCTCAGGGAACTTGAGCTGAGAAATGAAATTTAAGATACCTAGTTGATATTTTAGAAATCTTGTCTTTTTGAAAATTATATTTAGTAGTCCAGGTGCTTAAAAAACATCTTCCTCAGGGATATTAAGCCGAGAACTAATATTTAAGATACCTAGTTCATATTTTAGAGATCTTGTCATATTGAGAATGATATTTAGTAGTCCAGGTGCTTAAAAAACATCTTCCTCAGGGAACTTGAGCTGAGAACTGAAATTTAAGATACCTAGTTGATATTTTAGAAATCTTGTCTTTTTGAAAATTATATTTAGTAGTCCAGGTGCTTAAAAAACATCTTCCTCAGGGAATTTAAGCTGAGAACTAAAATTTAAGATACCTAGTTCATATTATAGGGATCCCGTCATTTTGAAAAATATATGTAGTAGTCCAGGTGCTTAAAAAACATCTTCCTCAGGGAACTTGAGCTGAGAACTGAAATTTAAGATACCTAGTTCATATTTTAGAAATCTCGTCATTTTGAAAATTATATTTAGTAGTCCAGGTGCTTAAAAAACATCTTCCTCAGGGAACTTGAGCTGAGAACTGACAATTAAGATACCTAGTTCATATTTTAGAAATCTTGTCATTTTGAAAATTATATCTAGTAGTCCAGGTGCTTAAAAAACATCTTCCTCAGGGAATTTAAGCTGAGAACTAAAATTTAAGATACCTAGTTCATATTATAGTGATCCCGTTATTTTGAAAATTATATCTAGTAGTCCAGGTTCTCAAAAAACATCTCCTCAGGGAACTGAAGCCGAGAACTGAAATTTAAGATACCTAGTTCATATTTTAGAGATCTTGTCATATTGGATGTTATATTTAGTAGTCCAGGTGCTTAAAAAACATCTTCCTGAGGGAACTTGAGCTGAGAACTAAAATTTAAGATACCTAGTTCATATTATAGGGATCCCGTCATTTTGAAAAATATATCTAGTGGTCCAGGTGCTTAAAAAACTTCTTCCTCAGGGAACTTAAGCTAAGAACTGAAATTTAAGATACCTAGTTGATATTTTAGAGATCTTGTCATATTGGAAATTATATTTAGTGGTCCAGGTGCTTAAAAAATATCTTCCTCAGAGAACTTAAGCTGAAAACTGAAATTTAAGATACCTAGTTCATATTTTAGAAATCTTGTCATTTTGAAAATTATATCAAGTCGTCCAGGTGCTTAAAAAACATCTTCCTCAGGGAACTTAAGCTGAGAACTAAAATTTAAGATACCTAGTTCATATTATAGGGATCCCGTCATTTTGAAAAATATATCTAGTAGTCCAGGTGCTTAAAAAGCATCTTCCTCAGGGAACTTGAGCTGAGAAATGAAATTTAAGATACCTAGTTGATATTTTAGAAATCTTGTCATTTTGAAAATTATTTTTAGTACTCCAGGTGCTTAAAAAACATCTTCCACAGAGAACTTGAGCTGAGACCTGAAATTTAAGATACCTAGTTCATATTTTAGAGATCTTGTCATATAGAAAATGAGATTTAGTAGTCCAGGTGCTTAAAAAACATCTTCCTCAGGGAACTTGAGCTGAGAAATGAAATTTAAGATACCTAGTTGATATTTTAGAAATGTTGTCATTTTGAAATGTATAGTAAGTAGTCCAGGTGCTTAAAAAACATCTTCCTCAGGGATATTAAGCCGAGAACTAATATTTAAGATACCTAGTTCATATTTTAGAGATCTTGTCATATTGAGAATGATATTTAGTAGTCCAGGTGCTTAAAAAACATCTTCCTCAGGGAACTTGAGCTGAGAACTGAAATTTAAGATACCTAGTTTATATTTTAGAAATCTTGTCATTTTGATAATTATATTTAGTACTCCAGCTGCTTAAAAAACATCTTCCTCAGGGAATTTAAGCTGAGAACTAAAATTTAAGATACCTAGTTCATATTATAGGGATCCCGTCATTTTGAAAAATATATCTAGTAGTCCAGGTTCTTAAAAAACATCTTCCTCAGGGAACTTGAGCTGAGAACTAAAGTTTAAGATACCTGGTTATGTTTTAGAAATCTTGTCATTTTGAAAATTATATCTAGTAGTCCAGGTGCTAAAAAAACATCTTCCTCAGGGAACTTGAGCTGAGAACTAAAGTTTAAGATACCTGGTTATTTTTTCGAAATCTTGTCATTTTGATAATTATATCTAGTAGTCCAGGTGCTTAAAATACATCTTCCTCAGAGAATTTAAGCCGAGAACTGAAATTTAAGATACCTAGTTCATATTTTAGAGATCTTGTCATTTTGAAAATTATATCTAGTAGTCCAGGTGCTTAAAAAACATCTTTCTCAGGGAATTTAAGCTGAGAACTAAAATTTAAGATACCTAGTTCATATTATAGGGATCCCGTCATTTTGAAAAATATATCTAGTAGTCCAGGTGCTTAAAAAACATCTTCCTCAGGAAACTTAAGCTGAGAACTGAAATTTAAGATACCTAGTTCATATTTTAGAAATCTTGTCATTTTGAAAATTATATCTAGTAGTCCAGGTGCTTAAAATACATCTTCCTCAGAGAATTTAAGCAGAGAACTGAAATTTAAGATAACTAGTTTATATTATAGGGATCCCGTCATTTTGAAAAATATATCTAGTAGTCCAGGTGCATAAAAAACATCTTCCTCACGGAACGTGAGCTGAGAAATGAAATTTCAGATACCTGGTTTTGTTTTAGAGATCCCGTCATTTTGAAAATTATATCTAGTAGTCCAGGTGCTTAAAAAACATCTTCCTCAGGGAACTTAAGCTGAGAACTAAAATTTAAGATACCTAGTTCATATTTTAGAAATCTTGTCATTTTGAAAATTATATCTAGTAGTCCAGGTGCTTAAAAAACATCTTCCTCAAGGAATTTAAGCTGAGAACTAAAATTTAAGATACCTAGTTCATATTATAGGGATCCCGTTATTTGGAAAATTATATCTATTAGTCCAGGTGCTTAAAAAACATCTTCCTCAGGGAACTTGAGCTGAGAAAAGAAATTTAAGATACCTAGTTGATATTTTAGAAATCTTGTCATTTTGAAATATATATTTAGTACTCCAGGAGCTTAAAAAACATCTTCCTCAGAGAACTTAAGCTGACAACTGAAATTTCAGATACCTAGTTTCGACCGGCAATCGAAAGACCTGGGCTCGAATCCCAGCGCAGTCAAAAGCGTCATTTTTTCCACAAAAAGATTTGCAAATTCTTTACATATTTTAGAGATCTTGTCATATTGGAAATTATATTTAGTGGTCCAGGTGCTTAAAAAACATCTTCCTCAGGAAACTTAAGCTGAGAAATGAAATTTAAGATACCTAGTTCATATTTTAGAAATCTTGTCTTTTTGAAAATTATATTTAGTAGTCCAGGTGCTTAAAAAACATCTTCCTCAGGGAACTTGAGCTGAGAACTAAAATTTAAGATACCTGATTTATATTTTAGAGATCTCGTCATTTTGAAAATTATATCTAGTGGTCCAGGCGCATAAAGAACTTCTTCCTCAGGGAACTTAAGATGAGAATTAAAATTGAAGATACATGGTTTATATTTAAGAGATCTTGTCATATTGGAAATTATATTTAGTGTTCCAGGTGCTTAAAAAACATCTTCCTCAGGAAACTTAAGCTGAGAACTGAAATTTAAGATACCTAGTTCATATTTTAGAAATCTTGTCATTTTGAAAATTATATCTAGTAGTCCAGGTGCTTAAAAAACATCTTCCTCAGGGAATTTAAGCTGAGAACTAAAATTTAAGATACCTAGTTCATATTATAGGGATCCCGTCATTTTGTAAATTATATCTAGTAGTCCAGGTGCTTGAAAAACATCTTCCTCAGGGAACTTGAGCTGAGAAATGAAATTTAAGATACCTAGTTGATATTTTAGAAATCTTGTCATTTTGAAAATTATATTTAGTACTCCAGGTGCTTAAAAACATCTTCCTCAGGGAATTTAAGCTGAGAACTAAAATATAAGATACCTAGATCATATATCAGAAATCTTGTCATATTTAAAATTATATCTAGTAGTCCAGGTGCTTAAAAAACATCTTCCTCAGGGAATTTAAGCTGAGAACTAAAATTTAAGATACCTAGTTCATATTATAGGGATCCCGTCATTTTGGAAATTATATCTAGTAGTCCAGGTGCTTAAAAAACATCTTCCTCAGGGAACTTGAGCTGAGAAATGAAATTTAAGATACCTAGTTGATATTTTAGAAATCTTGTCATTTTGAAAATTATATTTAGTACTCCAGGTGCTTAAAAAACATCTTCCTCAGAGAACTTGAGCTGAGAACTGAAATTTAAGATACCTAGTTGATATTTTAGAGATCTTGTCATATTGAAAATTATATTTAGTGGTCCATGTGCTTAAAAAACATCTTCCTCAGGGAACTTAAGCTGCGAATGAAATTTAGGATAACTGGATTTGTTTTAGAGATCCCGTCATTTTTAAAATTATATCTAGTAGTCCAGGTGCTTAAAAAACATCTTCCTCAGGGAATTTAAGCTGAGTACTAAAATTTAAGATACCTAGTTCATATTATAGGGATCCCGTCATTTTGAAAAATATATCTAGAAGTCCAGGTGCTTAAAAAACATCTTCCTCAGGGAACTTGAGCTGAGAAATGAAATTTAAGATACCTAGTTGATATTTTAGAAATCTTGTCATTTTGAAAATTATATTTAGTACTCCAGGTGCTTAAAAAACATCTTCCTCAGAGAACTTGAGCTGAGAACTGAAATTTAAGATACCTAGTTCAGATTTTAGAGATCTTGTCATGTTGAAAATGATATTTAGTAGTCCAGGTGCTTAAAAAACATCTTCCTCAGGGAACTTGAGCTGAGAACTAAAATTTAAGATACCTGGTTTTGTTTTAGAGATCCCGTCATTTTGAAAATTATATCTAGTGGTCCAGGTGCTTAAAAAACTTCTTCCTCAGGGAACTTAAGCTAAGAACTGAAATTTAAGATACCTAGTTGATATTTTAGAGATCTTGTCATATTGGAAATTATATTTAGTGGTCCAGGTGCTTAAAAAACATCTTCCTCAGGAAACTTAAGCTGAAAACTGAAATTTAAGATGCCTAGTTCATATTTTAGAAATCTTGTCATTTTGAAAATTATATCAAGTCGTCCAGGTGCTTAAAAAACATCTTCCTCAGGGAACTTAAGCTGAGAACTGAAATTTAAGCTACCTAGTTCATATTATAGGGATCCCGTCATTTTGAAAAATATATCTAGTAGTCCAGGTGCTTAAAAAACATCTTCCTCAGGGAACTTGAGCTGAGAAATGAAATTTAAGATACCTAGTTGATATTTTAGAAATCTTGTCATTTTGAAATATATATTTAGTACTCCAGGAGCTTAAAAAACATCTTCCTCAGAGAACTTAAGCTGACAACTGAAATTTAAGATACCTAGTTCATATTATAGGGATCCCGTCATTTTGAAAAATATATCTGGTAGTCCAGGTGATTAAAAAACAACTTCCTCAGGGAACTTGAGCTGAGAAATGAAATTTAAGATACCTAGTTGATATTTTAGAAATCTTGTCATTTTGAAATATATATTTAGTACTCCAGGAGCTTAAAAAACATCTTCCTCAGAGAACTTAAGCTGACAACTGAAATTTCAGATACCTAGTTTCGACCGGCAATCGAAAGACCTGGGCTCGAATCCCAGCGCAGTCAAAAGCGTCATTTTTTCCACAAAAAGATTTGCAAATTCTTTACATATTTTAGAGATCTTGTCATATTGAAAATTATATTTAGTGGTCCAAGTGCTTAAAAAACATATTCCTCACGGAACGTAAGCTGAGAAATGAAATTTAAGATACCTAGTTCATATTTTAGAAATCTTGTCATTTTGAAAATTATATTTAGTACTCCAGGTGTTTAAAAAACATCTTCCTCAGAGAACTTGAGCTGAGACCTGAAGTTTCAGATACCTAGTTTATATTTTAGAGATCTTGTCATATTGAAAATGATATTTAGTAGTCCAGGTGCTTAAAAAACATCTTTCTCAGGGAACTTAGGCTTAGAACTGAAATTTAAGATAGCTAGTTCATATTTTAGAGATCTTGTCATATTGAAAATTATATTTAGTACTTCAGGTGCTTAAAAAACATCCTCCTCATGGAACTTAAGCTGAGAACTGAAATTTAAGATACCTATTTCATATTTTAGAAATCATGTCATTTTGAAAATTATATCTAGTAGTCCAGGTGCTTAAAAAACATCTTCCTCAGGGAATTTAAGCCGAGAACTAAAGTTTAAGATACCTAGTTCATATTATAGGGATCCCGTCATTTTGAAAAATATATCTAGTAGTCCAGGTGCTTAAAAAACATCTTCCTCAGGGAACTTGAGCTGAGAAATGAAATTTAAGATACCTAGTTGATATTTTAGAAATCTTATCATGTGTAATATTATCTAAAGTAATCCAGGTGCTTAAAAAACATCTTCCTCAGAGAACTTGAGCTGAGAACTGAAATTTAAGATACCTAGTTCATATTTTAGAGATCTTGTCATGTTGAAAATGATATTTAGTAGTCCAGGTGCTTAGAAAACATCTTCCTCAGGGAACTTGAGCTGAGAACTAAAATTTAAGATACCTAGTTCATATTATAGGGATCCCGTCATTTTGAAAAATATATATAGTAGTCCAGGTGCTTAAAAAACATCTTCCTCAGGGAACTTGAGCTGAGAAATGAAATTTAAGATACCTAGTTGATATTTTAGAAATCTTGTCATTTGGAAAATTATATTTAGTACTCCAGGTGCTTAAAAAACATCTTCCTCAGCGAACTTGAGCTGAGAACTGAAATTTAAGATACCTAGTTCATATTTTATTTATGTTGTCATTTTGATATAGATATATATCCGTCCAGGTGCTTATAAAACATCTTCCTCAGGGAACTTGAGCTGAGAAATGAAATTTAAGATACCTAGTTGATATTTTAGAAATCTTGTCATTTTGAAAATTATATTTAGTACTGCAGGTGCTTAAAAAACATCTTCCTCAGGGAAATTAAGACGAGAACTAAAATTTAAGATACCTAGTTCATATTGTAGAGGTCCCGTCATTTTAAAAATTATATCTAGTAGTCCAGGTGCTTAAAAAACATCTTCCTCAGGGAACTTGAGCTGAGAACTGAAATTTAAGATACCTAGTTCATGTTTTAGAAATCTCGTCATTTTGAAAATTATATCTAGTAGTCCAGGTGCTTAAAAAACATCTTCCTCAGGGAACTTAAGCTGAGAACTAAAGTTTAAGATACCTGGTTCATATTATAGGGATCCCGTCATTTTGAAAAATATATCGAGTAGTCCAGGTGCTTAAAAAACATCTTCCTCAGGGAACTTGAGCTGAGAAATGAAATTTAAGATACCTAGTTCATATTTTAGAGATCTTGTCATACTGAAAATTATATTTAGTACTCCAGGTGCTTAAAAAATATCTTCCTCAGAGAACTTGAGCTGAGAACTGAAATTTAAGATACCTAGTTCATATTTTAGAGATCTTGTCATATTGAAAATGATATTTAGTAGTCCAGGTGCTTAAAAAACATCTTCCTCAGGGAACTTGAGCTGAGAAATGAAATTTAAGATACCTAGTTGATATTTTAGAAATCTTGTCATTTTGAAAATTATATTTAGTAGTCCAGGTGCTTAAAAAACATCTTCCTCAGGGAATTTAAGCTGAGAACTAAAATTTAAGATACCCAGTTCATATTGTAGAGATCCCGTCATTTTGAAAAATATATCTAGTAGTCCAGGTGCTTAAAAAACATCTTCCTCAGGGAACTCGAGCTGAGAACTGAAATTTCAGATACCTAGTTGATATTTTAGAGATCTTGTCATATTGGAAATTATATTTAGTGGTCCAGGTGCTTAAAAAACATCTTCCTCAGGAAACTTAAGCTGAGAACTGAAAATTAAGATACCTAGTTGATATTTTAGAAATCTTGTCATTTTGAAAATTATATATAGTAGTCCAGGTGCTAAAAAAACATCTTTCTCAGGGAACTTGAGCTGAGAAATGAAATTTAAGATACCTAGTTGATATTTTAGAAATCTTGTCATTTTGAAAATTATATTTAGTACTCCAGGTGCTTAAAAAACATCTTCCTCAGAGAACTTGAGCTGAGAACTGAAATTTAAGATACCTAGTTGATATTGTAGAGATCTTGTCATATTGGAAATTATATTTAGTGGTCCAGGTGCTTAAAAAACATCTTCCTCAGGGAATTTAAGCTGAGTACTAAAATTTAAGATACCTAGTTCATATTATAGGGATCCCGTCATTTTGAAAAATATATCTAGTAGTCCAGGTGCTAAAAAAACATCTTTCTCAGGGAACTTGAGCTGAGAAATGAAATTTAAGATACCTAGTTGATATTTTAGAGATCTTGTCATATTGGAAATTATATTTAGTGGTCCAGGTGCTTAAAAAACATCTTCCTCAGGGAATTTAAGCTGAGTACTAAAATTTAAGATACCTAGTTCATATTATAGGGATCCCGTCATTTTGAAAAATATATCTAGTAGTCCAGGTGCTTAAAAAACATCTTCCACACGGTACTTGAGCTGAGAAATGAAATTTAAGATACCTAGTTGATATTTTAGAAATCTTGTCATTTTGAAAATTATATTTAGTACTCCAGGTGCTTAAAAAACATCTTCCTCAGAGAACTTGAGCTGAGAACTGAAATTTAAGATACCTAGTTCATATTTTAGAGATCTTGTCATATTGAAAATGATATTTAGTAGTCCAGGTGCTTAAAAAACATCTTCCTCAGGGAACTTGAGCTGAGAACTGAAATTTAAGATACCTAGTTCATATTTTAGAGATCTTGTCATATTGGAAATTATATTTAGTGGTCCAGGTGCTTAAAAAACATCTTCCTCAGGGAATTTAAGCTGAGTACTAAAATTTAAGATACCTAGTTCATATTATAGGGATCCCGTCATTTTGAAAAATATATCTAGTAGTCCAGGTGCTTAAAAAACCTCTTCCTCAGGGAACTTGAGCTGAGAAATGAAATTTAAGATACCTAGTTGATATTTTAGAGATCTTGTCATATTGGAAATTATATTTAGTGGTCCAGGTGCTTAAAAAACATCTTCCTCAGGAAACTTAAGCTGACAACTGAAATATAAGATACCTAGTTTATATTTTAGAAATCTTGTCATTTTGAAAATTATTTAGTAGTCCAGGTGCTAAAAAAACATCTTTCTCAGGGAACTTGAGCTGAGAAATGAAATTTAAGATACCTAGTTGATATTTTAGAAATCTTGTCATTTTGAAAATTATATTTAGTACTCCAGGTGCTTAAAAAACATCTTCCTCAGAGAACTTGAGCTGAGAACTGAAATTTAAGATACCTAGTTGATATTTTAGAGATCTTGTCATATTGGAAATTATATTTAGTGGTCCAGGTGCTTAAAAAACATCTTCCTCAGGGAATTTAAGCTGAGTACTAAAATTTAAGATACCTAGTTCATATTATAGGGATCCCGTCATTTTGAAAAATATATCTAGTAGTCCAGGTGCTTAAAAACATCTTCCTCAGGGAACTTGAGCTGAGAAATGAAATTTAAGATACCTAGTTGATATTTTAGAGATCTTGTCATATTGGAAATTATATTTAGTGGTCCAGGTGCTTAAAAAACATCTTCCTCAGGGAATTTAAGCTGAGTACTAAAATTTAAGATACCTAGTTCATATTATAGGGATCCCGTCATTTTGAAAAATATATCTAGTAGTCCAGGTGCTTAAAAAACATCTTCCTCAGGGAACTTGAGCTGAGAAATGAAATTTAAAATACCTAGTTGATATTTTAGAAATCTTGTCATTTTGAAAATTATATTTAGTACTCCAGGTGCTTAAAAAACATCTTCCTCAGAGAACTTGAGCTGAGAACTGAAATTTAAGATACCTAGTTCATATTTTAGAGATCTTGTCTTATGGAAAATGATATTTAGTAGTCCAGGTGCTTAAAAAACATCTTTCTCAGGGAACTTGAGCTGAGAAATGAAATTTAAGATACCTAGTTGATATTTTAGAAATCTTGTCATTTTGAAAATTATATTTAGTGGTCCAGGTGCTTAAAAAACATCTTCCTCAGGGAATTTAAGCTGAGTACTAAAATTTAAGATACCTAGTTCATATTATAGGGATCCCGTCATTTTGAAAAATATATCTAGTAGTCCAGGTGCTTAAAAAACATCTTCCTCAGGGAACTTGAGCTGAGAAATGAAATTTAAGATACCTAGTTGATATTTTAGAGATCTTGTCATATTGAAAGTAATATTTAGTAGTACAGGTGATTAAAAAACATCTTCCTCAGGGAACTTGAGCTGAGAACTGAAAATTAAGATACCTAGTTCAGATTTTAGAGATCTTGTCATATTGAAAGTTATATTTAGTAGTCCAGGTGCTTAAAAAACATCATCCTCAGGGAACTTGAGCTGAGAACTGAAAATTAAGATACCTGGTTTTGTTTTAGAGATCCCGTCATTTTGAAAATTATATCTAGTGGTCCAGGTGCTTAAAAAACTTCTTCCTCAGGGAAATTGAGCTGAGAACTGAAAATTAAGATAGCTAGTTCAGATTTTAGAGATCTTGTCATATTGAAAGTTATATTTAGTAGTCCAGGTGCTTAAAAAACATCATCCTCAGGGAACTTAGGCTTAGAAGTGAAATTTAATATACCTAGTTCATGTTTTAGAAATCTCGTCATTTTGAAAATTATATCTAGTAGTCCAGGTGCTTAAAAACATCTTCCTCCGGGAATTGAAGCTGAGAACTGAAAATTAAGATACCTAGTTGATATTTTAGAGATCTTTTCATATTGGAAATTATATTTAGTGGTCCAGGTGCTTAAAAAACATCTTCCTCAGGAAACTTGAGCTGAGAACTGAAATTTGAGATACCTAGTTCATATTTTAGAGATCTTGTCATTTTGAAAATTATATCTAGTAGTCCAGGTGCTTAAAAAACATCTTCCTCAGGGAATTTAAGCTGAGAACTAAAATTTAAGATACCTAGTTCATATTATAGGGATCCCGTTATTTTGAAAATTATATCTGGTAGTCCAGGTGTTTAAAAAACAACTTCCTCAGGGAACTTGAGCTGAGAAATGAAATTTAAGATACCTAGCTGATATTTTAGAAATCTTGTCATTTTGAAATATATATTTAGTACTCCAGGAGCTTAAAAAACATCTTCCTCAGAGAACTTAAGCTGACAACTGAAATTTCAGATACCTAGTTTCGACCGGCAATCGAAAGACCTGGGCTCGAATCCCAGCGCAGTCAAAAGCGTCATTTTTTCCACAAAAAGATTTGCAAATTCTTTACATATTTTAGAGATCTTGTCATATTGAAAATTATATTTAGTGGTCCAAGTGCTTAAAAAACATATTCCTCACGGAACGTAAGCTGAGAAATGAAATTTAAGATACCTAGTTCATATTTTAGAAATCTTGTCATTTTGAAAATTATATTTAGTACTCCAGGTGTTTAAAAAACATCTTCCTCAGAGAACTTGAGCTGAGACCTGAAGTTTCAGATACCTAGTTCATATTTTAGAGATCTTGTCATATTGAAAATGATATTTAGTAGTCCAGGTGCTTAAAAAACATCTTCCTCAGGGAATTTGAGCTGAGAACTGAAATTTCAGATACCTGGTTTTGTTTTAGAGATCCCGTCATTTTGAAAATTATATCTAGTAGTCCAGGTGCTTAAAAAACTTCTTCCTCAGGGAACTTAAGCTAAGAACTGAAATTTAAGATACCTAGTTGATATTTTAGAGATCTTGTCATATTGGAAATTATATTTAGTGGTCCAGGTGCTTAAAAAACATCTTCCTCAGGAAACTTAAGCTGAGAACTGAAATTTAAGATACCTAGTTCATATTTTAGAAATCTTGTCATTTTGAAAATTATATCTAGTAGTCCAGGTGCTTAAAAAACATCTTCCTCAGGGAATTTAAGCTGAGAACTAAAATTTAAGATACCTAGTTCATATTATAGGGATCCCGTCATTTTGAAAAATATATCTAGTAGTCCAGGTGCTTAAAAAACATCTTCCTCAGGGAACTTGAGCTGAGAAATGAAATTTAAGATACCTAGTTCATATTTTAGAGATCTTGTCATATTGAAAATGATATTTAGTACTCCAGGTGCTTAAAAAATATCTTCCTCAGAGAACTTGAGCTGAGAACTGAAATTTAAGATACCTAGTTCATATTTTAGAGATCTTGTCATATTGAAAATGATATTTAGTAGTCCAGGTGCTTAAAAAACATCTTCCTCAGGGAACTTGAGCTGAGAACTGAAAATTAAGATACCTAGTTGATATTTTAGAAATCTTGTCATTTTGAAAATTATATATAGTAGTCCGGGTGCTAAAAAAACATCTTTCTCAGGGAACTTGAGCTGAGAAATGAAATTTAAGATACCTAGTTCATATTATAGGGATCCCGTCATTTTGAAAAATATATCTAGTAGTCCAGGTGCTTAAAAAACATCTTCCTCAGGGAACTTGAGCTGAGAAATGTAATTTAAGATACCTAGTTGATATTTTAGAGATCTTGTCATATTGGAAATTATATTTAGTGGTCCAGGTGCTTAAAAAACATCTTCCTCAGGAAACTTAAGCTAAGAACTGAAATTTCAGATACCTAGTTGATATTTTAGAAATCTTGTCATTTTGAAAATTATATATAGTAGTCCGGGTGCTAAAAAAACATCTTTCTCAGGGAACTTGAGCTGAGAAATGAAATTTAAGATACCTAGTTGATATTTTAGAAATCTTGTCATTTTGAAAATTATATTTAGTACTCCAGGTGCTTAAAAAACATCTTCCTCAGAGAACTTGAGCTGAGAACTGAAATTTAAGATACCTAGTTGATATTTTAGAGATCTTGTCATATTGAAAATTATATTTAGTGGTCCAAGTGCTTAAAAAACATCTTCCTCAGGGAACTTAAGCTGAGAAGTGAAATTTAGGATACCTGGTTTTGTTTTAGAGATCCCTTCATTTTGAAAATTATATCTAGTGGTCCAGGTGCTTTAAAATCTTCTTCCTCAGGGAACTTAAGCTGAGAACTGAAATTTAAGATACCTAGTGCATAATTTAGAAATCTTGTCATTTTGAAAATTATATTTAGTACTCCAGGTGCTTAAAAAACATCTTCCTCAGGGAACTTGAGCTGAGAAATGAAATTTAAGATACCTAGTTGATATTTTAGAGATCTTGTCATATTGACAATTATATTTAGTAGTCCAGGTGCTTAAAAAACATCTTCCTCAGGGAACTTAAGCTGAGAACTGAAATTTCAGATACCTAGTTCATATTTTAGAAATCTTGTCATTTTGAAAATTATATCTAGTAGTCCAGGTGCTTAAAAAACATCTTCCTCAGGGAATTTAAGCTGAGAACTAAAATTTAAGATACCTAGTTCATATTATAGGGATCCCGTCATTTTGAAAAATATATCTAGTAGACCAGGTGCTTAAAAAACATCTTCCTCAGGGAACTTGAGCTGAGAAATGAAATTTAAGATACCTAGTTGATATTTTAGAAATCTTGTCATTTTGAAAATTATATTTAGTACTCCAGGTGCTTAAAAAACATCTTCCTCAGAGAACTTGAGCTGAGAACTGAAATTTAAGATACCTAGTTGATATTTTAGAAATCTTGTCATATTGAAAATTATATTTAGTGGTCCAAGTGCTTAAAAAACATCTTCCTCAGGGAACTTAAGCTGCGAATGAAATTTAGGATACCTGGATTTGTTTTAGAGATCCCGTCATTTTTAAAATTATATCTAGTAGTCCAGGTGCTTAAAAAACATCTTCCTCAGGGAATTTAAGCTGAGAACTAAAATTTAAGATTCCTAGTTCATATTGTAGAGATCCCGTCATTTTGAAAAATATATCTATTAGTCCAGGTGCTTAAAAAACATCTTCCTCAGGGAACTTGAGCTGAGAAATGAAATTTAAGATACCTAGTTGATATTTTAGAAATCTTGTCATTTTGAAAATTATATTTCGTACTCCAGGTGCTTAAAAAACATCTTCCTCAGAGAACTTGAGCTGAGAACGGAAATTTAAGATACCTAGTTTATATTTTAGAGATCCTGTCATATTGAAAATAATATTTAGTAGTCCAGGTGCTTAAAAAACATCTTCCTCAGGGAACTTGAGCTGAGAACTGAAAATTAAGATACCTGGTTTTGTTTTAGAGATGCCGTCATTTTGAAAATTATATCTAGTAGTCCAGGTGCTCAAAAAACATCTCCTCAGAAAACTGAAGCTGAGAACTAAAATTTAAGATACCGGGTTCATATTTTAGAGATCCCGTCATTTTGAAAAATATATCTAGTAGACCAGGTGCTTAAAAAACATCTTCCTCAGGGAACTTGAGCTGAGAAATGAAATTTAAGATACCTAGTTGATATTTTAGAAATCTTGTCATTTTGAAAATTATATTTAGTACTCCAGGTGCTTAAAAAACATCTTCCTCAGAGAACTTGAGCTGAGAACTGAAATTTAAGATACCTAGTTCATATTTTAGAGATCTTGTCATATTGAAAATTATATTTAGTGGTCCAAGTGCCTAAAATACATTTTCCTCAGGGAACTTAAGCTGCGAATGAAATTTAGGATACCTGGATTTGTTTTAGAGATCCCGTCATTTTTAAAATTATATCTAGTAGTCCAGGTGCTTAAAAAACATCTTCCTCAGGGAATTTAAGCTGAGAACTAAAATTTAAGATTCCTAGTTCATATTATAGGGATCCCGTCATTTTGAAAAATATATCTAGTAGTCCGGGTGCTTAAAAAACATCTTCCTCAGGGAACTTGAGCTGAGAAATGAAATTTAAGATACCTAGTTGATAGTTTAGAAATCTTGTCATTTTGAAAATTATATTTAGTACTCCAGGTGCTTAAAAAACATCTTCCTCAGGGAACTTGAGATGAGAACTGAAAATTAAGATAGCTAGTTTATATTGTAGAGATCTTGTCATGTTGAAAGTTATATTTAGTAGTCCAGGTGCTTAAAAAACATCTTCCTCAGGGAACTTGAGCTGAGAACTGAAATTTAAGATACCTGGTTTTGTTTTAGAGATCCCGTCATTTTGAAAGTTATATCTAGTAGTCCAGGTGCTTAAAAAACATCTTCCTCAGGGAACTTGAGCTGAGAACTGAAATTTAAGATACCTATTTCATATTTTAGAGATCTTGTCATATTGGATGTTATATTTAGTAGTCCAGGTGCTTAAAAAACATCTTCCTCAGGAAACTTAAGCTGAGAACTGAAATTTAAGATACCTAGTTCATATTGTAGAGAACCCGTCATTTTGAAAGTAATATCTATTATTCTAGGTGCTTAAAAAACATCTTCCTCAGGGAACTTGAGCTGAGAACTGAAATTTGAGATACCTAGTTGATATTTTAGAAATCTTGTCATTTTGAAATATATATTTAGTACTCCAGGAGCTTAAAAAACATCTTCCTCAGAGAACTTAAGCTGACAACTGAAATTTCAGATACCTAGTTTCGACCGGCAATCGAAAGACCTGGGCTCGAATCCCAGTGCAGTCAAAAGCGTCATTTTTTCCACAAAAAGATTTGCAAATTCTTTACATATTTTAGAGATCTTGTCATATTGAAAATTATATTTAGTGGTCCAAGTGCTTAAAAAACATATTCCTCACGGAACGTAAGCTGAGAAATGAAATTTAAGATACCTAGTTCATATTTTAGAAATCTTGTCATTTTGAAAATTATATTTAGTACTCCAGGTGTTTAAAAAACATCTTCCTCAGAGAACTTGAGCTGAGACCTGAAGTTTAAGATGCCTAGTTCATATTTTAGAGATCTTGTCATATTGAAAATGATATTTAGTAGTCCAGGTGCTAAAAAAACATCTTTCTCAGGGAACTTAAGCTGACAACTGAAATTTCAGATACCTAGTTCATATTTTAGAAATCTCGCCATTTTGAAAATTATATCTAGTAGTCCAGGTGCTTAAAAAACATCTTCCTCAGGGAACATGAGCTGAGAAATGAAATTTAAGATACCTAGTTGATATTTTAGAAATCTTGTCATTTTGAAAATTATATTTAGTACTCCAGGTGCTTAAAAAACATCTTCCTCAGAGAACTTGAGCTGAGAACTGAAATTTAAGATACCTAGTTGATATTTTAGAGATCTTGTCATATTGACAATTATATTTAGTGGTCCAAGTGCTTAAAAAACATCTTCCTCAGGGAACTTAAGCTGAGAACTGAAATTTAGGATACCTGGTTTTGTTGTAGAGATCCCTTCATTTTGAAAATTATATCTAGTGGTCCAGGTGCTTTAAAAACTTCTTCCTCAGGGAACTTAAGCTGAGAACTGAAATTTAAGATACCTAGTTGATATTTTAGAGATCTTGTCATTTTGAAAATTATATTTAGTACTCCAGGTGCTTAAAAAACATCTTCCTCAGGGAACTTGAGCTGAGAAATGAAATTTAAGATACCTAGTTGATATTTTAGAAATCTTGTCATATTGGAAATTATATTTAGTGGTCCAGGTGCTTAAAAAACATCTTCCTCAGGGAATTTAAGCTGAGAACTGAAATTTAAGATACCTAGTTCATATTTTAGAAATCTTGTCATTTTGAAAATTATATCTAGTAGTCCAGGTGCTTAAAAAAACATCGTCCTCAGGGAATTTAAGCTGAGAACTAAAATTTAAGATACCTAGTTCATATTATAGGGATCGCGTCATTTTGAAAAATATATCTAGTAGTCCAGGTGCTTAAAAAACATCTTCCTCAGGGAACTTGAGCTGAGAAATGAAATTTAAGATACCTAGTTGATATTTTAGAAATCTTGTCATTTTGAAAATTATATTTAGTACTCCAGGTGCTTAAAAAACATCTTCCTCAGAGAACTTGAGCTGAGAACGGAAATTTAAGATACCTAGTTCATATTTTAGAGATCTTGTAATATTGAAAATGATATTTAGTGGTCCAAGTGCTTAAAAAACATCTTCCTCAGGGAACTTAAGCTGAGAACTAAAATTTAAGATACCTAGTTCATATTATAGGGATCCCGTCATTTTGAAAAATATATCTAGTAGTCCAGGTGCTTAAAAAACATCCTCCTCAGGGAACTTGAGCTGAGAAATGAAATTTAAGATACCTAGTTGATATTTTAGAAATCTTGTCATTTCGAAAATTATATTTAGTACTGCAGGTGCTTAAAAAACATCTTCCTCAGAGAACTTGAGCTGAGAACTGAAATTTAAGATACCTAGTTCATATTTTAGAGATCTTGTCATATTGAAAATGATATTTAGTAGTCCAGGTGCTAAAAAAACATCTTTCTCAGGGAACTTGAACTGAGAACTAATATTTAAGATACCTGGTTTTGTTTTAGAGATACCGTCATTTTGAAAATTATATCTAGTAGTCCAGGTGCTCAAAAAACATCTTCCTCAGGGAACTTAAGCTGAGAACTGAAATTAAGGATACCTAGTTGATATTTTAGAGATCTTGTCATATTGGAAATTATATTTTGTGGTCCAGGTGCTTAAAAAACATCTTCCTCAGGAAACTTAAGCTGAGAACTGAAATTTAAGATACCTAGTTCATATTATAGGGATCCCGTCATTTTGAAAAATATATCTAGTAGTCCAGGAGCTTAAAAAACATCTTCCTCAGAGAACTTAAGCTGACAACTGAAATTTCAGATACCTAGTTTCGACCGGCAATCGAAAGACCTGGGCTCGAATCCCAGCGCAGTCAAAAGCGTCATTTTTTCCACAAAAAGATTTGCAAATTCTTTACATATTTTAGAGATCTTGTCATATTGAAAATTATATTTAGTGGTCCAAGTGCTTAAAAAACATATTCCTCACGGAACGTAAGCTGAGAAATGAAATTTAAGATACCTAGTTCATATTTTAGAAATCTTGTCATTTTGAAAATTATATTTAGTACTCCAGGTGTTTAAAAAACATCTTCCTCAGAGAACTTGAGCTGAGACCTGAAGTTTAAGATACCTAGTTCATATTTTAGAGATCTTGTCATATTGAAAATGATATTTAGTAGTCCAGGTGCTTAAAAAACATCTTCCTCAGGGAACTTGAGCTGAGAAATGAAATTAAGGATACCTAGTTGATATTTTAGAGATCTTGTCATATTGGAAATTATATTTTGTGGTCCAGGTGCTTAAAAACATCTTCCTCAGGAAACTTAAGCTGAGAACTGAAATTTAAGATACCTAGTTCATATTATAGGGATCCCGTCATTTTGAAAAATATATCTAGTAGTCCAGGAGCTTAAAAAACATCTTCCTCAGAGAACTTGAGCTGAGAAATGAAATTTAAGATACCTAGTTGATATTTTAGAAATCTTGTCATTTTGAAAATTATATTTAGTACTGCAGGTGCTTAAAAAACATCTTCCTCAGAGAACTTGAGCTGAGAACTGAAATTTAAGATACCTAGTTCATATTTTAGAGATCTTGTCATATTGAAAATGATATTTAGTAGTCCAGGTGCTAAAAAAACATCTTTCTCAGGGAACTTGAGCTGAGAACTAATATTTAAGATACCTGGTTTTGTTTTAGAGATACCGTCATTTTGAAAGTAATATCTATTAGTCCAGGTGCTTAAAAAACATCTTCCTCAGGGAACTTAAGCTGAGAACAGAAATTAAGGATACCTAGTTCATATTTTAGAGATCTTGTCATATTGGAAATTATATTTTGTGGTCCAGGTGCTTAAAAAACATCTTCCTCAGGAAACTTAAGCTGAGAACTGAAATTTAAGATACCTAGTTCATATTATAGGGATCCCGTCATTTTGAAAAATATATCTAGTAGTCCAGGAGCTTAAAAAACATCTTCCTCAGAGAACTTAAGCTGACAACTGAAATTTCAGATACCTAGTTTCGACCGGCAATCGAAAGACCTGGGCTCGAATCCCAGCGCAGTCAAAAGCGTCATTTTTTCCACAAAAAGATTTGCAAATTCTTTACATATTTTACAGATCTTGTCATATTGAAAATTATATTTAGTGGTCCAAGTGCTTAAAAAACATATTCCTCACGGAACGTAAGCTGAGAAATGAAATTTAAGATACCTAGTTCATATTTTAGAAATCTTGTCATTTTGAAAATTATATTTAGTACTCCAGGTGTTTAAAAAACATCTTCCTCAGAGAACTTGAGCTGAGACCTGAAGTTTAAGATACCTAGTTCATATTTTAGAGATCTTGTCATATTGAGAATGATATTTAGTAGTCCAGGTGCTTAAAAAACATCTTCCTTGGGAAACTTAACCTGAGAAGTGAGATTTACGATACCTAGTTGATATTTTGGAAATCTTGTCATTTTTGAAAATTATATTTAGTACTCCAGGTGCTTAAAAAACATCTTCCTCAGAGAACTTGAGCTGAGAACTGAAATTTAAGATACCTAGTTCATATTTTAGAGATCTTGTCATATTGACAATTATATTTAGTGGTCCAAGTGCTTAAAAAACATCTTCCTCATGGAAATTAAGCTGCGAATGAAATTTAGGATACCTGGATTTGTTTTAGAGATCTCGTTATTTTTAAAATTATATCTAGAATTCCAGGTGCTTAAAAAACATCTTCCTCAGGGAACTTAAGCTCAGAACTAAAATTTAAGATACCTAGTTCATATTATAGGGATCCCGTCATTTTGAAAGTTATATCTGGTAGTCCAGGTGTTTAAAAAACATCTTCCTCAGGGAACTTGAGCTGAGAACTGACAATTAAGATACCTAGTTCATATTTTAGAGATCTTGTCATTTTGAAAATTATATTTAGTACTTCAGGTGCTTAAAAAACATCTTCCTCAGAGAACTTGAGCTGAGAAATGAAATTTAAGATACCTAGTTCATATTTTAGAGATCTTGTCATGTTGAAAATGATATTTAGTAGTCCAGGTGCTTAAAAAACATCTTCCTCAGGGAACTTGTGCTGAGAACTAAAATTTAAGATACCTGGTTTTGTTTTAGAGATACCGTCATTTTGAAAGTTATATCTAGTAGTCCAGGTGCTTAAAAAACATCTTCCTCAGGGAACTTAAGCTGAGAACTGAAATTAAGGATACCTAGTTGATATTTTAGAGATCTTGTCATATTGGAAATTATATTTTGTGGTCCAGGTGCTTAAAAAACATCTTCCTCAGGAAACTTAAGCTGAGAACTGAAATTTAAGATACCTAGTTCATATTATAGGGATCCCGTCATTTTGAAAAATATATCTAGTAGTCCAGGAGCTTAAAAAACATCTTCCTCAGAGAACTTAAGCTGACAACTGAAATTTCAGATACCTAGTTTCGACCGGCAATCGAAAGACCTGGGCTCGAATCCCAGCGCAGTCAAAAGCGTCATTTTTTCCACAAAAAGATTTGCAAATTCTTTACATATTTTAGAGATCTTGTCATATTGAAAATTATATTTAGTGGTCCAAGTGCTTAAAAAACATATTCCTCACGGAACGTAAGCTGAGAAATGAAATTTAAGATACCTAGTTCATATTTTAGAAATCTTGTCATTTTGAAAATTATATTTAGTACTCCAGGTGTTTAAAAAACATCTTCCTCAGAGAACTTGAGCTGAGACCTGAAGTTTAAGATACCTAGTTCATATTTTAGAGATCTTGTCATATTGACAGATATATTTTGTAGTCCAGGTGCTTAAAAAACATCCTCCTCAGGGAACTTAAGCTTAGAACTGAAATTTTAGATACCTATTTCATATTTTAGAGATCCTGTCATTTTGAACATTATATCTAGTAGTCCAGGTGCTTAAAAAACATCTTCCTCAGGGAACATGAGCTGAGAAATGAAATTTAAGATACCTAGTTGATATTTTAGAAATCTTGTCATTTTGAAAATTATATTTAGTACTCCAGGTGCTTAAAAAATATCTTCCTCGGAGAACTTGAGCTGAGAACGGAAATTTAAGATACCTAGTTGATATTTTAGAGATCTTGTCATATTGACAATTATATTTATTGGTCCAAGTGCTTAAAAAACATCTTCCTCAGGGAGCTTAAGCTGAGAACTGAAATTTAAGATACCTGGTTTTGTTTTAGAGATCCCTTCATTTTGAAAATTATATCTAGTGATCCAGGTGCTTTAAAAACTTCTTCCCTCAGGGAACTTAAGCTGAGAATTGAAATTTAAGATAAATAGTTATTTTTTTCGAGATATGTTCATATTGAAAATTATATTTAGTACTCCAGGTGCTTAAAAAACATATTCCTCAGGGAACTTGAGCTGAGAAATGAAATTTAAGATACCTAGTTGATATTTTATAGATCTTGTCATATTGTCAATTATGTTTAGTGGTCCAAGTGATTAAAAAACATCTTCCTCAGGGAATTTAAGCTGAGAACTGAAATTTAAGATACCTAGTTCATATTTTAGAAATCTTGTCATTTTGAAAATTATATCTAGTAGTCCAGGTGCTTAAAAAACATCTTCCTCAGGGAATTTAAGCTGAGAACTAAAATTTAAGATACCTAGTTCATATTATAGAGATCCTGTTATTTTGAAAATTATATCTAGTAGTCCAGGTGCTTAAAAAACATCTTCCTCAGGGAACTTGAGCTGAGAAATGAAATTTAAGATACCTAGTTGATATTTTAGAAATCTTGTCATTTTGAAAATTATATTTAGTACTCCAGGTGCTTAAAAAACATCTTCCTCAGAGAACTTGAGCTGAGAACTGAAATTTAAGATACCTAGTTCATATTTTAGAGATCTTGTCATATTGAAAATGATATTTAGTAGTCCAGGTGCTTAAAAAACATCTTCCTCAGGGAACTTGAGCTGAGAACGAAAATTTAATAAACCTGGTTTTGTTTTAGAGATCCCGTCATTTTGAAAATTATATCTAGTAGTCCAGGTGCTTAAAAAACATCTTCCTCAGGGAACTTAAACTGAGAACTGAAATTAAGGATACCTAGTTTATATTTTAGAGATTTTGTCATATGGATAATTATATTTTGTAGTCCAGGTGCTTAAAAAACATCTTCCTCACGGAACTTTAGCTGAGAACTGAAATTTCAGATACCTAGTTTATATTTTAGAGATCTTGTCATATTGAAAAATATATCTAGTAGTCCAGGTGCTTAAAAAACATCTTCCTCAGGGAACTTGAGCTGAGAAATGAAATTTAAGATACCTAGTTCATATGTAATAAATCTTGTCATTTTGAAAATTATATTTAGTACTCCAGGTGCTTAAAAAACATCTTCCTCAGAGAACTTGAGCTGAGAACTGAAATTTAAGATACCTAGTTCATATTTTAGAAATCTTTTGAATTTGAAAATTATATATAGTAGTCCAGGTGCTTAATAAACATCTTCCTCAGGGAATTTAAGCTGAGAACTAAAATTTAAGATACCTAGTTCATATTATAGGGATCCCGTCATTTTGAAAAATATATCTAGTAGTCCAGGTGCTTAAAAAACCTCTTCCTCAGGGAACTTGAGCTGAGAAATGAAATTTAAGATACCTAGTTGATATTTTAGAAATCTTGTCATTTTGAAATATATATTTAGTACTCCAGGAGCTTAAAAAACATCTTCCTCAGAGAACTTAAGCTGACAACTGAAATTTCAGACACCTAGTTTCGACCGGCAATCGAAAGACCTGGGCTCGAATCCCAGCGCAGTCAAAAGCGTCATTTTTTCCACAAAAAGATTGGCAAATCCTTTACATATTTTAGAGATCTTGTCATATTGAAAATTATATTTAGTGGTCCAAGTGCTTAAAAAACATATTCCTCACGGAACGTAAGCTGAGAAAAGAAATTTAAGATACCTAGTTCATATTTTAGAAATCTTGTCATTTTGAAAATTATATTTAGTACTCCAGGTGTTTAAAAAACATCTTCCTCAGAGAACTTGAGCTGAGACCTGAAGTTTAAGATACCTAGTTCATATTTTAGAGATCTTGTCATATTGAAAATGATATTTAGTAGTCCAGGTGCTTAAAAAACATCTTCCTCAGGGAAATTAAGCTGAGAACTTAAATTTAAGATACCTGGTTTTGTTTTAGAGATCCCGTCATTTTGAACATTATATCTAGCAGTCCAGGTGCTTAAAATACTTCTTCCTCAGAGAATTTAAGCCGAGAACTGAAATTTAAGATACCTAGTTTATATTTTAGAGATCTTGTCACATGGAAAATTATATTTTGTATTCCAGGTGCTTAAAAAACATCTTCCTCAGGAAACTTAAGCTGAGAACTGAAATTTAAGATACCTAGTTCATATTTTAGAGATCTTGTAATTTTAAAAATTATATTTAGTCGTCCAGGTGCTTAAAAAACATCTTCCTCAGGGAATTTAAGCTGAGAACTAAAATTTAAGATACCTAGTTCATATTGTAGGGATCCCGTCATTTTGAAAAATATATCTAGTGGTCCAGGTGCTTAAAAAACATCTTCTTCAGGGAACTTGAGATGAGAAATGAAATTTAAGATACCTAGTTGATATTTTAGAAATCTTGTCATTTTGAAAATTATATTTAGTACTCCAGGTGCTTAAAAAACATCTTCCTCAGAGAACTTGAGCTGAGAACTGAAATTTAAGATACCTAGTTCATATTTTAGAGATCTTGTCATATTGAAAATGATATTTAGTAGTCCAGGTGCTTAAAAAACATCTTCCTCAGGGAACTTGAGCTGAGAACTAAAATTTAAGTTACCTGGTTTTGTTTTAGAGATCCCGTCATTCTGAAAATTATATCTAGTAGACCAGGTGCTTAAAAAACATCTTCCTCAGGGAACTTAAGCTTAGAACTGAAATTTAAGATACATAGTTGATATTATAGAGATCTTGTCATATTGAAAGTTATATTTAGTAGTCCAAGTGCTTAAAAAACATCTTCCTCAGGGAACTTGAGCTGAGAAATGAAATTTAAGATACGTAGTTCATGTTTTAGAAATCTTGTCATTTTGAAAATTATATTTAGTACTTCAGGTGCTTAAAAAACATCTTCCTCAGGGAAATTAAGCTGAGAACTGAAAATTAAGATACCTAGTTTAAATTGTAGGGATCCCGTTATTTTGAAAATTATATCTAGTAGTCCAGGTGCTTAAAAAACATCTTCCTCAGGGAACTTGAGCTGAGAAATGAAATTTAAGATACCTAGTTGATATTTTAGACATCTTGTCATTTTGAAAATTATATTTAGTACTCCAGGTGCTTAAAAAACATCTTCCTCAGAGAACTTGAGCTGCGAACTGAAATTTAACATAACTAGTTCATATTTTAGAGATCTTGTCATATTGAAAATGATATTTAATAGTCCAGGTGCTTAAAAAACATCTTCCTCAGGGAACTTGAGATGAGGACTAAAATTTAAGATACCTGGTTTTGTTTTAGAGATCCCGTCATTTTGTAAATTATATCTAGTGGTCCAGGTGCTTAAAAAACTTCTTCCTCAGGGAACTTGATCTGAGAACTGAAATTTAAGATACCTAGTTCATATTTTAGAGATCTTGTCATGTTGAAAATTATATCTAGTAGCCAGGTGCTTAAAAAACATCTTCCTCAGGGAACTTAAGCTGAGAACTGAAATTTAAGATACCTAGTTGATATTTTAGAAATCTTGTCATTTTGAAAATTATATTTAGTACTCCAGGTGCTTAAAAAACATCTTCCTCGGGGAATTTAAGCTGAGAACTAAAATTTAAGATACCCAGTTCATATTGTAGAGATCCCGTCATTTTGAAAAATATATCTAGTAGTCCAGGTGCTTAAAAAACATCTTCCTCAGGGAACTTGAGCTGAGAAATGAAATTTAAGATACCTAGTTGATATTTTAGAAATCTTGTCATTTTGAAAATTATATTTAGTACTCCAGGTGCTTAAAAAACATCTTCCTCAGAGAACTTGAGCTGAGAACTGAAATTTAACATAACTAGTTCATATTTTAGAGATCTTGTCATATTGAAAAATATATCTAGTAGTCCAGGTGCTTAAAAAACATCTTCCTCAGGGAACTCGAGCTGAGAAATGAAATTTAAGATACCTAGTTGATATTTTAGAAATCTTGTTATTTTGAAAATTATATTTAGTACTCCAGGTGCTTAAAAAACATCTTCCTCAGAGAACTTGAGCTGAGAACTGAAATTTAAGATACCTAGTTCATGCTTTATAGATCTTGTCATGTTGAAAATGATATTTAGTAGTCCAGGTGCTTAAAAAAACATCTTCCTCAGGGAACTTGAGCTGAGAACTAAAATTTAAGATACCTGGTTTTGTTTTAGAGATCCCGTCATTTTGAAAATTATATCTAGTGGTCCAGGTGCTTAAAAAACTTCTTCCTCGGGGAACTTAAGCTAAGAACTGAAATTTAAGATACCTAGTTGACATTTTAGAGATCTTGTCATATTGGAAATTATATTTAGTGGTCCAAGTGCTTAAAAAACATCTTCCTCAGGGAACTTAAGCTGAGAACTGAAATTTAGGATACCTGGTTTTGTTTTAGAGATCCCGTCATTTTTAAAATTATATCTAGTAGTTCAGGTGCTTAAAAAACATCTTCCTCAGGGAACTTGAGCTGAGAACTGAAATTTAAGTTACCTAGTTGATATTTTAGAAATCTTGTCATTTTGAAAATTATATTTAGTGGTCCAGGTGCTTAATAAACATCTTCCTCAGGGAACTTAAGCTGAGAACTGAAATTTAAGATACCTAGTTCATATTTTAGAAATCTTGTCATTTTGAAAATTATATTTAGTACTCCAGGTGCTTAAAAAACATCTTCCTCACGGAAATTAAGACGAGAACTAAAATTTAAGATACCTGGTTTTGTTTTAGAGATCCCGTCATTTTGAAAATTATATCTAGTAGTCCAGGTGCTTAAAAAACATCTTCCTCAGGGAACTTGAGCTGAGAAATGAAATTTAAGATACCTAGTTGATATTTTAGAGATCTTGTCATATTGAAAATGATATTTAGTAGTCCAGGTGCTTAAAAAACATCTTTCTCAGGGAACTTAGGCTTAGAACTGAAATTTAAGATAGCTAGTTCATATTTTAGAGATCTTGTCATATTGAAAGTTATATTTAGTAGTCCACGTGCTTAAAAACATCTTCCTCAGGGAATTTAAGCTGAGAACTAAAATTTAAGATACCTAGTTCATATTATAGGGATCCCGTCATTTTGAAAAATATATCTAGTAGTCCAGGTGCTTAAAAACATCTTCCTCAGGGAACTTGAGCTGAGAACTGAAATTTAAGATACCTAGTTGATATTTTAGAAATCTTGTCATTTTGAAAATTATATTTAGTACTCCAGGTGCTTAAAAAACATCTTCCTCAGAGAACTTAAGCTGACAACTGAAATTTCAGATACCTGGTTTTGTTTTAGAGATCCCGTCATTTTGAAAATTATATCTAGTAGTCCAGGTGCTTAAAAAACTTCTTCCTCGGGGAACTTAAGCTAAGAACTGAAATTTAAGATACCTAGTTCATGCTTTATAGATCTTGTAATGTTGAAAATGATATTTAGTAGTCCAGGTGCTTAAAAAACATCTTCCTCAGGGAACTTGAGCTGAGAACTAAAATTTAAGATACCTGGTTTTGTTTTAGAGATCCCGTCATTTTGAAAATTATATCTAGTGGTCCAGGTGCTTAAAAAACTTCTTCCTCGGGGAACTTAAGCTAAGAACTGAAATTTAAGATACCTAGTTGATATTTTAGAGATCTTGTCATATTGGAAATTATATTTAGTGGTCCAAGTGCTTAAAAAACATCTTCCTCAGGGAACTTAAGCTGAGAACTGAAATTTAGGATACCTGGTTTTGTTTTAGAGAACCCGTCATTTTGAAAGTTATATCTATTATTCCAGGTGCTTAAAAAACATCATCCTCAGGGAACTTAGGCTTAGAAGTGAAATTTAATATACCTAGTTCATATTTTAGAGATCTTGTCATATTGAAAGTTATATTTAGTAGTCCAGGTGCTTAAAAAACATCTTCCTCAGGGAACTTGAGCTGAGAACTGAAATTTAAGATACCTAGTTCATATTTTAGAAATCTTGTCATTTTGAAAATTATATTTAGTACTCCAGGTGCTTAAAAAACATCTTCCTCACGGAAATTAAGACGAGAACTAAAATTTAAGATACCTGGTTTTGTTTTAGAGATCCCGTCATTTTGAAAATTATATCTAGTAGTCCAGGTGCTTAAAAAACATCTTCCTCAGGGAAATTAATCTGAGAACTGAAATTTAAGATACCTCATTCATATTTTAGAGATCTTGTCATATTGAAAGTTATATTTAGTAGTCCAGGTGCTTAAAAAACATCCTCCTCAGGGAACTTAAGCTTAGAACTGAAATTTTAGATACCTATTTCATATTTCAGAGATCCTGTCATTTTGAACATTATAACTAGCAGTCCAGGTGCTTAAAAAACATCCTCCTCAGGGAACTTAAGCTTAGAACTGAAATTTTAGATGCCTATTTCATATTTTAGAGATCCCGTCATTTTGAACATTATATCTAGCAGTCCAGGTGCTTAAAAAACATGTTCCTCAGGGAACTTGAGCTGAGAACTGAAATTTAAGATACCTAGTTGATATTTTAGAAATCTTGTCATTTTGAAAATTATATTTAGTACTCCAGGTGCTTAAAAAACATCTTCCTCAGAGAACTTGAGCTGAGAACTGAAAATTAAGATACACAGTTCATATTTTAGAGATTTTGTCATATGGAAAATTATATTTTGTATTCCAGGTGCTTAAAAAACATCTTCCTTAGGGAACTTGAGCCGAGAACTGAAATTTAAGATACCTGGTTTTGTTTTAAAGATCCCGTGATTTTGAAAATTATATCTAGTAGTCCAGGTGCTCAAAAAACATCTTCCTCAGGGAAATTAATCCGAGAACTAAAATTTAAGATACCTCATTCATATTTTAGAGATCTTGTCATATTGAAAGTTATATTTAGTAGTCCAGGTGCTTAAAAAACATCCTCCTCAGGGAACTTAAGCTTAGAACTGAAATTTTAGATACCTATTTCATATTTTAGAGATCCCGTCATTTTGAACATTATATCTAGCAGTCCAGGTGCTTAAAAAACATGTTCCTCAGGGAACTTGAGCTGAGAACTGAAATTTAAGATACCTAGTTCATATTTTAGAGATCTTGTCATATTGAAAATGATATTTAGTAGTCCAGGTGCTTAAAAAACATCTTCCTCAGAGAACTTGAGCTGAGAACTGAAATTTAAGATACCTAGTTCATATTTTAGAGATCTTGTCATTTTGAAAATGATATATAGTAGTCCAGGTGCTTAAAAACATCTTCCTCAGGGAACTTGAGCTGAGAACTAAAATTTAAGATACCTGGTTTTGTTTTAGAGATCCCGTCATTTTGTAAATTATATCTAGTGGTCCAGGTGCTTAAAAAACTTCTTCCTCAGGGAACTTAAGCTAAGAACTGAAATTTAAGATACCTAGTTGATATCTTAGAGATCTTGTCATATTGGAAATTATATTTAGTGGTCCAGGTGCTTAAAAAACATCTTCCTCAGGGAATTTAAGCTGAGAACTAAAATTTAAGATACCTAGTTCATATTATAGGGATCCCGTCATTTTGAAAAATATATCTAGTAGTCCAGGTGCTTAAAAAACATCTTCCTCAGGGAACTTGAGCTGAGAACTGAAATTTAAGATACCTAGTTGATATTTTAGAAATCTTGTCATTTTGAAAATTATATTTAGTACTCCAGGTGCTTAAAAAACATCTTCCTCAGAGAACTTGAGCTGAGAACTGAAATTTAAGATACCTAGTTCATATTGTAGAGAACCCGTCATTTTGAAAGTAATATCTATTATTCTAGGTGCTTAAAAAACATCTTCCTCAGGGAACTTGAGCTGAGAACTGAAATTTAAGATACCTAGTTGATATTTTAGAAATCTTGTCATTTTGAAAATTATATTTAGTACTCCAGGTGCTTAAAAAACATCTTCCTCAGAGAACTTGAGCTGAGAACTGAAATTTAAGATAAGTAGTTATTATTTTAGATATCTTGTCATTTTGAAAATGATATTTAGTCGTCCAGGTGCTTAGAAAACATCTTCCTCAGGGAACTTGAGCTGAGAACTAAAATTTAAGATACCTGGTTTTGTTTTAGAGATCCCGTCATTTTGTAAATTATATCTAGTGGTCCAGGTGCTTAAAAAACTTCTTCCTCAGGGAACTTAAGCTAAGAAATGAAATTTAAGATACCTAGTTGATATTTTAGAAATCTTGTCAGTTTGATAATTTTATTTAGTACTCCAGGTGCTTAAAAAACATCTCCCTCAGATAACTTAAGCTGAGAACGGAAATTTATGATACCTAGTTGATATTTTAGAAATCTTGTCATTTTGAAAATTATATTTAGTACTCCAGGTGCTTAAAAAACATCTTCCTCAGGGAACTTAAGCTAAGAACTGAAATTTAAGATACCTAGTTGATATTTTAGATATCTTGTCATATTGAAAATTATATTTAGTACTCCAGGTGCTTAAAAAACATCTTCCTCAGGGAACTTGAGCTGAGAAATGAAATTTAAGATACCTAGTTGATATTTTAGAAATCTTGTCATTTTTAAAATTATATCAAGTCGTCCAGGTGCTTAAAAAACATCTTCCTCAGGGAATTTAAGCTGAGAACTAAAATTTAAGATACCTAGTTGATATTATAAAGATCCCGTCATTTTGAAAATTATATCTAGTAGTCCAGGTGCTTAAAAAACATCTTCCTCAGGGAATTTAAGCTGAGAAATGAAATTTAAGATACCTAGTTGATATTTTAGAAATCTTGTCATTTTGAAAATTATATTTAGTACTCCAGGTGCTTAAAAAACATCTTCCTCAGAGAACTTGAGCTGAGAACTGAAATTTAAGATACCTAGTTCATATTTTAGAGATCTTGTCATGTTGTAAATTATATCTAGTAGTCCAGGTGCTTAAAAAACATCTTCCTCAGGGAACTTAAGCTGAGAACTGAAATCTAAGATACCTGATTTTGTTTTAGAGATCCCGTCATTTTGTAAATTATATCTAGTGGTCCAGGTGCTTAAAAACTTCTTCCTCAGGGAACTTAAGCTAAGAACTGAAATCTAAGATACCTAGTTCATATTTGAGAGATCTTGTCATACTGATTATTATATTTAGTACTCCAGGTGCTTAAAAAACATCTTCCTCAGGGAACTTGAGCTGAGGAATGAAATTTAAGATACCTAGTTCATATTTTAGATATCCCGTCATTTTGAAGATTATATCTAGTTGTCCAGGTGCTTAAAAACATCTTCCTCAGGGAATTTAAGCTGAGAACTAAAATTTAAGATACCTAGTTCATATTATAGGGATCCCGTCATTTTGAAAAATATATCTAGTAGTCCAGGTGCTTAACAAACATCTTCCTCAGGGAACTTGAGCTGAGAAATGAAATTTAAGATACCTAGTTGATATTTTAGAAATCTTGTCATTTTGAAAATTATATTTAGTACTCCAGGTGCTTAAAAAACATCTTCCTCAGGGAACTTGAGCTGAGAACTGAAATTTAAGATACCTAGTTCATATTTTAGAGATCTTGTCATGTTGAAAATGATATCTAGTAGTCCAGGTGCTTAAAAAACATCTTCCTCAGGCAACTTAAGCTGAGAACTGAAATCTAAGATACCTAGTTGATATTTTAGAGATCTTGTCATATTGGAAATTATATTTAGTACTCCAGGTGCTTAAAAAACATCTTCCTCAGGGAACTTGAGCTGAGAAATGAAATTTAATATACCTAGTTGATATTTTAGAGATCTTGTCATATTGACAATTATATTTAGTACTACAGGTGCTTAAAAAACATCTTCCTCAGGGAACTTGAGCTGAGAAATGAAATTTAAGATACCTAGTTGATATTTTAGAAATCTTGTCATTTTTAAAATTATATTAATAGTCCAGGTGCTAAAAAAACATCTTTCTCAGGTAACTTGAGCTGAGAACTAAAATTTAAGATACCTAGTTCATATTATAGGGATCCCGTCATTTTGAAAAATATATCTAGTACTCCAGGTGCTTAAAAAACATCTTCCTCAGGGAACTTGAGCTGAGAAATGAAATTTAAGATACCTAGTTGATATTTCAGAAATCTTGTCATTTTGAAAAATATATTTAGTACTCCAGGTGCTTAAAAAGCATCTTCCTCAGAGAACTTGAGCTGAGAACTGAAATTTAAGATACCTAGTTCATATTTTAGAAATCTTGTCATGTTGAAAATGATATCTAGTAGTCCAGGTGCTTAAAAAACATCTTCCTCAGGGAACTTAAGCTGAGAACTGAAATCTAAGATACCTGATTTTGTTTTAGAGATCCCGTCATTTTGTAAATTATATCTAGTGGTCCAGGTGCTTAAAAAACTTCTTCCTCAGGGAACTTAAGCTAAGAACTGAAATTTAAGATACCTAGTTGATATTTTAGTGATCTTGTCATATTTAAAATTATATTTAGTACTCCAGGTGCTTAAAAAACATCTTCCTCAGGGAACTTGAGCTGAGAAATGAAATTTAAGATACCTAGTTGATATTTTAGAAATTTGTCATTTTTAAAATTATATTAATAGTCCAGGTGCTAAAAAAACATCTTTCTCAGGGAACTTGAGCTGAGAACTAAAATTTAAGATACCTAGTTCATATTATAGGGATCCCGTCATTTTGAAAAATATATCTAGTAGTCCAGGTGCTTAAAAAACATCTTCCTCAGGGAACTTGAGCTGAGAAAAGAAATTTAAGATACATAGTTGATATTTTAGAAATCTTGTCATTTTGAAAATTATATTTAGTACTCCAGGTGCTTAAAAAGCATCTTCCTCAGAGAACTTGAGCTGAGAACTGAAATTTAAGATACCTAGTTCATATTTTAGAGATCTTGTCATGTTGAAAATTATATCTAGTAGTCCAGGTGCTTAAAAACCATCTTCATCAGGGAACTTAAGCTGAGAACTGAAATCTAAGATACCTAGTCGATATTATAGAGATAACGTCAGTTTGAAAAGTATATTTAGTCCTACAGGTGCTTAAAATACGTCTTCCTCAGGGAACTTGAGCTGAGAAATGAAATTTAAGATACCTAGTTGATATTTTAGAAATCTTGTCATTTTTAAAATTATATCTACTAGTCCAGGTGCTTAAAAAACATCTTCCTCAGGGAATTTAAGCTGAGAACTAAAAATTAAGATACCTAGTTCATATTTTAGAGATCCCATCATTTTGAAAATTATATCTAGTAGTCCAGGTGCTTAAAAAACATCTTCCTCAGGGAACTTGAGCTGAGAAATGAAATTTAAGATACCTAGTTGATATTTTAGAGATCTTGTCATATTGGAAATTATATTTAGTGGTCCAGGTGCTTAAAAAACATCTTCCTCATGGAATTTAAGCTGAGAACTGAAATTGAGGATACCTGGTTTTGTTTTAGAGATCCCGTCATTTTGAAAATTATATCTAGTGGTCCAGGTGCTTTAAAAACGTCTTCCTCAGGGAACTTGTGGTGAGAACTGAAATTTAAGATACCTAGTTGATATTTTAGAGATCGGGTCATTTTGAAAGTTATATTTAGTACTCCAGGTGCTTAAAAAACATCTTCCTCAGGGAACTTGAGCTGAGAAATGAAATTTAAGATACCTAGTTGATATTTTAGAGATCTTGTCATATTGACAATTATATTTAGTGGTCCAGGTGCTTAAAAAACATCTTCCTCATGGAATTTAAGCTGAGAACAGAACTTTATTGTACCGAGTTCATAATTTAGATATCATGTCATTTTGAAAATTATATCTAGTAGTCCAGGTGCTTAAAAAACATCTTCCTCAGGGAATTTAAGCTGAGAACTAAAATTTAAGATACCTAGTTCATATTATAGGGATCCTGTTATTTTGAAAATTATATCTAGTAGTCCAGGTGCTTAAAAAACATCTTCCTCAGGGAACTTGAGCTGAGAAATGAAATTTAAGATACCTAGTTGATATTTTAGAAATATTGTCATTTTGAAAATTATATTTAGTACTCCAGGTGCTTAAAAAACATCTTCCTCAGAGAACTTGAGCTGAGAACTGAAATTTAAGATACCTAGTTCATATTTTAGAGATCTTGTCATATTGAAAATGATATTTATTAGTCCAGGTGCTTAAAAAACATCTTCCTCAGGGAACTTGAGCTGAGAACTGAAATTTAAGATACCTAGTTCATATTTTAGAGATATGGGCATATTTAAAATTATATTTAGTAGTCGAGGTGCATAAAAAACATCTTCCTCAGGGAACTTGAGCTGAGAACTAAAATTTAAGATACCTGGTTATGTTTTAGAGATCCCGTCATTTTGTAAATTATATCTAGTGGTCCAGGTGCTTAAAAACTTCTTCCGCAGGGAACTTAAGCTAAGAACTAGAATTTAAGATACCTGGTTTTGTTTTAGAGATCCCGTCATTTTGAAAGTTATATGTAGTAGTCCAGGTGCTTAAAAAACATCTTCCTCAGGGTACTTAAGCTGAGAACTGAAATTTGAGATACCTAGTTCATATTTTAGAGATCTTGTCATATTGAAAATTATATTTAGAGGTCCAAGTGCTAAAAAAACATCTTTCTCAGGGAACTTGAGCTGAGAAATGAAATTTAAGATACCTAGTTGATATTTTAGAAATCTTGTCATTTTGAAAATTATATTTAGTAGTCCAGGTGCTTAAAAAACATCTTCCTCAAGGAACTTGAGCTGAGAAATAAAATTGAAGATACCTAGTTCATATTATAGGGATCCCGTCATTTTGAAAAATATATTTAGTAGTCCAGGTGCTTAAAAAACTTCTTCCTCAGGGAACTTGAAATGAGAAATGAAATTTAAGATACCTAGTTGATATTTTAGAAATTTTTTCATTTTGAAAATTATATTTAGTATTCCAGGTGCTTAAAAAACATCTTCCTCAGAGAACATGAGCTGAGAACTGAAATTTAAGATACCTAGTTCATATTTTAGAGAACCCGTCATTTTGAAAATGATATCTAGTAGTCCAGGTGCTTAAAAAACATCTTCCTCAGGGAACTTAAGCTGAGAACTGAAATTTAAGATACCTAGTTGATATTTTAGAGATCTTGTCATATTGAAAATTATATTTAGTTGTCCAAGTGCTTAAAAAACATCTTCCTCAGGGAACTGAAGCTGAGAACTGAAATTTAAGATACCTGGTTTTGTTTTAGAGATCCCGTCATTTTTAAAATTATATCTAGTAGTCCGGGTGCTTAAAAAACATCTTCCTTAGGGAACTTGAGCTGAGAAATGAAATTTAAGTTAGCTAGTTGATATTTTAGAAATCTTGTCATTTTGAAAATTATATTTAGTACTCCAGGTGCTTAAAAAACATCTTCCTCAGGGAACTTGAGCTGAGAAATGAAATTTAAGATACCTAGTTGATATTTTAGAAATCTTGTCATTTTGAAAATTATATTTAGTACTCCAGGTGCTTAAAAAACATCTTCCTCAGAGAACTTGAGCTGAGAAATGAAATTTAATATACCTAGTTGATATTTTAGAAATCTTGTCATTTTGAAAATTATATTTAGTACTCCAGGTGCTTAAAAACATCTTCCTCAGGGAACTTGAGCTGAGAAATGAAATTTAATATACCTAGTTGATATTTTAGAGATCTTGTCATATTGACAATTATATTTAGTGGTCCAAGTGCTTAAAAAACATCTTCCTCAGGGAAATTAAGACGAGAAATGAAATTTATGATACCTAGTTTTGTTTTAGAGATCCCGCCATTTTTAAAATTATATCTAGTAGTCCAGGTGCTTAAAAAACATCTTCCTCAGGGAACTTGAGATGAGAACTGAAATTTAAGTTACCTATTTGATATTTTAGAAATCTTGTCATTTTGAAAATTATATTTAGTACTCCAGGTGCTTAAAAAACATCTTCCTCAGGGAACTTGAGCTGAGAAATGAAATTTAATATACCTAGTTGATATTTTAGAGATCTTGTCATTTTGAAAATTATATTTTGTACTCCAGGTGCTTAAAAACATCTTCCTCAGAGAACTTGAGCTGAGATCTGAAATTTAAGATACCTAGTTGATATTTTAGAGATCTTGTCATATTGAAAATTATATTTAGTGGTCCAAGTGCTTAAAAAACATCTTCCTCAGGGAACTTAAGCTGAGAATGAAATTTAGGATACCTGGTTTTGTTTTAGAGATCCCGTCATTTTTAAAATTATATCTAGTAGTCCAGGTGCTTAAAAAACATCTTCCTCAGGGAACTTGAGCTGAGAACTGAAATTTAAGATACCTAGTTGATATTTTAGAAATCTTGTCATTTTGAAAATTATATTTAGTACTCCAGGTGCTTAAAAAACATCTTCCTCAGAGAACTTGAGCTGAGAAATGAAATTTAAGATACCTAGTTGATATTTTAGAAATCTTGTCATTTTGAAAATTATATTTAGTACTCCAGGTGCTTAAAAAACATCTTCCTCAGAGAACTTGAGATGAAAACTGAAATTTAAGATACCTAGTTGATATTTTAGAGGACCCGTCATTTTTAAAAATATATCTAGTAGTCCAGGTGCTTAAAAAACATCTTCCTCAGGGAACTTGAGCTGAGAAATGAAATTTAATATACCTGGTTTTGTTTTAGAGATCCCGTCATTTTTAAAATTATATCTAGTAGTCCAGGTGCTTAAAAAACATATTCCTCAGGGAACTTGAGCTGAGAACTGGAATTTAAGATACCAAGTTCATATTTTAGAGAACTTTTCATATTGACAGTTATATTTAGTAGTCCAGGTGCTTAAAAAACATCTTCCTCAGGGAACTTAAGCTTAGAACTGAAATTTGAGATACCTAGTTCATATTTTAGAGATCTTGTCATATTGAGAATGATATTTAGTAGTCCAGGTGCTTAAAAAAACATCTTCCTCAGAGAACTTGAGCTGAGAACTGAAATTTAAGATACCTAGTTGATATTTTAGAAATCTTGTCATTTTGAAAATTATATTTAGTACTCCAGGTGCTTAAAAAACATCTTCCTCAGGGAACTTGAGCTGAGAAATGAAATTTAATATACCTAGTTGATATTTTAGAGATCTTGTCATTTTGAAAATTATATTTTGTACTCCAGGTGCTTAAAAAACATCTTCCTTAGGGAACTTGAGCTGAGATCTGAAATCTAAGATACCTAGTTGATATTTTAGAGATCTTGTCATATTGAAAATTATATTTAGTTGTCCAAGTGCTTAAAAAACATCTTCCTCAGGAACGTAAGCTGAGAAATGAAATTTAAGATACCTGGTTTTGTTTTAGAGATCCCGTCATTTTTAAAATTATATCTAGTAGTCCAGGTGCTTAAAAAACATCTTCCTCAGGGAACTTGAGCTGAGAACTGAAATTTAAGATACCTAGTTGATATTTTAGAAATCTTGTCATTTTGAAAATTATATTTAGTACTCCAGGTGCTTAAAAAAAAACTTCCTCAGAGAACTGGAACTGAGAACTGAAATTTGAGATACCTGGTTCATATTTTAGAGATCTTGTCATATTGAAAATTATATTTAGTAGTCCAGGTGCTTAAAAAACATCTTCCTCAGGGAACTTGAGCTGAGAACTGAAATTTCAGATATCTAGTTCATATTTTAGAGATCTTGTCATATTGAAAATTATATTTAGTAGTCCAGGTGCTTAAAAAACATCTTCCTCAGGGAACTTAAGCTGACAACTGAAATTTCAGATACCTGGTTTTGTTTTAGAGATCCCGTCATTTTGAAAATTATATCTAGTAGTCCAGGTGCTTAAAAAACATCTTCCTCAGGGCACTTAAGCTTAGAACTGAAATTTGAGATACCTAGTTCATATCTTAGAGATCTTGTCACATTGTAAGTTATATTTAGTAGTCTAGGTGCTTAAAAAACATCTTCCTCAGGGAACTTGAGCTGAGAAATGAAATTTAAGATACCTAGTTGATATTTTAGAAATCTTGTCATTTTGAAAATTATATTTAGTACTCCAGGTGCTTAAAAAACATCTTCCTCAGAGACCTTGAGCTGAGAACTGAAATTTCAGATACCTAGTTTATATTTTATAGATCTTGTCATATTGAAAATGATATTTAGTAGTCCAGGTGCTTAAAAAACATCTTTCTCAGGGAACTTAGGCTTAGAACTGAAATTTAAGATACCTAGTTTATATTTTAGATATCTTGTCATATTGAAAATGATATTTAGTAGTCCAGGTGCTTAAAAAACTTCTTCCTCAGGGAACTTGAGCTGAGAACTGAAATTTAAGATACCTGGTTTTTTTTAGAGATCCCGTCATTTGGAAAATTATATCTAGTTGTCCATGTGCTTAAAAAATATCTTCCTCAGGGAACTTAAGCTGAGAACTGAAATTGCAGATACCTAGTTGATATTTTAGAGATCTTGTCATATTGAAAATGATATTTAGTAGTCCAGGTGCTTAAAAAACATCTTCCTCAGGGAACTTGAGCTGAGAAATGAAATTTAAGATACCTAGCTGATATTTTAGAAATCTTGTCATTTTGAAAATTATATTTAGTACTCCAGGTGCTTAAAAAACATCTTCCTCAGAGAACTTGAGCTGCGAACTGAAATTTAAGATACCTAGTTCATATTTTAGAGATCTTGTCATATTGAAAATGATATTTAGTAGTCCAGGTGCTTAAAAAACATCTTCCTCAGGGAACTTAGGCTTAGAAGTGAAATTTAATACACCTAGTTCATATTTTAGAGATCTTGTCATATTGAAAATTATATTTAGTAGTCCAAGTGCTTAAAAAACATCTTCCTCAGGGAACTTAAGCTGAGAACTGAAATTTACGATACCTGGTTTTGTTTTAGAGATCCCGTCATTTTTAAAATTATATCTAGTAGTCCAGGTGCTTAAAAAACATCTTCCTCAGGGAACTTGAGATGAGAACTGAAATTTAAGATACCTAGTTGATATTTTAGAAATCTTGTCATTTTGAAAATTATATTTAGTACTCCAGGTGCTTAAAAAACATCTTCCTCAGGGAACTTGAGCTGAGAAATGAAATTTAAGATACCTAGTTGATATTTTAGAAATCTTGTCATTTTGAAAATTATATTTAGTACTCCAGGTGCTTAAAAACATCTTCCTCAGAGAACTTGAGCTGAGATCTGAAATTTAAGATACCTAGTTGATATTTTAGAGATCTTGTCATATTGAAAATTATATTTAGTGGTCCAAGTGCTTAAAAAACATCTTCCTCAGGGAACTTAAGCTGAGAATGAAATTTAGGATACCTGGTTTTGTTTTAGAGATCCCGTCATTTTTAAAATTATATCTAGTAGTCCAGGTGCTTAAAAAACATCTTCCTCAGGGAACTTGAGCTGAGAACTGAAATTTAAGATACCTAGTTGATATTTTAGAAATCTTGTCATTTTGAAAATTATATTTAGTACTCCAGGTGCTTAAAAAACATCTTCCTCAGGGAACTTGAGCTGAGAAATGAAATTTAAGATACCTAGTTGATATTTTAGAAATCTTGTCATTTTGAAAATTATATTTAGTACTCCAGGTGCTTAAAAAAAAACCTTCCTCAGAGAACTTAAGCTGAGAACTGAAATTTAAGATACCTAGTTGATATTTTAGAGGACCCGTCATTTTTAAAAATATATTTAGTAGTCCAGGTGCTTAAAAAACTTTTTCCTCAGGGAACTTGAGATGAGAAATGAAATTTAAGATACCTGGTTTTTTTTAGAGATCCCGTCATTTGGAAAATTATATCTAGTTGTCCAGGTGCTTAAAAAACATATTCCTCAGGGAACTTGAGCTGAGAACTGACAATTAAGATACCTAGTTAATATTTTAGAGATCACTTCATATTGAAAATTATATGTAGTAGTCCACGTGCTAAAAAAACATCTTCCTCAGGGAACTTAAGCTGAGAATGAAATTTAGGATACCTGGTTTTGTTTTAGAGATCCCGTCATTTCTAAAATTATATCGAGTAGTCCAGGTGCTTAAAAAACATCTTCCTCAGGGAACTTGAGCTGAGAACTGAAATTTAAGATACCTAGTTGATATTTTAGAGATCTTGTCATATTGAATGTTATATTTTGTAGTCCAAGTGCTTAAAAAACATCTTCCTCAGGGAACTTGAGCTTAGAACTGAAATTTGAGATACCTAGTTCATATTTTAGAGATCTTGTCACATTGAAAGTTATATTTAGTAGTCCAGGTGCTTAAGAAACATCTTCCTCAGGGAACTTGAGCTGAGAACTGAAAATTAAGATACACAGTTCATATTGTAGAGATCCCGTCATTTTGAAAATTATATTTTGTAGTCCAGGTGCTTAAAAAAAATCTTCTTCAGGGAGCTTGAGCTGACAACTGAAATTTAAGATACCTGGTTTTGTTTTAGAGATCCCGTCATTTTGAAAATTATATCTCGTCGTCCAGGTGCTCAAAAAACATCTTCCTCAGGGAACTTAAGCTGAGGACTGAAATTTAAGATACCTAGTTCATATTTTAGAGATCTTGTCATATTGGAAATTATATTTAGTTTTCTAGGTGCTTAAAAAACATCTTCCTCAGGGAACTTGAGCTGAGAAATGAAATTTAAGATACCTAGTTGATATTTTAGAAATCTTGTCATTTTGAAAATTATATTTAGTACTCCAGGTGCTTAAAAAACATCTTCCTCAGAGAACTTGAGCTGAGAACTGAAATTAAGGATACCTGGATTATATTTTAGAGATCTTGTCATGTTGAAAATGATATCTAGTAGCTCAGGTGCTTAAAAAATATCTTCCTCAGGGAACTTAAGCCGAGAACTGAAATTTAAGATACCTAGTTTATATTTTAGAGATCTTGTCATATTGAAAATGATATTTAGTAGTCCAGGTGCTTAAAAAACATCTTCCTCAGGGAACTTGAGCTGAGAACTAAAATTTAAGATACCTGGTTTTTGTTTTAGAGATCCCGTCATTTTGAAAATTATATCTAGTGGTCCAGGTGCTTAAAAAACTTCTTCCTCGGGGAACTTAAGCTAAGAACTGAAATTTAAGATACCTAGCTGATATTTTAGAAATCTTGTCATTTTGAAAATTATATTTAGTACTCCAGGTGCTTAAAAAACATCTTCCTCAGAGAACTTGAGCTGAGAACTGAAATTTAAGATACCTAGTCCATATTTTAGAGATGCTGTCATTTTGAAAATTTTATCTAGTAGTCCAGGTGCTTAAAAAACATCTTCCTCAGGGAACTTAAGCTGAGAACTGAAATTTAAGATACCTAGTTCATATTTTAGAGATCTTGTCATATTGAAAGTTATATTTAGTAGTCCAGGTGCTTAAAAAACATCTTCCTCAGGGAACTTAAGCTGAGAACTGAAATTTAAGATACCTGGTTTTGTTTTAGAGATCCCGTCAATGTAAAAATAAGATCTAGTAGTCCAGGTGCTTAAAAAACATCTTCCTCAGGGAACTTGAGCTGAGAACTGAAATTTAAGATACCTAGTTCATGTTTTAGAAATCTTGTCATTTTGAAAATTATATTTAGTACTCCAGGTGCTTAAAAAACATCTTCCTCAGGGAACTTGAGCTGAGAAATGAAATTTCAGATACCTAGTTTATATTTTAGAGATCTTGTCATATTGAAAATTATATTTAGTCGTCCAGGTGCTTAAAAAACATCTTCCTCAGGGAACTTGAGCTGAGAACTGAACTTTCAGATACCTAGTTTATATTTTAGAGATCTTGTCATACTGAAAATGATATCTAGTAGTCCAGGTGCTTAAAAAACATCTTCCTCAGGGAACTTGAGCTGAGAACTGAAATTTAAGATACCTAGTTCATATTTTAGAGATCTTGTCATATTGAAAGTTATATTTAGTAGTCCAGGTGCTTAAAAAACATCTTCCTCAGGGAACTTGAGCTGAGAACTGAAATTTAAGATACCTAGTTCATATTTTAGAGATCTTGTCATATTGAAAGTTATATTTAGTAGTCCAGGTGCTTAAAAAACATCTTCCTCAGGGATATTAAGCCGAGAACTAATATTTACGATACCTGGTTTTGTTTTACTGATCCCGTTATTTTGAAAATTATATCTGGTAGTCCAGGTGTTTAAAAAACAACTTCCTCAGGGAACTTGAGCTGAGAACTGACAATTAAGATACCTAGTTTATATTTTAGAAATCTTGTCATTTTGAAAATTATATTTAGTACTCCAGGTGCTTAAAAAACATCTTCCTCAGGGAACTTGAGCTGAGAAATGAAATTTAAGATCCCTATTTGATATTGTAGAAATCTTGTCATTTTGAAAATTATATTTAGTACTCCAGGTGCTTAAAAAACATCTTCCTCAGAGAACTTGAGCTGAGAACTGAAATTTAAGATACCTAGTTCATATTTTAGAGATCTTGTCATATTGACAATTATATTTAGTGGTCCAAGTGCTTAAAAAACATCTTCCTCATGGACCTTAAGCTGAGAATGAAATTTAGGATACCTGGTTTTGTTTTAGAGATCCCGTCATTTTTAAAATTATATCTAGTAGTCCAGGTGCTTAAAAAACATCTTCCTCAGGGAACTTGAGCTGAGAACTGAAATTTAAGATACCTAGTTGATATTTTAGAAATCTTGTCATTTTGAAAATTATATTTAGTACTCCAGGTGCTTAAAAAACATCTTCCTCAGGGAACTTGAGCTGAGAAATGAAATTTAAGATACCTAGTTGATATTTTAGAAATCTTGTCATTTTGAAAATTATATTTAGTACTCCAGGTGCTTAAAAAACATCTTCCTCAGAGAACTTGAGATGCGAACTGAAATTTAATATACCTAGTTGATATTTTAGAGGACCCGTCATTTTAAAAAATATATCTAGTAGTCCAGGTGCTTAAAAAACGTCTTCCTCAGGGAACTTGAGCTGAGAAATGAAATTTAGTATACCTGGTTTTGTTTTAGAGATCCCGTCATTTTTAAAATTATATCTAGTAGTCCAGGTGCTTCAAAAACATAGTCCTCCGGGAACGTGAGCTGAGAACTGAAATTTAAGATACCTTGTTGATATTTTAGAGATCTCTTCATATTGAAAATTATATTTAGTGGTCCAAGTGCTTAAAAAACATCTTCCTCAGGGAACTTAAGCTGAGAATGAAATTTAGGATACCTAGTTCATATTTTAGAGATCTTGTCATATTGAAAATTATATTTAGTGGTCCAGGTGCTTAAAAAAACATCTTCCTCAGAGAACTTGAGCTGAGAACTGAAATTTAAGATACCTAGTTCATATTTTAGAGATCTTGTCATGTTGAAAATGATATTTAGTAGTCCAGGTGCTTAAAAAACATCGTCCTCAGGGAACTTGAGCTGACAACTAAAATTTAAGATACCTGGTTTTGTTTTAGAGATCCCGTCATTTTGAACATTATATCTAGCAGTCCAGGTGCTTAAAATACTTCTTCCTCAGAGAATTTAAGCCGAGAACTGAAATTTAAGATACCTAGTTTATATTTTAGAGATCTTGTCACATGGAAAATTATATTTAGTAGTCTAGGTGCTTAAAAAACATCTTCCTCAGGGAACTTGAGCTGAGAAATGAAATTTAAGATACCTAGTTGATATTTTAGAAATCTTGTCATTTTGAAAATTATATTTAGTACTCCAGGTGCTTAAAAAACATCTTCCTCAGAGAACTTGAGCTGAGAACTGAAATTTAAGATACCTTGTTAATATTTTAGAAATCTTGTCATGTTGAAAATGATAACTAGTAGTCCAGGTGCTTAGAAAACATCTTCCTCAGGGAACTTAAGCTGAGAACTGAAATTTCAGATACCTAGTTTATATTTTAGAGATCTTGTCATATTGAAAATGATATTTAGTAGTCCAGGTGCTTAAAAAACATCTTCCTCAGGGAATTTGAGCTGAGAACTGAAATTTCAGATACCTGGTTTTGTTTTAGAGATCCCGTCATTTTGAAAATTATATCTAGTTGTCCATGTGCTTAAAAAATATCTTCCTCAGGGAACTTAAGCTGAGAACTGAAATTTAAGATACCTAGCTGATATTTTAGAAATCTTGTCATTTTGAAAATTATATTTAGTACTCCAGGTGCTTAAAAAACATCTTCCTCAGAGAACTTGAGCTGCGAACTGAAATTTAAGATACCTAGTTCATATTTTAGAGATCTTGTCATATTGAAAATTATATTTAGTAGTCCAGGTGCTTAAAAAACATCTTCCTCAGGGAACTTAAGCTGAGAACTGAAATTTAAGATACCTAGTTGATATTTTAGAGATCTTGTCATATTGAAAATTATATTTAGTTGTCCAAGTGCTTAAAAAACATCTTCCTCAGGGAAATTAAGCCGAGAACAAAAATTTAGGATACCTGGTTTTGTTTTAGAGATCCCGTCATTTTTAAAATTATATCTAGTAGTCCGGGTGCTTAAAAAACATCTTCCTTAGGGAACTTGAGCTGAGAAATGAAATTTAAGATACCTAGTTGATATTTTAGAAATCTTGTCATTTTGAAAATTATATTTAGTACTCCAGGTGCTTAAAAAACATCTTCCTCAGGGAACTTGAGCTGAGAAATGAAATTTAATATACCTAGTTGATATTTTAGAGATCTTGTCATTTTGAAAATTATATTTTGTACTCCAGGTGCTTAAAAAACATCTTCCTCAGAGAACTTGAGCTGAGATCTGAAATTTAAGATACCTAGTTGATATTTTAGAGATCTTGTCATATTGAAAATTATATTTAGTGGTCCAAGTGCTTAAAAAACATCTTCCTCAGGGAACTTAAGCTGAGAATGAAATTTAGGATACCTGGTTTTGTTTTAGAGATCCCGTCATTTTTAAAATTATATCTAGTAGCCCAGGTGCTTAAAAAACATCTTCCTCAGGGAACTTGAGCTGAGAACTGAAATTTAAGATACCTAGTTGATATTTTAGAAATCTTGTCATTTTGAAAATTATATTTAGTACTCCAGGTGCTTAAAAAACATCTTCCTCAGAGAACTTGAGCTGAGAAATGAAATTTAAGATACCTAGTTGATATTTTAGAAATCTTGTCATTTTGAAAATTATATTTAGTACTCCAGGTGCTTAAAAAACATCTTCCTCAGAGAACTTGAGATGAGAACTTAAATTTAAGATACCTAGTTGATATTTTAGAGGACCCGTCATTTTAAAAAATATATCTAGTAGTCCAGGTGCTTAAAAAACGTCTTCCTCAGGGAACTTGAGCTGAGAAATGAAATTTAGTATACCTGGTTTTGTTTTAGAGATCCCGTCATTTTGAAAATTATGTCTGGTAGTCCAGGTGCTTAAAAAACATATTCCTCAGGGAACTTGAGCTGAGAACTGAAATTTTAGATACCTTGTTGATATTTTAGAGATCTCTTCATATTGAAAATTATATTTAGTGGTCCAAGTGCTTAAAAAACATCTTCCTCAGGGAACTTAAGCTGAGAATGAAATTTAGGATACCTGGTTTTGTTTTAGAGATCCCGTCATTTCGAAAATTATATTTAGTAGTCCAGGTGCTTAAAAAACATCTTCCTCAGGGAACTTGAGCTGAGAACTGAAATTTAAGATACCTAGTTCATGTTTTAGAAATCTCGTCATTTTGAAAATTATATTTAGTACTCCAGGTGCTTAAAAAACATCTTCCTCAGGGAACTTGAGCTGAGAAATGAAATTTAATATACCTAGTTGATATTTTAGAAATCTTGTCATTTTGAAAATTATATTTAGTACTCCAGGTGCTTAAAAAACATCTTCCTCAGAGAACTTGAGCTTAGAACTGAAATTTAAGATACCTAGTTGATATTTTAGAGGACCCGTCATTTTTAAAAATATATCTAGTAGTCCAGGTGCTTAAAAAACATCTTCCTCAGGGAACTTGAGCTGAGAAATGAAATTTAGTATACCTGGTTTTGTTTTAGAGATCCCGTCATTTTTAAAATTATGTCTGGTAGTCCAGGTGCTTAAAAAACATATTCCTCAGGGAACTTGAGCTGAGAACTGACAATTAAGATACCTTGTTGATATTTTAGAGAACTTTTCATATTGAAAATTATATTTAGTGGTCCAAGTGCTTAAAAAACATCTTCCTCAGGGAACTTGAGCTGAGAACTGAAATTTGAGATACCTAGTTCATATTTTAGAGATCTTGTCATATTGAAAATGATATTTAGTAGTCCAGGTGCTTAAAAAACATCTTCCTCAGAGAACTTGAGCTGAGAACTGAAATTTAAGATACCTAGTTGATATTTTAGAAATCTTGTCATTTTGAAAATTATATTTAGTACTCCAGGTGCTTAAAAAACATCTTCCTCAGGGAACTTGAGCTGAGAAATGAAATTTAATATACCTAGTTGATATTTTAGAAATCTTGTCATTTTGAAAATTATATTTAGTACTCCAGGTGCTTAAAAAACATCTTCCTCAGAGAACTTGAGCTGAGATCTGATATTTAAGATACCTAGTTCATATTTTAGAGATCTTGTCATATTGAAAATTATATTTAGTGGTCCAAGTGCTTAAAAAACATCTTCCTCAGGGAACTTAAGCTGAGAATGAAATTTACGATACCTGGTTTTGTTTTAGAGATCCCGTCATTTTTAAAATTATATCTAGTAGTCCAGGTGCTTAAAAAACATCTTCCTCAGGGAACTTGAGCTGAGAACTGAAATTTAAGATACCTAGTTGATATTTTAGAAATCTTGTCATTTTGAAAATTATATTTAGTATTCCAGGTGCTTAAAAAACATCTTCCTCAGGGAACTTGAGCTGAGAACTGAAATTTGAGATACCTAGTTCATATTTTAGAGATCTTGTCACATTGTAAGTTATATTTAGTAGTCCAGGTGCTTAAAAAACATCTTCCTCAGGGAACTTGAGCTGAGAACTGATAATTAAGATACCTAGTTTATATTCTAGAGATCTTGTCATATTGATAATGATATTTAGTAGTCCAGGTGCTTAAAAAACTTCTTCCTCGGGGAACTTAAGCTAAGAACTGAAAATTAAGATACCTATTTTATATTTTAGAGATATTGTCATATGGAAATTTATATTTAGTAGTCCAGGTGCTTAAAAAACATCTTCCTCAGGGAACTTGAGCCGAGAACTGAAATTTAAGATACCTGGTTTTGTTTTAGAGATCCCGTCATTTTGAAAATTATATCTAGTAGTCCAGGTGCTCAAAAAACTTCTTCCTCAGAGAACTTGAGCTGAGAACTGAAATTTAAGATACCTAGTTGATATTTTAGAAATCTTGTCATTTTGAAAATTATATTTAGTACTCCAGGTGCTTAAAAAACATCTTCCTCAGGGAACTTGAGCTGAGAAATGAAATTTAAGATACCTAGCTGATATTTTAGAAATCTTGTCATTTTGAAAATTATATTTAGTACTCCAGGTGCTTAAAAAACATCTTCCTCAGAGAACTTGAGCTGCGAACTGAAATTTAAGATACCTAGTTCATATTTTAGAGATCTTGTCATATTGAAAATGATATTTAGTAGTCCAGGTGCTTAAAAAACATCTTCCTCAGGGAACTTGAGCTGAGAACTGAAATTTCAGATACCTAGTTCATATTTTAGAGATCTTGTCATATTGAAAATGATATTTAGTAGTCCAGGTGCTTAAAAAACATCTTCCTCGGGGAACTTAAGCTGAGAACTAATATTTACGATACCTGGTTTTGTTTTAGTGATCCCGTCATTTTGAAAGTTATATCTATTAGTCCAGGTGCTTAAAAAACATCTTCCTCAGGGAACTTGAGAGGAGAACTGAAAATTAAGATAGCTAGTTTATATTGTAGAGATCTTGTCATATTGAAAGTTATATTTAGTAGTCCAGGTGCTTAAAAAACATCTTCCTCAGGGAACTTGAGCTGAGAAATGAAATTTAAGATACCTAGTTGATATTTTAGAAATCTTGTCATTTTGAAAATTATATTTAGTACTCCAGGTGCTTAAAAAACATCTTCCTCAGAGAACTTGAGCTGAGAACTGAAATTGAAGATACATATTTAATATTTTAGAGATCTTGTCATGTTGAAAATGATATCTAGTAGCTCAGGTGCTTAAAAAACATCTTCCTCAGGGAACTTAAGCTGAGAACTGAAATTTAAGATACCTAGTTGATATTTTAGAGATCTTGTCATATTGAAAATGATATTTACTAGTCTAGGTGCTTAAAAAACATCTTCCTCAGGGAACTTGAGCTGAGAACTAAAATTTAAGATACCTGGTTTTGTTTTAGAGATCCCGTCATTTTGAAAATTATATCTAGTGGTCCAGGTGCTTAAAAAACTTCTTCCTCGGGGAACTTAAGCTAAGAACTGAAATTTAAGATACCTAGCTGATATTTTAGAAATCTTGTCATTTTGAAAATTATATTTAGTACTCCAGGTGCTTAAAAAACATCTTCCTCAGAGAACTTGAGCTGAGAACTGAAATTTAAGATACCTAGTTCATATTTTAGAGATCTTGTCATAATGAAAATGATATTTAGTAGTCCAGGTGCTTAAAAAACATCTTCCTCAGGGAACTTGAGCTGAGAACTGAAATTTAAGATAACTAGTTCATATTTTAAAGATCTTGTCATATTGAAAGTTATATTTAGTGTTCCAAGTGCTTAAAAAACATCTTCCTCAGGGAACTTAAGCTGAGAACTGAAATTTAAGATACCTGGTTTTGTTTTAGAGATCCCGTCATTTTTAAAATTATATCTGGTAGTCCAGGTGCTTAAAAAACATCTTCCTCAGGGAACTTGAGCTGAGAACTGAAATTTAAGATACCTAGTTGATATTTTAGAAATCTTGTCATTTTGAAAATTATATTTAGTACTCCAGGTGCTTAAAAAACATCTTCCTCAGGGAACTTGAGCTGAGAAATGAAATTTAATATACCTAGTTCATATTTTAGAAATCTTGTCATTTTGAAAAAAATATTTAGTACTCCAGGTGCTTAAAAAACATCTTCCTCAGAGAACTTGAGCTGAGACCTGACAATTAAGATACCTAGTTTATATTTTAGAGATCTTGTCATATTGAAAATGATATTTAGTAGTCCAGGTGCTTAGAAAACATCTTCCTCAGGGAACTGCAGCTGAGAACTGATATTTAAGATACCTAGTTCATATTTTAGAGATCTTGTCATATTGAAAATTATATTTAGTAGTCCAGGTGCTTAAAAAACATCTTCCTCAGGGAACTTGAGCTGAGAACTGAAATTTAAGATACCTAGTTCATATTTTAGAAATCTCGTCATTTTGAAAATTATATTTAGTACTCCAGGTGCTTAAAAAACATCTTCCTCAGAGAACTTGAGATGAGAACTGAAATTTAAGATACCTAGTTGATATTTTAGAGGACCCGTCATTTTAAAAAATATATCTAGTAGTCCAGGTGCTTAAAAAACGTCTTCCTCAGGGAACTTGAGCTGAGAAATGAAATTTAGTATACCTGGTTTTGTTTTAGAGATCCCGTCATTTTTAAAATTATATCTAGTAGTCCAGGTGCTTAAAAAACATATTCCTCAGGGAACGTGAGCTGAGAACTGAAATTTAAGATACCTTGTTGATATTTTAGAGATCTCTTCATATTGAAAATTATATTTAGTGGTCCAAGTGCTTAAAAAACATCTTCCTCAGGGAACTTAAGCTGAGAATGAAATTTAGGATACCTGGTTTTGTTTTAGTGATCGCGTCATTTCTAAAATTATATCTAGTAGTCCAGGTGCTTAAAAAACATCTTCCTCAGGGAACTTGAGCTGAGAACTGAAATTTAAGATACCTAGTTGATATTTTAGAAATCTTGTCATTTTGAAAATTATATTTAGTACTCCAGGTGCTTAAAAAACATCTTCCTCAGAGAACTTGAGCTGAGAACTGAAATTTGAGATACGTAGTTCATATTTTAGAGATCTTGTCATATTGACAATTATATTTAGTTTTCCAGGTGCTTAAAAAACATCTTCCTCAGAGAACTTGAGCTGAGAACTGAAATTTAAGATACCTAGTTGATATTTTAGAAATCTTGTCATTTTGAAAATTATATTTAGTACTCCAGGTGCTTAAAAAACATCTTCCTCAGAGAACTTGAGCTGAGAACTGAAATTTAAGATACCTAGTTCATATTTTAGAGATCTTGTCATATTGAAAATGATATTTAATAGTCCAGGTGCTTAAAAAACATCTTCCTCAGGGAACTTGAGCTGACAACTAAAATTTAAGATACCTGGTTTTGCTTTAGAGATCCCGTCATTTTGAAAATTATATCTAGTGGTCCAGGTGCTTAAAAAACTTCTTCCTCGGGGAACTTAAGCTAAGAACTGAAATTTAAGATACCTAGTTCATATTTTATTGATCTTGTCATATTGTAAGTTATATTTAGTAGTCTAGGTGCTTAAAAAACATCTTCCTCAGGGAACTTGAGCTGAGAAATGAAATTTAAGATACCTAGTTGATATTTTAGAAATGTTGTCATTTTGAAAATTATATTTAGTACTCCAGGTGCTTAAAAAACATCTTCCTCAGAGAACTTGAGCTGTGAACTGAAATTGAAGATACCTAGTTTATATTTTAGAGATCTTGTCATGTTGAAAATGATATCTAGTAGCTCAGGTGCTTAAAAAACATCTTCCTCAGAGAACTTGAGCTGAGAACTGAAATTTAAGATACCTAGTTCATATTTTAGAGATCTTGTCATGTTGAAAATGATATCTAGTAGTCCAGGTGCTTAAAAAACATCTTCCTCAGAGAACTTGAGCTGAGAACTGAAATTTAAGATACCTAGTTCATATTTTAGAGATCTTGTCATGTTGAAAATGATATCTAGTAGTCCAGGTGCTTAAAAAACATCTTCCTCAGGGAACTTAAGCTGAGAACTGAAATCGAAGATACCTAGTTCATATTTTAGAGATCTTGTCATTTTGAAAATTATATCTAGTGGTCCAGGTGCTTAAAAAACTTCTTCCTCAGGGAACTTGAGCTGAGAACTGAAATTTAATATAGCTAGTTGATATTTTAGAGATCTTGTCATATTGATAATTATATTTAGTGGTCCAGGTTCTTAAAAAACATCTTCCTCAGAGAACTTAAGCTGAAAACTGAAATTTAAGATACCTAGTTCATATTTTAGAAATCTTGTCATTTTGAAAATTATATCTAGTCGTCCAGGTGCTTAAAAAACATCTTCCTCAGGGAACTTAAGCTGAGAACTGAAATTTAAGATACCTAGTTGATATTTTAGAGATCTTGTCATATTGAAAATTATATTTAGTTGTCCAAGTGCTTAAAAAACATCTTCCTCAGGGAACTGAAGCTGAGAACTGAAATTTAAGATACCTGGTTTTGTTTTAGAGATCCCGTCATTTTTAAAATTATATCTAGTAGTCCGGGTGCTTAAAAAACATCTTCCTTAGGGAACTTGAGCTGAGAAATGAAATTTAAGATACCTAGTTGATATTTTAGAAATCTTGTCATTTTGAAAATTATATTTAGTACTCCAGGTGCTTAAAAAACATCTTCCTCAGGGAACTTAGGCTTAGAAGTGAAATTTAATATACCTAGTTCATATTTTAGAGATCTTGTCATATTGAAAGTTATATTTAGTAGTCCAGGTGCTTAAAAAACATCTTCCTCAGGGAACTTAAGCTGAGAACTGAAATTTCAGATACCTAGTTCATATTTTAGAAATCTTGTCATTTTGAAAATTATATTTAGTACTCCAGGTGCTTAAAAAACATCTTCCTCACGGAAATTAAGACGAGAACTAAAATTTAAGATACCTGGTTTTGTTTTAGAGATCCCGTCATTTTGAAAATTATATCTAGTAGTCCAGGTGCTTAAAAAACATCTTCCTCAGGGAACTTGAGCTGAGAACTGAAAATTAAGATACCTAGTTTATATTTTAGAGATCTTGTCATATTGAAAGTTATATTTAGTAGTCCAGGTGCTTAAAAAACATCTTCCTCAGGGAACTGGAACTGAGAACTGATATTTAAGATACCTAGTTCATATTATAGGCATCCCTTAATTTTGAAAAATATATCTAGTAGTCCAGGTGCTTAAAAAACATCTTCCTCAGGGAACTTGAGCTGAGAAATGAAATTTAATATACCTAGTTGATATTTTAGAAATCTTGTCATTTTGAAAATTATATTTAGTACTCCAGGTGCTTAAAAAACATCTTCCTCAGAGAACTTGAGCTGAGAACTGAAATTTAAGATACCTAGTTCATATTTTAGAGATCTTGTCATATTGAAAATTATATGTAGTAGTCCAGGTGCTTAAAAAACATCTTCCTCAGGGAACTTAAGCTGAGAACTGAAATTTCAGATACCTAGTTTATATTTTAGAGATCTTTTCAATTTGAAAATTATATCTAGTAGTTCGGGTGCTTAAAAAACTTCTTCCTCAGGGAACTTGAGCTGAGAACTGAAATTTAAGATACCTAGTTGATATTTTAGAGATGTTGTCATATTGATAATTATATTTAGTGGTCCAGGTTCTTAAAAAACATCTTCCTCAGGGAACTTAAGCTGAGAACTGAAATTTAAGATACCTAGTTCATATTTTAGAAATCTTGTCATTTTGAAAATTATATCTAGTAGTCCAGGTGCTTAAAAAACATCTTCCTCAGGGAACTTAAGCTGAGAACTGAAATCTAAGATACCGGGTTTATATTTTAGAGATCCTGTCATTTTGAAAATTATATCTAGTGGTCCAGGTGCTTAAAAAAACTTCTTCCTCAGGGAACTTAAGCAGAGAACTGAAATTTAAGATTGCTAGTTAATTTTTTATTGAGCTCTTAATTTTGATATTTATATCTAGTGGTCCAGGTTCTTAAAAAACATCTTCCTCAGAGAACTTAAGCTGAAAACTGAAATTTAAGATACCTAGTTCATATTTTAGAAATCTTGTCATTTTGAAAATTATATCAAGTCGTCCAGGTGCTTAAAAAACATCTTCCTCAGGGAACTTAAGCTGAGAACTGAAATTTAAGATACCTAGTTGATATTTTAGAGATCTTGTCATATTGAAAATTATATTTAGTTGTCCAAGTGCTTAAAAAACATCTTCCTCAGGGAACTGAAGCTGAGAACTGAAATTTAAGATACCTGGTTTTGTTTTAGAGATCCCGTCATTTTTAAAATTATATCTAGTAGTCCAGGTGCTTAAAAAACATCTTCCTCAGGGAACTTGAGCTGAGAACTGAAATTTAAGATACCTAGTTGATATTTTAGAAATCTTGTCATTTTGAAAATTATATTTAGTACTCCAGGTGCTTAAAAAACATCTTCCTCAGGGAACTTGAGCTGAGAACTGAAATTTAAGATACCTAGTTCATATTTTAGAGATCTTGTCATTTTGAAAATGATATTTAGTGGTCCAGGTGCTTAATAAACATCTTCCTCAGGGAACTTAAGCTGAGAACTGAAATTTAAGATTCCTAGTTCATATTTTAGAAATCTTGTCATTTTGAAAATTATATTTAGTACTCCAGGTGCTTAAAAAACATCTTCCTCACGGAAATTAAGACGAGAACTAAAATTTAAGATACCTGGTTTTGTTTTAGAGATCCCGTCATTTTGAAAATTATATCTAGTAGTCCAGGTGCTTAAAAAACATCTTCCTCAGGGAACTTGAGCTGAGAACTGAAAATTAAGATACCTAGTTTATATTTTAGAGATTTTGTCATATGGAAAATTATATTTTGTAGTCGAGGTCCTTAAAAAACATCTTCCTCACGGAACTTAAGCTGAGAACTGAAAATTAAGAAACCTAGTTCATATTTTAGGCATCCCGTCATTTTGAAAAATATATCTAGTAGTCCAGGTGCTTAAAAAACATCTTCCTCAGAAAACTTGAGCTGAGAAATGAAATTTAATATACCTAGTTGATATTTTAGAAATCTTGTCATTTTGAAAATTATATTTAGTACTCCAGGTGCTTAAAAAACATCTTCCTCAGAGAACTTGAGCTGAGAACTGAAATTTAAGATACCTAGTTCATATTTTAGAGATCTTGTCATATTGAAAATTATATTTAGTAGTCCAGGTGCTTAAAAAACATCTTCCTCAGGGAACTTGAGATGAGAAATGAAATTTAAGATACTTGGATTTGTTTTAGAGATCTTGTCACATTGTAAGTTATAGTTAGTAGTCCAGGTGCTTAAAAAACATCTTCCTCAGGGAACTTAAGCTGAGAACTGAAATTTAAGATACCTAGTTGATATTTTAGAGATCTTGTCATATTGAAAATTATATTTAGTTGTCCAAGTGCTTAAAAAACATCTTCCTCAGGGAACTGAAGCTGAGAACTGAAATTTAAGATACCTGGTTTTGTTTTAGAGATCCCGTCATTTTTATAATTATATCTAGTAGTCCAGGTGCTTAAAAAACATCTTCCTCAGGGAACTTGATCTGAGAACTGAAATTTAAGATACCTAGTTGATATTTTAGAAATCTTGTCATTTTAAAAATTATATTTAGTACTCCAGGTGCTTAAAAAACATCTTCCTCAGAGAACTTAAGCTGAGAACTGAAATTTAATATACCTAGTACATATTTTAGAGATATTGTCATATTGAAAATTATATTTAGTGTTCCAAGTGCTTAAAAAACATCTTCCTCAGTGGAACTTAAGCTGAGAACTGAAATTTAAGATACCTGGTTTTGTTTTAGAGATCCCGTCATTTTTAAAATTATATCTAGTAGTCCAGGTGCTTAAAAAACATCTTCCTCAGGGAACTTAAGCTGAGAACTGAAATTTAAGATACCTAGTTGATATTTTAGTGATCTTGTCATATTGAAAATTATATTTAGTGTTCCAAGTGCTTAAAAAACATCTTCCTCAGGGAACTTAAGCTGAGAACTGAAATTTAAGATACCTGGTTTTGTTTTAGAGATCCCGTCATTTTAAAAATTATATCTAGTAGTCCAGGTGCTTAAAAAACATCTTCCTCAGGGAACTTGAGCTGAGAACTAAAGTTTAAGATACCTGGTTATGTTTTAGAAATCTTGTCATTTTGAAAATTATATCTAGTAGTCCAGGTGCTTAAAAAACATCTTCCTCAGGGAAATTATGACGAGAACTAAAATTTAAGATACCTGGTTTTGTTTTAGAGATCCCGTCATTTTGAAAATTATATCTAGTGGTCCAGGTGCTTAAAAAACTTCTTCCTCAGGGAACTTGAGCTGAGAACTGAAAATTAAGATAGCTAGTTTATATTTTAGAGATCTTGTCATATTGAAAGTTATATTTAGTAGTCCAGGTGCTTAAAAAACATCTTCCTCAGGGAACTTGAGCTGAGAACTGAAAATTAAGATACCTAGTTCATATTGTAGAGAACCCGTCATTTTGTCAGTTATATCTAGTAGTCCAGGTGCTTAAAAAACATCTTCCTCAGGGAACTTGAGCTGAGAACTGAAATTTAATATACCTAGTTCATGTTTTAGAAATCTCGTCATTTTGAAAATTATATTTAGTACTCCAGGTGCTTAAAAAACATCTTCCTCCGGGAACTTGAGCTGAGAACTGAAATTTAAGATACCTAGTTGATATTTTAGAGAACTTTTCATATTGAAAATTATATTTAGTGGTCCAAGTGCTTAAAAACATCTTCCTCAGGGAACTTAAGCTGAGAATGAAATTTAGGATACCTGGTTTTTTTTTAGAGATCCCGTCATTTTTAAAATTATATCTAGTAGTCCAGGTGCTTAAAAAACATCTTCCTCAGGGAACTTGAGCTGAGAACTGAAAATTAAGATACCTAGTTGATATTTTAGAAATCTTGTCATTTTGAAAATTATATATAGTAGTCCGGGTGCTAAAAAAACATCTTTCTCAGGGAACTTGAGCTGAGAAATGAAATTTAAGATACCTAGTTGATATTTTAGAAATCTTGTCATTTTAGAAAATTATATTTAGTACTCCAGGTGCTTAAAAAATATCTTCCTCAGAGAACTTGAGATGAGAACTGAAATTTAAGATACCTAGTTGATATTTTAGAGGACCCGTCATTTTTAAAAATACATCTAGTAGTCCAGGTGCTTAAAAAACATCTTTCTCAGGGAACTTGAGCTGAGAAATGAAATTTAGGATACCTGGTTTTGTTTTAGAGATCCCGTAATTTTGAAAGTTAATTCTATTATTCCAGGTGCTTAAAAAACATCATCCTCAGGGAACTTACGCTTAGAAGTGAAATATAATACACCTAGTTCATATTTTAGAGAACTTTTCATATTGACAGTTATATTTAGTAGTCCACGTGCTTAAAAAACTTCTTCCTCAGGGAACTTGAGATGAGAACTGAAATTTAAGATACCTGGTTTTGTTTTAGAGATCCCGTCATTTCTAAAATTATATCTAGTAGTGCAGGTGCTTAAAAAACATCTTCCTCAGGGAACTTGAGCTGAGAAATGAAATTTAAGATACCTAGTTGATATTTTAGAAATCTTGTCACTTTGAAAATTATATTTAGTAATCCAGGTGCTTAAAAAACATCTTCCTCAGAGAACTTAAGGTGAAAACTGAAATTTAAGATACCTAGTTGATATTTTAGAAATCTTGTCATTTTGAAAATTATATATAGTACTCCAGGTGCTTAAAAAACATCTTCCTCAGAGAACTTGAGCTGAGAAATGAAATTTAAGATACCTAGTTGATATTTTAGAGGACCCGTCATTTTTAAAAATATATCTAGTAGTCCAGGTGCTTAAAAAACATCTTTCTCAGGGAACTTGAGCTGAGAAATGAAATTTACGATACCTGTTTTTGTTTTACTGATCCCGTTATTTTGAAAATTATATCTAGTAGTCCAGGTGCTTAAAAAACATCTTCCTCAGGGAACTTGAGCTGAGAACTGAAAATTAAGATACCTAGTTCATATTTTAGACATCTTGTCATTTTGAAAATTATATATAGTACTCCAGGTGCTTAAAAAACATCTTCCTCAGAGAACTTGAGCTGAGAAATGAAATTTAAGATACCTAGTTCATATTTTAGTAATCTTGTCATTTTGAAAATTATATTTAGTACTCCAGGTGCTTAAAAAATATCTTCCTCAGAGAACTTGAGCTGAGAACTGAAATTTAAGATACCTCGTTGATATTTTAGAGGACCCGTCATTTTTAAAAATATATCTAGTAGTCCAGGTGCTTAAAAAACATCTTTCTCAGGGAACTTGAGCTGAGAAATGAAATTTACGATACCTGGTTTTGTTTTAGAGATCCCGTCATTTTGAAAGTAATATCTATTATTCTAGGTGCTTAAAAAACATCTTCCTCAGGGAACTTGAGCTGAGAACTGAAATTTAAGATACCTAGTTCATATTTTAGAGAACTTTTCATATTGACAGTTATATTTAGTAGTCCAGGTGCTTAAAAAACATCTTCCTCAGGGAACTTAAGCTTAGAACTGAAATTTGAGATACCTGGTTCATATTTTAGAGATCCCGTCATTTTGTAATTTATATTTAGTAGTCCAGGTGCTTAAAAAACATCTTCCTCAGGGAACTTGAGCTGAGAACTGAAATTTAAGATACCTAGTTCATGTTTTAGAAATCTCGTGATTTTGAAAATTATATTTAGTACTCCAGGTGCTTAAAAAACATCTTCCTCCGGGAACTTAATCTGAAAACTGAAATTTAAGATACCTAGTTGATATTTTAGAAATCTTGTCATTTTGAAAATTATATATAGTACTCCAGGTGCTTAAAAAACATCTTCCTCAGAGAACTTGAGCTGAGAAATGAAATTTAAGATACCTAGTTGATATTTTAGAAATCTTGTCATTTTGAAAATTATATTTAGTACTCCAGGTGCTTAAAAAATATCTTCCTCAGAGAACTTGAGATGAGAACTGAAATTTAAGATACCTAGTTGATATTTTAGAGGACCCGTCATTTTTAAAAATATATCTAGTAGTCCAGGTGCTTAAAAAACATCTTTCTCAGGGAACTTGAGCTGAGAAATGAAATTTACGATACCTGGTTTTGTTTTAGAGATCCCGTCATTTTTAAAATTATATCTAGTAGTCCAGGTGCTTAAAAAACATCTTCCTCAGGGAACTTGAGCAGAGAACTGAAATATAACATACATAGTTGATATTTTAGACATCGTGTCATTTTGAAAATTATATATAGTACTCCAGGTGCTTAAAAAACATCTTCCTCAGAGAACTTGAGCTGAGAAATGAAATTTAAGATACCTAGTTGATATTTTAGAAATCTTGTCATTTTGAAAATTATATTTAGTACTCCAGGTGCTTAAAAAATATCTTCCTCAGGGAACTTGAGATGAGAACTGAAATTTAAGATACCTAGTTGATATTTTAGAGGACCCGTCATTTTTAAAAATATATCTAGTAGTCCAGGAGCTTAAAAAACATCTTTCTCAGGGAACTTGAGCTGAGAAATGAAATTTAGGATACCTGGTTTTGTTTAAGAGAACCCGTCATTTTGAAAGTAATATCTATTATTCTAGGTGCTTAAAAAACATCTTCCTCAGGGAACTTGAGCTGAGAACTGAAATTTAAGATACCTAGTTCATATTTTAGAGAACTTTTCATATTGACAGTTATATTTAGTAGTCCAGGTGCTTAAAAAACATCTTCCTCAGGGAACTTAAGCTTAGAATGAAATTTAGGATACCTGGTTTTGTTTTAGAGATCCCGTCATTTCTAAAATTATATTTTGTAGTCCAGGTGCTTAAAAAACATCTTCCTCAGGGAACTTGAGCTGAGAACTGAAATTTAAGATACCTAGTTGATATTTTAGAAATCTTGTCATTTTGAGAATAATATTTAGTACTCCAGGTGCTTAAAAAACATCTTCCTCAGAGAACTTGAGCTGAGAACTGAAATTTAAGATACCTAGTTCATATTTTAGAGATCTTGTCATATTGACAAATATATTTAGTAGTCCAGGTGCTTAAAAAACATCTTCCTCAGGGAACTTAAGCTTAGAACTGAAATTTGAGATACCTAGTTCATATTTTAGAAATCTTGTCATTTTGACAATTATATCTAGTAGTCCAGGTGCTTAAAAAACATCTTTCTCAGGGAATTTAAGCTGAGAACTAAAATTTCAGATACCTAGTTCATATTATAGGGATCCCGTAATTTTTAAAAATTATATCAAGTCGTCCAGGTGCTTGAAAAACATCTTCCTCAGGGAATTTACGCTGAGAACTAAAATTTAAGATACCTAGTTCATATTATAGGGATCCCGTAATTTTAAAAATTATATCAAGTCGTCCAGGTGCTTGAAAAACATCTTCCTCAGGGAAATTAAGCCGAGAAATAAAATTAAGATACCTGGTTTTGTTTTAGAGATCCCGTCATTTTGAACATTATATCTAGCAGTCCAGGTGCTTAAAATACTTCTTCCTCAGAGAATTTAAGCCGAGAACTGAAATTTAATATACCTAGTTCATATTTCAGAGATGTTGTCATATTGAAAGTTATATTTAGTAGTCCAGGTGCTTAAAAAACTTTTTCCTCAGGGAACTTGAGATGAGAAATGAAATTTAAGATACCTGGTTTTTTTTAGAGATCCCGTCATTTGGAAAATTATATCTAGTTGTCCAGGTGCTTAAAAAACATCTTCCTCAGGGAACTTAAGCGGAGAACTGAAATTTAAGATACCTAGTTCATATTTTAGAGATCTTGTCATATTGAAAATTATATTTAGTAGTCCAGGTGCTTAAAAAACATCTTCCTCACGGAACTTAAGCTGAGAACTGAAATTTGAGATACCTAGTTCATATTTTAGAGATCCCGTAATTTTAAAAATTATATCAAGTCGTCCTGGTGCTTAAAAAACATCTTCCTCAGGGAAATTAAGCCGAGAACTAATATTTACGATACCTGTTTTTGTTTAACTGATCCCGTCATTTTGAAAATTATATCTAGTAGACCAGGTGCTTATAAATCATCTGCTTCATGAAACTTAAGCTGAAAACTGAAATTTAAGATACCTAGTTGATATTTTAGAAATCTTGTCATATTGAAAATAATATTTAGTAGTCCAGGTGCCTAAAATACATATTCCTCACGGAACGTAAGCTGAGAAATGAAATTTGAGATACCTAGTTGATATTTTAGAGATCCCGTAATTTGAAAAATTATATCAAGTCGTCCTGGTGCTTAAAAAACATCTTCCTCAGGGAAATTAAGCCGAGAACTAAAATTTAAGATACCTGGTTTTGTTTTAGAGATCCCGTTATTTTGAAAATTATATCTAGTAGTCCAGGTGCTTAAAAAACATCTTCCTCAGGGAACTTGAGCTGAGAACTGAAATTTAAGATACCTGGTTTTGTTTTAGTGATCACGTCATTTTGAAAATTATATCTAGTAGTCCAGGTGCTTAAAAAACATCTTCCTCAGGGGAACTTGAGCTGAGAACTGAAATTTAAGATACCTAGTTGATACTTTAGAAATCTTGTCATTTTGAAAATTATATTTAGTACTCCAGGTGCTTAAAAAACATCTTCCTCAGGGAACTTGAGCTGAGAACTGAAATTTAAGATACCTAGTTGATATTTTAGAAATCTTGTCATTTTGAAAATTATATTTAGTACTCCAGGTGCTTAAAAAACATCTTCCTCAGGGAAATTAAGCCGAGAAATAAAATTTAAGATACCTGGTTTTGTTTTAGAGATCCCGTCATATTGAAAAATATATTTAGTGGTCCAGGTGCTTAAAAAAAATCTTCCTCAGGGCACTTAAGCTGACAACTGAAATTTCAGATACCTAGGTCATATTTTAGAGATCCCGTAATTTTAAAAATTATATCAAGTCGTCCTGGTGCTTAAAAAACATCTTCCTCAGGGAAATTAAGACGAGAACTAAAATTTAAGATACCTGGTTTTGTTTTAGAGATCCCGTCATTTTGAAAATTATATCTAGTAGTCCAGGTGCTTAAAAAACATCTTCTTCATGAAACTTAAGCTGAAAACTGAAATTTAAGATACCTAGTTGATATTTAAGAAATCTTGTCATTTTGAAAATTATATTTAGTACTCCAGGTGCCTAAAATACATATTCCTCACGGAACGTAAGCTGAGAAATGGAATTAAAGATACCTAGTTCATATTTTAGAAATCTTGTCATTTTGAAAATTATATTTAGTACTCCAGGTGCTTAAAAAACATCTTCCTCAGGGAACTTGAGCTGAGAAATGAAATTTAAGATACCTAGTTGATATTTTAGAAATCTTGTCATTTTGAAAATTATATTTAGTACTCCAGGTGCTTAAAAAACATCTTCCTCAGAGAACTTGAGCTGAGAACTGAAATTTCAGATACCTAGTTCATATTTTAGAGATCCCGTAATTTTAAAAATTATATCAAGTCGTCCTGGTGCTTAAAAACATCTTCCTCAGGGAAATTAAGCCGAGAACTAAAATTTAAGATACCTGGTTTTGTTTTAGGGATCCCGTTATTTTGAAAATTATATCTAGTAGTCCAGGTGCTTAAAAAACATCTTCCTCAGGGAACTTAAGCTGAGAACTGAAATTTAAGATACCTGGTTTTGTTTTAGAGATCCCGTCATTTTTAAAATTATATCTAGTAGTCCAGGTGCTTAAAAAACATCTTCCTCAGGGAACTTGAGCTGAGAACTGAAATTTAAGATACCTAGTTGATATTTTAGAAATCTTGTCATTTTGAAAATTATATTTAGTACTCCAGGTGCTTAAAAAACATCTTCCTCAGGGAACTTGAGCTGAGAACTGAAATTTAAGATACAGAGTTGATATTTTAGAAATCTTGTCATTTTGAAAATTATATTTAGTACTCCAGGTGCTTAAAAAACATCTTCCTCAGAGAACTTAAGCTGACAACTGAAATTTCAGATACCTAGTTGATATTTTAGAAATCTTGTCATTTTGAAAATTATATTTAGTACTCCAGGTGCTTAAAAAACATCTTCCTCAGGGAACTTGAGCTGAGAACTGAAATTTAAGATACCTAGTTGATATTTTAGAAATCTTGTCATTTTGAAAATTATATTTAGTACTCCAGGTGCTTAAAAAACATCTTCCTCATAGAACTTAATCTGACAACTGAAATTTCAGATACCTAGTTCATATTTTAGAAATCTTGTTATTTTGAAAATTATATTTAGTACTCCAGGTGCTTAAAAAACATCTTCCTCAGAGAACTTAAGCTGACAACTGAAATTTCAGATACCTAGTTCATATTATAGAGATCCCGTAATTTTAAAAATTATATCAAGTCGTCCTGGTGCTTAAAAAACATCTTCCTCAGGGAAATTAAGCCGAGAACTAAAATTTAAGATACATGGTTTTGTTTTAGAGATCCCGTCATTTTGAAAATTATATTTAGTAGTCCAGGTGCCTAAAATACATATTCCTCACGGAACGTAAGCTGAGAAATGAAATTTAAGATACCTAGTTGATATTTTAGAAATCTCGTCATTTTGAAAATTATATTTAGTACTCCAGGTGCTTGAAAAACATCTTCCTCGGGGAACTTAAGCTGAGAAGTGAAATTTAAGATACCTCGTTTATTTTTTAGAGATTCCTTCATTTTGAAAATTATATTTATTACTCCAGGTGCTTAAAAAACATCTTCCTCAGAGAACTTAAGCTGACAACTGAAATTTCAGATACCTAGTTCATATTATAGGGATCCCGTAATTTTAAAAATTATATTTAGTACTGCAGGTGCTTAAAAAACATCTTCCTCAGGGAAATTAAGCCGAGAACTAAAATTTAAGATACGTGGTTTTGTTTTAGAGATCCCGTCATTATGAAAATTATATCTAGTAGTCCAGGTGCTTAAAAAACATCTTCCTCAGGGAACTTAAGCTGAGAACTGAAATTTAAGATACCTAGTTGATATTTTAGAGACCCTGTCATATTGAAAATTATATTTAGTCGTCCAGGTGCTTAAAAAACATCTTTCTCAGGGAACTTGAGCTGAGAACTGAAATTTAAGATACCTAGTTGATATTTTAGAAATCTTGTCATTTTGAAAATTATATTTAGTTCTCCAGGTGCTTAAAAACATCTTCCTCATGAAACTTGAGCTGAGAACTGAAATTTAAGATACCTAGTTGATATTTTAGAAATCTTGTCATTTTGAAAATTATATTTAGTACTCCAGGTGCTTAAAAAACATCTTCCTCAGAGAACTTAAGCTGACAACTGAAATTTCAGAGAGCTAGTTGATATTTTAGAAATCTTGTCATTTTGAAAATTATATTTAGTACTCCAGGTGCTTAAAAAACACCTTCCTCAGAGAACTTAAGCCGAGAACTAAAATTTAAGAAACCTGGTTTTGTTTTAGAGATCCCGTCATTTTGAAAATTATATCTAGTAGTCCAGGTGCTTAAAAAACATCTTCCTCAGAGAACTTAAGCTGAGAACTGAAATTTCAGATACCTAGTTCATATTATAGGGATCCCGTAATTTTAAAAATTATATTTAGTACTGCAGGTGCTTAAAAAACATCTTCCTCAGGGAAATTAAGCCGAGAACTAAAATTTAAGATACGTGGTTTTGTTTTAGAGATCCCGTCATTATGAAAATTATATCTAGTAGTCCAGGTGCTTAAAAAACATCTTCCTCAGGGAACTTAAGCTGAGAACTGAAATTTAAGGTACCTAGTTGATATTTTAGAATTCTTGTCATTTTTAAAATTATATTTAGTAGTCCAGGTGCTTAAAAAACATCTTCCTCAGGGTACTTAACCTGAGAAGTGAAATTTAAGATACCTCGTTTATTTTTTAGAGATTCCTTCATTTTGAAAATTATATTTATTACTCCAGGTGCTTAAAAAACATCTTCCTCAGAGAACTTAAGCTGACAACTGAAATTTCAGATACCTAGTTCATATTATAGGAATCCCGTAATTTTAAAAATTATATTTAGTACTCCAGGTGCTTGAAAAACATCTTCCTCAGGGAACTTAAGCTGAGAACTAAAATTTAAGATACGTGGTTTTGTTTTAGAGATCCCGTCATTATGAAAATTATATCTAGTAGTCCAGGTGCTTAAAAAACATCTTCCTCACGGAACTTAAGCTGAGAACTGAAATTTCAGATACCTAGTTTATATTTTAGAGATCTTGTCATATTGAAAATTATATTTAGTAGTCCAGGTGCTTAAAAAACATCTTTCTCAGGGAACTTGAGCTGAGAACTGAAATTTAAGATATCTAGTTCATATTTTAGAAATCTTGTCATTTTGAAAATTATATTTAGTACTCCAGGTGCTTAAAAAACATTTTCCTCAGGGAACTTAAGCTGAGAACTGAAATTTAAGATACATATTAGATATATTAGAAATCTTGTCATTTTTGAAAATTATATTTAGTACTCCAGGTGCTTAAAAAACATCTTCCTCAGAGAACTTAAGCTGACAACTGAAATTTAAGATACCTAGTTGATATTTTAGAAATCTTGTCATTTTGAAAATTATATTTAGTACTCCAGGTGCTTAAAAAACATCTTCCTCAGGGAAATTAAGCCGAGAACTAAAATTTAAGATACCTGGTTTTGTTTTAGAGATCCCGTCATTTTGAAAATTATATCTAGTAGTCCAGGTGCTTAAAAAACATCTTCCTCAGGGAACTTATGCGGAGAAATGAAATTTAAGATACCTAGTTGATATTTTAGAGATCTTGTCATATTGAAAATTATATTTAGTGGTCCAGGTGCTTAAAAAACATCTTCCTCAGGGAACTTAAGCTGAGAACTGAAATTTAAGATACCTAGTTCATATTTTAGAGATCCCGTAATTTTAAAAATTATATCAAGTCGTCCTGGTGCTTAAAAAACATCTTCCTCAGGGAAATTAAGCCGAGAACTAAAATTTAAGATACCTGGTTTTGTTTTAGAGATCCCGTCATTTTGAAAATTATATCTAGTAGTCCAGGTGCTTAAAAAACATCTTCTTCATGAAACTTAAGCTGAAAACTGAAATTTAAGATACCTAGTTGATATTTAAGAAATCTTGTCATTTTGAAAATTATATTTAGTACTCCAGGTGCTTAAAAAACATATTCCTCACGGAACGTAAGCTGAGAAATGAAATTTAAGATACCTAGTTGATATTTTAGAAATCTTGTCATTTTGAAAATTATATTTAGTACTCCAGGTGCTTAAAAAACATCTTCCTCAGGGAACTTGAGCTGAGAAATGAAATTTAAGATACCTAGTTGATATTTTAGAAATCTTGTCATTTTGAAAATTATATTTAGTACTCCAGGTGCTTAAAAAACATCTTCCTCAGAGAACTTAAGCTGACAACTGAAATTTCAGATACCTAGTTCATATTTTAGAGATCCCGTAATTTTAAAAATTATATCAAGTCGTCCTGGTGCTTAAAAAACATCTTCCTCAGGGAAATTAAGCCGAGAACTAAAATTTAAGATACCTGGTTTTGTTTTAGAGATCCCGTTATTTTGAAAATTATATCTAGTAGTCCAGGTGCTTAAAAAACATCTTCCTCAGGGAACTGAAGCTGAGAACTGAAATTTAAGATACCTGGTTTTGTTTTAGAGATCCCGTCATTTTTAAAATTATATCTAGTAGTCCGGGTGCTTAAAAAACATCTTCCTTAGGGAACTTGAGCTGAGAAATGAAATATAATACCTAGTTGATACTTTAGAAATCTTGTCATTTTGAAAATTATATTTAGTAGTCCAGGTGTTTAAAAAACATCTTCCTCAGGGAACTTGAGCTGAGAACTGAAATTTAAGATACCTAGTTCATATTTTAGAGATCTTGTCATTTTGAAAATTATATTTAGTACTTCAGGTGCTTAAAAAACATCTTCCTCAGGGAAATTAAGCCGAGAACTAAAATTTAAGATACCTGGTTTTGTTTTAGAGATCCCGTCATTTTGAAAATTATATCTAGTAGTCCAGGTGCTTAAAAAACATCTTCCTCAGGGAACTTAAGCTGAGAACTGAAATTTAAGATACCTAGTTGATATTTTAGAGATCTTGTCATATTGAAAATTATATTTAGTAGTACAGGTGCTTAAAAAACATCTTCCTCAGGGAACTTAAGCTGAGAACTGAAATTTCAGATACCTAGTTCATATTTTAGAGATCCCGTAATTTTAAAAATTATATCAAGTCGTCCTGGTGCTTAAAAAACATCTTCCTCAGGGAAATTAAGCCGAGAACTAAAATTTAAGATACCTGGTTTTGTTTTAGAGATCCCGTCATTTTGAAAATTATATCTAGTAGTCCAGGTGCTTAAAAAACATCTTCATCATATAACTTAAGCTGAGAACTGAATTTTAAGATACCTAGTTGATATTTTAGAAATCTTGTCATTTTGAAAATTATATTTAGTACTCCAGGTGCCTAAAATACATATTCCTCACGGAACGTAAGCTGAGAAATGAAATTTAAGATACCTAGTTCATATTTTAGAAATCTTATCATTTTGAAAATTATATTGAGGACCCCAGGCGCTTAAAAAACATCTTCCTCAGGCAACTTGAGCTGAGAAATGACATTTTAGATACCTAGTTGATATTTTAGTTCTCTTGTCACTTTGAAAATTATATTTAGTACTCCAGGTGCTTAAAAAATATCTTCCTCAGAGAACTTAAGCTGAGTACTGAAATTTCAGATACCTAGTTCATATTTTAGAGATCCCGTAATTTTAAAAATTATATCAAGTCGTCCTGGTGCTTAAAAAACATCTTCCTCAGGGAAATTAAGCCGAGAACTAAAATTTAAGATACCTGGTTTTGTTTTAGAGATCCCGTCATTTTGAAAATTATATCTAGTAGTCCAGGTGCTTAAAAAACATCTTCCTCAGGGAACTTAAGCTGAGAACTGAAATTTAAGATACCTGGTTTTGTTTTAGTGATCCCGTTATTTTGAAAATTATATCTAGTAGTCCAGGTGCTTAAAAAACATCTTCCTCAGGGAACTTGAGCTGAGAACTGAAATTTAAGATACCTAGTTGATATTTTAGAAATCTTGTCATTTTGAAAATTATATTTAGTACTCCAGGTGCTTAAAAAACATCTTCCTCAGGGAACTTGAGCTGAGAACTGAAATTTAAGATACCTAGTTGATATTTTAGAAATCTTGTCATTTTGAAAATTATATTTAGTACTCCAGGTGCTTAAAAAAACATCTTCCTCACAGAACTTAAGCTGACAACTGAAATTTCAGATAGCTAGTTGATATTTTAGAAATCTTGTCATTTTGAAAATTATATTTAGTACTCCAGGTGCTTAAAAAATATCTTCCTCAAGGAAATTAAGCCGAGAACTAAAATTTAAGATACGTGGTTTTGTTTTAGAGATCCCGTCATTTTGAAAATTATATCTAATAGTCCATGTGCTTAAAAAACATCTTCCTCAGGGAAATTAAGCCGAGAACTAAAATTTAAGATACCTGGTTTTTGTTTTAGTGATCCCGTCATTTTGAAAATTATGTCTGGTAGTCCAGGTGCTTAAAAAACATCTTCCTCAAGGAACTTAAGCTGAGAACTGAAATTTAAGATACCTAGTTGATATTTTAGAGACCTTGTCATATTGAAAATTATACTTAGTGGTCCAAGTGCTTAAAAAACATCTTTCTCAGGGAACTTGAGCTGAGAACTGAAATTTAAGATACCTAGTTGATATTTTAGAAATCTTGTCATTTTTGAAAATTATATTTAGTTCTCCAGGTGCTTAAAAAACATCTTCCTCATGGAACTTGAGCTGAGAACTGAAATTTAAGATACCTAGTTGATATTTTAGAAATCTTGTCATTTTGAAAATTATATTTAGTACTCCAGGTGCTTAAAAAAAAACCTTCCCCAGAGAACTTAAGCTGACAACTGAAATTTCAGATACCTAGTTCATATTTTAGAGATCTTGTCATTTTGAAAATTATATTTAGTACTTCAGGTGCTTAAAAAACATCTTCCTCAGGGAAATTAAGCTGAGAACAAAAATTTAAGATACCTGGTTTTTTTAGAGATCCGGTCAATTTTGAAAGTTATATCTAGTAGTCCAGGTGCTTAAAAAACATCTTCCTCAGGGAAATTGAGCTGAGAACTGAAAATTAAGACACCTAGTTCATATTTTAGAGATCTTGTCATATTGAAAGTTATATTTAGTTGTCCAGGTGCTTAAAAAACATCATCCTCAGGGAACTTAGGCTTAGAAGTGAAATTTAATACACCTAGTTCATATTTTAGAGATCTTGTCATATTGAAAGTTATATTTAGTAGTCCAGGTGCTTATAAAACATCTTCCTCAAGGAAATTAAGCCGAGAACTAAAATTTAGGATACCTGGTTTTGTTTTAGAGATCCCGTCATTTTGAAAATTATATGTAGTTGTCCAGGTGCTTAAAAAACATCTTCCTCAGGGAAATTAAGCCGAGAACTAATATTTACGATACCTGGTTTTGTTTTACTGATCCCGTTATTTTGAAAATTATATCTGGTAGTCCAGGTGTTTAAAAAACATCTTCCTCAGGGAACTTAAGCTGAAAACTGAAATTTAAGATACCTAGTTGATATTTAAGAAATCTTGTCATTTTGAAAATTATATTTAGTACTCCAGGTGCCTAAAATACATATTCCTCACGGAACGTAAGCTGAGAAATGAAATTTAAGATACCTAGTTGATATTTTAGAAATCTTGTCATTTTGAAAATTATATTTAGTACTCCAGGTGCTTAAAAAACATCTTCCTCAGGGAACTTGAGCTGAGAAATGAAATTTAAGATACCTAGTTGATATTTTAGAAATCTTGTCATTTTGAAAATTATATTTAGTACTCCAGGTGCTTAAAAAACATCTTCCTCAGAGAACTTAAGCTGCGTACTGAAATTTCAGATACCTAGTTCATATTTTAGAGATCCCGTAATTTTAAAAATTATATCAAGTCGTCCTGGTGCTTAAAAAACATCTTCCTCAGGGAAATTAAGCCGAGAACTAAAATTTAAGATACCTGGTTTTGTTTTAGAGATCCCGTTATTTTGAAAATTATATCTAGTAGTCCAGGTGCTTAAAAAACATCTTCCTCAGGGAACTTGAGCTGAGAACTGACAATTAAGATACCTGGTTTTGTTTTAGTGATCCCGTTATTTTGAAAATTATGTCTGGTAGTCCAGGTGCTTAAAAACATCTTCCTCAGGGAACTTGAGCTGAGAACTGACAATTAAGATACCTAGTTTATATTGTAGAGATTTTGTCATATGGAAAATTATATTTTGTACTCCAGGTGCTTAAAAAACATCTTCCTCAGGGAACTTGAGCTGAGAACTGAAATTTAAGATACCTAGTTCATATTTTAGAAATCTTGTCATTTTGAAAATTATATTTAGTACTCAAGGTGCTTAAAAAACATCTTCCTCAGGGAATTTAAGGCGAGAACTAAAGTTTAAGATACCTGGTTTTGTTTTAGAGATCCCGTCATATTGAAAAATATATTTAGTAGTCCAGGTGCTTAAAAAAAATCTTCCTCAGGGAACTTAAGCTTAGAACTGAAATTTTAGATACCTAGTTCATATTTTAGAGATCCCGTCATTTTAAAAATTATATCTAGCAGTCCAGGTGCTTAAAAAACATCTTCCTCAGGGAACTTAAGCTGAGAACTGAAATTTAAGATACCTGGTTTTGTTTTAGTGATCACGTCATTTTTAAAATTATATCTAGTAGTCCAGGTGCTTAAAAAACATCTTCCTCAGGGAACTTGAGCTGAGAACTGAAATTTAAGATACCTAGTTGATACTTTAGAAATCTTGTCATTTTGAAAATTATATTTCGTACTCCAGGTGCTTAAAAAACATCTTCTTCATAAAACTTAAGCTGAAAACTGAAATTTAAGATACCTAGTTGATATTTTAGAAATCTTGTCATTTTGAAAATTATATTTAGTACTCCAGGTGCCTAAAATACATATTCCTCACGGAACTTTAGCTGAGAAATGAAATTTAAGATACCTAGTTGATATTTTAGAAATCTTGTCATTTTGAAAATTATATTTAGTACTCCAGGTGCTTAAAAAACATCTTCCTCAGGGAACTTGAGCTGAGAAATGAAATTTAAGATACCTAGTTGATATTTTAGAAATCTTGTCATTTTGAAAATTATATTTAGTACTCCAGGTGCTTAAAAAACATCTTCCTCAGAGAACTTAAGCTGACAACTGAAATTTCAGATACCTAGTTCATATTTTAGAGATCCCGTAATTTTAAAAATTATATCAAGTCGTCCTGGTGCTTAAAAAACATCTTCCTCAGGGAAATTAAGCCGAGAACTAAAATTTAAGATACCTGGTTTTGTTTTAGAGATCCCGTTATTTTGAAAATTATATCTAGTAGTCCAGGTGCTTAAAAAACCTCTTCCTCAGGGAACTTGAGCTGAGAACTGAAATTTAAGATACCTGGTTTTGTTTTAGAGATCCCGTCATTTTGAAAATTATATCTAGTAGTCCAGGTGCTTAAAAAACATCTTCCTCAGGGAACTTGAGCTGAGAAATGAAATTTAAGATACCTAGTTGATATTTTAGAAATCTTGTCATTTTGAAAATTATATTTAGTACTCCAGGTGCTTAAAAAACATCTTCCTCAGGGAACTTGAGCTGAGAAATGAAATTTAAGATACCTAGTTGATATTTTAGAAATCTTGTCATTTTGAAAATTATATTTAGTACTCCAGGTGCTTAAAAAACATCTTCCTCAGAGAACTTAAGCTGACAACTGAAATTTCAGATACCTAGTTGATATTTTAGAAATCTTGTCATTTTGAAAATTATATTTAGTACTCCAGGTGCTTAAAAAATATCTTCCTCAAGGAAATTAAGCCGAGAACTAAAATTTAAGATACGTGGTTTTGTTTTAGAGATCCCGTTATTTTGAAAATTATATCTAGTAGTGCAGGTGCTTAAAAAACATCTTCCTCAGGGAACTAGAGCTGAGAACTGAAATTTAAGATACCTAGCTGATATTTTAGAAATCTTGTCATTTTGAAAATTATATTTAGTACTCCAGGTGCTTAAAAAACATCTTCCTCAGAGAACTTAAGCTGAGAACTGAAATTTCAGATACCTAGTTCATATTATAGGGATCCCGTAATTTTAAAAATTATATCAAGTCGTCCAGGTGCTTGAAAAACATCTTCCTCATGGAAATTAAGCCGAGAACTAAAATTTAAGATACGTGGTTTTGTTTTAGAGATCCCGTCATTATGAAAATTATATCTAGTAGTCCAGGTGCTTAAAAAACATCTTCCTCAGGGAACTTAAGCTGAGAACTGAAATTTAAGATACCTGGTTTTGTTTTAGAGATCCCGTCATTTTGAAAATTATATCTAGTAGTCCAGGTGCTTAAAAAACATCTTCCTCAGGGAACTTGAGCTGAGAACTGAAATTTAAGATACCTAGTTGATATTTTAGAAATCTTGTCATTTTGAAAATTATATTTAGTACTCCAGGTGCTTAAAAAACATCTTCCTCAGAGAACTTAAGCTGACAACTGAAATTTCAGATACCTAGTTGATATTTTAGAAATCTTGTCATTTTGAAAATTATATTTAGTACTCCAGGTGCTTAAAAAATATCTTCCTCAAGGAAATTAAGCCGAGAACTAAAATTTAAGATACGTGGTTTTGTTTTAGAGATCCCGTCATTTTGAAAATTATATCTAGTAGTCCAGGTGCTTAAAAAACATCTTCCTCAGGGAACTTGAGCTGAGAACTGAAATTTAAGATACCTAGTTGATATTTTAGAAATCTTGTCATTTTGAAAATTATATTTAGTACTGCAGGTGCTTAAAAAGCATCTTCCTCAGGGAACTTGAGATGAGAAATGAAATTTAAGATACCTAGTTTTTTTTTTAGAAATCTTTTCATTTTGAAAATTATATTTAGTACTCCAGGTGCTTAAAAAACATATTCCTCAGAGAACTTAAGCTGAGAACAAAAATTTAAGATACCTGGTTTTGTTTTAGAGATCCCCTCATTTTGAAAATTATATCTAGTAGTCCAGGTGCTTAAAAAACATCTGCTTCATGAAACTTAAGCTGAAAACTGAAGTTTAAGATACCTAGTTCATATTTTAGAGATCCCGTTATTTTTAAAATTATATTTAGTAGTCCAGGTGCTTAAAAAACATCTGTTTCATGAAACTTAAGCTGAAAACTGAAATTTAAGATACCTAGTTCATATTTTAGAAATCTTGTCATTTTGAAAGTTATATTTAGTAGTCCAGGTGCCTAAAATACATATTCCTCAGGGAACTTAAGCCGAGAACTAAAATTTAAGATACCTGGTTTTGTTTTAGGGATCCCGTCATTTTGAGAATTATATCTAGTATTCCAATTGCTTAAAAAACCTTGTCCGCAGAGAACTTAAGCTGAGAACTAAAATTTAATATACCTGGTTTTGTTTTAGAGATCCCGTAATTTTAAAAATTATATCAAGTCGTCCTGGTGCTTAAAAAACATCTTCCTCAGGGAACTTAAGCTGAGAACTGAAATTTAAGATACCTGGTTTTGTTTTAGAGATCCCGTCATTTTGAAAATTATATCTAGTAGACCAGGTGCTTAAAAAACATCTGCTTCATGAAACTTAAGCTGAAAACTGAAGTTTAAGATACCTAGTTCATATTTTAGAGATCCCGTTATTTTGAAAATTATATCTAGTAGTCCAGGTGCTTAAAAAACATCTTCTTCATAAAACTTAAGCTGAAAACTGAAATTAAAGATACCTAGTTGATATTTTAGAAATCTTGTCATTTTGAAAATTATATTTAGTACTCCAGGTGCTTAAAAAACATATTCCTCACGGAACGTAAGCTGAGAAATGAAATTTAAGATACCTAGTTGATATTTTAGAAATCTTGTCATTTTGAAAATTATATTTAGTACTCCAGGTGCTTAAAAAACATCTTCCTCAGGGAACTTGAGCTGAGAAATGAAATTTAAGATACCTAGTTGATATTTTAGAAATCTTGTCATTTTGAAAATTATTTTTAGTACTCCAGGTGCTTAAAAAACATCTTCCTCAGAGAACTTAAGCTGGGAACTGAAATTTCAGATACCTAGTTCATATTTTAGAGATCCCGTAATTTTAAAAATTATATCAAGTCGTCCTGGTGCTTAAAAAACATCTTCCTCAGGGAAATTAACCCGAGAACTAAAATTTAAGATACCTGGTTTTGTTTTAGAGATCCCGTCATTTTGAAAATTATATCTAGTAGTCCAGGTGCTTAAAAAACATCTTCTTCATGAAACTTAAGCTGAGAACTGAAATTTAAGATACCTGGTTTTCTTTTAGAGATCCCGTCATTTTTAAAATTATATCTAGTACTCCAGGAGCTTAAAAAACATCTTCCTCAGGGAACTTGAGCTGAGAACTGAAATTTAAGATACCTAGTTGATATTTTAGAAATCTTGTCATTTTGAAAATTATATTTAGTACTCCAGGTGCTTAAAAAACATCTTCCTCAGGGAACTTGAGCTGAGAACTGAAATTTAAGATACCTAGTTGATATTTTAGAAATCTTGTCATTTTGAAAATTATATTTAGTACTCCAGGTGCTTAAAAAACATCTTCCTCAGGGAAATTAAGCTGAGAACTAAAATTTAAGATACCTGGTTTTGTTTTAGAGATCCCGTCATATTGAAAAATATATTTAGTGGTCCAGGTGCTTAAAAAAATCCTCCTCAGGGAACTTAAGCTTAGAACTGAAATTTTAGATGCCTATTTCATATTTTAGAGATCCCGTCATTTTGAACATTATATCTAGCAGTCCAGGTGCTTAAAAAACATGTTCCTCAGGGAACTTGAGCCGAGAACTGAAATTTAAGATACCTGGTTTTGTTTTAAAGATCCCGTGATTTTGAAAATTATATCTAGTAGTCCAGGTGCTTAAAAAACATCTTCCTCAGGGAACTTGAGCTGAGAACTGAAAATTAAGATACCTAGTTTATACTTTAGAAATCTTGTCATTTTGAAAATTATATTTCGTACTCCAGGTGCTTAAAAAACATCTTCTTCATAAAACTTAAGCTGAAAACTGAAATTTAAGATACCTAGTTGATATTTTAGAAATCTTGTCATTTTGAAAATTATATTTAGTACTCCAGGTGCTTAAAAAACATCTTCCTCAGGTACGTAAGCGGAGAAACGAAATTTAAGAAACCGAGTTCAAATTGTGGAAATCTTCTCATTTTGAAAATTATATTTAGTACTCCAGGTGCTTAAAAAACATCTTCCTCAGGGAACTTGAGCTGAGAAATGAAATTTAAGATACCTAGTTGATATTTTAGAGATCTTGTCATTTTGAAAATTATATTTAGTAGTCCAGGTGCTTAGAAAATATCTTCCTCAGAGAACTTAAGCTGAGTACTGAAATTTCAGATACCTAGTTCATATTTTAGAGATCCCGTAATTTTAAAAATTATATCAAGTCGTCCTGGTGCTTAAAAAACATCTTCCTCACGGAAATTAAGACGAGAACTAAAATTTAAGATACCTGGTTTTGTTTTAGAGATCCCGTCATTTTGAAAATTATATCTAGTAGTCCAGGTGCTTAAAAAACATCTTCCTCAGGGAACTTAAGCTGAGAAATGAAATTTAAGATACCATTTTTTTATTTTAGTGCTCCCGTCATTTTTAAAATTATATCTAGTAGTCCAGGTGCTTAAAAAACATCTTCCTCAGGGAACTTGAGCTGAGAAATGAAATTTAAGATACCTAGTTGATATTTTAGAAATCTTGTCATTTTGAAAATTATATTTAGTACTCCAGGTGCTTAAAAAACATCTTCCTCAGGGAACTTGAGCTGAGAAATGAAATTTAAGATACCTAGTTGATATTTTAGAAATCTTGTCATTTTGAAAATTATATTTAGTACTCCAGGTGCTTAAAAAACATCTTCCTCAGAGAACGTAAGCTGACAACTGAAATTTCAGATACCTAGTTCATATTTTAGAAATCTTGTCATTTTGAAAATTATATTTAGTACTCCAGGTGCTTAAAAATATCTTCCTCAAGGAAATTAAGCCGAGAACTAAAATTTAAGATACGTGGTTTTGTTTTAGAGATCCCGTCATTTTGAAAATTATATCTAGTAGTGCAGGTGCTTAAAAAACATCTTCCTCAGGGAACTAGAGCTGAGAACTGAAATTTAAGATACCTAGCTGATATTTTAGAAATCTTGTCATTTTGAAAATTATATTTAGTACTCCAGGTGCTTAAAAAACATCTTCCTCAGAGAACTTAAGCTGACAACTGAAATTTCAGATACCTAGTTCATATTATAGGGATCCCGTAATTTTAAAAATTATATCAAGTCGTCCAGGTGCTTGAAAAACATCTTCCTCATGGAAATTAAGCCGAGAACTAAAATTTAAGATACGTGGTTTTGTTTTAGAGATCCCGTCATTATGAAAATTATATCTAGTAGTCCAGGTGCTTAAAAAACATCTTCCTCAGGGAACTTAAGCTGAGAACTGAAATTTAAGATACCTGGTTTTGTTTTAGAGATCCCGTCATTTTTAAAATTATATCTAGTAGTCCAGGTGCTTAAAAAACATCTTCCTCAGGGAACTTGAGCTGAGAACTGAAATTTAAGATACCTAGTTGATATTTTAGAAATCTTGTCATTTTGAAAATTATATTTAGTACTCCAGGTGCTTAAAAAACATCTTCCTCAGAGAACTTAAGCTGACAACTGAAATTTCAGATACCTAGTTGATATTTTAGAAATCTTGTCATTTTGAAAATTATATTTAGTACTCCAGGTGCTTAAAAATATCTTCCTCAAGGAAATTAAGCCGAGAACTAAAATTTAAGATACGTGGTTTTGTTTTAGAGATCCCGTCATTTTGAAAATTTTATCTAGTAGTGCAGGTGCTTAAAAAACATCTTCCTCAGGGAACTTGAGCTGAGAACTGAAATTTAAGATACCTAGTTGATATTTTAGAAATCTTGTCATTTTGAAAATTATATTTAGTACTGCAGGTGCTTAAAAAACATCTTCCTCAGGGAACTTGAGATGAGAAATGAAATTTAAGATACCTAGTTTTTTTTTAGAAATCTTTTCATTTTGAAAATTATATTTAGTACTCCAGGTGCTTAAAAAACATATTCCTCAGAGAACTTAAGCTGAGAACAAAAATTTAAGATACCTGGTTTTGTTTTAGAGATCCCCTCATTTTGAAAATTATATCTAGTAGTCCAGGTGCTTAAAAAACATCTGCTTCATGAAACTTAAGCTGAAAACTGAAGTTTAAGATACCTAGTTCATATTTTAGAGATCCCGTTATTTTTAAAATTATATTTAGTAGTCCAGGTGCTTAAAAAACATCTGTTTCATGAAACTTAAGCTGAAAACTGAAATTTAAGATACCTAGTTGATATTTTAGAAATCTTGTCATTTTGAAAATTATATTTAGTACTCCAGGTGCTTAAAAAAAATCTTCCTCAGAGAACTTAAGCCGAGAACTAAAATTTAAGATACCTGGTTTTGTTTTAGAGATCCCGTCATTTTGAAAATTATATCTAGTAGTCCAGGTGCTTAAAAAACCTTTTCCGCAGAGAACTTAAGCTGAGAACTAAAATTTAAGATACCTGGTTTTGTTTTAGAGATCCCGTAATTTTAAAAATTATATCAAGTCGTCCTGGTGCTTAAAAAACATCTTCCTCAGGGAACTTAAGCCGAGACCTAAAATATAAGTTAAGTGGTGATGTGATAGAGATCCCGTCCTTTTGAAAATTATATCTAGTAGTCCAGGTGCTTAAGAAACATCTGCTTCATGAAACTTAAGCTGAAAACTGAAATTTAAGATACCTAGTTCATATTTTAAAGATCCCGTTATTTTTAAAATTATATATAGTAGTCCAGGTGTTTGAAAAACATCTTCCTCAGGGTACTTAAGCTGAGAAGTGAAATTTAAGATACCTCGTTTATTTTTTAGAGATTCCTTCATTTTGAAAATTATATTTAGTAGTCCAGGTGCCTAAAATACATATTCCTCACGGAACATAAGCTGAGAAATGAAATTTAAGATACCTAGTTGATATTTTAGAAATCTTGTCATTTTGAAAATTATATTTAGTACTCCAGGTGCTTAAAAAACATCTTCCTCAGGGAACTTGAGCTGAGAAATGAAATTTAATATACCTAGTTCATATTTTAGAAATCTTGTCATTTTGAAAATTATATTTAGTACTCCAGGTGCTTAAAAAACATCTTCCTCAGAGAACTGAAGCTGACAACTGAAATTTAAGATACCTAGTTTATATTTTAGAAATCTTGTCATTTTGAAAATTATATTTAGTACTCCAGGAGCTTAAAAAATATCTTCCTCAGAGAACTTAAGCTGACAACTGAAATTTCAGATACCTAGTTTCGACCGGCAATCGAAAGACCTGGGCTCGAATCCCAGCGCAGTCAAAAGCGTCATTTTTTCCACAAAAAGATTTTCAAATTCTTTACATATTTTAGAGATCCCGTAATTTTAAAAATTATATCAAGTCGTCCTGGTGCTTAAAAAAACATATTCCTCACGGAACGTAAGCTGAGAAATGAAATTTAAGATACCTAGTTCATATTTTAGAAATCTTGTCATTTTGAAAATTATATTTAGTACTCCAGGTGCTTAAAAAACATCTTCCTCAGGGAACTTGAGCTGAGAAATGAAATTTAAGATACCTAGTTGATATTTTAGAAATCTTGTAATTTTGAAAATTATATTTAGTACTCCAGGTGCTTAAAAAACATCTTCCTCAGGGAACTTGAGCTGAGAAATGAAATTTAAGATACCTCGTTGATATTTTAGAAATCTTGTCATTTTGAAAAATTATATTTAGTACTCCAGGTGCTGAAAAAACATCTCCCTCAGGGAACTTAAACTGAGAACTGAAATTTCAGATACCTAGTTCATATTTTAGAGATCCCGTAATTTTAAAAATTATATCAAGTCGTCCTGGTGCTTAAAAAACATCTTCCTCAGGGAAATTAAGCCGAGAACTAAAATTTAAGATACCTGGTTTTGTTTTAGAGATCCCGTCATTCTGAAAATTATATCTAGTAGTCCAGGTGCTTAAAAAACCTCTTCCTCAGGGAACTTAAGCTGAGAACTGAAATTTAAGATACCTGGTTTTGTTTTAGAGATCCCGTCATTTTTAAAATTATATCTAGTAGTCCGGGTGCTTAAAAAACATCTTCCTCAGGGAACTTGAGCTGAGAACTGAAATTTAAGATACCTAGTTGATATTTTAGAAATCTTGTCATTTTGAAAATTATATTTAGTACTCCAGGTGCTTAAAAAACATCTTCCTCAGAGAACTTAAGCTGACAACTGAAATTTCAGATACCTAGTTGATATTTTAGAAATCTTGTCATTTTGAAAATTATATTTAGTACTCCAGGTGCTTAAAAAACATCTTCCTCAGGGAAATTAAGCCGAGAACTAAAATTTAAGATACCTGGTTTTGTTTTACAGATCCCGTCATTTTGAAAATTATATTTAGTACTCCAGGTGCTTAAAAAACATCTTCCTCAGGGAACTTGAGCTGAGAAATGAAATTTAAGATACCTAGTTGATATTTTAGAAATCTTGTCATTTTGAAAATTATATTTAGTACTCCAGGTGCTTAAAAAACATCTTCCTCAGGGAACTTGAGCTGAGAAATGAAATTTAAGATACCTAGTTGATATTTTAGAAATCTTGTCATTTTGAAAATTATATTTAGTACTCCAGGTGCTTAAAAAATATCTTCCTCAAGGAAATTAAGCCGAGAACTAAAATTTAAGATACGTGGTTTTGTTTTAGAGATCCCGTCATTTTGAAAATTATATCTAGTAGTCGAGGTGCTTAAAAAACATCTTCCTCAGGGAAATTAAGCCGAGAACTAAAATTTAAGATACGTGGTTTTGTTTTAGAGATCCCGTCATTATGAAAATTATATCTAGTAGTCCAGGTGCTTAAAAAACATCTTCCTCAGGGAACTTAAGCTGAGAACTGAAATTTAAGATACCTGGTTTATATTTTAGAGATCCCGTCATATTGAAAATTATATCTAGTAGTCCAGGTGCTTAAAAAACATCTTCCTCAGGGAACTTAAGCTGACAACTGAAATTTCAGATACCTTGTTCATATTTTAGAAATCTCGTCATTTTGAAAATTATATTTAGTACTCCAGGTGCTTAAAAAGCAACTTCCTCAGGGAATTTAAGGCGAGAACTAAAGTTTAAGATACCTGGTTTTGTTTTAGAGATCTTGTCATTTTGAAAATTATATTTAGTACTCCAGGTGCTTAAAAAACATCTTCCTCAGGGAACTTGAGCTGAGAACTGAAATTTAAGATACCTAGTTGATATTTTAGAAATCTTGTAATTTTGAAAATTATATTTAGTACTCCAGGTGCTTAAAAAACATCTTCCTCAGGGAACTTGAGCTGAGAAATGAAATTTAAGATACCTCGTTGATATTTTAGAAATCTTGTCATTTTGAAAATTATATTTAGTACTCCAGGTGCTTAAAAAATATCTTCCTCATGGAAATTAAGCCGAGAACTAAAATTTAAGATACGTGGTTTTGTTTTAGAGATCCCGTCATTATGAAAATTATATCTAGTAGTCCTGGTGCTTAAAAAACATCTTCCTCAGGGAAATTAAGCCGAGAACTAAAATTTAAGATACGTGGTTTTGTTTTAGAGATCCCGTCATTTTGAAAATTATATCTAGTAGTCCAGGTGCTTAAAAAACATCTTCCTCAGGGAACTTAAGCTGAGAACTGAAATTTAAGATACCTAGTTGATATTTTAGAGATCTTGTCATATTGAAAATTATATTTTGTATTCCAGGTGCTTAAAAAACATCTTTCTCAGGGAACTTGAGCTGAGAACTGAACTTTCAGATACCTAGTTTATATTTTAGAGATCTTGTCATATTGAAAATTATATTTTGTAATCGAGGTGCTTAAAAAACATCTTCCTCAGGGAACTTGAGCTGAGAAATGAAATTTAAGATACCTAGTTGATATTTTAGAAATCTTGTCATTTTGAAAATTATATTTAGTACTCCAGGTGCTTAAAAAACATCTTCCTCAGAGAACTTAAGCTGACAACTGAAATTTCAGATACCTAGTTGATATTTTAGAAATCTTGTCATTTTGAAAATTATATTTAGTACTCCAGGTGCTTAAAAAACATCTTCCTCAGGGAAATTAAGCCGAGAACTAAAATTTAAGATACCTGGTTTTGTTTTAGAGATCCCGTCATTTTGAAAATTATATCTAGTAGTCCAGGTGCTTAAAAAACATCTTCCTCAGGGAACTTAAGCTGAGAACTGAAATTTAAGATACCTAGTTGATATTTTAGAGATCTTGTCATATTGAAAATTATATTTAGTTGTCCAAGTGCTTAAAAAACATCTTCCTCAGGGAACTTAGGCTTAGAAGTGAAATTTAAGATACCTAGTTCATATTTTAGAGATCTTGTCATTTTGAAAATTATATTTAGTACTCCAGGTGCTTAAAAAATATCTTCCTCAAGGAAATTAAGCCGAGAACTAAAATTTAAGATACGTGGTTTTGTTTTAGAGATCCCGTCATTTTGAAAATTATATGTAGTTGTCCAGGTGCTTAAAAAACATCTTCCTCAGGGAAATTAAGCCGAGAACTAATATTTACGATACCTGGTTTTGTTTTACTGATCCCGTTATTTTGAAAATTATATCTGGTAGTCCAGGTGTTTAAAAAACATCTTCCTCATAAAACTTAAGCTGAAAACTGAAATTAAAGATACCTAGTTGATATTTTAGAAATCTTGTCATTTTGAAAATTATATTTAGTACTCCAGGTGCCTAAAATACATATTCCTCACGGAACGTAAGCTGAGAAATGAAATTTAAGATACCTAGTTGATATTTTAGAAATCTTGTCATTTTGAAAATTATATTTAGTACTCCAGGTGCTTAAAAAACATCTTCCTCAGGGAACTTGAGCTGAGAAATGAAATTTAAGATACCTAGTTGATATTTTAGAGATCTTGTCATTTTGAAAATTATATTTAGTAGTCCAGGTGCTTAAAAAATATCTTCCTCAGAGAACTTAAGCTGAGTACTGAAATTTCAGATACCTAGTTCATATTTTAGAGATCCCGTAATTTTAAAAATTATATCAAGTCGTCCTGGTGCTTAAAAAAACATCTTCCTCAGGGAAATTAAGCCGAGAACTAATATTTACGATACCTGGTTTTGTTTTACTTATCCCGTCATTTTGAAAATTATATTTAGTAGTCCAGGTGCTTAAAAAACATCTTCCTCAGGGAACTTAAGCTGAGAACTGAAATTTAAGATACCTGGTTTTGTTTTAGAGATCCCGTCATTTTTAAAATTATATCTAGTAGTCCTGGTGCTTAAAAAACATCTTCCTCAGGGAACGTGAGCTGAGAACTGAAATTTAAGATACCTAGTTGATACTTTAGAAATCTTGTCATTTTGAAAATTATATTTCGTACTCCAGGTGCTTAAAAAACATCTTCCTCAGGGAACTTGAGCTGAGAACTGAAATTTAAGATACCTAGTTGATATTTTAGAAATCTTGTCATTTTGAAAATTATATTTAGTACTCCAGGTGCTTAAAAAACATCTTCCTCAGGGAAATTAAGACGAGAACTAAAATTTAAGATACCTGGTTTTGTTTTAGAGATCCCGTCATATTGAAAAATATATTTAGTAGTCGAGGTGCTTAAAAAAAATCTTCCTCAGGGAACTTAAGCTGGGAACTGAAATTTCAGATACCTAGTTCATATTTTAGAGATCCCGTAATTTTAAAAATTATATCTAGTAGTCCAAGTGCCTAAAATACATCTTCCTCAGGGAACTTAAGCTGAGAACTAATATTTACGATACCTGGTTTTGTTTTACTGATCCCGTTATTTTGAAAATTATATCTGGTAGTCCAGGTGTTTAAAAAACATCTTCCTCAGGGAACTTGAGCTGAGAACTGACAATTAAGATACCTAGTTGATACTTTAGAAATCTTGTCATTTTGAAAATTATATTTCGTACTCCAGGTGCTTAAAAAACATCTTCTTCATAAAACTTAAGCTGAAAACTGAAATTTAAGATACCTAGTTGATATTTTAGAAATCTTGTCATTTTGAAAATTATATTTAGTACTCCAGGTGCCTAAAATACATATTCCTCACGGAACGTAAGTTGAGAAATGAAATTTAAGATACCTAGTTGATATTTTAGAAATCTTGTCATTTTGAAAATTATATTTAGTACTCCAGGTGCTTAAAAAACATCTTCCTCAGGGAACTTGAGCTGAGAAATGAAATTTAAGATACCTAGTTGATATTTTAGAAATCTTGTCATTTTGAAAATTATATTTAGTACTCCAGGTGCTTAAAAAACATCTTCCTCAGAGAACTTAAGCTGACAACTGAAATTTCAGATACCTAGTTCATATTTTAGAGATCCCGTAATTTTAAAAATTATATCAAGTCGTCCTGGTGCTTAAAAAACATCTTCCTCAGGGAAATTAAGCCGAGAACTAAAATTTAAGATACCTGGTTTTGTTTTAGAGATCCCGTTATTTTGAAAATTATATCTAGTAGTCCAGGTGCTTAAAAAAACATCTTCCTCAGGGAACTTAAGCTGAGAACTGAAATTTAAGATACCTGGTTTTGTTTTAGAGATCCCGTCATTTTTAAAATTATATCTAGTAGTCCGGGTGCTTAAAAAACATCTTCCTCAGGGAACTTGAGCTGAGAAATGAAATTTAAGATACCTAGTTGATATTTTAGAAATCTTGTCATTTTGAAAATTATATTTAGTACTCCAGGTGCTTAAAAAACATCTTCCTCAGGGAACTTGAGCTGAGAAATGAAATTTAAGATACCTAGTTGATATTTTAGAAATCTTGTCATTTTGAAAATTATATTTAGTACTCCAGGTGCTTAAAAAACATCTTCCTCAGAGAACTTAAGCTGACAACTGAAATTTCAGATACCTAGTTGATATTTTAGAAATCTTGTCATTTTTGAAAATTATATTTAGTACTCCAGGTGCTTAAAAAATATCTTCCTCAAGGAAATTAAGCCGAGAACTAAAATTTAAGATACGTGGTTTTGTTTTAGAGATCCCGTCATTTTGAAAATTATATCTGGTAGTCCAGGTGCTTAAAAAACATCTTCCTCAGGGAACTAGAGCTGAGAACTGAAATTTAAGATACCTAGCTGATATTTTAGAAATCTTGTCATTTTGAAAATTATATTTAGTACTCCAGGTGCTTAAAAAATATCTTCCTTACAGAACTTAAGCTGACAACTGAAATTTCAGATACCTAGTTCATATTATAGGGATCCCGTAGTTTTAAAAATTATATCAAGTCGTCCAGGTGCTTGAAAAACATCTTCCTCAGGGGAAATTAAGCCGAGAACTAAAATTTAAGATACGTGGTTTTGTTTTAGAGATCCCGTCATTATGAAAATTATATCTAGTAGTCCAGGTGCTTAAAAACATCTTCCTCAGGGAACTTAAGCTGAGAACTGAAATTTAAGATACCTGGTTTTGTTTTAGTGATCCCGTCATTTTTAAAATTATATCTAGTAGTCCAGGTGCTTAAAAAACATCTTCCTCAGGGAACTTGAGCTGAGAACTGAAATTTAAGATACCTAGTTGATATTTTAGAAATCTTGTCATTTTGAAAATTATATTTAGTACTCCAGGTGCTTAAAAAACATCTTCCTCACAGAACTTAAGCTGACAACTGAAATTTCAGATACCTAGTTGATATTTTAGAAATCTTGTCATTTTGAAAATTATATTTAGTACTCCAGGTGCTTAAAAAATATCTTCCTCAAGGAAATTAAGCCGAGAACTAAAATTTAAGATACGTGGTTTTGTTTAAGAGATCCCGTCATTTTGAAAGTTAATTCTATTATTGCAGGTGCTTAAAAAACATCTTCCTCAGGGAACTTGAGCTGAGAACTGAAAATTAAGATACCTAGTTTATATTGTAGAAATCTTGTCATTTTGAAAATTATATTTAGTACTCCAGGTGCTTAAAAAGCATCTTCCTCAGGGAACTTGAGATGAGAAATGAAATTTAAGATACCTAGTTTTTTTTTTAGAAATCTTTTCATTTTGAAAATTATATTTAGTACTCCAGGTGCTTAAAAAACATATTCCTCAGAGAACTTAAGCTGAGAACAAAAATTTAAGATACCTGGTTTTGTTTTAGAGATCCCCTCATTTTGAAAATTATATCTAGTAGTCCAGGTGCTTAAAAAACATCTGCTTCATGAAACTTAAGCTGAAAACTGAAGTTTAAGATACCTAGTTCATATTTTAGAGATCCCGTTATTTTTAAAATTATATTTAGTAGTCCAGGTGCTTAAAAAACATCTGTTTCATGAAACTTAAGCTGAAAACTGAAATTTAAGATACCTAGTTCATATTTTAGAAATCTTGTCATTTTGAAAGTTATATTTAGTAGTCCAGGTGCCTAAAATACATATTCCTCAGGGAACTTAAGCCGAGAACTAAAATTTAAGATACCTGGTTTTGTTTTAGAGATCCCGTCATTTTGAGAATTATATCTAGTATTCCAATTGCTTAAAAAACCTTTTCCGCAGAGAACTTAAGCTGAGAACTAAAATTTAATATACCTGGTTTTGTTTTAGAGATCCCGTAATTTTAAAAATTATATCAAGTCGTCCTGGTGCTTAAAAAACATCTTCCTCAGGGAACTTAAGCCGAGAACTAAAATTTAAGATACCTGGTTTTGTTTTAGAGATCCCGTCATTTTGAAAATTATATCTAGTAGTCCAGGTGCTTAAGAAACATCTGCTTCATGAAACTTAAGCTGAAAACTGAAATTTAAGATACCTAGTTCATATTTTAAAGATCCCGTTATTTTTAAAATTATATATAGTAGTCCAGGTGTTTGAAAAACATCTTCCTCAGGGTACTTAAGCTGAGAAGTGAAATTTAAGATACCTCGTTTATTTTTTAGAGATTCCTTCATTTTGAAAATTATATTTAGTAGTCCAGGTGCCTAAAATACATATTCCTCACGGAACATAAGCTGAGAAATGAAATTTAAGATACCTAGTTGATATTTTAGAAATCTTGTCATTTTGAAAATTATATTTAGTACTCCAGGTGCTTAAAAAACATCTTCCTCAGGGAACTTGAGCTGAGAAATGAAATTTAATATACCTAGTTGATATTTTAGAAATCTTGTCATTTTGAAAATTATATTTAGTACTCCAGGTGCTTAAAAAACACCTTCCTCAGAGAACTTGAGCTGAGAACGGAAATTTAAGATACCTAGTTCATATTTTAGAAATCTTGTCATTTTGAAAATTATATTTAGTACTCCAGGAGCTTAAAAAATATCTTCCTCAGAGAACTTAAGCTGACAACTGAAATTTCAGATACCTAGTTTCGACCGGCAATCGAAAGACCTGGGCTCGAATCCCAGCGCAGTCAAAAGCGTCATTTTTTCCACAAAAAGATTTTCAAATTCTTTACATATTTTAGACATCGAGTAATTTTAAAAATTATATCAAGTCGTCCTTGTGCTTAAAAAACATATTCCTCAGGAACGTAAGCTGAGAAATGAAATTTAAGATACCTAGTTCATATTTTAGAAATCTTGTCATTTTGAAAATTATATTTAGTACTCCAGGTGCTTAAAAAACATCTTCCTCAGGGAACTTGAGCTGAGAAATGAAATTTAAGATACCTAGTTGATATTTTAGAAATCTTGTAATTTTGAAAATTATATTTAGTACTCCAGGTGCTTAAAAAACATCTTCCTCAGGGAACTTGAGCTGAGAAATGAAATTTAAGATACCTAGTTGATATTTTAGAAATCTTGTCATTTTGAAAATTATATTTAGTACTCCAGGTGCTGAAAAAACATCTCCCTCAGGGAACTTAAACTGAGAACTGAAATTTCAGATACCTAGTTCATATTTTAGAGATCCCGTAATTTTAAAAATTATATCAAGTCGTCCTGGTGCTTAAAAAACATCTTCCTCAGGGAAATTAAGCCGAGAACTAAAATTTAAGATACCTGGTTTTGTTTTAGAGATCCCGTAATTATGAAAATTATATATAGTAGTCCAGGTGCTTAAAAAACCTCTTCCTCAGGGAACTTAAGCTGAGAACTGAAATTTAAGATACCTGGTTTTGTTTTAGAGATCCCGTCATTTTTAAAATTATATCTAGTAGTCCAGGTGCTTAAAAAACATCTTCCTCAGGGAACTTGAGCTGAGAACTGAAATTTAAGATACCTAGTTGATATTTTAGAAATCTTGTCATTTTGAAAATTATATTTAGTACTCCAGGTGCTTAAAAAATATCTTCCTCAGAGAACTTAAGCTGAAAACTGAAATTTAAGATACCTAGTTCATATTTTAGAAATCTTGTCATTTTGAAAATTATATTTAGTACTCCAGGTGCTTGAAAAACATCTTCCTCAGGGAAATTAAGCCGAGAACTAAAATTTAAGATACCTGGTTTTGTTTTAGAGATCCCGTCATTTTGAAAATTATATCTAGTAGTCCATGTGCTTAAAAAACATCTTCCTCAGGGAACTTAAGTGGAGAACTGAAATTTAAGATACCTAGTTGATATTTTAGAGATCTTGTCATATTGAAAGAGATCTTCCTGTGGAGAAAGAGATGTCGGACGCCTGTGTAGCTCAGTGGTTAGAGCAGTCGACCGGCAATCGAAAGACCTGGGCGCGAATCCCAGCGCAGTCGAAAGCGTCATTTTTTCCACAGAAAAATTTTCAAATTCTTTAAATATTGAATTTATTTGCATTATTTGCGATATAAGAGTTTGAAATTGTCTACGAGGACACCTGTCGACAACGTATCCTATCTGATACGCAACTAGAGATCCTCCGATAATGTAGGCAGTGACAAAAATTTCAAACTCAACTATTTAATTTTGACATCATTTACAGCCGCACGGCTGAGCCACTAGGCGATATATGGAGATCGTCCTGGGGAGAAGGAGCTGTCGGACGCCTGTGTAGCTCAGTGGTTAGAGCAGTCGACCTGCAACCGAAAGACCTGGGCTCGAATCCCAGCGCAGTCGAAAGCGTCATTTTTTCCACAGAAAGATTTTCAAATTCTTTAAATATTATATTTAGTACTCCAGGTGCTTAAAAAACATCTTCCTCACAGAACTTAAGCTGACAACTGAAATTTCAGATACCTAGTTGATATTTTAGAAATCTTGTCATTTTGAAAATTATATTTAGTACTCCAGGTGCTTAAAAAATATTTTCCTCAAGGAAATTAAGCCGAGAACTAAAATTTAAGATGCGTGGTTTTGTTTTAGAGATCCCGTCATTATGAAAATTTTATCTAGTAGTCCAGGTGCTTAAAAAACATCTTCCTCAGGGAACTTGAGCTGAGAACTGAAATTTAAGATACCTAGTTGATATTTTAGAAATCTTGTCATTTTCAAAATTATATTTAGTACTGCAGGTGCTTAAAAAGCATCTTCCTCAGGGAACTTGAGATGAGAAATGAAATTTAAGATACCTAGTTTTTTTTTTAGAAATCTTTTCATTTTGAAAATTATATTTAGTACTCCAGGTGCTTAAAAAACATATTCCTCAGAGAACTTAAGCTGAGAACTAAAATTTAAGATACCTGGTTTTGTTTTAGAGATCCCCTCATTTTGAAAATTATTTCTAGTAGTCCAGGTGCTTAAAAAACATCTGCTTCATGAAACTTAAGCTGAAAACTGAAGTTTAAGATACCTAGTTCATATTTTAGAGATCCCGTTATTTTTAAAATTATATCTAGTAGACCAGGTGCTTATAAATCATCTGCTTCATGAAACTTAAGCTGAAAACTGAAATTTAAGATACCTGGTTGATATTTTAGAAATCTTGTCATTTTGAAAGTTATATTTAGTAGTCCAGGTGCCTAAAATACATATTCCTCAGGGAACATAAGCTGAGAAATGAAATTTAAGATACCTAGTTGATATTTTAGAAATCTTGTCATTTTGAAAATTATATTTAGTACTCCAGGTGCTTAAAACACATCTTCCTCAGGGAACTTGAGCTGAGAAATGAAATTTAATATACCTAGTTGATATTTTAGAAATCTTGTCATTTTGAAAATTATATTTGGTACTCCAGGTGCTTAAAAAACACCTTCCTCAGAGAACTTGAGCTGAGAACTGAAATTTAAGATACCTAGTTCATATTTTAGAAATCTTGTCATTTTGAAAATTATATTTAGTACTCCAGGAGCTTAAAAAACATCTTCCTCAGAGAACTTAAGCTGACAACTGAAATTTCAGATACCTAGTTTCTTTTTTAAAGATTCCTTCATTTTGAAAATTATATTTATTACTCCAGGTGCTTAAAAAACATCTTCCTCAGAGAACTTAAGCTGACAACTGAAATTTAAGATACCTAGTTCATATTTTAGAGATCCCGTTATTTTTAAAATTATATATAGTAGTCCAGGTGTTTGAAAAACATATTCCTCACGGAACGTAAGCTGAGAAATGAAATTTAAGATACCTAGTTCATATTTTAGAAATCTTATCATTTTGAAAATTATATTTAGTACTCCAGGTGCTTAAAAAACATCTTCCTCAGGGAACTTGAGCTGAGAACTGAAATTTAAGATACCTAGTTGATATTTTAGAGATCTTGTCATTTTGAAAATTATTTTTAGTACTCCAGGTGCTTAAAAAACATCTTCCTCAGAGAACTTAAGCTGGGAACTGAAATTTCAGATACCTAGTTCATATTTTAGAGATCCCGTAATTTTAAAAATTATATCAAGTCGTCCTGGTGCTTAAAAAACATCTTCCTCAGGGAAATTAAGCCGAGAACTAAAATTTAAGATACATGGTTTTGTTTTAGAGATCCCGTCATTTTGAAAATTATATCTAGTAGTCCAGGTGCTTAAAAAACATCTTCCTCAGGGAACTTAAGCTGAGAACTGAAATTTAAGATACCTGGTTTTGTTTTAGAGATCCCGTCATTTTTAAAATTATATCTAGTAGTCCAGGTGCTTAAAAAACATCTTCCTCAGGGAACTTGAACTGAGAAATGAAATTTAATATACCTATTTGATATTTTATAAATCTTGTCATTTTGAAAATTATATTTGTTAGCCCAGGTGATTGAAAAATATCTTCCTCAGGGAACTTAAGCTGAGAAGTGAAATTTAAGATACCTGGTTTTGTTTTAGTGATCACGTCATTTTTAAAATTATATATAGTAGTCCAGGTGTTTGAAAAACATATTCCTCACGGAACGTAAGCTGAGAAATGAAATTTAAGATACCTAGTTCATATTTTAGAAATCTTGTCATTTTGAAAATTATATTTAGTACTCCAGGTGCTTAAAAAACATCTTCCTCAGGGAACTTGAGCTGAGAAATGAAATTTAAGATACCTAGTTGATATTTTAGAGATCTTGTCATTTTGAAAATTATATTTAGTACTCCAGGTGCTTAAAAAACATCTTCCTCAGAGAACTTAAGCTGACAACTGAAATTTCAGATACCTAGTTGATATTTTAGAAATCTTGTCATTTTGAAAATTATATTTAGTACTCCAGGTGCTTAAAAAATATCTTCCTCAAGGAAATTAAGCCGAGAACTAAAATTTAAGATACGTGGTTTTGTTTTAGAGATCCCGTCATTTTGAAAATTATATCTAGTAGTCCAGGTGCTTAAAAAACATCTTCCTCAGGGAACTTAAGCTGAGAACTGAAATTTAAGATACCTGGTTTTGTTTTAGAGATCCCGTCATTTTTAAAATTATATCTAGTAGTCCAGGTGCTTAAAAAACATCTTCCTCAGGGAACTTGAGCTGAGAACTGAAATTTAAGATACCTAGTTGATATTTTAGAAATCTTGTCATTTTGAAAATTATATTTAGTACTCCAGGTGCTTAAAAAACATCTTCCTCAGGGAACTTGAGCTGAGAACTGAAATTTAAGATACCTAGTTGATATTTTAGAAATCTTGTCATTTTGAAAATTATATTTAGTACTCCAGGTGCTTAAAAAACATCTTCCTCAGAGAACTTAAGCTGACAACTGAAATTTCAGATAGCTAGTTGATATTTTAGAAATCTTGTCATTTTGAAAATTATATTTAGTACTCCAGGTGCTTAAAAAATATCTTCCTCAAGGAAATTAAGCCGAGAACTAAAATTTAAGATACGTGGTTTTGTTTTAGAGATCCCGTCATTTTGAAAATTATATCTAGTAGTGCAGGTGCTTAAAAAACATCTTCCTCAGGGAACTAGAGCTGAGAACTGAAATTTAAGATACCTAGCTGATATTTTAGACATCTTGTCATTTTGAAAATTATATTTAGTACTCCAGGTGCTTAAAAAACATCTTCCTTACAGAACTTAAGCTGACAACTGAAATTTCAGATACCTAGTTCATATTATAGGGATCCCGTAATTTTAAAAATTATATCAAGTCGTCCAGGTGCTTGAAAAACATCTTCCTCATGGAAATTAAGCCGAGAACTAAAATTTAAGATACGTGGTTTTGTTTTAGAGATCCCGTCATTATGAAAATTATATCTAGTAGTCCAGGTGCTTAAAAAACATCTTCCTCAGGGAACTTAAGCTGAGAACTGAAATTTAAGATACCTGGATTTGTTTTCGTGATCCCGTCATTTTTTAAATTATATCTAGTAGTCCAGGTGCTTAAAAAACATCTTCCTCAGGGAACTTGAGCTGAGAACTGAAATTTAAGATACCTAGTTGATATTTTAGAAATCTTGTCATTTTGAAAATTATATTTAGTACTCCAGGTGCTTAAAAAACATCTTCCTCAGAGAACTTAAGCTGACAACTGAAATTTCAGATACCTAGTTGATATTTTAGAAATCTTGTCATTTTGAAAATTATATTTAGTACTCCAGGTGCTTAAAAAATATCTTCCTCAAGGAAATTAAGCCGAGAACTAAAATTTAAGATACGTGGTTTTGTTTTAGATATCCCGTCATTTTGAAAATTATATCTAGTAGTCCAGGTGCTTAAAAAACATCTTTCTTAGGGATCTTGAGCTGAGAACTGAAATTTAAGATACCTAGTTCATATTTTAGAAATCTTGTCATTTTGAAAAGTATATTTAGTACTGCAGGTGCTTAAAAAGCATCTTCCTCAGGGAACTTGAGATGAGAAATGAAATTTAAGATACCTAGTTTTTTTTTTAGAAATCTTTTCATTTTGAAAATTATATTTAGTACTCCAGGTGCTTAAAAAACATCTTCCTCAGAGAACTTAAGCTGACAACTGAAATTTCAGATACCTGGTTTTGTTTTAGAGATCCCGTCATTTTGAAAATTATATCTAGTAGTCCAGGTGCTTAAAAAACATCTTCTTCATGAAACTTAAGCTGAAAACTGAAGTTTAAGATACCTAGTTCATATTTTAGAGATCCCGTTATTTTTAAAATTATATTTAGTAGTCCAGGTGCTTAAAAAACATCTGTTTCATGAAACTTAAGCTGAAAACTGAAATTTAAGATACCTAGTTCATATTTTAGAAATCTTGTCATTTTGAAAGTTATATTTAGTAGACCAGGTGCCTAAAATACATATTCCTCAGGGAACTTAAGCCGAGAACTAAAATTTAAGATACCTGGTTTTGTTTTAGAGATCCCGTCATTTTGAAAATTATATCTAGTAGTCCAGGTGCTTAAAAAACATATTCCTCAGAGAACTTAAGCTGAGAAATAAAATTTAAGATACCTGGTTTTGTTTTAGAGATCCCGTAATTTTAAAAATTATATCAAGTCGTCCTGGTGCTTAAAAAACATCTTCCTCAGGGAACTTAAGCTGAGAACTGAAATTTAAGATACCTGGTTTTGTTTTAGAGATCCCGTCATTTTGAAAATTATATCTAGTAGACCAGGTGCTTATAAATCATCTGCTTCATGAAACTTAAGCTGAAAACTGAAATTTAAGATACCTAGTTCATATTTTAAAGATCCCGTTATTTTTAAAATTATATATAGTAGTCCAGGTGTTTGAAAAACATCTTCCTCAGGGTACTTAAGCTGAGAAGTGAAATTTAAGATACCTCGTTTATTTTTTAGAGATTCCTTCATTTTGAAAATTATATTTAGTAGTCCAGGTGCCTAAAATACATATTCCTCACGGAACATAAGCTGAGAAATGAAATTTAAGATACCTAGTTGATATTTTAGAAATCTTGTCATTTTGAAAATTATATTTAGTACTCCAGGTGCTTAAAAAACATCTTCCTCAGGGAACTTGAGCTGAGAAATGAAATTTAATATACCTAGTTGATATTTTAGAAATCTTGTCATTTTGAAAATTATATTTAGTACTCCAGGTGCTTAGAAAACATCTTCCTCAGAGAACTTGAGCTGAGAACGGAAATTTAAGATACCTGGTTTATATTTTAGAAATCTTGTCATTTTGAAAATTATATTTAGTACTCCAGGAGCTTAAAAAATATCTTCCTCAGAGAACTTAAGCTGACAACTGAAATTTCAGATACCTAGTTTCGACCGGCAATCGAAAGACCTGGGCTCGAATCCCAGCGCAGTCAAAAGCGTCATTTTTTCCACAAAAAGATTTTCAAATTCTTTACATATTTTAGAGATCCCGTAATTTTAAAAATTATATCAAGTCGTCCTGGTGCTTGAAAAACATCTTCCTCACGGAACGTAAGCTGAGAAATGAAATTTAAGATACCTAGTTCATATTTTAGAAATCTTGTCATTTTGAAAATTATATTTAGTACTCCAGGTGCTTAAAAAACATCTTCCTCAGGGAACTTGAGCTGAGAAATGAAATTTAAGATACCTATCTGATATTTTAGAAATCTTTTAATTTTGAAAATTATATTTAGTACTCCAGGTGCTTAAAAAACATCTTCCTCAGGGAACTTGAGCTGAGAAATGAAATTTAAGATACCTCGTTGAGATTCTAGAAATCTGGTCAGTGTGAAAATTATATTTAGTACTCCAGGTGCTTAAAAAACATCTTCCTCAGTGAACTTGTGCTGAGAACTGAAATTTCAGATACCTAGTTCATATTTTAGAGATCCCGTAATTTTAAAAATTATATCAAGTCATCCTGGTGCATGAAAAACATCTTCCTCAGGGAAATTAAGCCGAGAACTAAAATTTAAGATACGTGGTTTTGTTTTAGAGATCCCGTCATTATGAAAATTATATCTAGTAGTCCAGGTGCTTAAAAAACATCTTCCTCAGGGAACTTAAGCTGAGAACTGAAATTTAAGATACCTGGTTTTGTTTTAGAGATCCCGTCATTTTTAAAATTATATCTAGTAGTCCAGGTGCTTAAAAAACATCTTCCTCAGGGAACTTGAGCTGAGAACTGAAATTTAAGATACCTAGTTGATATTTTAGAAATCTTGTCATTTTGAAAATTATATTTAGTACTCCAGGTGCTTAAAAAACATCTTCCTCAGAGAACTTAAGCTGACAACTGAAATTTCAGATACCTAGTTCATATTTTAGAAATCTTGTCATTTTGAAAATTATATTTAGTACTCCAGGTGCTTAAAAAACATCTTCCTCAGGGAAATTAAGCCGAGAACTAAAATTTAAGATACCTGGTTTTGTTTTAGAGATCCCGTCATTTTGAAAATTATATCTAGTAGTCCAGGTGCTTAAAAAACATCTTCCTCAGGGAACTTAAGCTGAGAACTGAAATTTAAGATACCTAGTTGATATTTTAGAAATCTTGTCATTTTGAAAGAGATCTTCCTGGTGAGAAAGATCTGTCGGACGCCTGTTTAGACCTGTGGTTAGAGCTGTCGACCGGCAACCTACAGACCTGCGAGCCAACCCCAGCGCAGTCCAACGCGTAATTTTTTCCACAGAAAAATTTTCAAATTCTTTAAATATTGAATTTATTTGCATTATTTGCGATATAAGAGTTTGAAATTGTCTACGAGGACACCTGTCGACAACGTATCCTATCTGATACGCAACTAGAGATCCTCCGATAATGTAGGCAGTGACAAAAATTTAAAACTCAACTAATTAATTTGGATTCATGTACAGCCGCAAGGCTGAGCCACTAGGCGATATAAGGAGATCTTCCTGTGGAGAAAGAACTGGCGGCCGCCTGTGTAGCTCAGTGGTTAGAGCAGTCGACCGGCAACCGAAAGACCTGGGCTCGAATCCCAGGGCTGTCGAATTTTTCCACAGAAAGATTTTCAAATTCTTTAAATATTATATTTAGTACTCCAGGTGCTTAAAAAACATCTTCCTCACAGAACTTAAGCTGACAACTGAAATTTCAGATACCTAGTTGATATTTTAGAAATCTTGTCATTTTGAAAATTATATTTAGTACTCCAGGTGCTTAAAAAATATTTTCCTCAAGGAAATTAAGCCGAGAACTAAAATTTAAGATGCGTGGTTTTGTTTTAGATATCCCGTCATTATGAAAATTTTATCTAGTAGTCCAGGTGCTTAAAAAACATCTTCCTCAGGGAACTTAAGCCGAGAACTGAAATTTAAGATACCTAGTTGATATTTTAGAAATCTTGTCATTTTGAAAATTATATTTAGTACTGCAGGTGCTTAAAAAACATCTTCCTCAGGGAACTCGAGATGAGAAATGAAATTTAAGATTCCTAGTTTTTTTTTTAGCAATCTTGTCATTTTGAAAATTATATTTAGTACTCCAGGTGCTTAAAAAACATCTTCCTCAGAGAACTTAAGCTGACAACTGAAATTTCAGATACCTGGTTTTGTTTTAGAGATCCCGTCATTTTGAAAATTATATCTAGTAGTCCAGGTGCTTAAAAAACATCTTCTTCATGAAACTTAAGCTGAAAACTGAAATTTAAGATACCTAGTTCATATTTTAGAGATCCCGTTATTTTTAAAATTATATTTAGTAGTCCAGGTGCTTAAAAAACATCTGCTTCATGAAACTTAAGCTGAAAACTGAAATTTAAGATACCTAGTTCATATTTTAGAAATCTTGTCATTTTGAAAGTTATATTTAGTAGTCCAGGTGCCTAAAATACATATTCCTCAGGGAACATAAGCTGAGAAATGAAATTTAAGATACCTAGTTGATATTTTAGAAATCTTGTCATTTTGAAAATTATATTTAGTACTCCAGATGCTTAAAAAACATCTTCCTCAGGGAACTTGAGCTGAGAAATGAAATTTAACATACCTAGTTGATATTTTAGAAATCTTGTCATTTTGAAAATTATATTTAGTACTCCAGGTGCTTAAAAAACATCTTCCTCAGAGAACTTGAGCTGAGAACTGAAATTTAAGATACCTAGTTCATATTTTAGAAATCTTGTCATATTGAAAATTATATTTAGTACTCCAGGTGCTTAAAAAACATCTTCCCCAGAGAACTTAAGCTGACAACTGAAATTTCAGATACCTAGTTTCTTTTTTAAAGATTCCTTCATTTTGAAAATTATATTTATTACTCCAGGTGCTTAAAAAACATCTTCCTCAGGGAACTTGAGCTGAGAACTGAAATTTAAGATACCTAGTTCATATTTTAGAGATGGCGTAATTTTTAAAATTATATATAGTAGTCCTGGTGCTTTAAAAACATCTTCCTCAGGGTACTTAGTCTTAGAAGTGAAATTTAAGATACCTAGTTGATATTTTAGAAATCTTGTCATTTTGAAAATTATATTTAGTACTCCAGGTGCTTAAAAAACATCTTCCTCAGGGAACTTGAGCTGAGAAATGAAATTTAAGATACCTAGTTGATATTTTAGAACTCGTGTAATTTTGATATTTATATTTAGTACTCCAGGTGCTTAAAAAACATCTTCCTCAGGGAACTTGAGCTGAGAAATGAAATTTAAGATACCTAGTTGATATTTTAGAAATCTTGTCATTTTGAAAATTATATTTAGTACTCCAGGTGCTTAAAAAACATCTTCCTCAGAGAACTTAAGCTGACAACTGAAATTTCAGATACCTAGTTTCTTTTTTAAAGATTCCTTCATTTTGAAAATTATATTTATTACTCCAGGTGCTTAAAAAACATCTTCCTCAGGGAACTTGAGCTGAGAACTGAAATTTCAGATACCTAGTTTCGACCGGCAATCGAAAGACCTGGGCTCGAATCCCAGCGCAGTCAAAAGCGTCATTTTTTCCACAAAAAGATTTTCAAATTCTTTACATATTTTATAGATCCCTTATTTTTAAAAATTATATCTATTCGTCCTGGTGCTTAAAAAAAATCTTCCTCAGGAACGTTAGCTGAGAAATGAAATTTAAGATACCTAGTTCATATTTTAGAAATCTTGTCATTTTGAAAATTATATTTAGTACTCCAGGTGCTTAAAAAACATCTTCCTCAGGGAACTTGAGCTGAGAAATGAAATTTAAGATACCTAGTTAATATTTTAGAAATCTTGTAATTTTGAAAATTATATTTAGTACTCCAGGTGCTTAAAAAACATCTTCCTCAGGGAACTTGAGCTGAGAAATGAAATTTAAGATACCTAGTTGATATTTTAGAAATCTTGTCATTTTGAAAATTATATTTAGTACTCCAGGTGCTGGAAAAACATCTTCCTCAGGGAACTTGAGCTGAGAACTGAAATTTCAGATACCTAGTTCATATTTTAGAGATTCCGTAATTTTAAAAATTATATCAATTCGTCCTGGTGCTTGAAAAACATCTTCCTCATGGAAATTAAGCCGAGAAATGAAATTTAAGATACGTGGTTTTGTTTTAGAGATCCCGTCATTATGAAAATTATATCTAGTAGTCCAGGTGCTTAAAAAACATCTTCCTCAGGGAACTTAAGCTGAGAACTGAAATTTAAGATACCTGGTTTTCTTTTAGAGATCCCGTCATTTTTAAAATTATATCTAGTAGTCCAGGTGCTTAAAAAACATCTTCCTCAGGGAACTTGAGCTGAGAACTGAAATTTAAGATACCTGGTTTTGTTTTAGTGATCCCGTTATTTTGAAAATTATATCTAGTAGTCCAGGTGCTTAAAAAACATCTTCCTCAGGGAACTTGAGCTGAGAACTGAAATTTAAGATACCTAGTTGATACTTTAGAAATCTTGTCATTTTGAAAATTATATTTCGTACTCCAGGTGCTTAAAAAACATCTTCCTCAGGGAACTTGAGCTGAGAACTGAAATTTAAGATACCTGGTTTTTTTTTAGTGATCCCGTCAATTTGAAAATTATATCTAGTAGTCCAGGTGCTTAAAAAACATCTTCCTCAGGGAACTTGAGCTGAGAACTGAAATTTAAGATACCTAGTTGATATTTTAGAAATCTTGTCATTTTGAAAATTATATTTAGTACTCCAGGTGCTTAAAAAACATCTTCCTCAGGGAACTTGAGCTGAGAAATGAAATTTAAGATACCTAGTTCATATTTTAGAGATCCCGTAATTTTAAAAATTATATCAAGTCGTCCTGGTGCTTAAAAAACATCTTCCTCAGGGAAATTAAGCCGAGAACTAAAATTTAAGATACGTGGTTTTGTTTTAGAGATCCCGTCATTATGAAAATTATATCTAGTAGTCCAGGTGCTTAAAAAACATCTTCCTCAGGGAACTTAAGCTGAGAACTGAAATTTAAGATACCTGGTTTTGTTTTAGAGATCCCGTCATTTTGAAAATTATATCTAGTAGTCCAGGTGCTTAAAAAACATCTTCCTCATGGAAATTAAGCCGAGAACTAAAATTTAAGATACGTGGTTTTGTTTTAGAGATCCCGTCATTATGAAAATTATATCTAGTAGTCCAGGTGCTTAAAAAACATCTTCCTCAGGGAACTTAAGCTGAGAACTGAAATTTAAGATACCTGGTTTTGTTTTAGAGATCCCGTCATTTTGAAAATTATATCTAGTAGTCCAGGTGCTTAAAAAACATCTTCCTCAGGGAACTTAAGCTGAGAACTGAAATTTAAGATACCTGGTTTTGTTTTAGTGATCCCGTTATTTTTAAAATTATATCTGGTAGTCCAGGTGCTTAAAAAACATCTTCCTCAGGGAACTTGAGCTGAGAACTTAAATTTAAGATACCTAGTTGATATTTTAGAAATCTTGTCATTTTGAAAATTATATTTAATACTCCAGGTGCTTAAAAAACATCTTCCTCAGGGAACTTGAGCTGAGAACTGAAATTTAAGATACCTAGTTGATATTTTAGAAATCTTGTCATTTTGAAAATTATATTTAGTACTCCAGGTGCTTAAAAAACATCTTCCTCAGGGAACTTAAGCCGAGAACTAAAATTTAAGATACCTGGTTTTGTTTTAGAGATCTTGTCATATTGAAAGTTATATTTAGTAGTCCAGGTGCTTAAAAAACATCCTCCTCAGGGAACTTAAGCTTAGAACTGAAATTTTAGATACCTATTTCATATTTTAGAGATCCCGTCATTTTGAACATTATATCTAGCAGTCCAGGTGCTTAAAAAACATGTTCCTCAGGGAACTTGAGCCGAGAACTGAAATTTAAGATACCTGGTTTGGTTTTAAAGATCCCGTCATTTTTAAAATTATATCTAGTAGTCCGGGTGCTTAAAAAACATCTTCCTTAGGGAACTTGAGCTGAGAAATGAAATTTAAGATACCTAGTTGATATTTTCGAAATCTTGTCATTTTGAAAATTATATTTAGTACTCCAGGTGCTTAAAAAACATCTTCTTCATAAAACTTAAGCTGAAAACTGAAATTTAAGATACCTAGTTGATATTTTAGAAATCTTGTCATTCTGAAAATTATATCTAGTAGTCCAAGTGCCTAAAATACATCTTCCTCAGGGAACTTGAGCTGAGAAATGAAATTTAAGATACCTAGTTGATATTTTAGAAATCTTTTCATTTTGAAAATTATATTTAGTACTCCAGGTGCTTAAAAAACATCTTCCTCAGGGAACTTGAGCTGAGAAATGAAATTTAAGATACCTAGTTGATATTTTAGAAATCTTGTCATTTTGAAAATTATATTTAGTACTCCAGGTGCTTAAAAAACATCTTCCTCAGAGAACTTAAGCTGACAACTGAAATTTCAGATACCTAGTTCATATTTTAGAGATCCCGTAATTTTAAAAATTATATCAAGTCGTCCTGGTGCTTAAAAAACATCTTCCTCAGGGAAATTAAGCCGAGAACTAAAATTTAAGATACCTGGTTTTGTTTTAGAGATCCCGTTATTTTGAAAATTATATCTAGTAGTCCAGGTGCTTAAAAAACATCTTCCTCAGGGAACTTGAGCTGAGAAATGAAATTTAAGATACCTGGTTTTGTTTTAGTGATCCCGTTATTTTTAAAATTATATCTAGTAGTCCAGGTGCTTAAAAAACATCTTCCTCAGGGAACTTGAGCTGAGAACTGAAATTTAATATACCTAGTTGATATTTTAGAAATCTTGTCATTTTGAAAATTATATTTAGTACTGCAGGTGCTTAAAAAACATCTTCCTCAGGGAACTTGAGCTGAGAAATGAAATTTAAGATACCTAGTTGATATTTTAGAAATCTTGTCATTTTGAAAATTATATTTAGTACTCCAGGTGCTTAAAAAACATCTTCCTCAGAGAACTTAAGCTGACAACTGAAATTTCAGATACCCAGTTGATATTTTAGAAATCTTGTCATTTTGAAAATTATATTTAGTACTCCAGGTGCTTAAAAAATATCTTCCTCAAGGAAATTAAGCCGAGAACTAATATTTACGATACGTGGTTTTGTTTTAGAGATCCCGTCATTTTGAAAATTATGTCTGGTAGTCCAGGTGCTTAAAAAACATCTTCCTCAGGGAACTAGAGCTGAGAACTGAAATTTAAGATACCTAGTTGATATTTTAGAAATCTTGTCATTTTGAAAATTATATTTAGTACTCCAGGTGCTTAAAAATATCTTCCTCAGAGAACTTAAGCTGACAACTGAAATTTCAGATACCTAGTTCATATTATAGGGATCCCGTAATTTTAAAAATTATATCAAGTCGTCCAGGTGCTTGAAAAACATCTTCCTCATGGAAATTAAGCCGAGAACTAAAATTTAAGATACGTGGTTTTGTTTTAGAGATCCCGTCATTATGAAAATTATATCTAGTAGTCCAGGTGCTTAAAAAACATCTTCCTCAGGGAACTTAAGCTGAGAACTGAAATTTAAGATACCTGGTTTTGTTTTAGAGATCCCGTCATTTTGAAAATTATATCTAGTAGACCAGGTGCTTAAAAAACATCTTCCTCAGGGAACTTGAGCTGAGAACTGAAATTTAAGATACCTAGTTGATATTTTAGAAATCTTGTCATTTTGAAAATTATATTTAGTACTCCAGGTGCTTAAAAAACATCTTCCTCAGAGAACTTAAGCTGACAACTGAAATTTCAGATACCTAGTTGATATTTTAGAAATCTTGTCATTTTGAAAATTATATTTAGTACTCCAGGTGCTTAAAAAATATCTTCCTCAAGGAAATTAAGCCGAGAACTAAAATTTAAGATACGTGGTTTTGTTTTAGAGATCCCGTCATTTTGAAAATTATATCTAGTAGTCCAGGTGCTTAAAAAACATCTTCCTCAGGGAACTTGAGCTGAGAACTGAAATTTAAGATACCTAGTTGATATTTTAGAAATCTTGTCATTTTGAAAATTATATTTAGTACTGCAGGTGCTTAAAAAGCATCTTCCTCAGGGAACTTGAGATGAGAAATGAAATTTAAGATACCTAGTTTTTTTTTTAGAAATCTTTTCATTTTGAAAATTATATTTAGTACTCCAGGTGCTTAAAAAACATATTCCTCAGAGAACTTAAGCTGAGAACTAAAATTTAAGATACCTGGTTTTGTTTTAGAGATCCCCTCATTTTGAAAATTATATCTAGTAGTCCAGGTGCTTAAAAAACATCTGCTTCATGAAACTTAAGCTGAAAACTGAAGTTTAAGATACCTAGTTCATATTTTAGAGATCCCGTTATTTTTAAAATTATATTTAGTAGTCCAGGTGCTTAAAAAACATCTGTTTCATGAAACTTAAGCTGAAAACTGAAATTTAAGATACCTAGTTGATATTTTAGAAATCTTGTCATTTTGAAAATTATATTTAGTACTGCAGGTGCTTAAAAAACATCTTCCTCAGGGAAATTAAGCCGAGAACTAAAATTTAAGATACGTGGTTTTGTTTTAGAGATCCCGTCATTTTTGAAAATTATATCTAGTAGTCCAGGTGCTTAAAAAACATCTTCCTCAGGGAACTTAAGCTGAGAACTGAAATTTAAGATACCTGGTTTTGTTTTAGAGATCCCGTAATTTTAAAAATTATATCAAGTCGTCCTGGTGCTTAAAAAACATCTTCCTCAGAGAACTTAAGCTGACAACTGAAATTTCAGATACCTGGTTTTGTTTTAGAGATCCCGTCATTTTGAAAATTATATCTAGTAGTCCAGGTGCTTAAGAAACATCTGCTTCATGAAACTTAAGCTGAAAACTGAAATTTAAGATACCTAGTTCATATTTTAAAGATCCCGTTATTTTTAAAATTATATATAGTAGTCCAGGTGTTTGAAAAACATCTTCCTCAGGGTACTTAAGCTGAGAAGTGAAATTTAAGATACCTCGTTTATTTTTTAGAGATTCCTTCATTTTGAAAATTATATTTAGTAGTCCAGGTGCCTAAAATACATATTCCTCACGGAACGTAAGCTGAGAAATGAAATTTAAGATACCTAGTTGATATTTTAGAAATCTTGTCATTTTGAAAATTATATTTAGTACTCCAGGTGCTTAAAAAACATCTTCCTCAGGGAACTTGAGCTGAGAAATGAAATTTAATATACCTAGTTGATATTATAGAAATCTTGTCATTTTGAAAATTATATTTAGTACTCCAGGTGCTTAAAAAACATCTTCCTCAGCGAACTTGAGCAGAGAACGGAAATTTAAGATACCTAGTTCATATTTTAGAAATCTTGTCATTTTGAAAATTATATTTAGTACTCCAGGTGCTTAAAAAACATCTTCCTCAGAGAACTTGAGCTGACAACTGAAATTTCAGATACCTAGTTTCGACCGGCAATCGAAAGACCTGGGCTCGAATCCCAGCGCAGTCAAAAGCGTCATTTTTTCCACAAAAAGATTTTCAAATTCTTTACATATTTTAGAGATCCCGTAATTTTAAAAATTATATCAAGTCGTCCTGGTGCTTAAAAAACATATTCCTCACGGAACGTAAGTTGAGAAATGAAATTTAAGATACCTAGTTCATATTTTAGAAATCTTGTCATTTTGAAAATTATATTTAGTACTCAAGGTGCTTAAAAAACATCTTCCTCAGGGAACTTGAGCTGAGAAATGAAATTTAAGATACCTAGTTGATATTTTAGAAATCTTGTCATTTTGAAAATTATATTTAGTACTCCAGGTGCTTAAAAAACATCTTCCTCAGGGAACTTGAGCTGAGAAATGAAATTTAAGATACCTCGTTTATATTTTAGAAATCTTGTCATTTTGAAAATTATATTTAGTACTCCAGGTGCTTAAAAAACATCTCCCTCAGAGAACTTAAGCTGACAACTGAAATTTCAGATACCTAGTTCATATTTTAGAGATCCCGTAATTTTAAAAATTATATCAAGTCGTCCTGGTGCTTAAAAAACATCTTCCTCAGGGAAATTAAGCCGAGAACTAAAATTTAAGATACCTGGTTTTGTTTTAGAGATCCCGTCATTCTGAAAATTATATCTAGTAGTCCAGGTGCTTAAAAAACATCTTCCTCAGGGAACTTAAGCTGAGAACTGAAATTTAAGATACCTGGTTTTGTTTTAGAGATCCCGTCATTTTTAAAATTATATCTAGTAGTCCAGGTGCTTAAAAAACATCTTCCTCAGGGAACTTGAGCTGAGAACTGAAATTTAAGATACCTAGTTGATATTTTAGAAATCTTGTCATTTTGAAAATTATATTTAGTACTCCAGGTGCTTAAAAAATATCTTCCTCAGAGAACTTAAGCTGACAACTGAAATTTAAGATACCTAGTTTATATTTTAGAAATCTTGTCATTTTGAAAATTATATTTAGTACTCCAGGTGCTTAAAAATCATTTTCCTCAGGGAAATTAAGCCGAGAACTAAAATTTAAGATACCTGGTTTTGTTTTAGAGATCCCGTCATTTTGAAAATTATATCTAGTAGTCCAGGTGCTTAAAAAACATCTTCCTCAGGGAACTTAAGCTGAGAACTGAAATTTAAGATACCTAGTTGATATTTTAGTGATCTTGTCATTTTGAAAGAGATCTTCCTGTGGAGAAAGAGATGTCGGACGCCTGTGTAGCTCAGTGGTTAGAGCATTCGACCGGCAATCGAAAGACCTGGGCGCGAATCCCAGCGCAGTCGAAAGCGTCATTTTTTCCACAGAAGGATTTTCAAATTCTTTAAATATTGAATTTATTTGCATTATTTGCGATATAAGAGTTTGAAATTGTCTACGAGGACACCTGTCGACAACGTATCCTATCTGATACGCAACTAGAGATCCTCCGATAATGTAGGCAGTGACAAAAATTTCAAACTCAACTAATTAATTTGGAATCATTTAGAGCCGCAAGGCTGAGCCACTAGGCGATATAAGGAGATCTTCCTGTGGAGAAGGAGCTGTCGGACGCCTGTGTAGCTCAGTGGTTAGAGCATTCGACCGGCAATCGAAAGACCTGGGCTCGAATCCCAGCGCAGTCGAAAGCGTCATTTTTTCCACAGAAGGATTTTCAAATTCTTTAAATATTATATTTAGTACTCCAGGTGCTTAAAAACATCTTCCTCACAGAACTTAAGCTGACAACTGAAATTTCAGATACCTAGTTGATATTTTAGAAATCTTGTCATTTTGAAAATTATATTTAGTACTCCAGGTGCTTAAAAAATATTTTCCTCAAGGAAATTAAGCCGAGAACTAAAATTTAAGATGCGTGGTTTTCTTTTAGAGATCCCGTCATTTTGAAAATTATATCAAGTCGTTCTGGTGCTTAAAAAAAATCTTCCTCAGGGAAATTAAGCCGAGAACTGAAATTTAAGATACCTAGTTGATATTTTAGAAATCTTGTCATTTTGAAAATTATATTTAGTACTGCAGGTGCTTAAAAAGCATCTTCCTCAGGGAACTTGAGATGAGAAATGAAATTTAAGATACCTAGTTTTTTTAGAAATCTTTTAATTTTTAAAATTATATTTAGTACTCCAGGTGCTTAAAAAACATCTTCCTCAGAGAACTTAAGCTGACAACTGAAATTTCAGATACCTGGTTTTGTTTTAGAGATCCCGTCATTTTGAAAATTATATCTAGTATTCCAGGTGCTTAAAACACATCTTCTTCATGAAACTTAAGCTGAAAACTGAAATTTAAGATACCTAGTTCATATTTTAGAGATCCCGTTATTTTTAAAATTATATTTAGTAGTCCAGGTGCTTAAAAAACATCTGCTTCATGAAACTTAAGCTGAAAACTGAAATTTAAGATACCTGGTTGATATTTTAGAAATCTTGTCATTTTGAAAGTTATATTTAGTAGTCCAGGTGCCTAAAATACATATTCCTCAGGGAACATAAGCTGAGAAATGAAATTTAAGATACCTAGTTGATATTTTAGAAATCTTGTCATTTTGAAAATTATATTTAGTACTCCAGGTGCTTAAAAAACATCTTCCTCAGGGAACTTGAGCTGAGAAATGAAATTTAATATACCTAGTTGATATTTTAGAAATCTTGTCATTTTGAAAATTATATTTGGTACTCCAGGTTGCTTAAAAAACACCTTCCTCAGAGATCTTGAGATGAGAACTGAAATTTAAGATACCTAGTTCATATTTTAGAAATCTTGTTATTTTGAAAATTATATTTAGTACTCCAGGTGCTTAGAAAACATCTTCCTCCAGAGAACTTAAGCTGACAACTGAAATTTCAGATACCTAGTTTCTTTTTTAAAGATTCCTTCATTTTGAAAATTATATTTATTACTCCAGGTGCTTAAAAAACATCTTCCTCAGAGAACTTAAGCTGACAACTGAAATTTAAGATACCTAGTTCATATTTTAGAGATCCCGTTATTTTTAAAATTATATATAGTAGTCCAGGTGTTTGAAAAAACATATTCCTCACGGAACGTAAGCTGAGAACTGAAATTTAAGATACCTAGTTCATGTTTTAAAAATCTCGTCATTTTGAAAATTATATTTAGTACTCCAGGTGCTTAAAAAACATCTTCATCAGGGAACTAGAGCTGAGAAATGAAATTTAAGATACCTAGTTTCTTTTTTTAAAGATTCCTTCATTTTGAAAATTATATTTATTACTCCAGGTGCTTAAAAAACATCTTCCTCAGAGAACTTAAGCTGACAACTGAAATTTAAGATACCTAGTTCATATTTTAGAGATCCCGTTATTTTTAAAATTATATATAGTAGTCCAGGTGTTTGAAAAACATATTCCTCACGGAACATGAGCTGAGAAATGAAATTTAAGATACCTAGTTCATATTTTAGAAATCTTGTCATTTTGAAAATTATATTTAGTACTCCAGGTGCTTAAAAAACATCTTCCTCAGAGAACTTAAGCTGACAACTGAAATTTCAGATACCTAGTTCATATTTTAGAGATCCCGTAATTTTAAAAATTATATCAAGTCGTCCAGGTGCTTAAAAAACATCTTCCTCAGGGATATTAAGCCGAGAACTAATATTTACGATACCTGGTTTTGTTTTAGTGATCCCGTTATTTTGAAAATTATATCTGGTAGTCCAGGTGCTTAAAAAACATCTTCCTCAGGGAACTTGAGCTGAGAACTGACAATTAAGATACCTAGTTCATATTTTAGAGATCTTGTCATTTTGAAAATTATATTTAGTACTCCAGGTGCTTAAAAAACATCTTCCTCAGGGAACTTGAGCTGAGACCTGACAATTAAGATACCTGGTTTTGTTTTAGTGATCACGTCATTTTTAAAATTATATATAGTAGTCCAGGTGTTTGAAAAACATATTCCTCACGGAACGTAAGCTGAGAAATGAAATTTAAGATACCTAGTTCATATTTTAGAGATCTTGTCTTTTTGAAAATTATATTTAGTAGTCCAGGTGCTTAAAAAACATCTTCCTCAGGGAACTTGAGCTGAGAAATGAAATTTAAGATACCTAGTTCATATTTTAGAAATCTTGTCATTTTGAAAATTATATTTAGTACTCCAGGTGCTTAAAAAACATCTTCCTCACAGAACTTAAGCTGACAACTGAAATTTCAGATACCTAGTTCATATTTTAGAAATCTTGTCATTTTGAAAATTATATTTAGTACTCCAGGTGCTTAAAAAATATCTTCCTCAAGGAAATTAAGACGAGAACTAAAATTTAAGATACCTGGTTTTGTTTTAGAGATCCCGTCATTTTGAAAATTATATCTAGTAGTCCAGGTGCTTAAAAAACATCTTCCTCAGGGAACTTAAGCTGAGAACTGAAATTTAAGATACCTGGTTTTGTTTTAGTGGTCCCGTCCTTTTTAAAATTATATCTAGGAGTCCAGGTGCTTAAAAAACATCTTCCTCAGGGAACTTGAGCTGAGAACTGAAATTTAAGATACCTATTTGATATTTTAGAAATCTTGTCATTTTGAAAATTATATTTAGTACTCCAGGTGCTTAAAAAAACATCTTCCTCAGGGAACTTGAGCTGAGAACTGAAATTTAAGATACCTAGTTGATATTTTAGAAATCTTGTCATTTTGAAAATTATATTTAGTACTCCAGGTGCTTAAAAAACATCTTCCTCATAGAACTTAATCTGACAACTGAAATTTCAGATAGCTAGTTGATATTTTAGAAATCTTGTCATTTTGAAAATTATATTTAGTACTCCAGGTGCTTAAAAAATATCTTCCTCAAGGAAATTAAGCCGAGAACTAAAATTTAAGATACGTGGTTTTGTTTTAGAGATCCCGTCATTTTGAAAATTATATCTAGTAGTGCAGGTGCTTAAAAAACATCTTCCTCAGGGAACTAGAGCTGAGAACTGAAATTTAAGATACCTAGCTGATATTTTAGAAATCTTGTCATTTTGAAAATTATATTTATTACTCCAGGTGCTTAAAAAATATCTTCCTCAGAGAACTTAAGCTGACAACTGAAATTTCAGATACCTAGTTCATATTATAGGGATCCCGTAATTTTAAAAATTATATCAAGTCGTCCAGGTGCTTGAAAAACATCTTCCTCATGGAAATTAAGCCGAGAACTAAAATTTAAGATACGTGGTTTTGTTTTAGAGATCCCGTCATTATGAAAATTATATCTAGTAGTCCAGGTGCTTAAAAAACATCTTCCTCAGGGAACTTAAGCTGAGAACTGAAATTTAAGATACCAGGTTTTGTTTTAGAGATCCCGTCATTTTTTAAATTATATCTAGTAGTCCAGGTGCTTAAAAAACATCTTCCTCAGGGAACTTGAGCTGAGAACTGAAATTTAAGATACCTAGTTGATATTTTAGAAATCTTGTCATTTTGAAAATTATATTTAGTACTCCAGGTGCTTAAAAAACATCTTCCTCAGAGAACTTAAGCTGACAACTGAAATTTCAGATACCTAGTTGATATTTTAGAAATCTTGTCATTTTGAAAATTATATTTAGTACTCCAGGTGCTTAAAAAATATCTTCCTCAAGGAAATTAAGCCGAGAACTAAAATTTAAGATACGTGGTTTTGTTTTAGAGATCCCGTCATTTTGAAAATTATATCTAATAGTCCAGGTGCTTAAAAAACATCTTCCTCAGGGAACTTAAGCCGAGAACTGAAATTTAAGATACCTAGTTGATATTTTAGAAATCTTGTCATTTTGAAAATTATATTTAGTACTGCAGGTGCTTAAAAAACATCTTCCTCAGGGAACTTGAGATGAGAAATGAAATTTAAGATACCTAGTTTTTTTTTTTAGAAATCTTTTCATTTTGAAAATTATATTTAGTACTCCAGGTGCTTAAAAAACATATTCCTCAGAGAACTTAAGCTGAGAACTAAAATTTAAGATACCTGGTTTTGTTTTAGAGATCCCCTCATTTTGAAAATTATATCTAGTAGTCCAGGTGCTTAAAAAACATCTGCTTCATGAAACTTAAGCTGAAAACTGAAGTTTAAGATACCTAGTTCATATTTTAGAGATCCCGTTATTTTTAAAATTATATTTAGTAGTCCAGGTGCTTAAAAAACATCTGTTTCATGAAACTTAAGCTGAAAACTGAAATTTAAGATACCTAGTTCATATTTTAGAAATCTTGTCATTTTGAAAGTTATATTTAGTAGTCCAGGTGCCTAAAATACATATTCCTCAGGGAACTTGAGCTGAGAACTGAAAATTAAGATACCTGGTTTTGTTTTAGAGATCCCGTCATTATGAAAATTATATCTAGTAGTCCAGGTGCTTAAAAAACATCTTCCTCAGGGAACTTAAGCTGAGAACTGAAATTTAAGATACCTGGTTTTGTTTTAGAGATCCCGTAATTTTAAAAATTATATCAAGTCGTCCTGGTGCTTAAAAAACATCTTCCTCAGAGAACTTAAGCTGACAACTGAAATTTCAGATACCTGGTTTTGTTTTACAGATCCCGTTATTTTGAAAATTATATCTAGTAGTCCAGGTGCTTAAGAAACATCTGCTTCATGAAACTTAAGCTGAAAACTGAAATTTAAGATACCTAGTTCATATTTTAAAGATCCCGTTATTTTTAAAATTATATATAGTAGTCCAGGTGTTTGAAAAACATCTTCCTCAGGGTACTTAAGCTGAGAAGTGAAATTTAAGATACCTCGTTTATTTTTTAGAGATTCCTTCATTTTGAAAATTATATTTAGTAGTCCAGGTGCCTAAAATACATATTCCTCACGGAACATAAGCTGAGAAATGAAATTTAAGATACCTAGTTGATATTTTAGAAATCTTGTCATTTTGAAAATTATATTTAGTACTCCAGGTGCTTAAAAAACATCTTCCTCAGGGAACTTGAGCTGAGAAATGAAATTTAATATACCTAGTTGATATTTTAGAAATCTTGTCATTTTGAAAATTATATTTAGTACTCCAGGTGCTTAAAAAACATCTTCCTCAGAGAACTTGAGCTGAGAACTGAAATTTAAGATACCTAGTTCATATTTTAGAAATCTTGTCATTTTGAAAATTATATTTAGTACTCCAGGTGCTTAAAAAATATCTTCCTCAGAGAACTTAAGCTGACAACTGAAATTTCAGATACCTAGTTTCGACCGGCAATCGAAAGACCTGGGCTCGAATCCCAGCGCAGTCAAAAGCGTCATTTTTTCCACAAAAAGATTTTCAAATTCTTTACATATTTTAGAGATCCCGTAATTTTAAAAATTATATCAAGTCGTCCTGGTGCTTAAAAAACATATTCCTCACGGAACGTAAGCTGAGAAATGAAATTTAAGATACCTAGTTCATATTTTAGAAATCTTGTCATTTTGAAAATTATATTTAGTACTCCAGGTGCTTAAAAAACATCTTCCTCAGGGAACTTGAGCTGAGAAATGAAATTTAAGATACCTAGTTGATATTTTAGAAATCTTGTCATTTTGAAAATTATATTTAGTACTCCAGGTGCTTAAAAAACATCTTCCTCAGAGAACTTGAGCTGAGAAATGAAATTTAAGATACCTCGTTGATATTTTAGAAATCTTGTCATTTTGAAAATTATATTTAGTACTCCAGGTGCTGAAAAAACATCTCCCTCAGGGAACTTAAACTGAGAACTGAAATTTCAGATACCTAGTTCATATTTTAGAGATCCCGTAATTTTAAAAATTATATCAAGTCGTCCTGGTGCTTAAAAAACATCTTCCTCATGGAAATTAAGCCGAGAACTAAAATTTAAGATACGTGGTTTTGTTTTAGAGATCCCGTCATTATGAAAATTATATCTAGTAGTCCAGGTGCTTAAAAAACATCTTCCTCAGGGAACTTAAGCTGAGAACTGAAATTTAAGATACCTGGTTTTGTTTTAGAGATCCCGTCATTTTTAAAATTATATCTAGTAGTCCAGGTGCTTAAAAAACATCTTCCTCAGGGAACTTGAGCTGAGAACTGAAATTTAAGATACCTAGTTGATATTTTAGAAATCTTGTCATTTTGAAAATTATATTTAGTACTCCAGGTGCTTAAAAAACATCTTCCTCAGAGAACTTAAGCTGACAACTGAAATTTCAGATACCTAGTTGATATTTTAGAAATCTTGTCATTTTGAAAATTATATTTAGTACTCCAGGTGCTTAAAAAACATCTTCCTCAGGGAAATTAAGCCGAGAACTTAAATTTAAGATACCTGGTTTTGTTTTAGAGATCCCGTCATTTTGAAAATTATATCTAGTAGTCCAGGTGCTTAAAAAACATCTTCCTCAGGGAACTTAAGCTGAGAACTGAATTTTAAGATACCTAGTTGATATTTTAGAAATCTTGTCATTTTGAAAGAGATCTTCCTGTGGAGAAAGAGATGTCGGACGCCTGTGTAGCTCAGTGGTTAGAGCAGTCGACCGGCACTCGAAACACCTGGGCGCGAATCCCAGCGCAGTCGAAAGCGTCATTTTTTCCACAGAAAAATTTTCAAATTCTTTAAATATTGAATTTATTTGCATTATTTGCGATATAAGAGTTTGAAATTGTCTACGAGGACACCTGTCGACAACGTATCCTATCTGATACGCAACTAGTGATCCTCCGATAATGTAGGCAGTGACAAAAATTTCAAACTCAACTAATTAATTTGGAATCATTTAGAGCCGCAAGGCTGAGCCACTAGGCGATATAAGGAGATCTTCCTGTGGAGAAGGAGCTGTCGGACGCCTGTGTAGCTCAGTGGTTAGAGCAGTCGACCTGCAACCGAAAGACCTGGGCTCGAATCCCAGGGCTGTCGAATTTTTCCACAGAAAGATGTCAAATTCTTTAAATATTATATTTAGTACTCCAGGTGCTTAAAAAACATCTTCCTCACAGAACTTAAGCTGACAACTGAAATTTCAGATACCTAGTTGATATTTTAGAAATCTTGTCATTTTGAAAATTATATTTAGTACTCCAGGTGCTTAAAAAATATTTTCCTCAAGGAAATTAAGCCGAGAACTAAAATTTAAGATGCGTGGTTTTGTTTTAGAGATCCCGTCATTTTGAAAATTATATCTAGTAGTGCAGGTGCTTAAAAAACATCTTCCTCAGGGAACTTGAGCTGAGAACTGAAATTTAAGATACCTAGTTGATATTTTAGAAATCTTGTCATTTTTAAAATTATATCTAGTAGACCAGGTGCTTATAAATCATCTGCTTCATGAAACTTAAGCTGAAAACTGAAATTTAAGATACCTGGTTGATATTTTAGAAATCTTGTCATTTTGAAAGTTATATTTAGTAGTCCAGGTGCCTAAAATACATATTCCTCAGGGAACATAAGCTGAGAAATGAAATTTAAGATACCTAGTTGATATTTTAGAAATCTTGTCATTTTGAAAATTATATTTAGTACTCCAGGTGCTTAAAAAACATCTTCCTCAGGGAACTTGAGCTGAGAAATGAAATTTAATATACCTAGTTGATATTTTAGAAATCTTGTCATATTGAATTTTATATTTGGTACTCCAGGTGATTAAAAAACACCTTCCTCAGAGAACTTGACCTGAGAAAGGAAATTTAAGATACCTGGTTTATATTTTAGATATCCTGTCATATTGAAAATTATATTTATTAGTCCAGGTGCTTAAAAAACATCTTCCTCAGAGAACTGAAGCTGACAACTGAAATTTCAGATACCTAGTTTCTTTTTTAAAGATTCCTTCATTTTGAAAATTATATTTAGTACTCCAGGTGATTTAAAAACATCTTCCACAGGGAACTTCAGCTGACAACTGAAATTTATGATACCTACATCATATTTTAGAGATCCCGTCATTTTTAAAATTATATATAGTAGCCCAGGTGCTTGAAAAACATCTTCCTCAGGGAACTGAAGCTGAGAAGTGAAATTTAAGATACCTAGTTGATATTTTAGAAATCTTGTCATTTTGAAAATTATATTTAGTACTCCAGGTGCTTAAAAAACATCTTCCTCAGGGAACTTGAGCTGAGAAATGAAATTTAAGATACCTAGTTGATATTTTAGAAATCTTGTAATTTTGAAAATTATATTTAGTACTCCAGGTGCTTAAAAAACATCTTCCTCAGGGAACTTGAGCTGAGAAATGAAATTTAAGATACCTAGTTGATATTTTAGAAATCTTGTCATTTTGAAAATTATATTTAGTACTCCAGGAGCTTAAAAAACATCTTCCTCAGAGAACTTAAGCTGACAACTGAAATTTCAGATACCTAGTTTCTTTTTAAAGATTCCTTCATTTTGAAAATTATATTTATTATTCCAGGTGCTTAAAAAACATCTTCCTCAGGGAACTTGAGCTGAGAACTGAAATTTCAGATACCTAGTTTCGACCGGCAATCGAAAGACCTGGGCTCGAATCCCAGCGCAGTCAAAAGCGTCATTTTTTTCCACAAAAAGATTTTCAAATTCTTTACATATTTTAGAGATCCCGTAATTTTAAAAATTATATCAAGTCGTCCTGGTGCTTAAAAAACATATTCCTCACGGAACGTAAGCTAAAAAATGAAATTTAATATACCTAGTTCATGTTTTAGAAATCTCGTCATTTTGAAAATTATATTTAGTACTCCAGGTGCTTAAAAAACATCTTCCTCAGGGAACTTGAGCTGAGAAATGAAATTTAAGATACCTAGTTGATATTTTAGAAATCTTGTAATTTTGAAAATTATATTTAGTACTCCAGGTGCTTAAAAAACATCTTCCTCAGGGAACTTGAGCTGAGAAATGAAATTTAAGATACCTAGTTGATATTTTAGAAATCTTGTCATTTTGAAAATTATATTTAGTACTCCAGGTGCTTAAAAAACATCTTCCTCAGGGAACTTGAGCTGAGAACTGAAATTTCAGATACCTAGTTCATATTTTAGAGATCCCGTAATTTTAAAAATTATATCAAGTCGTCCTGGTGCTTAAAAAACATCTTCCTCATGGAAATTAAGCCGAGAACTAAAATTTAAGATACGTGGTTTTGTTTTAGAGATCCCGTCATTATGAAAATTATATCTAGTAGTCCAGGTGCTTAAAAAACATCTTCCTCAGGGAACTTAAGCTGAGAACTGAAATTTAAGATACCTGGTTTTGTTTTAGAGATCCCGTCATTTTTTAAATTATATCTAGTAGTCCAGGTGCTTAAAAAACATCTTCCTCAGGGAACTTGAGCTGAGAACTGAAATTTAAGATACCTAGTTGATATTTTAGAAATCTTGTCATTTTGAAAATTATATTTAGTACTCCAGGTGCTTAAAAAATATCTTCCTCAGAGAACTTAAGCTGAAAACTGAAATTTAAGATACCTAGTTCATATTTTAGAAATCTTGTCATTTTGAAAATTATATCAAGTCGTCCAGGTGCTTAAAAAACATCTTCCTCAGGGAGATTAAGCAGAGAACTAAAATTCACCATACATGGTTTTGTTTTACTGATCCATTTATTTTGAAAATTATATCTAGTAGTCCAGGTGCTTCAAAAACATCTTCCTCAGGGAACTTAAGCTGAGAACTGAAAATTAAGATACCTAGTTGATATTTTAGAAATCTTGTCATTTTGAAAGAGATCTTCCTGTGGAGAAAGAGATGTCGGACGCCTGTGTAGCTCAGTGGTTAGAGCAGTCGACCGGCAATCGAACGCCCTGGGCGCGAATCCCAGCGCAGTCGAAAGCGTCATTTTTTCCACAGAAAAATTTTCAAATTCTTTAAATATTGAATTTATTTGCATTATTTGCGATATAAGAGTTTGAAATTGTCTACGAGGACACCTGTCGACAACGTATACTATCCTCCGATAATGTAGGCAGTGACAAAAATTTCAAACTCATCTAATTAATTTGGAATCATTTACAGCCGCAAGGCTGAGCCACTAGGCGATATAAGGAGATCTTCCTGTGGAGAAAGAGCTGTCGGACGCCTGTGTAGCTCAGTGGTTAGAGCAGTCGACCGGCAACCGAAAGACCTGGGCTCGAATCCCAGCGCAGTCGAAAGCGTCATTTTTTCCACAGAAAGATTTTCAAATTCTTTAAATATTATATTTAGTACTCCAAGTGCCTAAAATACATCTTCGTCAGGGAACTTAAGCTGAGAACTGCAATTTACGATACCTAGTACATATTTTAGAAATATTTTCATATTGAAAATTATATTTAGTACTCCAGGTGCTTAAAAAACATCTTTCTCAGAGAACTTAAGCTGAGAACTGAAATTTCAGATACCTAGTTCAGATTATAGGATTCCCGTAATTTTGAAAATTATATTTAGTACTCCAGGTGCTTGAAAAACATCTTCCTCCGGGAAATTAAGCCGAGAACTAAAATTTAAGATACCTGGTTTTGTTTTAGAGATCCCGTCATTATGAAAATTATATCTAGTAGTCCAGGTGCTTAAAAAACATCTTCCTCAGGGAACTTAAGCTGAGAACTGAAATTTAAGATACCTTGTTTATATTTTTGAGATCCCGTCATTTTTAAAATTATATCTAGTAGTCCAGGTGCATTAAAAACATCTTACTCAGGGAACTTAAGCTGAGAACTGAAATTTATGATACCTAGTTGATATTTTAGAAATCTTGTCATTTTGAAAATTATATTTAGTACTCCAGGTGCTTAAAAGATCTTCCTCAGAGAACTTAAGCTGACAACTGAAATTTCAGATACCTAGTAGATATTTTAGAAATCTTGTCACTTTGAAAATTATATCTAGTACTCCAGGTGCTTAAAAAACATCTTCCTCAGGGAAATTAAGCCGAGAACTAAAATTTAAGATACCTGGTTTTGTTTTATAGATCCCGTCATTTTGAAAATTATATCTAGTAGTCCAGGTGCTTAAAAAACATCCTCCTCAGGGAACTTAAGCTGAGAACTGAAATTTAAGATACCTAGTTCATATTTTAGAAATCTTGTCATTTTGAAAGAGATCTTCCTGTGGAGAAAGAGATGTCGGACGCCTGTGTAGCTCAGTGGGTAGAGCAGTCGACCGGCACTCGAAAGACCTGGGCGCGAATCCCAGCGCAGTCGAAAGCGTCATTTTTTCCACAGAAAAATTTTCAAATTCTTTAAATATTGAATTTATTTGCATTATTTGCGATATAAGAGTTTGAAATTGTCTACGAGGACACCTGTCGACAACGTATCCTATCTGATACGCAACTAGTGATCCTCCGATAATGTAGGCAGTGACAAAAATTTCAAACTCAACTAATTAATTTGGAATCATTTAGAGCCGCAAGGCTGAGCCACTAGGCGATATAAGGAGATCTTCCTGTGGAGAAAGAGCTGTCGGACGCCTGTGTAGCTCAGTGGTTAGAGCAGTCGACCGGCAATCGAAAGACCTGGGCTCGAATCCCAGCGCAGTCGAAAGCGTCATTTTTTCCACAGAAAGATTTTCAAATTCTTTAAATATTATATTTAGTACTCCAAGTGCCTAAAATACATCTTCGTCAGGGAACTTAAGCTGAGAACTGAAATTTATGATACCTAGTACATATTTTAGAAATCTTGTCATTTTGAAAATTATATTTAGTACTCCAGGTGCTTAAAAAACATCTTTCTCAGAGAACTTAAGCTGACAACTGAAATTTCAGATACCTAGTTCATATTATAGGAATCCCGTAATTTTGAAAATTATATTTAGTACTCCAGGTGCTTAAAAAACATCTTCCTCAGGGAAATTAAGCCGAGAACTAAAATTTAAGATACCTGGTTTTGTTTTAGAGATCCCGTCATTCTGAAAATTATATCTAGTAGTCCAGGTGCTTAAAAAACATCTTCCTCAGGGAACTTAAGCTGAGAACTGAAATTTAAGATACCTAGTTGATATTTTAGAAATCTTGTCATTTTGAAAATTATATTTAGTACTCCAGGTGCTTAAAAAACATCTTCCTCAGAGAACTTAAGCTGACAACTGAAATTTCAGATACCTAGTTCATATTTTAGAGATCCCGTAATTTTAAAAATTATATCAAGTCGTCCTGGTGCTTAAAAAACATCTTCCTCAGGGAAATTAAGCCGAGAACTAAAATTTAAGATACCTGGTTTTGTTTTAGAGATCCCGTCATTCTGAAAATTATATCTAGTAGTCCAGGTGCTTAAAAAACATCTTCTTCATGAAACTTAAGCTGAAAACTGAAATTTAAGATACCTAGTTCATATTTTAGAGATCCCGTTATTTTTAAAATTATATTTAATACTCCAGGTGCTTAAAAAACATCTTCCTCAGGGAACTTGAGCTGAGAACTGAAATTTAAGATACCTCGTTTATTTTTTAGAGATTCCTTCATTTTGAAAATTATATTTATTACTCCAGGTGCTTAAAAAACATCTTCCTCAGAGAACTTAAGCTGACAACTGAAATTTCAGATACCTAGTTCATATTATAGGGATCCCGTAATTTTAAAAATTATATATAGTAGTCCAGGTGCTTGAAAAACATCTTCCTCATGGAAATTAAGCCGAGAATTAAAATTTAAGATACATGGTTTTGTTTTAGAGATCCCGTCATTTTGAAAATTATATTTAGTAGTCCAGGTGCCTAAAATACATATTCCTCACGGAACGTAAGCTGAGAAATGAAATTTAAGATACCTAGTTGATATTTTAGAAATCTTGTCATTTTGAAAATTATATTTAGTACTCCAGGTGCTTAAAAAACATCTTCCTCAGGGAACTTGAGCTGAGAAATGAAATTTAAGATACCTAGTTGATATTTTAGAAATCTTGTCATTTTGAAAATTATATTTAGTACTCCAGGTGCTTAAAAAACATCTTCCTCAGAGAACTGAAGCTGACAACTGAAATTTCAGATACCTAGGTCATATTTTAGAGATCCCGTAATTTTAAAAAAGATACCAAGTCGTCCTGGTTCTTAAAAAACATCTTCCTCAGGGAAATTAAGACGAGAACTAAAATTTAAGATACCTGGTTTTGTATTAGAGATCCCGTCATTTTTCAAATTATATCTAGTAGTCTGGGTGCTTAAAAAACATCTTCTTCATGAAACTTAAGCTGAAAACTGAAATTTAAGATACCTAGTTCATATTTTAGAGATTCCGTTATTTTTGAAATTATATTTAGTAGTCCAGGTGCTTAAAAAACATCTTCCTCAGGGTACTTAAGCTGAGAAGTGAAATTTAAGATACCTCGTTTATTTTTTAGAGATTCCTTCATTTTGAAAATTATATTTATTACTCCAGGTGCTTAAAAAAAATCTTCCTCAGAGAACTTAAGCTGACAACTGAAATTTCAGATACCTAGTTCATATTATAGGGATCCCGTAATTTTAAAAATTATATTTAGTACTCCAGGTGCTTGAAAAACATCTTCCTCATGGAAATTAAGCCGAGAACTAAAATTTAAGATACGTGGTTTTGTTTTAGAGATCCCGTCATTATGAAAATTATATCTAGTAGTCCAGGTGCTTAAAAAACATCTTCCTCAGGGAACTTGAGCTGAGAACTGAAATTTAAGATACCTAGTTCATATTTTAGAGATCTTGTCATATTGAAAATTATATTTAGTAGTCCAGGTGCTTAAAAAACATCTTCCTCAGGGAACTTAAACTGGGAACTGAAATTTCAGATACCTAGTTTATATTTTATAGATCTTGTCATATTGAAAATTATATTTAGTAGTACAGGTGCTGACAAAACATCTTCCTCAGGGAAAATAAGCCAAGAACTAAAATTTAATATACGTGGTTTTGTTTTAGAGATCCCGTCATTTTGAAAATTATATTTAGTACTCCAGGTGCTTAAAAAACATCTTCCTCAGGGAACTTGAGCTGAGAACTGAAATTTAAGATACCTAGTTGATATTTTAGAAATCTTGTCATTTTGAAAATTATATTTAGTACTCCAGGTGCTTAAAAAACATCTTCCTCAGAGAACTTAAGCTGACAAATGAAATTTAAGATACCTAGTTGATATTTTTGAAATCTTGTCATTTTGAAAATTATATTTAGTACTTCAGGTGCTTATAAAACATCTTCCTCAGGGAAATTAAGCCGAGAACTAAAATTTAAGATACCTGGTTTTGTTTTAGAGATCCCGTCATTTTGAAAATTATATCTAGTAGTCCAGGTGCTTAAAAAACATCTTCTTCATGAAACTTAAGCTGAAAACTGAAATTTAAGATACCTAGTTGATATTTTAGAGATCTTGTCATATTTAAAATTATATTTAGTGGTCCAAGTGCTTAAAAAACATCTTCCTCAGGGACCTTCAGCTGAGAACTGAAATTTAAGGTATCTAGTTGATATTTTAGAAATCTTGTCATTTTGAAAATTATATCAAGTCGTGCTGGTGCTTAAAAAACATCTACCTCAGAGAAATTAAGCCGAGAACTAAAATTTAAGATACCTGGTTTTATTTTAGAGATCCCTTCATTTTGAAAATTATATCTAGTAGTCCAGGTGCTTAAAAAACATCTTCTTCATGAAACTTAAGATGAAGACTGAAATTTAAGATACCTAGTTCATATTTTAGAGATTCCGTTATATTTTAAATTATATTTAGTAGTCCAGGTGCTTAAAAAACATCTTCCTCAGGGTACTTAAGCTGAGAAGTGAAATTTAAGATACCTCGTTTATTTTTTAGAGATTCCTTCATTTTGAAAATTATATTTATTACTCCAGGTGCTTAAAAAACATCTTCCTCAGAGAACTTAAGCTGACAACTGAAATTTCAGATACCTAGTTCATATTATAGGAATCCCGTAATTTTAAAAATTATATTTAGTACTCCAGGTGCTTGAAAAACATCTTCCTCAGGGAACTTAAGCTGAGAACTAAAATTTAAGATACCTGGTTTTGTTTTAGAGATCCCGTCATTTTGAAAATTATATTTAGTAGTCCAGGTGCCTAAAATACATATTCCTCACGGAACGTAAGCTGAGAAATGAAATTTAAGATACCTAGTTCATATTTTAGAATTCTTGTCATTTTTAAAATTATATTTAGTAGTCCAGGTGCTTCAAAAACATCTTCCTCAGGGAACTTAAGCTGAGAAGTGAAATTTAAGATACCTCGTTTATTTTTTAGAGATTCCTTCATTTTGAAAATTATATTTATTACTCCAGGTGCTTAAAAAACATCTTCCTCAGAGAACTTAAGCTGACAACTGAAATTTCAGATACCTAGTTCATATTATAGGGATCCCGTAATTTTAAAAATTATATTTAGTACTCCAGGTGCTTAAAAAACATCTTCCTCAGGGAAATTAAGCCGAGAACTAAAATTTAAGATACGTGGTTTTGTTTTAGAGATCCCGTCATTTTTAAAATTATATCTAGTAGTCCAGGTGCTTAAAAAACATCTTCCTCAGGGAACTTGAGCTGAGAACTGAAATTTAAGATACCTAGTTGATATTTTAGAAATCTTGTCATTTTGAAAATTATATTTAGTACTCCAGGTGCTTAAAAAACATCTTCCTCAGAGAACTTAAGCTGACAACTGAAATTTCAGATACCTAGTTGATATTTTAGAAATCTTGTCATTTTGAAAATTATATTTAGTACTCCATGTGCTTAAAAAATATCTTCCTCAAGGAAATTAAGCCGAGAACTAAAATTTAAGATACGTGGTTTTGTTTTAGAGATCCCGTCATTTTGAAAATTATATCTAGTAGTCCAGGTGCTTAAAAAACATCTTCCTCAGGGAACTTGATCTGAGAAATGAAATTTAAGATACCTAGTAGATATTTTAGAAATCTTGTCATTTTGAAAATTATATTTAGTACTCCAGGTGCTTAAAAAACATCTTCCTCAGAGAACTTGAGATGAGAACGGAAATTTAAGATACCTGGTTTATATTTTAGAAATCCTGTCATATTGAAAATAATATTTAGTAGTCCAGGTGCCTAAAATACATATTCCTCACGGAACGTAAGCTGAGAAATGAAATTTAAGATACCTAGTTGATATTTTAGAAATCTTGTCATTTTGAAAATTATATTTAGTACTCCAGGTGCTTAAAAAACATCTTCCTCAGGGAACTTGAGCTGAGAAATGAAATTTAATATACCTAGTTGATATTTTAGAAATCTTGTCATTTTGAAAATTATATTTACTACTCCAGGTGCTTAAAAAACACCTTCCTCAGAGAACGTGAACTGAGAACTGAAATTTAATATACATAGTTAATATTTTATAGATCTTGTCATTTTGAAAATTATATTTAGTACTCCAGGAGCTTAAAAAACATCTTCCTCAGAGAACTTAAGCTGACAACTGAAATTTCAGATACCTAGTTTCGACCGGCAATCGAAAGACCTGGGCTCGAATCCCAGCGCAGTCAAAAGCGTCATTTTTTCCACAAAAAGATTTTCAAATTCTTTACATATTTTAGAGATCCAGTAATTTTAAAAATTATATCAATTCGTCCTGGTGCTTGAAAAACATCTTCCTCACGGAACGTAAGCTGAGAAATGAAATTTAAGATACCTAGTTCATATTTTAGAAATCTTGTCATTTTGAAAATTATATTTAGTACTCCAGGTGCTTAAAAAACATCTTCCTCAGGGAACTTGAGCTGAGAAATGAAATTTAAGATACCTAGTTGATATTTTAGAAATCAAGTCATTTTGAAAATTATATTTAGTACTCCAGGTGCTTAAAAAACATCTTCCTCAGGGAACTTGAGCTGAGAAATGAAATTTAAGATACCTAGTTGATATTTTAGAAATCTTGTCATTTTGAAAATTATATTTAGTACTCCAGGTGCTTAAAAAACATCTTCCTCAGAGAACTTGAGCTGAGAACTGAAATTTCAGATACCTAGTTCATATTTTAGAGATCCCGTAATTTTAAAAATTATATCAAGTCGTCCTGGTGCTTAAAAAACATCTTCCTCAGGGAAATTAAGCCGAGAACTAAAATTTAAGATACCTGGTTTTGTTTTAGAGATCCCGTCATTTTGAAAATTATATCTAGTAGTCCAGGTGCTTAAAAAACATCTTCTTCATGAAACTTAAGCTGAAAACTGAAATTTAAGATACCTAGTTGATATTTTAGAGATCCCGTTATTCTTAAAATTATATTTAGTAGTCCAGGTGCTTAAAAAACATCTTCCTCAGGGTACTTAACCTGAGAAGTGAAATTTAAGATACCTCGTTTATTTTTTAGAGATTCCTTCATTTTAAAAATTATATTTAGTACTCCAGGTGCTTAAAAAACATCTTCCTCAGAGAACTTAAGCTGACAACTGATATTTCAGATACCTAGTTCATATTTTAGAGATCCCGTAATTATAAAAATTATATCAAGTCGTCCTGGTGCTTAAAAAACATCTTCCTCAGAGAAATTAAGCCGAGAACTAAAATTTAAGATACGTGGTTTTGTTTTAGAGATCCCGTCATTTTGAAAATTATATCTAGTAGTCCAGGTGCTTCAAAAACATCTTCCTCAGGGAACTTAAGCTGAGAACTGAAATTTAAGATACCTAGTTGATATTTTAGAAATCTTGTCATTTTGAAAGAGATCTTCCTGTGGAGAAAGAGATGTCGGACGCCTGTGTAGCTCAGTGGTTAGAGCAGTCGACCTGCAAACGAAAGACCTGCGCTCCACGCCCAACCCACTCGAAAGCGGCATTTTTTTCACAGAAAGATTTTCAAATTCTTTAAATCTTGAATTTATGTGCATTATTTGCGATATAAGAGGTTGGAATTGTCTCCGAGGACAACTGTCGACAACGTATCCTATCTAATACGCAACTAGAGATCCTCCGATAATGTAGGCAGTGACAAAAATTTCAAACTCAACTAATTAATTTGGAATCATTTACAGCCGAAAGTCTGAGCCACTAGGCGATATAAGGAGATCTTCCTGTGGAGAAAGAGATGTCGGACGCCTGTGTAGCTCAGTGGTTAGAGCAGTCGACCGGCAATTGAAAGACCTGGGCTCGAATCCCAGCGCAGTCGAAAGCGTCATTTTTTCCACAGAAAGATTTTCAAATTCTTTAAATATTATATTTAGTACTCCAAGTGCCTAAAATACATCTTCGTCAGGGAACTTAAGCTGAGAACTGCAATTTACGATACCTAGTTCATATTTTAGAAATCTTGTCATATTGAAAATTATATTTAGTACTCCAGGTGCTTAAAAAACATCTTCCTCAGGGAACTTGAGCTGAGAAATGAAATTTCAGATACCTAGTTCATATTTTAGAGATCACGTAATTTTAAAAATTATATCAAGTCGTCCTGGTGCTTAAAAAACATCTTCCTCAGGGAAATTAAGCCGAGAACTAAAATTTAAGATACGTGGTTTTGTTTTAGAGATCCCGTCATTATGAAAATTATATCTAGTAGTCCAGGTGCTTAAAAAACATCTTCCTGAGGGAACTTAAGATGAGAACTGAAATTTAAGATACCTAGTTGATATTTTAGAAATCTTGTCATTTTGAAAATTATATCAAGTCGTCCTGGTGCTTAAAAAACATCTTCCTCAGGGAAATTAAGCCGAGAACTAAAATTTAAGATACCTGGTTTTGTTTTAGAGATCCCGTCATTTTGAAAATTATATCTAGTAGTCCAGGTGCTTAAAAAACATCTTCTTCATGAAACTTAAGCTGAAAACTGAAATTTAAGATACCTAGTTCATATTTTAGAGATTCCGTTATTTTTGAAATTATATTTAGTAGTCCAGGTGCTTAAAAAACATCTTTCTCAGGTACTTAAGCTGAGAAGTGAAATTTAAGATACCTCGTTTATTTTTTAGAGATTCCTTCATTTTGAAAATTATATTTAGTACTCCAGGTGCTTAAAAAACATCTTCCTCAGAGAACTTAATCTGACAACTGAAATTTCAGATACCTAGTTCATATTTTAGAAATCTTGTCATTTTGAAAATTATATTTAGTACTCCAGGTGCTTAAAAAACATCTTCCTCAGGGAACTTGAGCTGAGAACTGAAATTTAAGATACCTAGTTGATATTTTAGAAATCTTGTCATTTTGAAAATTATATTTAGTACTCCAGGTGCTTAAAAAACATCTTCCTCAGAGAACTTAAGCTGACAACTGAAATTTCAGATACCTAGTTCATATTTTAGAGATCCCGTAATTTTAAAAATTATATCAAGTCGTCCTGGTGCTTAAAAAACATCTTCCTCAGGGAAATTAAGCCGAGAACTAATATTTAAGATACCTGGTTTTGTTTTAGAGATCCCGTTATTTTGAAAATTATATCTAGTAGTCCAGGTGCTTAAAAAACATCTTCCTCAGGGAACTTGAGCTGAGAAATGAAATTTAAGATACCTAGTTGATATTTTAGAAATCTTGTCATTTTGAAAATTATATTTAGTACTCCAGGTGCTTAAAAAACATCTTCCTCAGAGAACTTGAGCTGAGAACGGAAATTTAAGATACCTGGTTTATATTTTAGAGATCCTGTCATATTGAAAATAATATTTAGTTGTCCTGGTGCCTAAAATACATATTCCTCACGGAACGTAAGCTGAGAAATGAAATTTAAGATACCTAGTTGATATTTTAGAAATCTTGTCATTTTGAAAATTATATTTAGTACTCCAGGTGCTTAAAAAACATCTTCCTCAGGGAACTTGAGCTGAGAAATGAAATTTAATATACCTAGTTGATATTTTAGAAATCTTGTCTTTTTGAAAAATATATTTAGTACTCCAGGTGCTTAAAAAACACCTTCCTCAGAGAACGTGAACTGCGAACGGAAATTTAAGATACCTGGTTTATATTTTAGAAATCTTGTCATTTTGAAAATTATATTTAGTACTCCAGGTGCTTAAAAAACATCTTCCCCAGAGAACTTAATCTGACAACTGAAATTTCAGATACCTAGTTCATATTTTAGAAATCTTGTCATTTTGAAAATTATATTTAGTACTCCAGGTGCTTAAAAAACATCTTCCTCAGAGAACTTGAGCTGAGAACGGAAATTTAAGATACCTAGTTGATATTTTAGAAATCTTGTCATTTTGAAAATTATATTTAGTACTCCAGGTGCTTAAAAAACATCTTCCGCCAGAGAACTTAAGCTGACAACTGAAATTTCAGATACCTAGTTCATATTTTAGAGATCCCGTAATTTTAAAAATTATATCAAGTCGTCCTGGTGCTTAAAAAACATCTTCCTCAGGGAAATTAAGCCGAGAACTAATATTTACGATACCTGGTTTTGTTTTAGTGATCCCGTTATTTTGAAAATTATATCTGGTAGTCCAGGTGCTTAAAAAACATCTTCCTCAGGGAACTTGAGCTGAGAAATGAAATTTAAGATACCTAGTTGATATTTTAGAAATCTTGTCATTTTGAAAATTATATTTAGTACTCCAGGTGCTTAAAAAACATCTTCCTCAGAGAACTTAAGCTGAGAACGGAATTTTAAGATACCTGGTTTATATTTTAGAGATCCTGTCATATTGAAAATTATATTTAGTAGTCCAGGTGCCTAAAATACATATTCCTCACGGAACGTAAGCTGAGAAATGAAATTTAAGATACCTAGTTGATATTTTAGAAATCTCGTCATTTTGAAAATTATATTTAGTACTCCAGGTGCTTGAAAAACATCTTCCTCAGGGAACTTGAGCTGAGAAATGTAATTTTATATTCCTAGTTGATATTTTAGAAATCTTGTCTTTTTTGAAAAATATATTTAGTACTCCAGGTGCTTAAAAAACACCTTCCTCAGAGAACGTGAACTGAGAACTGAAATTTAAGATACCTAGTTCATATTTTAGAGATCTTGTCATTTTGAAAATTATATTTAGTACTCCAGGAGCTTAAAAAACATCTTCCTCAGAGAACTTAAGCTGACAACTGAAATTTCAGATACCTAGTTTCGACCGGCAATCGAAAGATCCGGGCTCGAATCCCAGCGCAGTCAAAAGCATCATTTTTTCAACAATAAGATTTTCAAATTCTTTACATATTTTAGAGATCCCGTAATTTCAAAAATTATATCAAGTCGTCCTGGTGCTTAAAAAACATATTCCTGACGGAACGTAAGCTGAGAAATGAAATTTAAGATACCTAGTTCATATTTTAGAAATCTTGTCATTTTGAAAATTATATTTAGTACTCCAGGTGCTTAAAAAACATCTTCCTCTGGGAACTTGAGCTGAGAAATGAAATTTAAGATACCCAGTTGATATTTTAGAAATCTTGTCATTTTGATAATTATATTTAGTACTGCAGGTGCTTAAAAAACATCTTCTTCATGAAACTTAAGCTGGAAACTGAAATTTAAGATACCTAGTTCATATTTTAGAGATCCCGTAATTTCAAAAATTATATCAAGTCGTCCTGGTGCTTAAAAAACATATTCCTGACGGAACGTAAGCTGAGAAATGAAATTTAAGATACCTAGTTCATATTTTAGAAATCTTGTCATTTTGAAAATTATATTTAGTACTCCAGGTGCTTAAAAAACTTCTTCCTCAGGGAAATTAAGCCGAGAACTAAAGTTTAAGATACCTGGTTTTGTTTCAGAGATCCCGTCATTTTGAAAATTATATCTAGTAGTCCAGGTGCTTAAAAAACATCTTCTTCATGAAACTTAAGCTGAGAACTGAAATTTAAGATACCTAGTTGATATTTTAGAAATCTTGTCATTTTGAAAATTATATTTAGTACTGCAGGTGCTTAAAAAACATCTTCCTCAGGGAAATTAAGACGAGAACTAAAATTTAAGATACCTAGTTCATATTTTAGAGATCCCGTTATTTTTAAAATTATATTTAGTAGTCCAGGTGCTTAAAAAACATCTGATTCATTAAACTTAAGCTGAAAACTGAAATTTAAGATACCTAGTTCATATTTTAGCAATCTTGTCATTTTGAAAATTATATTTAGTACTCCAGGTGCTTAAAAAACATCTTCCTCAGGGAACTTAAGCTGAGAACTGAAATTTAAGATACCTGGTTTTGTTTTAGAGATCCCGTCATTTTGAAAATTATATCTAGTAGACCAGGTGCTTAAAAAACATCTGCTTCATGAAACTTAAGCTGAAAACTGAAATTTAAGATACCTGGTTGATATTTTAGATATCCCATTATTTTTAAAATTATATTTAGTAGTCCAGGTGCTTAAAAACATCTTCCTCAGGGTACTTAAGCTGAGAAGTGAAATTTAAGATACCTCGTTTATTTTGTAGAGATCCCATCATTATGAAAATTATATGTAGTTGTCCTGGTGCTTAAAAAACATCTTCCTCAGGGAAATTAAGCCGAGAACTAATATTTAAGATACCTGGTTTTGTTTTAGAGATCCCGTTATTTTGAAAATTATATCTAGTAGTCCAGGTGCTTAAAAAACATCTTCTTCATGAAACTTAAGCTGAAAACTGAAATTTAAGATACCTAGTTCATATTTTAGAGATTCCGTTATTTTTGAAATTATATTTAGTAGTCCAGGTGCTTAAAAAACATCTTCCTCAGGGTACTTAAGCTGATAAGTGAAATTTAAGATACCTCGTTTATTTTTTAGAGATTCCTTCATTTTAAAAATTATATTTAGTACTCCAGGTGCTTAAAAAACATCTTCCTCAGAGAACTTGAGCTGAGAACTGAAATTTCAGATACCTAGTTCATATTTTAGAGATCCCGTAATTATAAAAATTATATCAAGTCGTCCTGGTGCTTAAAAAACATCTTCCTCAGAGAAATTAAGCCGAGAACTAAAATTTAAGATACGTGGTTTTGTTTTAGAGATCGTCTCATTTTGATATTTATATCTATTAGTCCAGGTGCTTCAAAAACATCTTCCTCAGGGAACTTAAGCTGAGAACTGAAATTTAAGATACCTAGTTGATATTTTAGAAATCTTGTCATTTTGAAAGAGATCTTCCTGTGGAGAAAGAGATGTCGGACGCCTGTGTAGCTCAGTGGTTAGAGCAGTCGACCTGAAATCAAAAGACCTGGGCGCGAATCCCAACGCAGTCGAAAGCGTCATTTTTTCCACAGAAAGATTTTCAAATTCTTTAAATATTGAATTTATTTGCATTATTTGCGATATAAGAGTTTGAAATTGTCTACGAGGACACCTGTCGACAACGTATCCTATCTAATACGCGACTAGTGATCCTCCGATAATGTAGGCAGTGACAAAAATTTCTAACCCAACGACTTAATTTGGAATCATTTACAGCCGCAAGTCTGAGCCACTAGGCGATATAAGGAGATCTTCCTGTGGAGAAAGAGATGTCGGACGCCTGTGTAGCTCAGTGGTTAGAGCAGTCGACCGGCAACCGAAAGACCTGGGCTCGAATCCCAGCGCAGTCGAAAGCGTCATTTTTTCCACAGAAAGATTTTCAAATTCTTTAAATATTATATTTAGTACTCCAAGTGCCTAAAATACATCTTCGTCAGGGAACTTAAGCTGAGAACTGAAATTTACGATACCTAGTACATATTTTAGAAATCTTGTCATATTGAAAATTATATTTAGTACTCCAGGTGCTTAAAAAACATCTTCCTCAGGGAACTTGAGCTGAGAAATGAAATTTCAGATACCTAGGTCATATTTTAGAGATCCCGTAATTTTAAAAATTATATCAAGTCGTCCAGGTGCTTGAAAAACATCTTCCTCATGGAAATTAAGCCGAGAACTAAAATTTAAGATTCGTGGTTTTGTTTTAGAGATCCCGTCATTATGAAAATTATATCTAGTAGTCATGGTGCTTAAAAAACATCTTCCTCAGGGAACTTAAGCTGAGAACTGAAATTTAAGATACCTAGTTCATATTTTAGAAATCTTGTCATTTTGAAAATTATATCAAGTCGTCCAGGTGCTTAAAAAACATCTTCCTCAGGGAACTTAAGCTGAGAACTGAAATTTAAGCTACCTGGTTTTGTTTTAGAGATCCCGTCATTTTGAAAATTATATCTAGTAGTCCAGGTGCTTAAAAAACATCTTCTTCATGAAACTTAAGCTGAAAACTGAAATTTAAGATACCTAGTTCATATTTTAGAGATTCCGTTATTTTTGAAATTATATTTAGTAGTCCAGGTGCTTAAAAAACATCTTTCTCAGGTACTTAAGCTGAGAAGTGAAATTTAAGATACCTCGTTTATTTTTAGAGATTCCTTCATTTTGAAAATTATATTTAGTACTCCAGGTGCTTAAAAAACATCTTCCTCAGAGAACTTAATCTGACAACTGAAATTTCAGATACCTAGTTCATATTTTAGAAATCTTGTCATTTTGAAAATTATATTTAGTACTCCAGGTGCTTAAAAAACATCTACATCAGGGAACTTGAGCTGAGAACTGAAATTTAAGATACCTAGTTGATATTTTAGAAATCTTGTCATTTTGAAAATTATATTTAGTACTCCAGGTGCTTAAAAAACATCTTCCTCAGAGAACTTAAGCTGACAACTGAAATTTCAGATACCTAGTTGATATTTTAGAAATCTTGTCATTTTGAAAATTATATTTAGTACTCCAGGTGCTTAAAAAACATCTTCCTCAGAGAACTTAAGCTGACAACTGAAATTTCAGATACCTAGTTCATATTTTAGAGATCCCGTAATTTTAAAAATTATATCAAGTCGTCCTGGTGCTTAAAAAACATCTTCCACAGGGAAATTAAGACGAGAACTAAAATTTAAGATACCTGGTTTTGTTTTAGAGATCCCGTCATTTTGAAAATTATATCTAGTAGTCCAGGTGCTTAAAAAACATCTTCCTCAGGGAACTTAAGCTGAGAAATGAAATTTAAGATACCTAGTTGATATTTTAGAAATCTTGTCATTTTGAAAATTATATTTAGTACTCCAGGTGCTTAAAAAACATCTTCCTCAGGGAACTTGAGCTGAGAAATGAAATTTAATATACCTAGTTGATATTTTAGAAATCCCGTAATTATAAAAATTATATCAAGTCGTCCTGGTGCTTAAAAAACATCTTCCACAGAGAAATTAAGCCGAGAACTAAAATTTAAGATACGTGGTTTTGTTTTAGAGATCCCGTCATTTTGAAAATTATATCTAGTAGTCCAGGTGCATAAAAAACATCTTCTTCATGAAACTTAAGCTGAAAACTGAAATTTAAGATACCTAGTTCATATTTTAGAGATTCCGTTATTTTTAAAATTATATTTAGTAGTCCAGGTGCTTAAAAAACATCTTTCTCAGGTACTTAAGCTGAGAAGTGAAATTTAAGATACCTCGTTTATATTTTAGAGATCCAGTCATTTTGAAAATTATATTTAGTACTCCAGGTGCTTAAAAAACATCTTCCTCAGAGAACTTAATCTGACAACTGAAATTTCAGATACCTAGTTCATATTTTAGAAATCTTGTCATTTTGAAAATTATATTTAGTACTCCAGGTGCTTAAAAAACATCTTCTTCAGGGAACTTGAGCTGAGAACTGAAATTTAAGATACCTAGTTGATATTTTAGAAATCTTGTCATTTTGAAAATTATATTTAGTACTCCAGGTGCTTAAAAAACATCTTCCTCAGAGAACTTAAGCTGACAACTGAAATTTCAGATACCTAGTTCATATTTTAGAGATCCCGTAATTATAAAAATTATATCAAGTCGTCCTGGTGCTTAAAAAACATCTTCCACAGAGAAATTAAGCCGAGAACTAAAATTTAAGATACGTGGTTTTGTTTTAGAGATCCCGTCATTTTGAAAATTATATCTAGTAGTCCAGGTGCTTCAAAAACATCTTCCTCAGTGAACTTGAGCTGAGAACTGAAATTTAAGATACCTAGTTGATATTTTAGAAATCTTGTCATTTTGAAAATTATATTTAGTACTCCAGGTGCTTAAAAAACATCTTCCTCAGGGAACTTGAGCTGAGAAATGAAATTTAATATACCTAGTTGATATTTTAGAAATCTTGTCATTTTGAAAAAAATATTTAGTACTCCAGGTGCTTAAAAACACCTTCCTCAGAGAACGTGAACTGAGAACTGAAATTTAAGATACCTAGTTCATATTTTAGAGATCTTGTCATTTTGAAAATTATATTTAGTACTCCAGGTGCTTAAAAAACATCTTCCTCAGAGAACTGAAGCTGACAACTGAAATTTCAGATACCTAGGTCATATTTTAGAGATCCCGTAATTTTAAAAATGATATCAAGTCGTCCTGGTTCTTAAAAAACATCTTCCTCAGGGAAATTAAGACGAGAACTAAAATTTAAGATACCTGGTTTTGTTTTAGAGATCCCGTCATTTTGAAAATTATATCTAGTAGTCCAGGTGCTTAAAAAACATCTTCCTCAGGGAACTTAAGCTGAGAAATGAAATTTAAGATACCTAGTTGATATTTTAGAAATCTTGTCATTTTGAAAATTATATTTAGTACTCCAGGTGCTTAAAAAACATCTTCCTCAGGGAACTTGAGCTGAGAAATGAAATTTAATATACCTAGTTCATATTTTAGAAATCTTGTCATTTTGAAAAAAATATTTAGTACTCCAGGTGCTTAAAAAACATCTTCCTCAGAGAACTGAAGCTGACAACTGAAATTTAAGATACCTAGTTTATATTTTAGAGATCTTGTCATTTTGAAAATTATATCTAGTAGTCCAGGTGCTTAAAAAACATCTGATTCATTAAACTTAAGCTGAAAACTGAAATTTAAGATACCTAGTTCATATTTTAGAAATCTTGTCATTTTGAAAATTATATCAAGTCGTCCTGGTGCTTAAAAAACATCTTCCTCAGGGAAATTAAGCTGAGAACTGAAATTTAAGATACCTGGTTTTGTTTTAGAGATCCCGTCATTTTGAAAATTATATCTAGTAGTCCAGGTGCTTAAAAAACATCTGCTTCATGAAACTTAAGCTGAAAACTGAAATTTAAGATACCTAGTTCATATTTTAGAGATCCCGTAATTTTTAAAATTATATTTAGTAGTCCAGGTGCTTAAAAAACATCTTTCTCAGGTACTTAAGCTGAGAAGTGAAATTTAAGATACCTCGTTTATTTTTTAGAGATTCCTTCATTTTGAAAATTATATTTAGTACTCCAGGTGCTTAAAAAACATCTTCCTCAGAGAACTTAATCTGACAACTGAAATTTCAGATACCTAGTTCATATTTTAGAAATCTTGTCATTTTGAAAATTATATTTAGTACTCCAGGTGCTTAAAAAACATCTTCCTCAGGGAACTTGAGCTGAGAACTGAAATTTAAGATACCTAGTTGATATTTTAGAAATCTTGTCATTTTGAAAATTATATTTAGTACTGCAGGTGCTTAAAAAACATCTTCTTCATGAAACTTAAGCTGAAAACTGAAATTTAAGATACCTAGTTCATATTTTAGAGATCCCGTTATTTTTAAAATTATATTTAATACTCCAGGTGCTTAAAAAACATCTTCCTCAGGGAACTTGAGCTGAGAACTGAAATTTAAGATACCTAGTTGATATTTTAGAAATCTTGTCATTTTGAAAATTATATCAAGTCGTCCTGGTGCTTAAAAAACATCTTCCTCAGGGAAATTAAGCCGAGAACTAAAATTTAAGATACCTGGTTTTGTTTTAGAGATCCCGTCATTTTGAAAATTATATCTAGTATTCCAGGTGCTTAAAAAACATCTTCTTCATGAAACTTAAGCTGAAAACTGAAATTTAAGATACCTGGTTTTGTTTTAGAGATCCCGTCATTTTTAAAATTATATCTAGTAGTCCAGGTGCTTAAAAAACATCTTCCTCAGGGAACTTAAGCTGAGAAGTGAAATTTAAGATACCTCGTTTATTTTTTAGAGATTCCTTCATTTTGAAAATTATATCTAGTAGTCCAGGTGCTTAAAAAACATCTTCCTCAGGGAATTTAAGCTGAGAACTGAAATTTAAGATACCTAGTTGATATTTTAGAAATCTTGTCATTTTGAAAATTATATTTAGTACTCCAGGTGCTTAAAAAACATCTTCCTCAGAGAACTTGATCTGAGAAAGGAAATTTGAGATACCTGGTTCATATTTTAGAGATCCTGTCATATTGAAAATTATATTTAGTTGTCCAGGTGCCTAAAATACATATTCCTCACGGAACGTAAGCTGAGAAATGAAATTTAAGATACCTAGTTGATATTTTAGAAATCTTGTCAATTTGAAAATTATATATAGTACTCCAGGTGCTTGAAAAACATCTTCCACAGGGAACTTGAGCTGAGAAAATAAATTTACTATACCTAGTTGATATTTTAGAAATCTTGTCTTTTTGAAAAATATATTTAGTACTCCAGGTGCTTAAAAAACACCTTCCTCAGAGAACGTGAACTGAGAACTGAAAATTAAGATACCTAGTTCATATTTTAGAGATCTTGTCATTTTGAAAATTATATTTAGTACTCCAGGTGCTTAAAAAACATCTTCCTCAGAGAACTTAATCTGACAACTGAAATTTCAGATACCTAGTTCATATTTTAGAAATCTTGTCATTTTGAAAATTATATTTAGTACTCCAGGTGCTTAAAAAACATCTTCCTCAGAGAACTTGAGCTGAGAAATGAAATTTAAGATACCTAGTTGATATTTTAGAAATCTTGTCATTTTGAAAATTATATTTAGTACTCCAGGTGCTTAAAAAACATCTTCCTCAGAGAACTTGAGCTGAGAACTGAAATTTCAGATACCTAGGTCATATTTTAGAGATCCCGTAATTTTAAAAATTATATCAAGTCGTCCTGGTGCTTAAAAAACATCTTCCTCAGTGAAATTAAGACGAGAACTAAAATTTAAGATACCTGGTTTTGTTTTAGAGATCCCGTCATTTTGAAAATTATATCTAGTAGTCCAGGTGCTTAAAAAACATCTTCCTCAGGGAACTTAAGCTGAGGAATGAAATTTAAGATACCTAGTTGATATTTTAGAAATCTTGTCATTTTGAAAATTATATTTAGTACTCCAGGTGCTTAAAAAACATCTTCCTCAGAGAACTTGAGCTGAGAACGGAAATTTAAGATACCTGGTTTATATTTTAGAGATCCTGTCATATTGAAAATAATATTTAGTAGTCCAGGTGCCTAAAATACATATTCCTCACGGAACGTAAGCTGAGAAATGAAATTTAAGATACCTAGTTGATATTTTAGAAATCTTGTCATTTTGAAAATTATATTTAGTACTCCAGGTGCTTAAAAAACATCTTCCTCAGGGAACTTGAGCTGAGAAATGAAATTTAAGATACCTAGTTGATATTTTAGAAATCTTGTCATTTTGAAAATTATATTTAGTACTCCAGGTGCTTAAAAAACATCTTCCTCAGGGAACTTAAGCTGAGAACTGAAATTTCAGATACCTAGTTTCGACCGGCAATCGAAAGATCTGGGCTCGAATCCCAGCGCAGTCAAAAGCATCATTTTTTCCACAATAAGATTTTCAAATTCTTTACATATTTTAGAGATCCCGTAATTTCAAAAATTATATCAAGTCGTCCTGGTGCTTAAAAAACATATTCCTGACGGAACGTAAGCTGAGAAATGTAATTTAAGATACCTAGTTCATATTTTAGAAATCTTGTCATTTTGAAAATTATATTTATTACTCCAGGTGCTTAAAAAACATCTTCCTCCGGGAACTTGAGCTGAGAAATGAAATTTAAGATACCCAGTTGATATTTTAGAAATCTTGTCATTTTGATAATTATATTTAGTACTGCAGGTGCTTAAAAAACATCTTCTTCATGAAACTTAAGCTGGAAACTGAAATTTAAGATACCTAGTTCATATTTTAGAGATCCCGTAATTTCAAAAATTATATCAAGTCGTCCTGGTGCTTAAAAAACATATTCCTGACGGAAAGTAAGCTGAGAACTGAAAATTAAGATACGTAGTTCATATTTTAGAGATCTTGTCATTTTGAAAATTATATTTAGTACTTCAGGTGCTTAAAAAACATCTTCCTCAGGGAAATTAAGCCGAGAACAAAAATTTAAGATACCTGGTTTTGTTTTAGAGATCCCGTCATTTTGAAAATTATATGTAGTTGTCCAGGTGCTTAAAAAACATAAACATCATGAAACTTAAGCTGAAAACTGAAATTTAAGATACCTAGTTGATATTTTAGAAATCTTGTCATTTTGAAAATTATATTTAGTACTGCAGGTGCTTAAAAAACATCTTCTTCATGAAACTTAAGCTGAAAACTGAAATTTAAGATACCTAGTTCATATTTTAGAGATCCCGTTATTTTTAAAATTATATTTAGTAGTCCAGGTGCTTAAAAATCATCTGCTTCATGAAACTTAAGCTGAAAACTGAAATTTAAGATACCTAGTTGATATTTTAGAAATCTTGTCATTTTGAAAATTATATTTAGTGTTCCAGGTGCTTAAAAAACATCTTCCTCAGGGAAATTAAGCTGAGAAGTGAAATTTAAGATACCTGGTTTTGTTTTAGAGATCCCGTCATTTTGAAAATTATATCTAGTAGTCCAGGTGCTTAAAAAACATCTGCTTCATGAAACTTAAGCTGAAAACTGAAATTTAAGATACCTGGTTGATATTTTAGATATCCCATTATTTTTAAAATTATATTTAGTAGTCCAGGTGCTTAAAAACATCTTCCTCAGGGTACTTAAGCTGAGAAGTGAAATTTAAGATACCTCGTTTATTTTTTAGAGATTCCTTCATTTTGAAAATTTTATCAAGTCGTCCTGGTGCTTAAAAAACATCTTCCTCAGGGAAATTAAGCCGAGAACTAAAATTTAAGATACCTGGTTTTGTTTTATAGATCCCGTCATTTTGAAAATTATATCTAGTAGTCCAGGTGCTTAAAAAACATCTTCCTCAGAGAACTTAATCTGACAACTGAAATTTCAGATACCTAGTTCATATTTTAGAAATCTTGTCATTTTGAAAATTATATTTAGTACTCCAGGTGCTTAAAAAACATCTTCCTCAGAGAACTTAAGCTGACAACTGAAATTTCAGATACCTAGTTCATATTTTAGAGATCCCGTAATTTTAAAAATTATATCAAGTCGTCCTGGTGCTTAAAAAACATCTTCCTCAGTGAAATTAAGACGAGAACTAAAATTTAAGATACCTGGTTTTGTTTTAGAGATCCCGTCATTTTGAAAATTATATCTAGTAGTCCAGGTGCTTAAAAAACATCTTCCTCAGGGAACTTAAGCTGAGAACTGAAATTTAAGATACCTAGTTGATATTTTAGAGATCTTGTCATTTTGAAAGAGATCTTCCTGTGGAGAAAGAGATGTCGGACGCCTGTGTAGCTCAGTGGTTAGAGCAGTCGACCTGCAATCGAAAGACCTGGGCGCGAATCCCAACGCAGTCGAAAGCGTCATTTTTTCCACAGAAAGATTTTCAAATTCTTTAAATATTGAATTTATTTGCATTATTTGCGATATAAGAGTTTGAAATTGTCTACGAGGACACCTGTCGACAACGTATCCTATCTAATACGCTACTACAGATCCTCCGATAATGTAGTCAGTGACAAAAATATCAAACTCAACTAATTAATTTGAAATCATTTACAGCCGCAAGTCTGAGCCACTAGGCGATATAAGGAGATCTTCCTGTGGAGAAAGAGATGTCGGACGCCTGTGTAGCTCAGTGGTTAGAGCAGTCGACCGGCAATCGAAAGACCTGGGCTCGAATCCCAGCGCAGTCGAAAGCGTCATTTTTTCCACAGAAAGATTTTCAAATTCTTTAAATATTATATTTAGTACTCCAAGTGCCTAAAATACATCTTCGTCAGGGAACTTAAGCTGAGAACTGCAATTTACGATACCTAGTTCATATTTTAGATATCTTGTCATATTGAAAATTATATTTAGTACTCCAGGTGCTTAAAAAACATCTTCCTCAGGGAACTTGAGCTGAGAAATGAAATTTCAGATACCTAGTTCATATTTTAGAGATCCCGTAATTTTAAAAATTATATCAAGACGTCCAGGTGCTTGAAAAACATCTTCCTCATGGAAATTAAGCCGAGACCTAAAATTTAAGATACGTGGTTTTGTTTTAGAGATGCCGTCATTATGAAAATTATATCTAGTAGTCCAGGTGCTTAAAAAACATCTTCCTGAGGGAACTTAAGCTGAGAAATGAAATTTAAGATACCTAGTTGATATTTTAGAAATCTTGTCATTTTGAAAATTATATCAAGTCGTCCTGGTGCTTAAAAAACATCTTCCTCAGGGTACTTAAGCCGAGAACTAAAATTTAAGATACCTGGTTTTGTTTTAGAGATCCCGTCATTTTGAAAATTATATCTAGTAGTCCAGGTGCTTAAAAAACATCTTCTTCATGAAACTTAAGCTGAAAACTGAAATTTAAGATACCTAGTTCATATTTTAGAGATCCCGTTATTTTTAAAATTATATTTAGTAGTCCAGGTGCTTAAAAAACATCTTTCTCAGGTACTTAAGCTGAGAAGTGAAATTTAAGATACCTCGTTTATTTTTTAGAGATTCCTTCATTTTGAAAATTATATTTAGTACTCCAGGTGCTTAAAAAACATCTTCCTCAGAGAACTTAATCTGACAACTGAAATTTCAGATACCTAGTTCATATTTTAGAAATCTTGTCATTTTGAAAATTATATTTAGTACTCCAGGTGCTTAAAAAACATCTTCCTCAGGGAACTTGAGCTGAGAACTGAAATTTAAGATACCTAGTTGATATTTTAGAAATCTTGTCATTTTGAAAATTATATTTAGTACTCCAGGTGCTTAAAAAACATCTTCCTCAGAGAACTTAAGCTGACAACTGAAATTTCAGATACCTAGTTCATATTTTAGAGATCCCGTAATTTTAAAAATGATATCAAGTCGTCCTGGTTCTTAAAAAACATCTTCTTCAGGGAAATTAAGACGAGAACTAAAATTTAAGATACCTGGTTTTGTTTTAGAGATCCCGTCATTTTGAAAATTATATCTAGTAGTCCAGGTGCTTAAAAAACATCTTCCTCAGGGAACTTAAGCTGAGAAATGAAATTTAAGATACCTAGTTGATATTTTAGAAATCTTGTCATTTTGAAAATTATATTTAGTACTCCAGGTGCTTAAAAAACATCTTCCTCAGGGAACTTGAGCTGAGAAATGAAATTTAATATACCTAGTTGATATTTTAGAAATCTTGTCATTTTGAAAAAAATATTTAGTACTCCAGGTGCTTAAAAAACATCTTCCTCAGAGAACGTGAGCTGAGAACGGAAATTTAAGATACCTGGTTTATATTTTAGAGATCCTGTCATATTGAAAATAATATTTAATAGTCCAGGTGCTTAAAAAACATCTTCCTCAGAGAACTGAAGCTGACAACTGAAATTTCAGATACCTAGGTCATATTTTAGAGATCCCGTAATTTTAAAAAAGATATCAAGTCGTCCTGGTGCTTAAAAAACATCTTCCTCACGGAAATTAAGACGAGAACTAAAATTTAAGATACCTGGTTTTTTTTTAGAGATCCCGTCATTTTGAAAATTATATCTAGTAGTCCAGGTGCTTAAAAAACATCTTCCTCAGGGAACTTAAGCTGAGAAATGAAATTTAAGATACCTAGTTGATATTTTAGAAATCTTGTCATTTTGAAAATTATATTTAGTACTCCAGGTGCTTAAAAAACATCTTCCTCAGGGAACTTGAGCTGAGAAATGAAATTTAATATACCTAGTTCATATTTTAGAAATCTTGTCATTTTGAAAAAAATATTTAGTACTCCAGGTGCTTAAAAAACACCTTCCTCAGAGAACGTGAACTGAGAACTGAAATTTAAGATACCTAGTTCATATTTTAGAGATCTTGTCATTTTGAAAATTATATTTAGTACTCCAGGAGCTTAAAAAACATCTTCCTCAGAGAACTTAAGCTGACAACTGAAATTTCAGATACCTAGTTTCGACCGGCAATCGAAAGATCTGGGCTCGAATCCCAGCGCAGTCAAAAGCATCATTTTTTCCACAATAAGATTTTCAAATTCTTTACATATTTTAGAGATCCCGTAATTTCAAAAATTATATCAAGTCGTCCTGGTGCTTAAAAAACATATTCCTGACGGAACGTAAGCTGAGAAATGAAATTTAAGATACCTAGTTCATATTTTAGAAATCTTGTCATTTTGAAAATTATATTTAGTACTCCAGGTGCTTAAAAAACATCTTCCTCTGGGAACTTGAGCTGAGAAATGAAATTTAAGATACCCAGTTGATATTTTAGAAATCTTGTCATTTTGATAATTATATTTAGTACTGCAGGTGCTTAAAAAACATCTTCTTCATGAAACTTAAGCTGGAAACTGAAATTTAAGATAGCTAGTTCATATTTTAGAGATCCCGTAATTTCAAAAATTATATCAAGTCGTCCTGGTGCTTAAAAAACATATTCCTGACGGAACGTAAGCTGAGAAATGAAATTTAAGATACCCAGTTGATATTTTAGAAATCTTGTCATTTTGATAATTATATTTAGTACTGCAGGTGCTTAAAAAACATCTTCTTCATGAAACTTAAGCTGGAAACTGAAATTTAAGATAGCTAGTTCATATTTTAGAGATCCCGTAATTTCAAAAATTATATCAAGTCGTCCAGGTGCTTAAAAACATCTTCCTCAGGGTACTTAAGCTGAGAACTGAAAATTCAGATACCTCGTTTATATTGTAGAGATCCCGTCATTTTGAAAATTATATGTAGTTGTCCTGGTGCTTAAAAAACATCTTCCTCAGGGAAATTAAGCCGAGAACTAATATTTACGATACCTGGTTTTGTTTTACTGATCCCGTTATTTTGAAAATTATATCTAGTAGTCCAGGTGCTTAAAAAACATCTTCTTCATGATACTTAAGCTGGAAACTGAAATTTAAGATACCTAGTTCATATTTTAGAGATCCCGTTATTTTTAAAATTATATTTAGTAGTCCAGGTGCTTAAAAAACATCTGCTTCATGAAACTTAAGCTGAAAACTGAAATTTAAGATACCTCGTTTATTTTTTAGAGATTCCTTCATTTTGAAAATTATATTTAGTACTCCAGGTGCTTAAAAAACATCTTCCTCAGAGAACTTAAGCTGAGAACTGAAATTTCAGATACCTAGTTCATATTATAGGGATCCCGTAATTTTAAAAATTATATCAAGTCGTCCGGGTGCTCAAAAAACATCTTCCTCAGGGAAATTAAGCCGAGAACTAAAATTTAAGATTCCTGGTTTTGTTTTAGAGATCCCGTCATTTTGAAAATTATATCTAGTAGTCCAGGTGCTTAACAAACATCTTCTTCATGAAACTTAAGCTGAAAACTGAAATTTAAGATACCTCGTTTATTTTTTAGAGATTCCTTCATTTTGAAAATTATATTTAGTAGTCCAGGTGCTTAAAAAACATCTTCCTCAGAGAACTTAAGCTGACAAATGAAATTTCAGATACCTAGTTCATATTATAGGGATCCCGTAATTTTAAAAATTATATTTATTACTCCAGGTGCTAGAAAAACATCTTCCTCAGGGAAATTAAGCCGAGAACTAAAATTTAAGATACGTGGTTTTGTTTTAGAGATCCTGTCATATTGAAAATTATATTTAGTAGTCCAGGTGCCTAAAATACATATTCCTCACGGAACGTAAGCTGAGAAATGGAATTTAAGATACCTAGTTCATATTTTAGAAATCTTGTCATTTTGAAAATTATATTTAGTACTCCAGGTGCTTAAAAAACATCTTCCTCATGAAACTTAAGCTGGAAACTGAAATTTAAGATACCTAGTTCATATTTTAGAGATCCCGTTATTTTTAAAATTATATTTAGTAGTCCAGGTGCTTAAAAAACATCTGATTCATTAAACTTAAGCTGAAAACTGAAATTTAAGATACCTAGTTGATATTTTAGAAATCTTGTCATTTTGAAAATTATATTTAGTACTCCAGGTGCTTAAAAAACATCTTCCTCAGGGAACTTGAGCTGAGAAATGAAATTTAATATACCTAGTTGATATTTTAGAAATCTTGTCATTTTGAAAATTATATTTAGTACTCCAGGTGCTTAAAAAACATCTTCCTCAGAGAACTTGAGCTGAGAACGGAAATTTAAGATACCTAGTTCATATTTTAGAAATCTTGTCATTTTGAAAATTATATTTAGTACTCCAGGTGCTTAAAAAACATCTTCCTCAGGGAACTTAAGCTGAAAACTGAAATTTAAGATACCTAGTTGATATTTTAGAAATCTTGTCATTTTGAAAATTATATTTAGTACTCCAGGTGCTTAAAAAACATCTTCCTCAGGGAACTTGAGCTGAGAAATGAAATTTAATATACCTAGTTTATATTTTAGAAATCTTGTCATTTTGAAAATTATATTTAGTACTCCAGCTGCTTAAAAAACATCTTCCTCAGAGAACTTGAGCTGAGAACGGAAATTTAAGATACCTAGTTCATATTTTAGAAATCTTGTCATTTTGAAAATTATATTTAGTACTCCAGGTGCTTAAAAAACATCTTCCTCAGAGAACTTGAGCTGACAACTGAAATTTCAGATACCTAGGTCATATTTTAGAGATCCCGTAATTTTAAAAATGATATCAAGTCGTCCTGGTTCTTAAAAAACATCTTCCTCAGGGAAATTAAGACGAGAACTAAAATTTAAGATACCTGGTTTTGTATTAGAGATCCCGTCATTTTTCAAATTATATCTAGTAGTCTGGGTGCTTAAAAAACATCTTCTTCATGAAACTTAAGCTGAAAACTGAAATTTAAGATACCTAGTTCATATTTTAGAGATCCCGTTATTTTTAAAATTATATTTAATACTCCAGGTGCTTAAAAAACATCTTCCTCAGGGAACTTAACCTGAGAAGTGAAATTTAAGATACCTAGTTTATATTTTAGAGATCCTGTCATATTGAAAATAATATTTAGTAGTCCAGGTGCTTAAAAAACATCTTCCTCAGAGAACTGAAGCTGACAACTGAAATTTCAGATACCTAGGTCATATTTTAGAGATCCCGTAATTTTAAAAATTATATTTAGTACTCCAGGTGCTTGAAAAACATCTTCCTCAGGGAACTTAAGCTGAGAACTGAAATTTAAGGTACCTAGTTGATATTTTAGAATTCTTGTCATTTTGAAAATTATATTTAGTACTCCAGGTGCTTAAAAAACATCTTCCTCAGGGAACTTGAGCTGAGAACTGAAATTTAAGATACCTAGTTGATATTTTAGAAATCTTGTCATTTTGAAAATTATATTTAGTACTCCAGGTGCTTAAAAAACATCTTCCTCAGGGAACTTGAGCTGAAAACTGAAATTTAAGATACCTAGTTGATATTTTAGAGATCTTGTCATATTGAAAATTATATTTAGTGGTCCAAGTGCTTAAAAAACATCTTCCTCAGGGACCTTCAGCTGAGAACTGAAATTTAAGGTACCTAGTTGATATTTTAGAATTCTTGTCATTTTGAAAATTATATTTAGTACTCCAGGTGCTTAAAAAACATCTTCCTCAGGGAACTTGAGCTGAGAACTGAAATTTAAGATACCTAGTTGATATTTTAGAAATCTTGTCATTTTGAAAATTATATTTAGTACTCCAGGTGCTTAAAAAACATCTTCCTCAGAGAACTTAAGCTGACAACTGAAATTTCAGATACCTAGTTCATGTTTTAGAAATCTTGTCATTTTGAAAATTATATTTAGTACTTCAGGTGCTTAAAAAACATCTTCCTCAGGGAAATTAAGCCGAGAACTGAAAATTAAGATACCTAGTTTAAATTGTAGAGATCCCGTCATTTTGAAAATTATATCTAATAGTCCATGTGCTTAAAAAACATCTTCCTCAGGGAACTTAAGCTGAGAACTGAAATTTAAGATACCTAGTTGATATTTTAGAAATCTTGTCATTTTGAAAATTATATTTAGTACTCCAGGTGCTTAAAAAACATCTTCCTCAGGGAACTTGAGCTGAGAACTGAAATTTAAGATACCTAGTTGATATTTTAGAAATCTTGTCATTTTCAAAATTATATTTAGTACTGCAGGTGCTTAAAAAGCATCTTCCTCAGGGAACTTGAGCTTAGAAATGAAATTTAAGATACCTAGTTGATATTTTAGAAATCTTGTCATTTTGAAAATTATTTTTAGTACTCCAGGTGCTTAAAAAACATCTTCCTCAGAGAACTTAAGCTGACAACTGAAATTTCAGATACCTAGTTGATATTTTAGAAATCTTGTCATTTTGAAAATTATATTTAGTACTCCAGGTGCTTAAAAAATATCTTCCTCAAGGAAATTAAGCCGAGAACTAAAATTTAAGATACGTGGTTTTGTTTTAGAGATCCCGTCATTTTGAAAATTATATCTAGTAGTCCAGGTGCTTAAAAAACATCTTCCTCAGGGATATTAAGCTGAGAACTGAAATTTAAGATACCTAGTTGATATTTTAGAGATCTTGTCATATTGAAAATTATATTTAGTGTTCCAAGTGCTTAAAAAACATCTTCCTCAGTGGAACTTAAGCTGAGAACTGAAATTTAAGATACCTGGTTTTGTTTTAGAGATCCCGTCATTTTTAAAATTATATCTAGTAGTCCAGGTGCTTAAAAAACATCTTCCTCAGGGAACTTGAGCTGAGAACTGAAATTTAAGATACCTAGTTGATATTATAGAAATCTTGTCATTTGGAAATTATATTTAGTACTCCAGGTGCTTAAAAAACAACTTCCTCAGAGAACTTAAGCTGACAACTGAAATTTCTGATACCCAGTTGATATTTTAGAAATCTTGTCATTTTGAAAATTATATTTAGTACTCCAGGTGCTTAAAAAACATCTTCCTCAGGGAAATTAAGCAGAGAAATAAAATTTAAGATACCTGGTTTTGTTTTAGAGATCCCGTCATTTTGAAAATTATATCTAGTAGTCCAGGTGCTTAAAAAACATCTTCCTCAGGGAACTTATGCGGAGAACTGAAATTTAAGATACCTAGTTGATATTTTAGAGATCTTGTCATATTGAAAATTATATTTAGTGGTCCAGGTGCTTAAAAAACATCTTCCTCAGGGAACTTAAGCTGAGAACTGAAATTTCAGATTCCTAGTTCATATTTTAGAGATCCCGTAATTTTAAAAATTATATCAAGTCGTCCTGGTGCTTAAAAAACATCTTCCTCAGGGAAATTAAGCCGAGAACTAAAATTTAAGATACCTGGTTTTGTTTTAGAGATCCCGTCATTTTGAAAATTATATCTAGTAGTCCAGGTGCTTAAAAAACATCTTCTTCATGAAACTTAAGCTGAAAACTGAAATTTAAGATACGTAGTTGATATTTTAGAAATCTTGTCATTTTGATAATTATATTTAGTACTGCACGTGCTTAAAAAACATCTTCTTCATGAAACTTAGGCTAGAAACTGAAATTTAAGATACCTAGTTCATATTTTAGAGATCCCGTTATTTTTAAAACTATATTTAGTAGTCCAGGTGCTTAAAAAACATCTGATTCATTAAACTTAAGCTGAAAACTGAAATTTAAGATACCTAGTTGATATTTTAGAAATCTTGTCATTCTGAAAATTATATTTAGTACTCCAGGTGATTAAAAAACATCTTCCTCAGAGAACTTAAGCTGACAACTGAAATTTCAGATACCTAGTTCATATTTTAGAGATCCCGTAATTTTCAAAATTATATCAAGTCGTCCTGGTGCTTAAAAAACATCTTCCTCAGGGAAATTAAGCCGAGAACTAAAATTTAAGATTCCTGGTTTTGTTTTAGAGATCCCGTCATTTTGAAAATTATATCTAGTAGTCCAGGTGCTTAAAAAACATCTTCTTCATGAAACTTAAGCTGAAAACTGAAATTTAATATACCTAGTTCATATTTTAGAGATTCCGTTATTTTTGAAATTATATTTAGTAGTCCAGGTGCTTAAAAAACATCTTCCTCAGGGTACTTAAGCTGAGAAGTGAAATTTAAGATACCTCGTTTATTTTTTAGAGATCCCTTCATTTTGAAAATTATATGTAGTTGTCCTGGTGCTTAAAAAACATCTTCCTCAGGGAAATTAAGCCGAGAACTAAAATTTAAGATACCTGGTTTTGTTTTAGAGATCCCGTCATTTTGAAAATTATATCTAGTAGTCCAGGTGCTTAAAAAACATCTGCTTCATGAAACTTAAGCTGAAAACTGAAATTTAAGATACCTGGTTGATATTTTAGAGATCCCGTCATTTTGAAAATTATATCTAGTAGACCAGGTGCTTATAAATCATCTGCTTCATGAAACTTAAGCTGAAAACTGAAATTTAAGATACCTGGTTGATATTTTAGAAATCTTGTCATTTTGAAAATTATATTTAGTATTACAGTTGCTTAAAAAACATCTTCCTCAGAGAACTTAAGCTGGGAACTGAAATTTCAGATACGTAGTTCATATTTTAGAGATCCCGTAATTTTAAAAATTATATCAAGTCGTCCGGGTGCTCAAAAAACATCTTCCTCAGGGAAATTAAGCCGAGAACTAAAATTTAAGATTCCTGGTTTTGTTTTAGAGATCCCGTCATTTTGAAAATTATATCTAGTAGTCCAGGTGCTTAACAAACATCTTCTTCATGAAACTTAAGCTGAAAACTGAAATTTAAGATACCTCGTTTATTTTTTAGAGATTCCTTCATTTTGAAAATTATATTTAGTAGTCCAGGTGCTTAAAAAACATCTTCCTCAGAGAACTTAAGCTGACAAATGAAATTTCAGATACCTAGTTCATATTATAGGGATCCCGTAATTTTAAAAATTATATTTAGTACTCCAGGTGCTTGAAAAACATCTTCCTCAGGGAAATTAAGCCGAGAACTAAAATTTAAGATACATGGTTTTGTTTTAGAGATCCCGTCATTTTGAAAATTATATTTAGTAGTCAAGGTGCCTAAAATACATATTCCTCACTGAACGTAAGCTGAGAAATGAAATTTAAGATACCTAGTTCATATTTTAGCAATCTTGTCATTTTGAAAATTATATTTAGTACTTCAGGTTCTTAAAAAACATCTTCTTCATGAAACTTAAGCTGATAACTGAAATTTAAGATACCTAGTTCATATTTTAGAGATCCCGTTATTTTTAAAATTATATTTAATACTCCAGGTGCTTAAAAACATCTGCTTCATGAAACTTAAGCTGAAAACTGAAATTTAAGATACCTAGTTGATATTTTAGAAATCTTGTCATTTTGAAAATTATATTTAGTACTCCAGGTGCTTAAAAAACATCTTCCTCAGAGAACTTGAGCTGAGAACTGAAATTTCAGATACCTGGTTCATATTTTAGAGATCCCGTAATTTTAAAAATTATATCAAGTCGTCCTGGTGCTTAAAAAACATCTTCCTCAGGAAAATTAAGCCGAGAACTAAAATTTAAGATTCCTGGTTTTATTTTAGAGATCCCGTCATTTTGAAAATTATATCTAGTAGTCCAGGTGCTTAAAAAACATCTTCTTCATGAAACTTAAGCTGAAAACTGAAATTTAAGATACCTAGTTCATATTTTAGAGATTCCGTTATTTTTGAAATTATATTTAGTAGTCCAGGTGCTTAAAAAACATCTTCCTCAGGGTACTTAAGCTGAGAACTGAAATTTAAGATACCTGGTTTTGTTTTAGAGATCCCGTCATTTTGAAAATTATATCAAGTCGTCCTGGTGCTTAAAAAACATCTTCCTCAGGGAAATTAAGCCGAGAACTAAAATTTAAGATACCTGGTTTTGTTTTAGAGATCCCGTCATTTTGAAAATTATATCTAGTAGTCCAGGTGCTTAAAAAACATCTTCTTCATGAAACTTAAGCTGAAAACTGAAATTTAAGATACCTAGTTCATATTTTAGAGATCCCGTCATTTTGAAAATTATATCTAGTAGACCAGGTGCTTATAAATCATCTGCTTCATGAAACTTAAGCTGAAAACTGAAATTTAAGATACCTGGTTGATATTTTAGAAATCTTGTCATTTTGAAAATTATATTTAGTACTCCAGGTGCTTAAAAAACATCTTCCTCAGAGAACTGAAGCTGACAACTGAAATTTCAGATACCTAGATCATATTTTAGAGATCCCGTAATTTTAAAAATGATATCAAGTCGTCCTGGTGCTTAAAAAACATCTTCCTCACGGAAATTAAGACGAGAACTAAAATTTAAGATACCTGGTTTTGTTTTAGAGATCCCGTCATTTTGAAAATTATATCTAGTAGTCCAGGTGCTTAAAAAACATCTTCTTCATGAAACTTAAGCTGAAAACTGAAATTTAAGATACCTCGTTTATTTTTTAGAGATTCCTTCATTTTGAAAATTATATTTAGTAGTCCAGGTGCTTAAAAAACATCTTCCTCAGAGAACTTAAGCTGACAAATGAAATTTCAGATACCTAGTTCATATTATAGGGATCCCGTAATTTTAAAAATTATATTTAGTACTCCAGGTGCTTGAAAAACATCTTCCTCAGGGAAATTAAGCCGAGAACTAAAATTTAAGATACATGGTTTTGTTTTAGAGATCCCGTCATTTTGAAAATTATATTTAGTAGTCCAGGTGCCTAAAATACATATTCCTCACGGAACGTAAGCTGAGAAATGAAATTTAAGATACCTAGTTCATATTTTAGAAATCTTGTCATTTTGAAAATTATATTTAGTACTCCAGGTGCTTAAAAAACATCTTCCTCAGGGAACTTGAGCTGAGAAATGAAATTTAAGATACCTAGTTGATATTTTAGAAATCTTGTCATTTTGAAAATTATATTTAGTCGTCCAGGTGCTTAAAAAACATCTTCCTCAGGGAACTGGAGCTGAGAACTGATATTTAAGATACCTAGTTCATATTTTAGAGATCTTGTCATATTGAAAATTATATTTAGTAGTCCAGGTGCTTAAAAAACATCTTCCTCAGGGAACTTAAGCTGAGAACTGAAATTTAAGATACCTAGTTCATATTTTAGAAATCTTGTCATTTTGAAAATTATATTTAGTACTTCAGGTGCTTATAAAACATCTTCCTCAGGGAAATTAAGCCGAGAACTAAAATTTAAGATACCTGGTTTTGTTTTAGAGATCCCGTCATTTTGAAAATTATATCTAGTAGTCCAGGTGCTTAAAAAACATCTTCTTCATGAAACTTAAGCTGAAAACTGAAATTTAAGATACCTAGTTGATATTTTAGAGATTCCGTTATTTTTGAAATTATATTTAGTAGTCCAGGTGCTTAAAAAACATCTTCCTCAGGGTACTTAAGCTGAGAAGTGAAATTTAAGATACCTCGTTTATTTATTAGAGATTCCTTCATTTTGAAAATTATATTTATTACTCCAGGTGCTTAAAAAACATCTTCCTCAGAGCACTTAAGATGACAAATGAAATTTCAGATACCTAGTTGATATTATAGCTATCGCGTAATTTTGAAAATTATATCTAGTATTCCAGGTGCTTGAAAAACATCTTCCTCATGGAAATTAAGCCGAGAACTAAAATTTAAGATACGTGGTTTTGTTTTAGAGATCCCGTCATTATGAAAATTATATCTAGTAGTCCAGGTGCTTAAAAAACATCTTCCTCAGGGACCTTCAGCTGAGAACTGAAATTTAAGGTACCTAGTTGATATTTTAGAATTCTTGTCATTTTTAAAATTATATTTAGTAGTCCAGGTGCTTAAAAAACATCTTCCTCAGGGTACTTAAGCTGAGAAGTGAAATTTAAGATACCTCGTTTATTTTTTAGAGATTCCTTCATTTTGAAAATTATATTTATTACTCCAGGTGCTTAAAAAACATCTTCCTCAGAGAACTTAAGCTGACAACTGAAATTTCAGATACCTAGTTCATATTTTAGAGATCCCGTAATTTTAAAAATTATATCAAGTCGTCCTGGTGCTTAAAAAACATCTTCCTCAGGGAAATTAAGCCGAGAACTAAAATTTAAGATACGTGGATTTTTTAGAGATCCCGTCATTTTTAAAATTATATCTAGTAGTCCAGGTGCTTAAAAAACATCTTCCTCAGGGAACTTGAGCTGAGAACTGAAATTTAAGATACCTAGTTGATATTTTAGAAATCTTGTCATTTTGAAAATTATATTTAGTACTCCAGGTGCTTAAAAAACATCTTCCTCAGAGAACTTAAGCTGACAACTGAAATTTCAGATACCTGGTTTTGTTTTAGAGATCCCGTCATTTTGAAAATTATATCTAGTAGTCCAGGTGCTTAAAAAACATCTTCCTCAGGGAACTTAAGCGGAGAACTGAAATTTAAGATACCTAGTTGATATTTTAGAGATCTTGTCATATTGAAAATTATATCTAGTAGTCCAGGTGCTTAAAAAACATCTTCCTCAGGGAACTTAAGCTGAGAACTGAAATTTCAGATACCTAGTTCATATTTTAGAGATCCCGTAATTTTAAAAATTATATCAAGTCGTCCTGGTGCTTAAAAAACATCTTCCTCAGGGAAATTAAGCCGAGAACTAAAATTTAAGATACCTGGTTTTGTTTTAGAGATCCCGTCATTTTGAAAATTATATCTAGTAGTCCAGGTGCTTAAAAAACATCTTCTTCATGAAACTTAAGCTGAAAACTGAAATTTAAGATACCTAGTTGATATTTTAGAAATCTTGTCATTTTGAAAATTATATTTAGTACTGCAGGTGCTTAAAAAACATCTTCTTCATGAAACTTAAGCTGAAAACTGAAATTTAAGATACCTAGTTCATATTTTAGAGATCCCGTTATTTTTAAAATTATTTTTAATACTCCAGGTGCTTAAAAAACATCTGATTCATTAAACTTAAGCTGAAAACTGAAATTTAAGATACCTAGTTGATATTTTAGAAATCTTGTCATTTTGAAAATTATATTTAGTACTCCAGGTGCTTAAAAAACATCTTCCTCAGAGAACTTAAGCTGAGAACTGAAATTTCGGATACCTAGTTCATATTTTAGAGATCCCGTAATTTTTAAAATTATATTGTCGTCCTGGTGCTTAAAAAACATCTTCCTCAGGGAAATTAAGACGAGAACTAAAATTTAAGATTCCTGGTTTTGTTTTAGAGATCCCGTCATTTTGAAAATTATATCTAGTATTCCAGGTGCTTAAAAAACATCTTCTTCATGAAACTTAAGCTGAAAACTGAAATTTAAGATACCTAGTTCATATTTTAGAGATTCCGTTATTTTTGAAATTATATTTAGTAGTCCAGGTGCTTAAAAAACATCTTCCTCAGGGTACTTAAGCTGAGAAGTGAAATTTAAGATACCTCGTTTATATTTTAGAGATCCCGTAATTTTGAAAATTATATCAAGTCGTCCTGGTGCTTAAAAAACATCTTCCTCAGGGAAATTAATCCGAGAACTAAAATTTAAGATACCTGGTTTTGTTTTAGAGATCCCGTTATTTTGAAAATTATATCTAGTAGTCCAGGTGCTTAAAAAACATCTTCTTCATGAAACTTAAGCTGGAAACTGAAATTTAAGATACCTAGTTCATATTTTAGAGATCCCGTTATTTTTAAAATTATATTTAGTAGTCCAGGTGCTTAAAAACATCTGCTTCCTGAAACTTAAGCTGAAAACTGAAATTTAAGATACCTAGTTGATATTTTAGAAATCTTGTCATTTTGAAAATTATATTTAGTACTCCAGGTGCTTAAAAAACATCTTCCTCAGAGAACTTAAGCTGACAACTGAAATTTCAGATACCTGGTTTTGTTTTAGAGATCCCGTCATTTTGAAAATTATATCTAGTAGTCCAGGTGCTTAAAAAACATCTTCTTCATGAAACTTAAGCTGAAAACTGAAATTTAAGATACCTCGTTTATTTTTTAGAGATTCCTTCATTTTGAAAATTATATTTAGTACTCCAGGTGCTTAAAAAACATCTTCCTCAGAGAACTTAAGCTGAGAACTGAAATTTCAGATACCTAGTTCATATTATAGGGATCCCGTAATTTTAAAAATTATATTTAGTACTCCAGGTGCTTGAAAAACATCTTCCTCAGGGAAATTAAGCCGAGAACTAAAATTTAAGATTCCTGGTTTTGTTTTAGAGATCCCGTCATTTTGAAAATTATATCTAGTAGTCCAGGTGCTTAAAAAACATCTTCTTCATGAAACTTAAGCTGAAAACTGAAATTTAAGATACCTAGTTCATATTTTAGACATTCCGTTATTTTTGAAATTATATTTAGTAGTCCAGGTGCTTAAAAAACATCTTCCTCAGGGTACTTAAGCTGAGAAGTGAAATTTAAGATAGCTAGTTTATATTGTAGAGATCCCATCATTTTGAAAATTATATGTAGTTGTCCTGGTGCTTAAAAAACATCTTCCTCAGGGAAATTAAGCCGAGAACTAATATTTACGATACCTGGTTTTGTTTTACTAATCCCGTTATTTTGAAAATTATATCTGGTAGTCCAGGTGTTTAAAAAACATCTTCCTCAGGGAAATTAAGCCGAGAACTAAAATTTAAGATACCTGGTTTTGTTTTAGAGATCCCGTCATTTTGAAAATTATATTTAGTAGTCCAGGTGCCTAAAATACATATTCCTCATGAACGTAAGCTGAGAAATGAAATTTAAGATACCTAGTTGATATTTTAGAAATCTTGTCATTTTGAAAATTATACTTAGTACTCCAGGTGCTTAAAAAACATTTTCTTCAGGGAACTTGAGCTGAGAAATGAAATTTAAGATACCTAGTTGATATTTTAGAAATCTTGTCATTTTGAAAATTATATTTAGTAGTCCAGGTGCTTAAAAAACATCATCCTCAGGGAACTTAGGCTTAGAAGTGAAATTTAATATACCTAGTTCAGATTTTAGAGATCTTGTCATATTGAAAGTTATATTTAGTAGTCCAGGTGCTTAAAAAACATCATCCTCAGGGAACTTAGGCTTAGAAGTGAAATTTAATATACCTAGTTCATATTTTAGAGATCTTGTCATATTGAAAGTTATATTTAGTAGTCCAGGTGCTTAAAAAACATCTTCCTCAGGGAAATTAAGCGGAGAACTAAAATTTACGATACCTGGTTTTGTTTTAGAGATCCCGTCATTTTGAAAATTATATCTAGTATTCCAGGTGCTTAAAAAACATCTTCTTCATGAAACTTAAGCTGAAAACTGAAATTTAAGATACCTAGTTCATATTTTAGAGATTCCGTTATTTTTGAAATTATATTTAGTAGTCCAGGTGCTTAAAAAACATCTTCCTCAGGGTACTTAAGCTGAGAAGTGAAATTTAAGATACCTCGTTTATTTTTTAGAGATTCCTTCATTTTGAAAATTATATTTATTACTCCAGGTGCTTAAAAAACATCTTCCTCAGAGCACTTAAGATGACAACTGAAATTTCAGATACCTAGTTCATATTATAGGGATCCCGTAATTTTAAAAATTATATTTAGTAGTCCAGGTGCTTGAAAAACATCTTCCTCATGGAAATTAAGCCGAGAACTAAAATTTAAGATACGTGGTTTTGTTTTAGAGATCCCGTCATTATGAAAATTATATCTAGTAGTCCAGGTGCTTAAAAAACATCTTCCTCAGGGAACTTAAGCTGAGAACTGAAATTTAAGGTACCTAGTTGATATTTTAGAATTCTTGTCATTTTGAAAATTATATTTAGTACTCCAGGTGCTTAAAAAACATCTTCCTCAGGGAACTTGAGCTGAGAACTGAAATTTAAGATACCTAGTTGATATTTTAGAAATCTTGTCATTTTTAAAATTATATTTAGTACTCCAGGTGCTTAAAAAACATCTTCCTCAGAGAACTTAAGCTGACAACTGAAATTTCAGATACCTAGTTTATATTTTAGAAATCTTGTCATTTTGAAAATTATATTTAGTACTCCAGGTGCTTAAAAAACATCTTCCTCAGGGCAATTAAGCCGAGAACTAATATTTACGATACCTGGTTTTGTTTTAGTGATCCCGTTATTTTGAAAATTATATCTGATAGTCCAGGTGCTTAAAAAACATCTTCCTCAGGGAACTTGAGCTGAGAACTGAAAATTAAGATACCTAGTTTATATTTTAGAGATTTTGTCATATGGAAAATTATATTTTGTAGTCCAGGTGCTTAAAAAACATCCTCCTCAGGGAACTTAAGCTTAGAACTGAAATTTTAGATACCTATTTCATATTTTAGAGATCCCGTAATTTTAAAAATTATATCAAGTCGTCCTGGTGCTTAAAAAACATCTTCCTCAGGGAAATTAAGCCGAGAACTAAAATTTAAGATACCTGGTTTTGTTTTAGAGATCCCGTCATTTTGAAAATTATATCTAGTAGTCCAGGTGCTTAAAAAACATCTTCTTCATGAAACTTAAGCTGAAAACTGAAATTTAAGATACCTAGTTGATATTTAAGAAATCTTGTCATTTTGAAAATTATATTTAGTACTCCAGGTGCTTAAAAAACATCTTCCTCAGGGAACTTGAGCTGAGAACTGAAATTTAAGATACCTAGTTGATATTTTAGAAATCTTGTCATTTTCAAAATTATATTTAGTACTGCAGGTGCTTAAAAAGCATCTTCCTCAGGGAACTTGAGCTGAGAAATGAAATTTAAGATACCTAGTTGATATTTTAGAAATCTTGTCATTTTGAAAATTATTTTTAGTACTCCAGGTGGTTAGAAAACATCTTCCTCAGAGAACTTAAGCTGAGAACTGAAATTTCAGATACCTAGTTCATATTTTAGAGATCCCGTAATTTGAAAAATTATATCAAGTCGTCCTGGTGCTTAAAAAACATCTTCCTCAGGGAAATTAAGCCGAGAACTAAAATTTAAGATACGTGGTTTTGTTTTAGAGATCCCGTCATTTTGAAAATTATATCTAGTAGTCCAGGTGCTTAAAAAACATCTTCTTCATGAAACTTAAGCTGAAAACTGAAATTTAAGATACCTAGTTCATATTTTAGAGATTCCGTTATTTTTGAAATTATATTTAGTAGTCCAGGTGCTTAAAAAACATCTTCCTCAGGGTACTTAAGCTGAGAAGTGAAATTTAAGATACCTCGTTTATTTTTTAGAGATTCCTTCATTTTGAAAATTATATTTATTACTCCAGGTGCTTAAAAAACATCTTCCTCAGAGAACTTAAGCTGACAACTGAAATTTCAGATACCTAGTTCATATTATAGGGATCCCGTAATTTTAAAAATTATATCAAGTCGTCCAGGTGCTTGAAAAACATCTTCCTCATGGAAATTAAGCCGAGAACTAAAATTTAAGATACGTGGTTTTGTTTTAGAGATCCCGTCATTATGAAAATTATATCTAGTAGTCCAGGTGCTTAAAAAACATCTTCCTCAGGGAACTTAAGCTGAGAACTGAAATTTAAGATACCTAGTTGATATTTTAGAAATCTTGTCATTTTGAAAATTATATTTAGTACTCCAGGTGCTTAAAAAACATCTTCCTCAGAGAACTTAAGCTGACAACTGAAATTTTAGATACCTGGTTTTGTTTTAGAGATCCCGTCATTTTGAAAATTATATCTAGTAGTCCAGGTGCTTAAAAAACATCTTCTTCATGAAACTTAAGCTGAAAACTGAAATTTAAGTTACCTAGTTGATATTTTAGAAATCTTGTCATTTTGAAAGTTATATCTATTATTCCAGGTGCTTAAAAAACATCTTACTCAGGGAAATTAAGTCTAGAACTAATATTTACGATACCTGTTTTTGTTTTAGTGATCCCGTTATTTTGAAAATTATATCTGATAGTCCAGGTGCTTAAAAAACATCTTCCTCAGGGAACTTGAGCTGAGAACTGAAAATTAAGATACCTAGTTTATATTTTAGAGATTTTGTCATATGGAAAATTATATTTTGTAGTCCAGGTGCTTAAAAAACATCCTCCTCAGGGAACTTAAGCTTAGAACTGAAATTTTAGATACCTATTTCATATTTTAGAGATCCCGTAATTTTAAAAATTATATCAAGTCGTCCTGGTGCTTAAAAAACATCTTCCTCAGGGAAATTAAGCCGAGAACTAAAATTTAAGATACCTGGTTTTGTTTTAGAGATCCCGTCATTTTGAAAATTATATCTAGTAGTCCAGGTGCTTAAAAAACATCTTCTTCATGAAACTTAAGCTGAAAACTGAAATTTAAGATACCTAGTTGATATTTTAGAAATCTTGTCATTTTGAAAATTATATTTAGTACTCCAGGTGCTTAAAAAACATCTTCCTCAGGGAACTTGAGCTGAGAACTGAAATTTAAGATACCTAGTTGATATTTTAGAAATCTTGTCATTTTCAAAATTATATTTAGTACTGCAGGTGCTTAAAAAGCATCTTCCTCAGGGAACTTGAGCTGAGAAATGAAATTTAAGATACCTAGTTGATATTTTAGAAATCTTGTCATTTTGAAAATTATTTTTAGTACTCCAGGTGCTTAAAAAACATCTTCCTCAGAGAACTTAAGCTGGGAACTGAAATTTCAGATACCTAGTTCATATTTTAGAGATCCCGTAATTTTAAAAATTATATCAAGTCGTCCTGGTGCTTAAAAAACATCTTCCTCAGGGAAATTAAGCCGAGAACTAAAATTTAAGATACCTGGTTTTGTTTTAGAGATCCCGTCATTTTGAAAATTATATCTAGTAGTCCAGGTGCTTAAAAAACATCTTCTTCATGAAACTTAAGCTGAAAACTGAAATTTAAGATACCTAGTTGATATTTAAGAAATCTTGTCATTTTGAAAATTATATTTAGTACTCCAGGTGCTTAAAAAACATCTTCCTCAGGGAACTTGAGCTGAGAACTGAAATTTAAGATACCTAGTTGATATTTTAGAAATCTTGTCATTTTCAAAATTATATTTAGTACTGCAGGTGCTTAAAAAGCATCTTCCTCAGGGAACTTGAGATGAGAAATGAAATTTAAGATACCTAGTTGATATTTTAGAAATCTTGTCATTTTGAAAATTATTTTTAGTACTCCAGGTGGTTAGAAAACATCTTCCTCAGAGAACTTAAGCTGAGAACTGAAATTTCAGATACCTAGTTCATATTTTAGAGATCCCGTAATTTGAAAAATTATATCAAGTCGTCCTGGTGCTTAAAAACATCTTCCTCAGGGAAATTAAGCCGAGAACTAAAATTTAAGATACGTGGTTTTGTTTTAGAGATCCCGTCATTTTGAAAATTATATCTAGTAGTCCAGGTGCTTAAAAAACATCTTCTTCATGAAACTTAAGCTGAAAACTGAAATTTAAGATACCTAGTTCATATTTTAGAGATTCCGTTATTTTTGAAATTATATTTAGTAGTCCAGGTGCTTAAAAAACATCTTCCTCAGGGTACTTAAGCTGAGAAGTGAAATTTAAGATAACTCGATTATTTTTAGAGATTCCTTCATTTTGAAAATTATATTTATTACTCCAGGTGCTTAAAAAACATCTTCCTCAGAGAACTTAAGCTGACAACTGAAATTTCAGATACCTAGTTCATATTATAGGGATCCCGTAATTTTAAAAATTATATCAAGTCGTCCAGGTGCTTGAAAAACATCTTCCTCATGGAAATTAAGCCGAGAACTAAAATTTAAGATACGTGGTTTTGTTTTAGAGATCCCGTCATTATGAAAATTATATCTAGTAGTCCAGGTGCTTAAAAAACATCTTCCTCAGGGAACTTAAGCTGAGAAATGAAATTTAATATACCTAGTTTATATTTTAGAAATCTTGTCATTTTGAAAATTATATTTAGTACTCCAGGTGCTTAAAAAACATCTTCCTCAGAGAACTTAAGCTGACAACTGAAATTTCAGATACCTGGTTTTGTTTTAGAGATCCCGTCATTTTGAAAATTATATCTAGTAGACCAGGTGCTTAAAAAACATCTGCTTCATGAAACTTAAGCTGAAAACTGAAATTTAAGATACCTGGTTGATATTTTAGAAATCTTGTCATTTTGAAAATTATATTTAGTTTTACAGGTGCTTAAAAAACATCTTCCTCAGGGCAATTAAGCCGAGAACTAATATTTACGATACCTGGTTTTGTTTTAGTGATCCCGTTATTTTGAAAATTATGTCTGGTAGTCCAGGTGCTTAAAAAACATCTTCCTCAGGGAACTTGAGAGGAGAACTGAAAATTAAGATAGCTAGTTTATATTGTAGAGATCTTGTCATATTGAAAGTTATATTTAGTAGTCCAGGTGCTTAAAAAACATCATCCTCAGGGAACTTAGGCTTAGAAGTGAAATTTCAGATACCTAGTTCATATTTTAGAGATCCCGTAATTTTAAAAATTATATCAAGTCGTCCTGGTGCTTAAAAAACATCTTCCTCAGGGAAATTAAGCCGAGAACTAAAATTTAAGATACCTGGTTTTGTTTTAGAGATCCCGTCATTTTGAAAATTATATCTAGTAGTCCAGGTGCTTAAAAAACATCTTCTTCATGAAACTTAAGCTGAAAACTGAAATTTAAGATACCTAGTTGATATTTTAGAAATCTTGTCATTTTGAAAATTATATTTAATACTCCAGGTGCTTAAAAAACATCTTCCTCAGGGAACTTGAGCTGAGAACTGAAATTTAAGATACCTAGTTGATATTTTAGAAATCTTGTCATTTTCAAAATTATATTTAGTACTGCAGGTGCTTAAAAAGCATCTTCCTCAGGGAACTTGAGATGAGAAATGAAATTTAAGATACCTAGTTGATATTTTAGAAATCTTGTCATTTTGAAAATTATATTTAGTACTGCAGGTGCTTAAAAAACATCTTCCTCAGGGAAATTAAGCCGAGAACTAAAATTTAAGATACGTGGTTTTGTTTTAGAGATCCCGTCATTTTGAAAATTATATCTAGTAGTCCAGGTGCTTAAAAAACATCTTCTTCATGAAACTTAAGCTGAAAACTGAAATTTAAGATACCTAGTTCATATTTTAGAGATTCCGTTATTTTTGAAATTATATTTAGTAGTCCAGGTGCTTAAAAAACATCTTCCTCAGGGTACTTAAGCTGAGAAGTGAAATTTAAGATACCTCGTTTATTTTTTAGATATTCCTTCATTTTGAAAATTATATTTATTACTCCAGGTGCTTAAAAAACATCTTCCTCAGAGAACTTAAGCTGACAACTGAAATTTCAGATACCTAGTTCATATTATAGGGATTTTAAGATACCTAGTTGATATTTTAGAAATCTTGTCATTTTGAAAATTATATTTAATACTCCAGGTGCTTAAAAAACATCTTCCTCAGGGAACTTGAGCTGAGAACTGAAATTTAAGATACCTAGTTGATATTTTAGCAATCTTGTCATTTTGAAAATTATATTTAGTACTGCAGGTGCTTAAAAAACATCTTCTTCATGAAACTTAAGCTGAAAACTGAAATTTAAGATACCTAGTTCATATTTTAGAGATCCCGTTATTTTTAAAATTATATTTAGTAGTCCAGGTGCTTAAAAAACATCTGCTTCATGAAACTTAAGCTGAAAACTGAAATTTAAGATACCTAGTTCATATCTTAGAAATCTTGTCATTTTGAAAGTTATATTTAGTACTCCAGGTGCTTAAAAAACATCTTCCTCAGGAAACTTGAGCTGAGAAATGAAATTTAAGATACCTAGTTGATATTTTAGAAATCTTGTCATTTTGAAAATTATATTTAGTACTCCAGGTGCTTAAAAAACATCTTCCTCAGAGAACTTAAGCTGACAACTGAAATTTCAGATACCTGGTTTTGTTTTAGAGATCCCGTAATTTTAAAAATTATATCAAGTCGTCCTGGTGCTTAAAAAAAATTTCCTCAGGGAACTTAAGCCGAGAACTAAAATTTAAGATACCTGGTTTTGTTTTAGAGATCCCGTCATTTTGAAAATTATGACTAGTAGTCCAGGTGCTTAAAAAACATCTGCTTCATGAAACTTAAGCTGAAAACTGAAATTTAAGATACCTAGTTCATATTTTAGAGATCCCGTTATTTTTGAAATTATATATAGTAGTCCAGGTGTTTGAAAAACATCTTCCTCAGGGTACTTAAGCTGAGAAGTGAAATTTAAGATACCTCGTTTATTTTTAAGAGATTCCTTCATTTTGAAAATTATATTTAGTACTTCAGGTGCTTAAAAAACATCTTCCTCAGAGAACTTGAGCTGAGAACGGAAATCTAAGATACCTGGTTTATATTTTAGAGATCCTGTCATATTGAAAATTATATTTAGTAGTCCAGGTGCCTAAAACACATATTCCTCACGGAACGTAAGCAGAGAAATGAAATTTAAGATACCTAGTTGATATTTTAGAAATCTTGTCATTTTGAAAATTATATTTAGTACTCCAGGTGCTTAAAAAACATCTTCCTCAGAGAACTTGAGCTGAGAACGGAAATTTAAGATACCTGGTTTATATTTTAGAGATCCTGTCATATTGAAAATAATATTTAGTAGTCCAGGTGCCTAAAATACATATTCCTCACGGAACGTAAGCTGAGAAATGAAATTTAAGATACCTAGTTGATATTTTAGAAATCTTGTCATTTTGAAAATTATATTTAGTACTCCAGGTGCTTAAAAAACATCTTCCTCAGGGAACTTGAGCTGAGAAATGAAATTTAATATACCTAGTTGATATTTTAGAAATCTTGTCATTTTGAAAATTATATTTAGTACTCCAGGTGCTTAAAAAACATCTTCCTCAGAGAACTTGAGCTGAGAACGGAAATTTAAGATACCTGGTTTATATTTTAGAGATCCTGTCATATTGAAAATAATATTTAATAGTCCAGGTGCTTAAAAAACATCTTCTTCAGAGAACTGAAGCTGACAACTGAAATTTCAGATACCTAGATTCGACCGGCAATCGAAAGACCTGGCCTCGAATCCCAGCGCAGTCAAAAGCGTCATTTTTTCCACAAAAAGATTTTCAAATTCTTTACATATTTTAGAGATCCCGTAATTTTAAAAATTATATCAAGTCGACCTGGTGCTTAAAAAACATATTCCTAAGGAACGTAAGATGAGAAATGAAATTTAAGATACCTAGTTCATATTTTAGAAATCTTGTCATTTTGAAAATTATATTTAGTACTCCAGGTGCTTAAAAAACATCTTCCCCAGAGAACTTAAGCTGACAACTGAAATTTCAGATACCTAGTTCATATTTTAGAATTCTTGTCATTTTTAAAATTATATTTAGTAGTCCAGGTGCTTAAAAAACATCTTCCTCAGGGTACTTAAGCTGAGAAGTGAAATTTCAGATACCTAGTTCATATTTTAGAGATCCCGTAATTTTAAAAATTATATCAAGTCGTCCTGGTGCTTAAAAAACTTCTTCCTCAGGGAAATTAAGCCGAGAACTAAAATTTAAGATACCTAGTTGATATTTTAGAAATCTTGTCATTTTGAAAATTATATTTAGTACTCCAGGTGCTTAAAAATCATCTTCATCAGGGAACTTTAGATGAGAAATGAAATTTAAGATACCTAGTTGATATTTTAGAAATCTTGTCATTATGAAAATTATATTTAGTACTCCAGGTGCTTAAAAAACATCTTCCTCAGGAACTTGAGCTGAGAAATGAAATTTAAGATACCTAGTTGATATTTTAGAAATCTTGTCATTTTGAAAATTATATTTAGTACTCCAGGTGCTTAAAAACACCTTCCTCAGAGAACTTGAGCTGAGAAATGAAATTTAAGATACCTAGTTCATATTTTAGAGATCTTGTCATTTTGAAAATTATATTTAGTACTCCAGGAGCGTAAAAAACATCTTCCTCAGAGAACTTAAGCTGACAACTGAAATTTCAGATACCTAGTTTCGACCGGCAATCGAAAGACCTGGGCTCGAATCCCAGCGCAGTCAAAAGCGTCATTTTTTCCACAAAAAGATTTTCAAATTCTTTACATATTTTAGAGATCCCGTAATTTTAAAAATTATATCAAGTCGTCCTGGTGCTTAAAAAACATATTCCTCACGGAACGTAAGCTGAGAAATGAAATTTAAGATACCTAGTTCATATTATAGAAATCTTTTCATTTTGAAAATTATATTTAGTACTCCAGGTGCTTAAAAAAAATCTTCCTCAGGGAACTTTAGCTGAGAAATGAAATTTAAGATACCTAGCTGATATTTTAGAAATCTTGTCATTTTGAAAATTATATTTAGTACTCAAGGTGCTTAAAAAACATCTCCCCTCGGAACTTTAGCTGAGAAATGAAATTTAAGATACCTAGTTGATATTTTAGAAATCTTGTCATTTTGAAAATTATATTTAGTACTCCAGGTGCTTAAAAAACATCTTCCTCAGAGAACTTAAGCTGAGAACTGAAATTTCAGATACCTAGTTCATATTTTAGAGATCCCGTAATTTTAAAAATTATATCAAGTCGTCCTGGTGCTTAAAAAACATCTTCCTCAGGGAAATTAAGCCGAGAACTAAAAGTTAAGATACCTGGTTTTGTTTTAGAGATCCCGTCATTTTGAAAATTATATCTAGTAGTCCAGGTGCTTAAAAAACATCTTCTTCATGAAACTTAAGCTGAAAACTGAAATTTAAGATACCTAGTTCATATTTTAGAGATTCCGTTATTTTTGAAATTATATTTAGTAGTCCAGGTGCTTAAAAAACATCTTCCTCAGGGTACTTAAGCTGAGAAGTGAAATTTAAGATACGTGGTTTTGTTTTAGAGATCCCGTCATTATGAAAATTATATCTAGTAGTCCAGGTGCTTAAAAAACATCTTCCTCAGAGAACTTAAGCTGACAACTGAAATTTCAGATACCTAGTTCATATTATAGAGATCCCGTAATTTTAAAAATTATATCAAGTCGTCCTGGTGCTTAAAAAACATCTTCCTCAGAGAACTTAAGCCGAGAACTAAAATTTAAGATACGTGGATTTGTTTTAGAGATCCCGTCATTTTGAAAATTATATCTAGTAGACCAGGTGCTTAAAAAACATCTGCTTCATGAAACTTAAGCTGAAAACTGAAATTTAAGATACCTGGTTGATATTTTAGAAATCTTGTCATTTTGAAAATTATATTTAGTACTCCAGGTGCTTAAAAAACATCTTCCTCAGAGAACTTAAGCTGACAACTGAAATTTCAGATACCTAGTTGATATTTTAGAAATCTTGTCATTTTGAAAATTATATTTAGTACTCCAGGTGCTTAAAAAACATCTTCCTCACGGAAATTAAGACGAGAACTAAAATTTAAGATACCTGGTTTTGTTTTAGAGATCCCGTCATTTTGAAAATTATATCTAGTAGTCCAGGTGCTTAAAAAACATCTTCCTCAGGGAACTTAAGCTGAGAAATGAAATTTAAGATACCTAGTTCATATTTTAGAGATCCCGTAATTTTTAAAATTATGTTTAGTAGTCCAGGTGCTTAAAAACATCTGCTTCATGAAACTTAAGCTGAAAACTGAAATTTAAGATACCTAGTTCATATCTTAGAAATCTTGTCATTTTGAAAGTTATATTTAGTACTCCAGGTGCTTAAAAAACATCTTCCTCAGGAAACTTGAGCTGAGAAATGAAATTTAAGATACCTTGTTGATATTTTAGAAATCTTGTCATTTTGAAAATTATATTTAGTACTCCAGGTGCTTAAAAAACATATTCCTCAGAGAACTTAAGCTGAGAACTAAAATTTAAGATACCTGGTTTTGTTTTAGAGATCTCGTAATTTTAAAAATTATATCAAGTCGTCCTGGTGCTTAAAAAACATCTTCCTCAGGGAACTTAAGCTGAGAACTGAAATTTAAGATACCTGGTTTTGTTTTAGAGATCCCGTCATTTTGAAAATTATATCTAGTAGACCAGGTGCTTATAAATCATCTGCTTCATGAAACTTAAGCTGAAAACTGAAATTTAAGATACCTGGTTGATATTTTAGAGATCCCGTTATTTTTGAAATTATATATAGTAGTCCAGGTGTTTGAAAAACATCTTCCTCAGGGTACTTAATCTGAGAAGTGAAATTTAAGATACCTCGTTTATTTTTTAGAGATTCCTTCATTTTGAAAATTATATTTAGTACTTCAGGTGCTTAAAAAACATCTTCCTCAGGGAAATTGAGCTGAGAACGGAAAATTAAGATAGCTAGTTGATATTTTAGAGATCTTGTCATATTGAAAATTATATTCAGTGGTCCAGGTGCTTAAAAAACATCTTCCTCAGGGAACTTGAGCTGAGAAATGAAATTTAAGATACCTAGTTGATATTTTAGAAATCTTGTCATTTTGAAAATTATATTTAGTACTCCAGGTGCTTAAAAAACATCTTCCTCAGGGAACTTGAGCTGAGAACTGAAATTTAAGATACCTAGTTGATATTTTAGAAATCTTGTCATTTTGAAAATTATATTTAGTACTGCAGGTGCTTAAAAAACATCTTCTTCATGAAACTTAAGCTGAAAACTGAAATTTAAGATACCTAGTTCATATTTTAGAGATCCCGTTATTTTTAAAATTATATTTAATACTCCAGGTGCTTAAAAAACATCTTCCTCAGGGAACTTGAGCTGAGAACTGAAATTTAAGATACCTAGTTCATATTTTAGAGATTCCGTTATTTTTGAAATTATATTTAGTAGTCCAGGTGCTTAAAAAACATCTTCCTCAGGGTACTTAAGCTGAGAAGTGAAATTTAAGATACCTCGTTTATTTTTTAGAGATTCCTTCATTTTGAAAATTATATTTAGTACTTCAGGTGCTTAAAAAACATCTTCCTCAGAGAACTTGAGCTGAGAACGGAAATCTAAGATACCTGGTTTATATTTTAGAGATCCTGTCATATTGAAAATTATATTTAGTAGTCCAGGTGCCTAAAACACATATTCCTCACGGAACGTAAGCAGAGAAATGAAATTTAAGATACCTAGTTGATATTTTAGAAATCTTGTCATTTTGAAAATTATATTTAGTACTCCAGGTGCTTAAAAAACATCTTCCTCAGAGAACTTGAGCTGAGAACGGTAATTTAAGATACCTGGTTTATATTTTAGAGATCCTGTCATATTGAAAATTATAGTTAGTAGTCCAGGTGCCTAAAATACATATTCCTCACGGAACGTAAGCTGAGAAATGAAATTTAAGATACCTAGTTGATATTTTAGAAATCTCGTCATTTTGAAAATTATATTTAGTACTCCAGGTGCTTAAAAAACATCTTCCTCAGGGAACTTGAGCTGAGAAATGAAATTTAAGATACCTAGTTGATATTTTAGAAATCTTGTCATTTTGAAAATTATATTTAGTACTCCAGGTGCTTAAAAAACATCTTCCTCAGAGAACTTGAGCTGAGAACGGAAATTTAAGATACCTAGTTTATATTTTAGAGATCCTGTCATATTGAAAATAATATTTAGTAGTCCAGGTGCTTAAAAAACATCTTCCTCAGAGAACTGAAGCTGACAACTGAAATTTCAGATACCTAGATTCGACCGGCAATCGAAAGACCTGGCCTCGAATCCCAGCGCAGTCAAAAGCGTCATTTTTTCCACAAAAAGATTTTCAAATTCTTTACATATTTTAGAGATCCCGTAATTTTAAAAATTATATCAAGTCGTCCTGGTGCTTAAAAAACATATTCCTCACGGAACGTAAGCTGAGAAATGAAATTTAAGATACCTAGTTCATATTTTAGAAATCTTGTCATTTTGAAAATTATATTTAGTACTCCAGGTGCTTAAAAAAAAACCTTCCCCAGAGAAATTAAGATGACAACTGAAATTACAGATACATAGTAAATATTTTAGAAATCTTGTCATTTTGAAAATTATATTTAGTACTCCAGGTGCTTAAAAAACATCTTCCACAGGGAAATTAAGCCGAGAACTAAAATTTAAGATACGTGGTTTTGTTTTAGAGATCCCGTCATTTTGAAAATAATATCTAGTAGTCCAGGTGCTTAAAAAACATCTTCTTCATGAAACTTAAGCTGAAAACTGAAATATAAGATACCTAGTTCATATTTTAGAGATCCCGTTATTTTTAAAATTATATTTAATACTCCAGGTGCTTAAAAAACACCTTCCTCAGGGAACTTGAGCTGAGAACTGAAATTTAAGATACCTAGTTCATATTTTAGAGATCCCGTAATTTTAAAAATTATATCAAGTCGTCCTGGTGCTTAAAAAACATCTTCCTCAGGGAAATTAAGCCGAGAACTGAAATTTAAGATACCTAGTTGATATTTTAGAAATCTTGTCATTTTGAAAATTATATTTAGTACTGCAGGTGCTGAAAAAACATCTCCCTCAGGGAACTTGAGCTGAGAAATGAAATTTAAGATACCTAGTTGATATTTTAGAAATCTTGTTATTTTGAAAATTATATTTAGTACTCCAGGTGCTTAAAAAACATCTTTCTCAGGGAACTTGAGCTGAGAAATGAAATTGAATATACCTAGTTGATATTTTAGAAATCTTGTCATTTTGAAAATTATATTTAGTACTCCAGGTGCTTAAAAAACACCTTCCTCAGAGAACTTGAGCTGAGAAATGAAATTTAAGATACCTAGTTCATATTTTAGAGATCTTGTCATTTTGAAAATTATATTTAGTACTCCAGGAGCGTAAAAAACATCTTCCTCAGAGAACTTAAGCTCACAACTGAAATTTCAGATACCTAGTTTCGACCGGCAATCGAAAGACCTGGGCTCGAATCCCAGCGCAGTCAAAAGCGTCATTTTTTCCACAAAAAGATTTTCAAATTCTTTACATATTTTAGAGATCCCGTAATTTTAAAAATTATATCAAGTCGTCCTGGTGCTTAAAAAACATATTCCTCACGGAACGTAAGCTGAGAAATGAAATTTAAGATACCTAGTTCATATTATAGAAATCTTTTCATTTTGAAAATTATATTTAGTACTCCAGGTGCTTAAAAAACATCTTCATCAGGGAACTTGAGCTGAGAAATGAAATTTAAGATACCTAGTTGATATTTTAGAAATCTTTTCATATTTAAAATTATATTTAGTCGTCCACGTGCTTAAAAAACATCTCCCGCAGGGAACTTGAGCTGAGAAATGAAATTTAAGATACCTAGTTGATATTTTAGAAATCTTGTCATTTTGAAAATTATATTTAGTACTCCAGGTGCTTAAAAACATCTTCCTCAGAGAACTTAAGCTGAGAACTGAAATTTCAGATACCTAGTTCATATTTTAGAGATCCCGTAATTTTAAAAATTATATCAAGTCGTCCTGGTGCTTAAAAAACTTCTTCCTCAGCGAAATTAAGCCGAGAACTAAAAGTTAAGATACCTGGTTTTGTTTTAGAGATCCCGTCATTTTGAAAATTATATCTAGTAGTCCAGGTGCTTGAAAAACATCTTCTTCATGAAACTTAAGCTGAAAACTGAAATTTAAGATACCTAGTTCATAGTTTAGAGATCCCGTTATTTTTAAAATTATATTTAGTAGTCCAGGTGCTTAAAAAACATCTTCCTCAGGGTACTTAAGCTGAGAAGTGAAATTTAAGATACCTCGTTTATTTTTTAGAGATTCCTTCATTTTGAAAATTATATTTAGTACTCCAGGTGCTTAAAAAACATCTTCCTCAGAGAACTTACGCTGACAACTGAAATTTCAGATACCTAGTTCATATTTTAGAGATCCCGTAATTTTAAAAATTATATCAAGTCGTCCTGGTGCTTAAAAAACATCTTCCTCAGGGAAATTAAGCCGAGAACTAAAATTTAAGATACGTGGATTTGTTTTAGAGATCCCGTCATTTTGAAAATTATATCTAGTAGTCCAGGTGCTTAAAAAACATCTTCCTCATGGAACTTGAGCTGAGATGTGAAATTTAAGATACCTAGTTGATATTTTAGAAATCTTGTCATTTTGAAAATTATTTTTAGTACTCCAGGTGCTTAAAAAACATCTTCCTCAGAGAACTTAAGCTGACAACTGAAATTTCAGATACCTAGTTGATATTTTAGAAATCTTGTCATTTTGAAAATTATATTTAGTACTCCAGGTGCTTAAAAAACATCTTCCTCAGGGAAATTAAGCCGAGAACTAAAATTTAAGATACATGTTTTTGTTTTAGAGATCCCGTTATTTTGTAAATTATATCTAGTAGTCCAGGTGCTTAAAAAACATCTTCCTCAGGGAACTTAAGCTGAGAAATGAAATTTAAGATACCTAGTTCATATTTTAGAGATCCCGTTATTTTTAAAATTATGTTTAGTAGTCCAGGTGCTTAAAAAACATCTGCTTCATGAAACTTAAGCTGAAAACTGAAATTTAAGATACCTAGTTCATATCTTAGAAATCTTGTCATTTTGAAAGTTATATTTAGTACTCCAGGTGCTTAAAAAACCGCTTCCTCAGTGAACTTGAGCTGAGAAATGAAATTTAAGATACCTTGTTGTTATTTGATAAATCTTGTCATTTTGAAAATTATTTTTAGTACTCCAGGTGCTTAAAAAACACCTTCCTCAGAGAACTTAAGCCGAGAACTAAAATTTAAGATACCTGGTTTTGTTTTAGAGATCTCGTAATTTTAAAAATTATATCTAGTAGTCCAGGTGCTTAAAAAACATCTTCCTCAGGGAACTTAAGCTGAGAACTGAAATTTAAGATACCTGGTTTTGTTTTAGAGATCCCGTCATTTTGAAAATTATATCTAGTAGACCAGGTGCTTATAAATCATCTGCTTCATGAAACTTAAGCTGAAAACTGAAATTTAAGATACCTGGTTGATATTTTAGAGATCCCGTTATTTTTGAAATTATATATAGTAGTCCAGGTGTTTGAAAAACATCTTCCTCAGGGTACTTAATCTGAGAAGTGAAATTTAAGATACCTCGTTTATTTTTTAGAGAGTCCTTCATTTTGAAAATTATATTTAGTACTTCAGGTGCTTAAAAAACATCTTCCTCAGAGAACTTGAGCTGAGAACGGAAATTTAAGATACCTAGTTGATATTTTAGAGATCTTGTCATATTGAAAATTATATTGAGTGGTCCAGGTGCTTAACAAACATCTTCCTCAGGGAACTTGAGCTGAGAACTGAAATTTAAGATACCGAGTTGATATTTTAGAAATCTTGTCATTTTGAAAATTATATCTAAGACTCCAGGTGCTTGAAAAACATCTTCCTCAGGGAACTTGAGCTGAGAACTGAAATTTAAGATACATAGTTAATATTTTAGAAATCTTGTCATTTTGAAAATTATATTTAGTACTGCAGGTGCTTAAAAAACATCTTCTTCATGAAACTTAAGCTGAAAACTGAAATTTAAGATACCTAGTTCATATTTTAGAGATCCCGTTATTTTTAAAATTATATTTAATACTCCAGGTGCTTAAAAAACATCTTCTTCATGAAACTTAAGCTGAAAACTGAAATTTAAGATACCTAGTTCATATCTTAGAAATCTTGTCATTTTGAAAGTTATATTTAGAAGTCCAAGTGATTAAAAAACATCTTCCTGAGGGAACTTGAGCTGAGAAATGAAATTTAAGATACCTAGTTGATATTTTAGAAATCTTGTCATTTTGAAAATTATATTTAGTACTCCAGGTGCTTAAAAAACATCTTCCTCAGAGAATTTGAGCTGAGAACGGAAATCTAAGATACCTGGTTTATATTTTAGAGATCCAGTCATATTGAAAATAATATTTAGAAGTCCAGGTGCCTAAAATACATATTCCTCACGGAACGTAAGCTGAGAAATGAAATTTGAGATACCTAGTTGATATTATAGAAATCTTGTCATTTTGAAAATTATATTTAGTACTCCAGGTGCTTAAAAAACATCTTCCTCAGAGAACTTGAGCTGAGAACGGAAATTTAAGATACCTGGTTTATATTTTAGAGATCCTGTCATATTGAAAATAATATTTAGTAGTCCAGGTGCCTAAAATACATCTTCCTCAGGGAACTTGAGCTGAGAAATGAAATTTAAGATACCTAGTTGATATTTTAGAAATCTTGTCATTTTGAAAATTATATTTAGTACTCCACGTGCTTAATAAACATCTTCCTCAGGGAACTTGAGCTGAGAAATGAAATTGTTTATATGTAGTTGATATTTTAGAAATCTTGTCATTTTGAAAATTATATTTAGTACTCCAGGTGCTTAAAAAACATCTTCCTCAGAGAACTTGAGCTGAGAACTGAAATTTAAGATACCTAGTTCATATTTTAGAGATCTTGTCATTTTGAAAATTATATTTAGTACTCCAGGAGCTTAAAAAACATCTTCCTCAGGAAACTTAAGCTGACAACTGAAATTTCAGATACCTAGTTTCGACCGGCAATCGAAAGACCTGGCCTCGAATCCCAGCGCAGTCAAAAGCGTCATTTTTTCCACAAAAAGATTTTCAAATTCTTTACATATTTTAGAGATTCCGTAATTTTAAAAATTATATCAATTCGTCCTGGTGCTTGAAAAACATCTTCCTCAGGAACGTAAGCTGAGAAATGAAATTTAAGATACCTAGTTCATATTTTAGAAATCTTGTCATTTTGAAAATTATATTTAGTACTCCAGGTGCTTAAAAAACATCTTCCTCAGAGAACTTAAGCTGACAACTGAAATTTCAGATACCTAGTTCATATTTTAGAAATCTTGTCATTTTGAAAATTATATTTAGTACTGCAGGTGCTTAAAAAACATCTTCCACAGGGAAATTAAGCCGAGAACTAAAATTTAAGATACGTGGTTTTGTTTTAGAGATCCCGTCATTTTGAAAATTATATCTAGTAGTCCAGGTGCTTAAAAACATCTTCTTCATGAAACTTAAGCTGAAAACTGAAATTTAAGATACCTAGTTCATATTTTAGAGATCCCGTTATTTTTAAAATTATATTTAGTAGTCCAGGTGCTTAAAAAACATCTTCCTCAGAGAACTTAAGCTGAGAACTGAAATTTCAGATACCTAGTTCATATTTTAGAGATCCCGTAATTTTAAAAATTATATCAAGTCGTCCTGGTGCTTAAAAAACATCTTCCTCAGGGAAATTAAGCCGAGAACTAAAATTTAAGATACCTGGTTTTGTTTTAGAGATCCCGTCATTTTGAAAATTATATCTAGTAGTCCAGGTGCTTAAAAAACATCTTCTTCATGAAACTTAAGCTGAAAACTGAAATTTAAGATACCTAGTTGATATTTTAGAAATCTTGTCATTTTGAAAATTATATTTAGTACTGCAGGTGCTTAAAAAACATCTTCCTCAGGGAAATTAAGCCGAGAACTAAAATTTAAGATACGTGGTTTTGTTTTAGAGATCCCGTCATTTTGAAAATTATATCTAGTAGTCCAGGTGCTTAAAAAACATCTGCTTCATGAAACTTAAGCTGAAAACTGAAATTTAAGATACCTAGTTCATATTTTAGAGATCCCGTTATTTTTAAAATTATATATAGTAGTCCAGGTGTTTGAAAAACATCTTCCTCAGGGTACTTAAGCTGAGAAGTGAAATTTAAGATACCTCGTTTATTTTTTAGAGATTCCTTCATTTTGAAAATTATATTTAGTACTTCAGGTGCTTAAAAAACATCTTCCTCAGAGAATTCGAGCTAAGAACTGAAATTTAAGATACCTAGTTGATATTTTAGAGATCTTATCATATTGAAAATTATATTTAGTGGTCCAGGTGCTTAAAAAACATCTTCCTCAGGGAACTTGAGCTGAGAACTGAAATTTAAGATACCTAGTTGATATTTTAGAAATCTTGTCATTTTGAAAATTATATTTAGTACTCCAGGTGCTTAAAAAACATCTTCCTCAGGGAACTTGAGCTGAGAACTGAAATTTAAGATACCTAGTTGATATTTTAGAAATCTTGTCATTTTGAAAATTATATTTAGTACTGCAGGTGCTTAAAAAACATCTTCTTCATGAAACTTAAGCTGAAAACTGAAATTTAAGATACCTAGTTCATATTTTAGAGATCCCGTTATTTTTAAAATTATATTTAGTAGTCCAGGTGCTTAAAAAACATCTGCTTCATGAAACTTAAGCTGAAAACTGAAATTTAAGATACCTAGTTCATATCTTAGAAATCTTGTCATTTTGAAAGTTATATTTAGTACTCCAGGTGCTTAAAAACATCTTCCTCAGGAAACTTGAGCTGAGAAATGAAATTTAAGATACCTTGTTGATATTTTAGAAATCTTGTCATTTTGAAAATTATATTTAGTACTCCAGGTGCTTAAAAAACAAATTCCTCAGAGAACTTAAGCTGAGAACTAAAATTTAAGATACCTGGTTTTGTTTTAGAGATCTCGTAATTTTAAAAATTATATCAAGTCGTCCTGGTGCTTAAAAAAAATTTCCTCAGGGAACTTAAGCCGAGAACTAAAATTTAAGATACCTGGTTTTGTTTTAGACATCCCGTCATTTTGAAAATTATATCTAGTAGTCCAGGTGCTTAAAAACATCTGCTTCATGAAACTTAAGCTGAAAACTGAAATTTAAGATACCTAGTTCATATTTTAGAGATCCCGTTATTTTTGAAATTATATATAGTAGTCCAGGTGTTTGAAAAACATCTTCCTCAGGGTACTTAAGCTGAGAAGTGAAATTTAAGGTACCTCGTTTATTTTTTAGAGATTCCTTCATTTTGAAAATTATATTTAGTACTTCAGGTGCTTAAAAAACATCTTCCTCAGAGAACTTGAGCTGAGAACGGAAATCTAAGATACCTGGTTTATATTTTAGAGATCCTGTCATATTGAAAATAATATTTAGTAGTCCAGGTGCCTAAAATACATATTCCTCACGGAACGTAAGCTGAGAAATGAAATTTAAGATACCTAGTTGATATTTTAGAAATCTTGTCATTTTGAAAATTATATTTAGTACTCCAGGTGCTTAAAAAACATCTTCCTCAGAGAACTTGAGCTGAGAACGGAAATTTAAGATACCTGGTTTATATTTTAGAGATCCTGTCATATTGAAAATAATATTTAGTAGTCCAGGTGCCTAAAATACATATTCCTCACGGAACGTAAGCTGAGAAATGAAATTTAAGATACCTAGTTGATATTTTAGAAATCTTGTCATTTTGAAAATTATATTTAGTACTCCAGGTGCTTAAAAAACATCTTCCTCAGGGAACTTGAGCTGAGAAATGAAATTTAATATACCTAGTTGATATTTTAGAAATCTTGTCATTTTGAAAATTATATTTAGTACTCCAGGTGCTTAAAAAACATCTTCCTCAGAGAACTTAATCTGACATCTGAAATTTCAGATACCTAGTTGATATTTTAGAAATCTTGTCATTTTGAAAATTATATTTAGTACTCCAGGTGCTTAAAAAACATCTTCCTCAGGGAAATTAAGCCGAGAACTAAAATTTAAGATACGTGGTTTTGTTTTAGAGATCCCGTCATTTTGAAAATTATATCTAGTAGTCCAGGTGCATAAAAAACATCTTCTTCATGAAACTTAAGCTGAAAACTGAAATTTAATATACCTAGTTCATATTTTAGAGATCCCGTTATTTTTAAAATTATATTTAATACTCCAGGTGCTTAAAAAACACCTTCCTCAGGGAACTTGAGCTGAGAACTGAAATTTAAGATACCTAGTTCATATTTTAGAGATCCCGTAATTTTAAAAATTATATCAAGTCGTCCTGGTGCTTAAAAAACATCTTCCTCAGGGAAATTAAGCCGAGAACTGAAATTTAAGATACCTAGTTGATATTTTAGAAATCTTGTCATTTTGAAAATTATATTTAGTACTGCAGGTGCTTAAAAAACATCTTCCTCAGGGAACTTGAGCTGAGAAATGAAATTTAATATACCTAGTTGATATTTTAGAAATCTTGTCATTTTGAAAATTATATTTAGTACTCCAGGTGCTTAAAAAACATCTTCCTCAGAGAACTTAAGCTGACAACTGAAATTTCAGATACCTAGTTCATATTTTAGAGATCCCGTAATTTTAAAAATTATATCAAGTCGTCCTGGTGCTTAAAAAACATCTTCCTCAGGGAAATTAAGCCGAGAAATAAAATTTAAGATACCTGGTTTTGTTTTAGAGATCCCGTCATTTTGAAAATTATATCTAGTAGTCCAGGTGCTTAAAAAACATCTTCTTCATGAAACTTAAGCTGAAAACTGAAATTTAAGATACCTAGTTGATATTTTAGAAATCTTGTCATTTTGAATGTTATATTTAATACTCCAGGTGCTTAAAAAACATCTTCCTCAGGGAACTTGAGCTGAGAACTGAAATTTAAGATACCTAGTTGATATTTTAGAAATCTTGTCATTTTGAAAATTATATTTAGTACTGCAGGTGCTTAAAAAACATCTTCTTCATGAAACTTAAGCTGAAAACTGAAATTTAAGATACCTAGTTCATATTTTAGAGATCCCGTTATTTTTAAAATTATATTTAATACTCCAGGTGCTTAAAAAACATCTGCTTCATGAAACTTAAGCTGAAAACTGAAATTTAAGATACCTAGTTCATATCTTAGAAATCTTGTCATTTTTGAAAATGATATTTAGTAGTCCAGGTGCTTAAAAAACATCTTCCTCAGGAAACTTGAGCTGAGAAATGAAATTTAAGATACCTAGTTGATATTTTAGAAATCTTGTCATTTTGAAAATTATATTTAGTACTCCAGGTGCTTAAAAAACATCTTCCTCAGGGAACTTGAGCTGAGAACTGAAATTTAAGATACCTAGTTGATATTTTAGAAATCTTGTCATTTTGAAAATTATATTTAGTACTGCAGGTGCTTAAAAAACATCTTCTTCATGAAACTTAAGCTGAAAACTGAAATTTAAGATACCTAGTTCATATTTTAGAGATCCCGTTATTTTTAAAATTATATTTAGTAGTCCAGGTGCTTAAAAAACATCTGCTTCATGAAACTTAAGCTGAAAACTGAAATTTAAGATACCTAGTTCATATCTTAGAAATCTTGTCATTTTGAAAATTATATTGAGTACTACAGGTGCATGAAAAACATGTTCCTCAGGGAAGTTGTGCTGATATATGAAATTTAAGATACCTTGTTGATATTTTAGAAATCTTGTCATTTTGAAAATTATATTTAGTACTCCAGGTGCTTAAAAAACATCTTCCTCAGAGAATTTGAGCTGAGAACGGAAATCTAAGATACCTGGTTTATATTTTAGAGATCCAGTCATATTGAAAATAATATTTAGTAGTCCAGGTGCCTAAAATACATATTCCTCACGGAACGTAAGCTGAGAAATGAAATTTGAGATACCTAGTTGATATTTTAGAAATCTTGTCATTTTGAAAATTATATTTAGTACTCCAGGTGCTTAAAAAACATCTTCCTCAGAGAACTTGAGCAGAGAACGGAAATTTAAGATACCTAGTTTATATTTTATAGATCCTGTCATATTGAAAATTATAGTTAGTAGTCCAGGTGCCTAAAATACATATTCCTCACGGAACGTAAGCTGAGAAATGAAATTTAAGATACCTAGTTGATATTTTAGAAATCTTGTCATTTTGAAAATTATATTTAGTACTCCAGGTGCTTGAAAAAAATCTTCCTCAGGGAACTTGAGCTGAGAAATGAAATTTAGGATACCTAGTTGATATTTTAGAAATCTTGTCATTTTGAAAATTATATTTAGTACTCCAGGTGCTTAAAAAACATCTTCCTCAGAGAACTTGAGCTGAGAACTGAAATTTAAGATACCTAGTTCATATTTTAGAGATCTTGTCATTTTGAAAATTATATTTAGTACTCCAGGTGCTTAAAAAACATCTTCTGCATGAAACTTAAGCTGACAACTGAAATTTCAGATACCTAGTTTCGACCGGCAATCGAAAGACCTGGCCTCGAATCCCAGCGCAGTCAAAAGCGTCATTTTTTCCACAAAAAGATTTTCAAATTCTTTACATATTTTAGAGATCCCGTAATTTTAAGAATTATATCAAGTCGTCCTGGTGCTTAAAAAACATCTTCCTCAGGAACGTAAGCTGAGAAATGAAATTTAAGATACCTAGTTCATATTTTAGAAATCTTGTCATTTTGAAAATTATATTTAGTACTCCAGGTGCTTAAAAAACATCTTCCCCAGAGAACTTAAGCTGACAACTGAAATTTCAGATACCTAGTTCATATTTTAGAAATCTTGTCATTTTGAAAATTATATTTAGTACTCCAGGTGCTTAAAAAACATCTTCCTCAGGGAACTTAAGCCGAGAACTAAAATTTAAGATACGTGGTTTTGTTTTAGAGATCCCGTCATTTTGAAAATTATATCTAGTAGTCCAGGTGCATAAAAAACATCTTCTTCATGAAACTTAAGCTGAAAACTGAAATTTAAGATACCTAGTTCATATTTTAGAGATTCCGTTATTTTTGAAATTATATTTAGTAGTCCAGGTGCTTAAAAAACATCTTCCTCATGAAACTTAAGCTGAGAACTGAAATTTCAGATACCTAGTTCATATTTTAGAGATCCCGTAATTTTAAAAATTATATCAAGTCGTCCTGGTGCTTAAAAAACATCTTCCTCAGGGAAATTAAGCCGAGAACTAAAATTTAAGATACGTGGTTTTTGTTTTAGAGATCCCGTCATTTTGAAAATTATATCTAGTAGTCCAGGTGCTTAAAAAACATCTTCTTCATGAAACTTAAGCTGAAAACTGAAATTTAAGATTCCTCGTTGATATTTGAGATCTCTTGTCATATTTAAAATTATATCTAGTCCTGCAGGTGCTTAAAAAACATCTTCCTCAGGGAAATTAAGCCGAGAACTAAAATTTAAGATACGTGGTTTTGTTTTAGAGATCCCGTCATTTTGAAAATTATATCTAGTAGTCCAGGTGCTTAAAAAACATCTGCTTCATGAAACTTAAGCTGAAAACTGAAATTTAAGATACCTAGTTCATATTTTAGAGATCCCGTTATTTTTAAAATTATATATAGTAGTCCAGGTGTTTGAAAAACATCTTCCTCAGGGTACTTAAGCTGAGAAGTGAAATTTAAGATACCTCGTTTATTTTTTAGAGATTCCTTCATTTTGAAAATTATATTTAGTACTTCAGGTGCTTAAAAAACATCTTCCTCAGAGAATTCGAGCTGAGAACGGAAATTTAAGATACCTAGTTCATATCTTAGAAATCTTGTCATTTTGAAAGTTATATTTAGTACTCCAGGTGCTTAAAAAACATCTTCCTCAGGAAACTTGAGCTGAGAAATGAAATTTAAGATACCTTGTTGATATTTTAGAAATCTTGTCATTTTGAAAATTATATTTAGTACTCCAGGTGCTTAAAAAACAAATTCCTCAGAGAACTTGAGCTGAGAACGGAAATCTAAGATACCTGGTTTATATTTTAGAGATCCTGTCATATTGAAAATAATATTTAGTAGTCCAGGTGCCTAAAATACATATTCCTCACGGAACGTAAGCTGAGAAATGAAATTTAAGATACCTAGTTGATATTTTAGAAATCTTGTCATTTTGAAAATTATATTTAGTACTCCAGGTGCTTAAAAAACATCTTCCTCAGAGAACTTGAGCTGAGAACGGAAATTTAAGATACCTGGTTTATATTTTAGAGATCCTGTCATATTGAAAATAATATTTAGTAGTCCAGGTGCCTAAAATACATATTCCTCACGGAACGTAAGCTGAGAAATGAAATTTAAGATACCTAGTTGATATTTTAGAAATCTTGTCATTTTGAAAATTATATTTAGTACTCCAGGTGCTTAAAAAACATCTTCCTCAGGGAACTTGAGCTGACAAATGAAATTTAAGATACCTAGTTGATATTTTAGAAATCTTGTCATTTTGAAAATTATATTTAGTACTCCAGGTGCTTAAAAAACATCTTCCTCAGAGAACTTGAGCTGAGAACTGAAATTTAAGATACCTAGTTCATATTTTAGAGATCTTGTCATATTGAAAATGATATTTAGTACTCCAGGTGCTTAAAAAACATCTTCCTCAGGGAACTTAAGCTGACAAATGAAATTTCAGATACCTAGTTTCGACCGGCAATCGAAAGACCTGGCCTCGAATCCCAGCGCAGTCAAAAGCGTCATTTTTTCCACAAAAAGATTTTCAAATTCTTTACATATTTTAGATATTCCGTAATTTTAAAAATTAGATCATTACGTCTTTGTGCTTGAAATACTTCTGCCTCAGGAACGTAAGCTGAGAAATGAAATTTAAGATACCTAGTTCATATTTTAGAAATCTTGTCATTTTGAAAATTATATTTAGTACTCCAGGTGCTTAAAAAACATCTTCCTCAGAGAACTTAAGCTGACAACTGAAATTTCAGATACCTAGTTCATATTTTAGAAATCTTTTCATTTTGAAAATTATATTTAGTACTCCAGGTGCTTAAAAAACATCTTCCTCAGGGAAATTAACCCGAGAACTAAAATTTAAGATACGTGGTTTTGTTTTAGAGATCCCGTCATTTTGAAAATTATATCTAGTAGTCCAGGTGCTTAAAAAACATCTTCTTCATGAAACTTAAGCTGAAAACTGAAATTTAAGATACCTAGTTCATATTTTAGAGATTCCGTTATTTTTGAAATTATATTTAGTAGTCCAGGTGCTTAAAAAACATCTTCCTCCAGGGTACTTAAGCTGACAACTGAAATTTCAGATATCTAGTTCATATTATAGAGATCCCGTAATTTTAAAAATTATATCAAGTCGTCCTGGTGCTTAAAAAACATCTTCCTCAGGGAAATTAAGCCGAGAACTAAAATTTAAGATACCTGGTTTTGTTTTAGAGATCCCGTCATTTTGAAAATTATATCTAGTAGTCCAGGTGCTTATAAATCATCTGCTTCATGAAACTTAAGCTGAAAACTGAAATTTAAGATACCTGGTTGATATTTTAGAAATCTTGTCATTTTGAAAATTATATTTAGTACTCCAGGTGCTTAAAAAATATCTTCCTCAAGGAAATTAAGCCGAGAACTAAAATTTAAGATACGTGGTTTTGTTTTAGAGATCCCGTCATTTTGAAAATTATATCTAGTAGTCCAGGTGCTTAAAAAACATCTGCTTCATGAAACTTAAGCTGAAAACTGAAATTTAAGATACCTAGTTCATATTTTAGAGATCCCGTTATTTTTAAAATTATATATAGTAGTCCAGGTGTTTGAAAAACATCTTCCTCAGGGTACTTAAGCTGAGAAGTGAAATTTAAGATACCTCGTTTATTTTTTAGAGATTCCTTCATTTTGAAAATTATATTTAGTACTTCAGGTGCTTAAAAAACATCTTCCTCAGAGAATTCGAGCTGAGAACGGAAATTTAATATACATAGTTCATATTTTAGAGATCTTTTCATATTGAATATTATTTTTAGTAGTCCAGGTGATTAAAAAACATCTTCCTCAGGAAACTTGAGCTGAGAAATGAAATTTAAGATACCTAGTTGATATTTTAGAAATCTTGTCATTTTGAAAATTATATTTAATACTCCAGGTGCTTAAAAAACATCTTCCTCAGGGAACTTGAGCTGAGAACTGAAATTTAAGATACCTAGTTGATATTTTAGCAATCTTGTCATTTTGAAAATTATATTTAGTACTGCAGGTGCTTAAAAAACATCTTCTTCATGAAACTTAAGCTGAAAACTGAAATTTAAGATACCTAGTTCATATTTTAGAGATCCCGTTATTTTTAAAATTATATTTAGTAGTCCAGGTGCTTAAAAAACATCTGCTTCATGAAACTTAAGCTGAAAACTGAAATTTAAGATACCTAGTTCATATCTTAGAAATCTTGTCATTTTGAAAGTTATATTTAGTACTCCAGGTGCTTAAAAAACATCTTCCTCAGGAAACTTGAGCTGAGAAATGAAATTTAAGATACCTTGTTGATATTTTAGAAATCTTGTCATTTTGAAAATTATATTTAGTACTCCAGGTGCTTAAAAAACAAATTCCTCAGAGAACTTAAGCTGAGAACTAAAATTTAAGATACCTGGTTTTGTTTTAGAGATCTCGTAATTTTAAAAATTATATCAAGTCGTCCTGGTGCTTAAAAAAAATTTCCTCAGGGAACTTAAGCCGAGAACAAAAAATTAAGATACCTGGTTTTGTTTTAGACAACCCCTCATTTTTAAAAATATATAAAGTAGTCCAGGTGCTTAAAAAACATCTGCTTCATGAAACTTAAGCTGAAAACTGAAATTTAAGATACCTAGTTCATATTTTAGAGATCCCGTTATTTTTGAAATTATATATAGTAGTCCAGGTGTTTGAAAAACATCTTCCTCAGGGTACTTAAGCTGAGAAGTGAAATTTAAGGTACCTCGTTTATTTTTTAGAGATTCCTTCATTTTGAAAATTATATTTAGTACTTCAGGTGCTTAAAAAACATCTTCCTCAGAGAACTTGAGCTGAGAACGGAAATCTAAGATACCTGGTTTATATTTTAGAGATCCTGTCATATTGAAAATAATATTTAGTAGTCCAGGTGCCTAAAATACATATTCCTCACGGAACGTAAGCTGAGAAATGAAATTTAAGATACCTAGTTGATATTTTAGAAATCTTGTCATTTTGAAAATTATATTTATTACTCCAGGTGCTTAAAAAACATCTTCCACAGGGAAATTAAGCCGAGAACTAAAATTTAAGATACGTGGTTTTGTTTTAGAGATCCCGTCATTTTGAAAATTATATCTAGTAGTCCAGGTGCTTAAAAAACATCTTCTTCATGAAACTTAAGCTGAAAACTGAAATTTAAGATACCTAGTTCATATTTTAGAGATCCCGTTATTTTTAAAATTATATTTAATACTCCAGGTGCTTAAAAAACACCTTCCTCAGGGAACTTGAGCTGAGAACTGAAATTTAAGATACCTAGTTGATATTTTAGAAATCTTGTCATTTTGAAAATTATATTTAGTACTCCAGGTGCTTAAAAAACATCTACCTCAGAGAACTTAATCTGACAACTGAAATTTCAGATACCTAGTTCATATTCTAGAAATCTTTTCATTTTGAAAATTATATTTAGTACTCAAGGTGCTTAAAAAACATCTTCCTCAGGGAAATTAACCCGAGAACTAAAATTTAAGATACGTGGTTTTGTTTTAGAGATCCCGTCATTTTGAAAATTATATCTAGTAGTCCAGGTGCTTAAAAAACATCTTCTTCATGAAACTTAAGCTGAGAACTGAAATTTAAGATACCTAGTTCATATTTTAGAGATCCCGTTATTTTTAAAATTATATTTAATACTCCAGGTGCTTAAAAAACACCTTCCTCAGGGAACTTGAGCTGAGAACTGAAATTTAAGATACCTAGTTCATATTTTAGAGATCCCGTAATTTTAAAAATTATATCAAGTCGTCCTGGTGCTTAAAAAACATCTTCCTCAGGGAAATTAAGCCGAGAACTAAAATTTAAGATACCTAGTTCATATTTTACAGATCTTGTCATATTGAAAATTATATTTAGTACTCCAGGTGCTGAAAAAACATCTCCCTCAGGGAACTTGATATGAGAAATGAAATTTAATATACCTAGTTGATATTTTAGAAATCTTGTCATTTTGAAAATTATATTTAGTACTCCAGGTGCTTAAAAAACATCTTCCTCAGAGAACTTAAGCTGACAACTGAAATTTCAGATACCTAGTTCATATTTTATAGATCCCGTAATTTTAAAAATTATATCAAGTCGTCCTGGTGCTTAAAAAACATCTTCCTCAGGGAAATTAAGCCGAGAACTAAAATTTAAGATACCTGGTTTTGTTTTAGAGATCCCGCCATTATGAAAATTATATCTAGTAGTCCAGGTGCTTAAAAAACATCTTCTTCATGAAACTTAAGCTGAAAACTGAAATTTAAGATACCTAGTTCATATTTTAGAGATCCCGTTATTTTTAAAATTATATTTAGTAGTCCAGGTGCTGAGAAAACATCTTCCTCAGGGTACTTAAGCTGAGAAGTGAAATTTAAGATACCTCGTTTATTTTTTAGAGATACCATCATTTTGAAAATTATATTTAGTACTCCAGGTGCTTAAAAAACATCTTCCTCAGAGAACTTAAGCTGACAACTGAAATTTCAGATACCTAGTTCATATTTTAGAGATCCCGTAATTTTAAAAATTATATCAAGTCGTCCTGATGCTTAAAAAAACATCTTCCTCAGAGAAATTAAGCCGAGAACTGAAATTTAAGATACGTGGTTTTGTTTTAGAGATCCCGTCATTTTGAAAATTATATCTAGTAGTCCAGGTGCTTAAAAAACATCTTCCTCAGGGAACTTGAGCTGAGAACTGAAATTTAAGATACCTAGTTGATATTTTAGAAATCTTGTCATTTTGAAAATTATATTTAGTACTCCAGGTGCTTAAAAAATATCTTCCTCAGAGAACTTAAGCTGAAAACTGAAATTTAAGATACCTAGTTCATATTTTAGAAATCTTGTCATTTTGAAAATTATATCAAGTCGTCCAGGTGCTTAAAAAACATCTTCCTCAGGGAACTTAAGCTGACAACTGAAATTTCAGATACCTGGTTTTGTTTTAGAGATCCCGTCATTTTGAAAATTATATCTAGTATTCCAGGTGCTTAAAAAACATCTTCTTCATGAAACTTAAGCTGAAAACTGAAATTTAAGATACCTAGTTCATATTTTAGACATTCCGTTATTTTTGAAATTATATTTAGTAGTCCAGGTGCTTAAAAAACATCTTCCTCAGGGTACTTAAGCTGAGAAGTGAAATTTAAGATACCTCGTTTATTTTTTAGAGATTCCTTCATTTTGAAAATTATATTTATTACTCCAGGTGCTTAAAAAACATCTTCCTCAGAGAACTTAAGCTGACAACTGAAATTTCAGATACCTAGTTCATATTATAGGAATCCCGTAATTTTGAAAATTATATTTAGTACTCCAGGTGCTTGAAAAACATCTTCCTCCGGGAAATTAAGCCGAGAACTAAAATTTAAGATACCTGGTTTTGTTTTAGAGATCCCGTCATTTTGAAAATTATATCTAATAGTCCATGTGCTTAAAAAACATCTTCTTAATTAAACTTAAGCTGAAAACTGAAATTTAAGATACCTAGGTCATATTTTAGAGATCCCGTTATTTTTAAAATTATATTTATTAGTCCAGGTGCTTAAAAAAACATCTTCCTCAGGGTACTTAAGCTGAGAAGTGAAATTTCAGATACCTAGTTCATATTTTAGAGATCCCGTAATTTTAAAAATTATATCAAGTCGTCCTGGTGCTTAAAAAACATCTTCCTCAGGGAAATTAAGCCGAGAACTAAAATTTAAGATACCTAGTTCATATTTTACAGATCTTGTCATATTGAAAATGATATTTAGTCGTCCAGGTGCTGAAAAAACATCTCCCTCAGGGAACTTGAGCTGAGAAATGAAATTTAAGATACCTGGTTCATATTTTAGAAATCTTGTCATTTTGAAAATTATATTTAGTACTCCAGGTGCTTAAAATTCATCTTCCTCAGAGAACTTGAGCTGAGAACTGAAATTTCAGATACCTGGTTCATATTTTAGAGATCGCGTAATTTTGAAAATTATATGAAGTCGTCCTGGTGCTTAAAAAACTTCTTCCTCAGGGAAATTAAGCCGAGAACTGAAATTTAACTTACGTGGTTTTGTTTTAGAGATCCCGTCATTTTGAAAATTATATCTCGTCGTCCAGGTGCTCAAAAAACATCTTCTTCATGCAACTTAAGCTGAAAACGGAAATTGAAGATACCTGGTTGATATTTTAGAAATCTTGTCATTTTGAAAATTATATTTAGTATTACAGTTGCTTAAAAAACATCTTCCTCAGAGAACTTAAGCTGACAACTGAAATTTCAGATACCTAGTTGATATTTTAGAAATCTTGTCATTTTGAAAATTATATTTAGTACTGCAGGTGCTTAAAAAACATCTTCCTCAGGGAAATTAAGCCGAGAACTAAAATTTAAGATACCTGGTTTTGTTTTAGAGATCCCGTCATTTTGAAAATTATATTTAGTACTCCAGGTGCTTGAAAAACATCTTCCTCAGGGAAATTAAGCCGAGAACTAAAATTTAAGATACGTGGTTTTGTTTTAGAGATCCCGTCATTTTGAAAATTATATTTAGTAGTCCAGGTGCCTAAAATACATATTCCTCACGGAACGTAAGCTGAGAAATGACACTTAAGATACCTAGTTCATATTTTAGAAATCTTGTCATTTTGAAAATTATATTTAGTACTCCAGGTGCTGAAAAAACATCTCCCTCAGGGAACTTGAGCTGAGAAATGAAATTTAAGATACCTAGTTCATATTTTAGAAATCTTGTCATTTTGAAAATTATATTTAGTACTCCAGCTGCTTAAAAGACATCTTCCTCAGAGAACTTAAGCTGAGAACTGAAATTTCAGATACCTAGTTCATATTTTAGAGATCCCGTAATTTTAAAAATTATATCAAGTCGTCCTGGTGCTTAAAAAACTTCTTCCTCAGGGAAATTAAGCCGAGAACTAAAATTTAAGATACGTGGTTTTGTTTTAGAGATCCCGTCATTTTGAAAATTATATCTAGTAGACCAGGTGCTTATAAATCATCTGCTTCATGAAACTTAAGCTGAAAACTGAAATTTAAGATACCTGGTTGATATTTTAGAAATCTTGTCATTTTGAAAATTATATTTAGTATTACAGTTGCTTAAAAAACATCTTCCTCAGAGAACTTAAGCTGACAACTGAAATTTCAGATACCTAGTTCATATTTTAGAAATCTTGTCATTTTGAAAATTATATCAAGTCGTCCAGGTGCTTAAAAAACATCTTCCTCAGGGAACTTAAGCTGAGAACTGAAATTTAAGCTACCTGGTTTTGTTTTAGAGATCCCGTCATTTTTAAAATTATATCTAGTAGTCCAGGTGCTTAAAAAACATCTTCCTCAGGGAAATTAAGCCGAGAACTAAAATTTAAGATACATGGTTTTGTTTTAGAGATCCCGTCATTTTGAAAATTATATTTAGTAGTCCAGGTGCCTAAAATACATATTCCTCACGGAACGTAAGCTGAGAAATGACACTTAAGATACCTAGTTCATATTTTAGAAATCTTGTCATTTTGAAAATTATATTTAATACTCCAGGTGCTTAAAAAACATCTTCCTCAGGGAACTTGAGCTGAGAAATGAAATTTAAGATACCTAGTTGATATTTTAGAAATCTTGTCATTTTGAAAATTATATTTAGTACTCCAGGTGCTTAAAAAACATCTTCCTCAGAGAACTTAAGCTGGGAACTGAAATTTCAGATACCTAGTTCATATTTTAGAGATCCCGTAATTTTAAAAATTATATCAAGTCATCCTGGTGCATGAAAAACATCTTCCTCAGGGAAATTAACCCGAGAACTAAAATTTAAGATACGTGGTTTTGTTTTAGAGATCCCGTCATTTTGAAAATTATATCTAGTAGTCCAGGTGCTTAAAAAACATCTTCTTCATGAAACTTAAGCTGAGAACTGAAATTTAAGATACCTAGTTCATATTTTAGAGATTCCGTTATTTTTGAAATTATATTTAGTAGTCCAGGTGCTTAAAAAACATCTTCCTCAGGGTACTTAAGCTGAGAAGTGAAATTTCAGATATCTAGTTCATATTTTAGAGATCCCGTAATTTTTAAAATTATATCAAGTCGTCCTGGTGCTTAAAAAACTTCTTCCTCAGGAAAATTAAGCCGAGAACTAAAATTTAAGATACCTAGTTGATATTTTAGAAATCTTGTCATTTTGAAAATTATATTTAGTACTCCAGGTGCTGAAAAAACATCTCCCTCAGGGAACTTGAGCTGAGAAATGAAATTTAAGATACCTAGTTGATATTTTAGAAATCTTGTCATTTTAAAAATTATATTTAGTACTCCAGGTGCTTCAAAAACATCTTCCTCAGAGAACTTAAGCTGACAACTGAAATTTCAGATCCCTAGTTCTTATTTTAGAGATCCCGTAATTTTAGAAATTATATCAAGTCGTCCTGGTGCTTAAAAAACTTCTTCCTCAGGGACATTAAGCCGAGAACTAAAATTTAAGATACCTGGTTTTGTTTTAGAGATCCCGTCATTTTGAAAATTATATCTAGTAGTCCAGGTGCTTAAAAAACATCTTCTTCATGAAACTTAAGCTGAAAACTGAAATTTAAGATACCTAGTTCATATTTTAGAGATCCCGTTATTTTTAAAATTATATTTAGTAGTCCAGGTGCTTAAAAAACATCTTCCGCAGGGTACTTAAGCTGAGAAGTGAAATTTAAGATACCTCGTTTATTTTTTAGAGATTCCTTCATTTTGAAAATTATATTTAGTACTCCAGGTGCTTAAAAAACATCTTCCTCAGAGAACTTAAGCTGACAACTGAAATTTCAGATACCTAGTTCATATTTTAGAGATCCCGTAATTTTAAAAATTATATCAAGTCGTCCTGGTGCTTAAAAAACATCTTCCTCAGGGAAATTAAGCCGAGAACTAAAATTTAAGATACCTGGTTTTGTTTTAGAGATCCCGTCATTTTTGAAAATTATATCTAGTAGTCCAGGTGCTTAAAAAACATCTTCATCATGGAACTTGAGATGAGAACTGAAAATTCAGATACCTAGTTGATATTTAAGAAATCTTGTCATTTTGAAAATTATATTTAGTACTCCAGGTCCTTAAAAACATCTTCCTCAGAGAACTTAAGCTGAAAACTGAAATTTAAGATACCTAGTTCATATTTTAGAAATCTTGTCATTTTGAAAATTATATCAAGTCGTCCTGGTGCTTAAAAAACATCTTCCTCAGGGAAATTAACCGTAGAACTAAAATTTAAGATACCTGGTTTTGTTTTAGAGATCCCGTCATTTTGAAAATTATATCTAGTAGTCCAGGTGCTTAAAAAACATCTTCTTCATGAAACTTAAGCTGAGAAATGAAATTTAAGATACCTAGTTCATATTTTAGAGATCCCGTTATTTTTAAAATTATATTTAGTAGTCCAACGTGCTTAAAAAACATCTTCCTCAGGGTACTTAAGCTGAGAAGTGAAATTTAAGATACCTCGTTTATTTTTAGAGATTCCTTCATTTTGAAAATTATATTTAGTACTCCAGGTGCTTAAAAAACATCTTCCTCAGAGAACTTAAGCTGACAACTGAAATTTCAGATACCTAGTTCATATTATAGGAATCCCGTAATTTTGAAAATTATATTTAGTACTCCAGGTGCTTGAAAAACATCTTCCTCAGGGAAATTAAGCCGAGAACTAAAATTTAAGATACATGGTTTTGTTTTAGAGATCCCGTCATTTTGAAAATTATATTTAGTAGTCCAGGTGCCTAAAATACATATTCCTCACGGAACGTAAGCTGAGAAATGAAATTTAAGATACCTAGTTCATATTTTAGAAATCTTGTCATTTTGAAAATTATATTTAGTACTCCAGGTGCTTAAAAAACATCTTCCTCAGGGAACTTGAGCTGAGAAATGAAATTTAAGATACCTAGTTGATATTTTAGAAATCTTGTCATTTTTGAAAATTATATTTAGTACTCCAGGTGCTTAAAAGACATCTTCCTCAGAGAACTTAAGCTCAGAACTGAAATTTCAGATACCTAGTTGATATTTTAGAAATCTTGTCATTTTGAAAATTATATTTAGTACTCCAGGTGCTTAAAAAATATCTTCCTCAAGGAAATTAAGCCGAGAAATAAAATTTAAGATACGTGGTTTTGTTTTAGAGATCCCGTAATTTTAAAAATTATATCAAGTCGTCCTGGTGCTTAAAAAACATCTTCCTCAGGGAAATTAACCCGAGAACTAAAATTTAAGATACCTGGTTTTGTTTTAGAGATCCCGTCATTTTGAAAATTATATCTAGTAGTCCAGGTGCTTAAAAAACATCTTCTTCATGGAACTTAAGCAGAAAACTGAAATTTGAGATACCTAGTTCATATTTTAGAGATCCCGTTATTTTTAAAATTATATTTAGTAGTCCAGGTGCTTAAAAAACATCTTCCTCAGGGTACTTAAGCTGAGAAGTGAAATTTAAGATACCTCGTTTATTTTAGAGATTCCTTCATTTTGAAAATTATAATTATTACTCCAGGTGCTTAAAAAACATCTTCCTCAGAGAACTTAAGCTGACAACTGAAATTTCAGATACCTAGTTCATATTATAGAGATCCCGTAATTTTAAAAATTATATCAAGTCGTTCTGGTGCTTAAAAAACATCTTCCTCAGGGAAATTAAGCCGAGAACTGAAATTTAAGATACCTAGTTGATATTTTAGAAATCTTGTCATTTTGAAAATTATATTTAGTACTGCAGGTGCTTAAAAAACATCTTCTTCATGAAACTTAAGCTGAAAACTGAAATTTAAGATACCTAGTTCATATTTTAGAGATCCCGTTATTTTTAAAATTATATTTAGTAGTCCAGGTGCTTAAAAAACATCTTCCTCAGGGTACTTAAGCTGAGAAGTGAAATTTAAGATACCTCGTTTATTTTTTAGAGATTCCTTCATTTTGAAAATTATATTTAGTACTCCAGGTGCTTAAAAAACATCTTCCTCAGAGAACTTAAGCTGACAACTGAAATTTCAGATACCTAGTTCATATTTTAGAGATCCCGTAATTTTAAAAATTATATCAAGTCGTCCTGGTGCTTAAAAAACATCTTCCTCAGGGAAATTAAGCCGAGAACTAAAATTTAAGATACCTGGTTTTGTTTTAGAGATCCCGTCATTTTGAAAATTATATCTAGTAGTCCAGGTGCTTAAAAAACATCTTCCTCAGGGAACTTGAGCTGAGAAATGAAATTTAAGATACCTAGTTGATATTTTAGAAATCTTGTCATTTTGAAAATTATATTTAGTACTCCAGGTGCTTAAAAAACATCTTCCTCAGGGAACTTGAGCTGAGAAATGAAATTTAAGATACCTAGTTGATATTTTAGAAATCTTGTCATTTTGAAAATTATATTTAGTACTCCAGGTGCTTAAAAAACATCTTCCTCAGAGAACTTAAGCTGGGAACTGAAATTTCAGATACGTAGTTCATATTTTAGAGATCCCGTAATTTTAAAAATTATATCAAGTCATCCTGGTGCTTAAAAAACATCTTCCTCATGGAAATTAAGCCGAGAACTGAAATTTAAGATACCTAGTTGATATTTTAGAGATCCCGTCATTTTGAAAATTATATCTAGTAGTCCAGGTGCTTAAAAAACATCTTCTTCATGAAACTTAAGCTGAAAAATGAAATTTAAGATACCTAGTTGATATTTTAGAAATCTTGTCATTTTGAAAATTATATTTAATACTCCAGGTGCTTAAAAAACATCTTCCCCAGAGAACTTAAGCTGACAAATGAAATTTCAGATACCTAGTTGATATTTTAGAAATCTTGTCCTTTTGAAAATTATATCAAGTCGTCCTGGTGCTTAAAAAACATCTTCCTCAGGGAAATTAAGCCGAGAACTAAAATTTAAGATACATGGTTTTGTTTTAGAGATCCCGTCATTTTGAAAATTATATTTAGTAGTCCAGGTGCCTAAAATACATATTCCTCACGGAACGTAAGCTGAGAAATGAAATTTAAGATACCTAGTTTATATTTTAGAAATCTTGTCATTTTGAAAATTATATTTAGTACTCCAGGTGCTTAAAAAACATCTTCCTTAGGGAACTTGAGCTGAGAAATGAAATTTAAGATACCTAGTTGATATTTTAGAAATCTTGTCATTTTGAAAATTATATTTAGTACTCCAGGTGCTCAAAAAACATCTTCCTCAGAGAACTTAAGCTGAGAACTGAAATTTCAGATACCTAGTTCATATTTTAGAGATCCCGTAATTTTAAAAAATTATATCAAGTCGTCCTCGTGCTTAAAAAACATCTTCCTCATGGTAATTAAGCCGAGAACTAAAATTTAAGATACCTAGTTGATATTTTAGAGATCCCGTCATTTTGAAAATTATATCTAGTAGTCCAGGTGCTTAAAAAACATCTTCTTCATGAAACTTAATCTGAAAACTGAAATTTAAGATACCTAGTTCATATTTTAGAGATCCCGTTATTTTTAAAATTATATTTAGTAGTCCAGGTGCTTAAAAAACATCTTCCTCCAGGGTACTTAAGCTGAGAAGTGAAATTTAAGATACCTCGTTTATTTTAGAGATTCCTTCATTTTGAAAATTATATTTATTACTCCAGGTGCTTAAAAAACATCTTCCTCAGAGAACTTAAGCTGAGAACTGAAATTTCAGATACCTAGTTCATATTATAGGGATCCCGTAATTTTAAAAATTATATCAAGTCGTCCAGGTGCTTGAAAAACATCTTCCTCAGGGAAATTAAGCCGAGAACTAAAATTTAAGATAGGTGGTTTTTGTTTTAGAGATCCCGTCATTTTGAAAATTATATCTAGTACTGCAGGTGCTTAAAAAACATCTTCTTCATGAAACTTAAGCTGAAAACTGAAATTTAAGATACCTAGTTCATATTTTAGAGATCCCGTTATTTTTAAAATTATATTTAATACTCCAGGTGCTTAAAAAACATCTTCCTCAGGGTACTTAAGCTGAGAAGTGAAAATTCAGATATCTAATTCATATTTTAGAGATCCCGTAATTTTAAAAATTATATCAAGTCGTCCTGGTGCTTAAAAAACTTCTTCCTCAGGGAAATTAAGCTGAGAACTAAAATTTAAGATACGTGGTTTTGTTTTAGAGATCCCGTCATTTTGAAAATTATATCTAGTAGTCCAGGTGCTTAAAAACATCTTCTTCACGAAACTTAAGCTGAAAACTGAAATTTAAGATACCTAGTTCATATTTTAGAGATCCCGTTATTTTTAAAATTATATTTAGTAGTCCAGGTGCTTAAAAAACATCTTCCTCAGGGAACTTAAGCTGAGAAATGAAATTTAAGATACCTAGTTCATATTTTAGAGATCCCGTAATTTTAAAAATTATATCAAGTCGTCCTGGTGCTTAAAAAACATCTTCCTCAGGGAAATTAAGCCGAGAACTGAAATTTAAGATACCTAGTTGATATTTTAGAAATCTAGTCATTTTGAAAATTATATTTAGTACTCCAGGTGCTTAAAAAACATCTTCCTCAGGGAACTTGAGCTGAGAAATGAAATTTAAGATACCTAGTTGATATTTTAGAAATCTTGTCATTTTGAAAATTATATTTAGTACTCCAGGTGCTTAAAAAACATCTTCCTCAGAGAACTTAAGCTGACAACTGAAATTTCAGATACCTAGTTCATATTATAGGGATCCCGTAATTTTAAAAATTATATCAAGTCGTCCTGGTGCTTAAAAAACATCTTCCTCAGGGAAATTAAGCCGAGAACTAAAATTTAAGATACCTGGTTTTGTTTTAGAGATCCCGTTATTTTGAAAATTATATCTAGTAGTCCAGGTGCTTAAAAAACCTCTTCCTCAGGGAACTTGAGCTGAGAAATGAAATTTAAGATACCTAGTTGATATTTTAGAAATCTTGTCATTTTGAAAATTATATTTAGTACTCCAGGTGCTTAAAAAACATCTTCCTCAGAGAACTTGAGCTGACAACTGAAATTTCAGATACCTAGTTCATATTTTAGAGATTCCGTAATTTTAAAAATTATATCAATTCGTCCTGGTGCTTGAAAAACATCTTCCTCAGGGAAATTAAGCCGAGAACTAATATTTACGATACCTGGTTTTGTTTTAGAGATCTCGTCATTTTAAAAATTATATTTAGAAGTCCAGGTGCCTAAAATACATATTCCTCACGGAACGTAAGCTGAGAAATGAAATTTAAGATACCTAGTTCATATTTTAGAAATCTTGTCATTTTGAAAATTATATTTAGTACTCCAGGTGCTTAAAAAACATCTTCCTCAGGGAACTTGAGCTGAGAACTGAAATTTAAGATACCTAGTTGATATTTTAGAAATCTTGTCATTTTGAAAATTATATTTAGTACTCCAGGTGCTTAAAAAACATCTTCCTCAGAGAACGTAAGCTGAGAACTGAAATTTCAGATACCTAGTTCATATTTTAGAGATCCCGTAATTTTAAAAATTATATCAAGTCGTCCTCGTGCTTAAAAAACATCTTCCTCATGGAAATTAAGCCGAGAGCTAAAATTTAAGATACCTAGTTGATATTTTAGAGATCCCGTCATTTTGAAAATTATATCTAGTATTCCAGGTGCTTAAAAAACATCTTCTTCATGAAACTTAAGCTGAAAACTGAAATTTAAGATACCTAGTTCATATTTTAGAGATTCCGTTATTTTTGAAATTATATTTAGTAGTCCAGGTGCTTAAAAAACATCTTCCTCAGGGTACTTAAGCTGAGAAGTGAAATTTAAGATACCTCGTTTATTTTAGAGATTCCTTCATTTTGAAAATTATATTTATTACTACAGGTGCTTAAAAAACATCTTCCTCAGAGAACTTAAGCTGACAACTGAAATTTCAGATACCTAGTTCATATTTTAGAGATCCCGTAATTTTAAAAATTATATCAAGTCGTCCTGGTGCTTAAAAAACATCTTCCTCAGAGAACTTAAGCTGACAACTGAAATTTCAGATACCTAGTTCATATTATAGGGATCCCGTAATTTTAAAAATTATATCAAGTCGTCCAGGTGCTTGAAAAACATCTTCCTCAGGGTACTTAAGCTGAGAAGTGAAATTTAAGATACCTCGTTTATTTTAGAGATTCCTTCATTTTGAAAATTATATTTATTACTCCAGGTGCTTAAAAAACATCTTCCTCAGAGAACTTAAGCTGACAACTGAAATTTCAGATACCTAGTTCATATTATAGAGATCCCGTAATTTTAAAAATTATATCAAGTCGTCCTGGTGCTTAAAAAACATCTTCCTCAGGGAAATTAAGCCGAGAACTAAAATTTAAGATACGTGGTTTTGTTTTAGAGATCCCGTCATTTTGAAAATTATATCTAGTAGTCCAGGTGCTTAAAAAACATCTTCTTCATGAAACTTAAGCTGAAAACTGAAATTTAAGATACCTAGTTCATATTTTAGAGATCCCGTTATTTTTAAAATTATATTTAGTAGTCCAGGTGCTTAAAAAACATCTTCCTCAGAGAACTTAAGCTGAGAACTGAAATTTCAGATACCTAGTTCATATTTTAGAGATCCCGTAATTTTAAAAATTATATCAAGTCGTCCTGGTGCTTAAAAAACATCTTCCTCAGGGAAATTAAGCCGAGAACTAAAATTTAAGATACCTAGTTGATATTTTAGAAATCTTGTCATTTTGAAAATTATATTTAGTACTCCAGGTGCTTAAAAAACATCTTCCTCAGGGAACTTGAGCTGAGAAATGAAATTTAAGATACCTAGTTGATATTTTAGAAATCTTGTCATTTTGAAAATTATATTTAGTACTCCAGGTGCTTAAAAAACATCTTCCTCAGAGAACTTAAGCTGACAACTGAAATTTCAGATACCTAGTTCATATTTTAGAGATCCCGTAATTTTAAAAATTATATCAAGTCGTCCTGGTGCTTAAAAAACATCTTCCTCAGGGAAATTAAGCCGAGAACTAAAATTTAAGATACGTGGTTTTGTTTTAGCGATCCCGTCATTTTGAAAATTATATCTAGTAGTCCAGGTGCTTAAAAAACATCTTCTTCATGAAACTTAAGATGAAAACTGAAATTTAAGATACCTAGTTCATATTTTAGAGATCCCGTTATTTTTAAAATTATATTTAGTAGTCCAGGTGCTTAAAAAACATCTTCCTCAGGGAACTTGAGCTGAGAAATGAAATTTAAGATACCTAGTTCATATTTTAGAGATCCCGTAATTTTAAAAATGATATCAAGTCGTCCTGGTGCTTAAAAAACATCTTCCTCAGGGAAATTAAGCCGAGAAATGAAATTTAAGATACCTAGTTGATATTTTAGAAATCTTGTCATTTTGAAAATTATATTTAGTACTCCAGGTGCTTAAAAAACATCTTCCTCAGGGAACTTGAGCTGAGAAATGAAATTTAAGATACCTAGTTGATATTTTAGAAATCTTGTCATTTTGAAAATTATATTTAGTACTCCAGGTGCTTAAAAAACATCTTCCTCAGAGAACTTAAGCTGACAACTGAAATTTCAGATACCTAGTTCATATTATAGGAATCCCGTAATTTTGAAAATTATATCAAGTCGTCCTGGTGCTTAAAAAACATCTTCCTCAGGGAAATTAAGCCGAGAACTAAAATTTAAGATACCTGGTTTTGTTTTAGAGATCCCGCCATTTGAAAATTATATCTAGTAGTCCAGGTGCTTAAAAAACATCTTCTTCATGAAACTTAAGCTGAGAACTGAAATTTCAGATACCTAGTTCATATTTTAGAGATCCCGTAATTTTAAAAATTATATTTAGTAGTCCAGGTGCTTAAAAAACATCTTCCGCAGGGTACTTAAGCTGCGAACTGAAATTTAAGATACCTGGTTTATATTTTAGAGATCTTGTCATTTTGAAAATTATATTTAGTACTCCAGGTGCTTAAAAAACATCTTCCTCAGAGAACTTAAGCTGACAACTGAAATTTCAGATACCTAGTTCATATTTTAGAGATCCCGTAATTTTAAAAATTATATCAAGTCGTCCTGGTGCTTAAAAAACATCTTCCTCAGGGAAATTAAGCCGAGAACTAAAATTTAAGATACCTGGTTTTGTTTTAGAGATCCCGTTATTTTGAAAATTATATCTAGTAGTCCAGGTGCTTAAAAAACCTCTTCCTCAGGGAACTTGAGCTGAGAAATGAAATTTAAGATACCCGAATGGTATTTTAGAAATCTTGTCATTTTGAAAATTATATTTAGTACTCCAGGTGCTTAAAAAACATCTTCCTCAGAGAACTTAAGCTGACAACTGAAATTTAAGATACCTAGTTCATATTTTAGAAATCTTGTCATTTTGAAAATTATATCAAGTCGTCCAGGTGCTTAAAAAACATCTTCCTCAGGGAAATTAAGCCGAGAACTAAAATTTAAGATACCTGGTTTAGTTTTACTGATCCCGTTATTTTGAAAATTATATCTGGTAGTCCAGGTGTTTAATAAACATCTTCTTCATGAAACTTAAGCTGAAAACTGAAATTTAAGATGCCTAGTTCATATTTTAGAGATCCCGTTATTTTGAAAATTATATTTATTACTCCAGGCGCTTAAAAAACATCTTCCTCAGAGAACTTAAGCTGACAACTGAAATTTCAGATACCTAGTTCATATTATAGGAATCCCGTAATTTTGAAAATTATATTTAGTACTCCAGGTGCTTGAAAAACATCTTCCTCCGGGAAATTAAGCCGAGAACTAAAATTTAAAATACCTGGTTTTGTTTTAGAGAACCCGTCATTTTGAAAATTATATTTAGTAGTCCAGGTGCCTAAAATACATATTCCTCACGGAACGTAAGATGAGAAATGAAATTTAAGATACCTAGTTCATATTTTAGAAATCTTGTCATTTTGAAAATTATATTTAGTACTCCAGGTGCTTAAAAAACATCTTCCTTAGGGAACTTGAGCTGAGAAATGAAATTTAAGATACCTAGTTGATATTTTAGAAATCTTGTCATTTTGAAAATTATATTTAGTACTCCAGGAGCTTAAAAGACATCTTCCTCAGAGAACTTAAGCTGAGAACTGAAATTTCAGATACCTAGTTCATATTTTAGAGATCCCGTAATTTTAAAAATTATATCAAGTCGTCCTGGTGCTTAAAAAACATCTTCCTCAGGGAAATTAAGCCGAGAACTAAAATTTAAGATACCTAGTTCATATTTTAGAGATCCCGTCGTTTTGAAAATTATATCTAGTATTCCAGGTGCTTAAAAAACATCTTCTTCATGAAACTTAAGCTGAAAACTGAAATTTAAGATACCTAGTTCATATTTTAGAGATTCCGTTATTTTTGAAATTATATTTAGTAGTCCAGGTGCTTAAAAAACATCTTCCTCAGGGTACTTAAGCTGAGAAGTGAAATTTAAGATACCTCGTTTATTTTTTAGAGATTCCTTCATTTTGAAAATTATATTTATTACTCCAGGTGCTTAAAAAATATCTTCCTCAGAGAACTTAAGCTGACAACTGAAATTTCAGATACCTAGTTCATATTATAGGGATCCCGTCATTTTGAAAATTATATCTAGTATTCCAGGTGCTTAAAAAACATCTTCTTCATTAAACTTAAGCTGAAAACTGAAATTTAAGATAGCTGGTTTTGTTTTAGAGATCCCGTCATTTTGAAAATTATATCTAGTAGTCCAGGTGCTTAAAAAACATCTTCTTCATGAAACTTAAGCTGAAAACTGAAATTTAAGATACCTAGTTCATATTTTAGAGATTCCGTTATTTTTGAAATTATATTTAGTAGTCCAGGTGCTTAAAAAACATCTTCCTCAGGGTAATTAAGCCGAGAACTAAAATTTAAGATACCTAGTTCATATTTTAGAGATCCCGTAATTTTAAAAATTATATCAAGTCGTCCTGGTGCTTAAAAAACATCGTCCTCAGGGAAATTAAGCCGAGAACTAAAATTTAAGATACCTAGTTCATATTTTACAGATCTTGTCATATTGAAAATTATATTTAGTACTCCAGGTGCTTAAAAACATCTTCCTCAGGGAACTTGAGCTGAGAAATGAAAGTTAAGATACCTAGTTGATATTTTAGAAATCTTGTCATTTTGAAAATTATATTTAGTACTCCAGGTGCTTAAAAGACATCTTCCTCAGAGAACTTAAGCTGAGAACTGAAATTTCAGATACCTAGTTCATATTTTAGAGATCCCGTAATTTTAAAAATTATATCAAGTCGTCCTCGTGCTTAAAAAACATCTTCCTCATGGAAATTAAGCCGAGAACTAAAATTTAAGATACCTAGTTGATATTTTAGAGATCCCGTCATTTTGAAAATTATATCTAGTAGTCCAGGTGCTTAAAAAACATCTTCTTCATGAAACTTAAGCTGAAAACTGAAATTTAAGATACCTAGTTCATATTTTAGAGATTCCGTTATTTTTGAAATTATATTTAGTAGTCCAGGTGCTTAAAAAACATCTTCCTCAGGGTACTTAAGCTGAGAAGTGAAATTTAAGATACCTCGTTTATTTTTTAGAGATTCCTTCATTTTGAAAATTATATTTATTACTCCAGGTGCTTAAAAAACATCTTCCTCAGAGAACTTAAGCTGAGAACTGAAATTTCAGATACCTAGTTCATATTATAGGGATCCCGTAATTTTAAAAATTATATCAAGTCGTCCTGGTGCTTAAAAAACATCTTCCTCAGGGAAATTAAGCCGAGAACTAAAATTTAAGATACGTGGTTTTGTTTTAGAGATCCCGTCATTTTGAAAATTATATCTAGTAGTCCAGGTGCATAAAAAACATCTTCTTCATGAAACTTAAGCTGAAAACTGAAATTTAAGATACCTAGTTCATATTTTAGAGATTCCGTTATTTTTGAAATTATATTTAGTAGTCCAGGTGCTTAAAAAACATCTTCCTCAGGGTACTTAAGCTGAGAAGTGAAATTTAAGATACCTCGTTTTGTTTTAGAGATTCCTTCATTTTGAAAATTATATTTATTACTCCAGGTGCTTAAAAAACATCTTCCTCAGAGAACTTAAGCTGACAACTGAAATTTCAGATACCTAGTTCATATTATAGAGATCCCGTAATTTTAAAAATTATATCAAGTCGTCCTGGTGCTTAAAAAACATCTTCCTCAGGGAAATTAAGCCGAGAACTAAAATTTAAGATACCTGGTTTTGTTTTAGAGATCCCGCCATTTGAAAATTATATCTAGTAGTCCAGGTGCTTAAAAAACATCTTCTTCATGAAACTTAAGCTGAAAACTGAAATTTAAGATACCTAGTTCATATTTTAGAGATCCCGTTATTTTTAAAATTATATTTAGTAGTCCAGGTGCTTAAAAACATCTTCCTCAGGGTACTTAAGCTGAGAAGTGAAATTTCAGATATCTAGTTCATATTTTAGAGATCCCGTAATTTTAAAAATTATATCAAGTCGTCCTGGTGCTTAAAAAACATCTTCCTCAGGGAAATTAAGCCGAGAAATGAAATTTAAGATACCTAGTTGATATTTTAGAAATCTTGTCATTTTGAAAATTATATTTAGTACTCCAGGTGCTTAAAAAACATCTTCCTCAGGGAACTTGAGCTGAGAAATGAAATTTAAGATACCTAGTTGATATTTTAGAAATCTTGTCATTTTGAAAATTATATTTAGTACTCCAGGTGCTTAAAAAACATCTTCCTCAGAGAACTTAAGCTGACAACTGAAATTTCAGATACCTAGTTCATATTATAGGGATCCCGTAATTTTATAAATTATATCAAGTCGTCCAGGTGCTTGAAAAACATTTTCCTCAGGGAAATTAAGCTGAGAACTAAAATTTCAGATACCTGGTTTTGTTTTAGAGATCCCGTCATTTTGAAAATTATATCTAGTAGTCCAGGTGCTTAAAAAACATCTTCTTCATGAAACTTAAGCTGAAAACTGAAATTTAAGATACCTAGTTCATATTTTAGACATTCCGTTATTTTTAAAATTATATTTAGTAGTCCAGGTGCTTAAAAAACATCTTCCGCAGGGTACTTAAGCTGAGAAGTGAAATTTAAGATACCTCGTTTATTTTTTAGAGATTCTTTCATTTTGAAAATTATATTTAGTACTCCAGGTGCTTAAAAAACATCTTCCTCAGAGAACTGAAGCTGACAACTGAAATTTCAGATACCTAGGTCATATTTTAGAGATCCCGTAATTTTAAAAATTATATCAAGTCGTCCTGGTGCTTAAAAAACATCTTCCTCAGTGAAATTAAGACGAGAACTAAAATTTAAGATACCTGGTTTTGTTTTAGAGATCCCGTCATTTTGAAAATTATATCTAGTAGTCCAGGTGCTTAAAAAACATCTTCCTCAGGGAACTTAAGCTGAGAACTGAAATTTAAGATACCTAGTTGATATTTTAGAAATCTTGTCATTTTGAAAATTATATTTAGTACTCCAGGTGCTTAAAAAACATCTTCCTCAGAGAACTTAAGCTGACAACTGAAATTTCAGATACCTAGTTGATATTTAGAAATCTTGTCATTTTGAAAATTATATCAAGTCGTCCTGGTGCTTAAAAAACATCTTCCTCAGGGATATTAAGCCGAGAACTAATATTTACGATACCTGGTTTAGTTTTAGTGATCCCGTTATTTTGAAAATTATATCTAGTAGTCCAGGTGCTTAAAAAACATCTTCTTCATGAAACTTAAGCTGAAAACTGAAATTTAAGATACCTAGTTCATATTTTAGAGATCCCGTAATTTTAAAAATTATATCAAGTCGTCCTGGTGCTTAAAAAACATCTTCCTCAGAGAACTTAAGCTGACAACTGAAATTTCAGATACCTAGTTCATATTATAGAGATCCCGTAATTTTAAAAATTATATTTAGTACTCCAGGTGCTTGAAAAACATCTTCCTCCGGGAAATTAAGCCGAGAACTAAAATTTAAGATACCTGGTTTTGTTTTAGAGATCCCGTCATTTTGAAAATTATATTTAGTAGTCCAGTTGCATAAAATACATATTCCTCAAGGAAAGTTATATGAGAAATGAAATTTAAGATACCTAGTTTATATTTTAGAAATCTTGTCATTTTGAAAATTATATTTAGTACTCCAGGTGCTTAAAAAACATCTTCCTTAGGGAACTTGAGCTGAGAAATGAAATTTAAGATACCTAGCTGATATTTTAGAAATCTTGTCATTTTGAAAATTATATTTAGTACTCCAGGTGCTTAAAAAACATCCTCTTCAGGGAACTTAAGCTGAGAACTGAAATTTCAGATACCTAGTTCATATTTTAGAGATCCCGTAATTTTAAAAATTATATCAAGTCGTCCTGGTGCTTAAAAAACATCTTCCTCAGGGAAATTAAGCCGAGAACTAAAATTTAAGATACCTAGTTCATATTTTAGAGATCCCGTCATTTTGAATATTATATCTAGTAGTCCAGGTGCTTAAAAAACATCTTCTTCATGAAACTTAAGCTGAAAACTGAAATTTAAGATACCTAGTTCATATTTTAGAGATCCCGTTATTTTTAAAATTATATTTAGTAGTCCAGGTGCTTAAAAAACATCTTCCTCAGGGTACTTAAGCTGAGAAGTGAAATTTAAGATACCTCGTTTATTTTTTAGAGATTCCTTCATTTTGAAAATTATATTTATTACTCCAGGTGCTTAAAAAACATCTTCCTCAGAGAACTTAAGCTGACAACTGAAATTTCAGATACCTAGTTCATATTATAGGAATCCCGTAATTTTGAAAATTATATTTAGTAGTCCAGGTGCTTAAAAAACATCTTCTTCATGAAACTTAAGCCGAGAACTAAAATTTAAGATAGGTGGTTTTGTTTTAGAGATCCCGTCATTTTTAAAATTATATCTAGTAGTCCAGGTGCTTAAAAAACATCTTCTTCATGAAACTTAAGCTGAAAACTGAAATTTAAGATACCTAGTTCATATTTTAGAGATCCCGTTATTTTTAAAATTATATTTAGTAGTCCAGGTGCTTAAAAAACATCTTCCTCAGAGAACTTAAGCTGAGAACTGAAATTTCAGATACCTAGTTCATATTTTAGAGATCCCGTAATTTTAAAAATTATATCAAGTCGTCCTGGTGCTTAAAAAACATCTTCCTCAGGGAAATTAAGCCGAGAACTAAAATTTAAGATACCTAGTTCATATTTTACAGATCTTGTCATATTGAAAATTATATTTAGTGGTCCAGGTGCTTAAAAAACATCTTCCTCAGGGAACTTGAGCTGAGAACTGAAATTTAAGATACCTAGTTGATATTTTAGAAATCTTGTCATTTTGAAAATTATATTTAGTACTCCAGGTGCTTAAAAGACATCTTCCTCAGAGAACTTAAGCTGAGAACTGAAATTTCAGATACCTAGTTCATATTTTAGAGATCCCGTAATTTTAAAAATTATATCAAGTCGTCTTGGTGCTTAAAAAACTTCTTCCTCAGGGAAATTAAGCTGACAACTGAAATTTCAGATACCTGGTTTTGTTTTAGAGATCCCGTCATTTTGAAAATTATATCTAGTAGTCCAGGTGCTTAAAAAACATCTTCCTCAGGGAACTTGAGCTGAGAACTGAAATTTAAGATACCTAGTTGATGTTTTAGAAATCTCGTCATTTTGAAAATTATATTTAGTACTCCAGATGCTTAAAAAACATCTTCCTCCGGGAACTTAAGCTGACAACTGAAATTTCAGATACCTAGTTGATATTTTAGAAATCTTGTCATTTTGAAAATTATATCAAGTCGTCCTGGTGCTTAAAAAACATCTTCCTCAGGGAAATTAACCCGAGAACTAAAATTTAAGATACCTGGTTTTGTTTTAGAGATCCCGTCATTTTGAAAATTATATCTAGTATTCCAGGTGCTTAAAAAACATCTTCTTCATGAAACTTAAGCTGAAAACTGAAATTTAAGATACCTAGTTCATATTTTAGACATTCCGTTATTTTTGAAATTATATTTAGTAGTCCAGGTGCTTAAAAAACATCTTCCTCAGGGTACTTAAGCTGAGAAGTGAAATTTAAGATACCTCGTTTATTTTTTAGAGATTCCTTCATTTTGAAAATTATATTTATTACTCCAGGTGCTTAAAAAACATCTTCCTCAGAGAACTTAAGCTGACAACTGAAATTTCAGATACCTAGTTCATATTATAGGGATCCCGTAATTTTAAAAATTATATTTAGTACTCCAGGTGCTTGAAAAACATCTTCCTCAGGGAACTTAAGCCGAGAACTAAAATTTAAGATACCTGGTTTTGTTTTAGAGATCCCGTCATTTTGAAAATTATATTTTGTATTCCAGGTGCCTAAAATACATATTCCTCACGGAACGTAAGATGAGAAATGAAATTTAAGATACCTAGTTCATATTTTAGAAATCTTGTCATTTTGAAAATTATATTTAGTAGTCCAGGTGCTTAAAAACCATCTTCCTCAGGGAACTTAAGCTGAGAACTGAAAATTAAGATATCTAGTTCATATTTTAGAGATCCCGTAATTTTAAAAATTATATCAAGTCGTCCTGGTGCTTAAAAAACATCTTCCTCAGTGAAATTAATCCGAGAACTAAAATTTAAGATACCTAATTCATATTTTAGAGATCTTGTCATTTTGAAAATTATATTTAGTAGTCCAGGTGCTTAAAAAACATCTTCCTCAGTAAACTTGAGCTGAGAACAGGAAATTAAGATACACAGTTCATATTGTAGAAATCTTGTCATTTTGAAAATTATATTTAGTACTCCAGGTGCTTAAAAGACATCTTCCTCAGAGAACTTAAGCTGAGAACTGAAATTTCAGATACCTAGTTCATATTTTAGAGATCCCGTAATTTTAAAAATTATATCAAGTCGTCCTGGTGCTTAAAAAACATCTTCCTCAGGGAAATTAAGCTGAGAACTGAAATTTCAGATACCTGGTTTTGTTTTAGAGATCCCGTCATTTTGAAAATTATATCTAGTAGTCCAGGTGCTTAAAAAACATCTTCCTCAGGGAACTTGAGCTGAGAACTGAAATTTAAGATACCTAGTTGATATTTTAGAGATTTTGTCATTTTGAAAATTATATTTAGTACTCCAGATGCTTAAAAAACATCTTCCTCAGAGAACTTAAGCTGAGAAATGAAATTTCAGATACCTAGTTGATATTTTAGAAATCATGTAATTTTCAAAATTATATAAAGTAGTCCTGGTGCTTAAAAAACATCTTCCTCAGGGAAATTAAGCCGAGAACTAAAATTTAAGATACCTGGTTTTGTTTTAGAGATCCCGTCATTTTGAAAATTATATCTAGTAGTCCAGGTGCATAAAAAACATCTTCTTCATGAAACTTAAGCTGAAAACTGAAATTTAAGATACCTAGTTCATATTTTAGAGATTCCGTTATTTTTGAAATTATATTTAGTAGTCCAGGTGCTTAAAAAACATCTTCCTCAGGGTACTTAAGCTGAGAAGTGAAATTTAAGATACATCGTTTATTTTTTAGAGATACCATCATTTTGAAAATTATATTTATTACTCCAGGTGCTTAAAAAAAATCTTCCTCAGAGAACTTAAGCTGACAACTGAAATTTCAGATACCTAGTTCATATTATAGGGATCCCGTAATTTTAAAAATTATATTTAGTACTCCAGGTGCTTAAAAAACATCTTCCTCAGGGAACTTAAGCTGAGAACTGAAATTTAAGATACCTGGTTTTGTTTTAGAGATCCCGTCATTTTGAAAATTATATCTAGTAGACCAGGTGCTTAAAATACATATTCCTCACGGAACGTAAGCTGAGAAATGAAATTTAAGATACCTAGTTTATATTTTAGAAATCTTGTCATTTTGAAAATTATATTTAGTACTCCAGGTGCTTAAAAAACATCTTCCTTAGGGAACTTGAGCTGAGAAATGAAATTTAAGATACCTAGTTGATATTTTAGAAATCTTGTCATTTTGAAAATTATATTTAGTACTCCAGGTGCTTAAAAAACATCTTCCTCAGAGAACTTGAGCTGAGAACTGAAATTTCAGATACCTAGTTCATATTTTAGAGATCCCGTAATTTTAAAAATTATATCAAGTCGTCCTGGTGCTTAAAAAACATCTGCTTCATGAAACTTAAGCTGAGAACTGAAATTTAAGATACCTAGTTGATATTTTAGAAATCTTGTCATTTTGAAAATTATATTTAGTACTCCAGGTGCTTAAAAAACATCTTCCTCAGAGAACTTAAGCTGACAACTGAAATTTCAGATACCTAGTTCATATTTTAGAAATCTTGTCATTTTGAAAATTATATCAAGTCGTCCTGGTGCTTAAAAAACATCTTCCTCAGGGAAATTAACCCGAGAACTAAAATTTAAGATACCTGGTTTTGTTTTAGAGATCCCGTCATTTTGAAAATTATATCTAGTAGTCCAGGTGCTTAAAAAACATCTTCTTCATGAAACTTAAGCTGAAAACTGAAATTTAAGATACCTAGTTCATATTTTAGAGATCCCGTTATTTTTAAAATTATATTTAGTAGTCCAAGGTGCTTAAAAAACATCTTCCTCAGGGTACTTAAGCTGAGAAGTGAAATTTAAGATACCTCGTTTATTTTTTAGAGATTCCTTCATTTTGAAAATTATATTTATTACTCCAGGTGCTTAAAAAACATCTTCCTCAAAGAACTTAAGCTGACAACTGAAATTTCAGATACCTAGTTCATATTATAGGGATCCCGTAATTTTAAAAATTATATTTAGTACTCCAGGTGCTTGAAAAACATCTTCCTCAGGGAAATTAAGCCGAGAACTAAAATTTTAGATACGTGGTTTTGTTTTAGAGATCCCGTCATTTTGAAAATTATATTTACTAGTCCAGGTACCTAAAATACATCTTCCTCAGGGAACTTAAGCTGAGAAATGAAATTTAAGATACCTAGTTGATATTTTAGAAATCTTGTCATTTTGAAAATTATATTTAGTACTCCAGGTGCTTAAAAAACATCTTCCTCAGGGAACTTGAGCTGAGAAATGAAATTTAAGATACCTAGTAGATATTTTAGAAATCTTGTCATTTTGAAAATTATATTTAGTACTCCAGGTGCTTAAAAAACATCTTCCTCACGGAAATTAAGACGAGAACTAAAATTTAAGATACCTGGTTTTGTTTTAGAGATCCCGTCATTTTGAAAATTATATCAAGTCGTCCTGGTGCATAAAAAACATCTTCCTCAGTGAAATTAAGACGAGAACTAAAATTTAAGATACCTGGTTTTGTTTTAGAGATCCCGTCATTTTTGAAAATTATATTTAGTACTGCAGGTGCTTAAAAAACATCTTCTTCATGAAACTTAAGCTGAAAACTGAAATTTAAGATACCTAGTTCATATTTTAGAGATCCCGTTATTTTTAAAATTATATTTAGTAGTCCAGGTGCTTAAAAAACATCTTCCTCAGAGAACTTAAGCTGAGAATTGAATTTTAAGATACCTCGTTTATTTTTTAGAGATTCCTTCATTTTGAAAATTATATTTATTACTACAGGTGCTTAAAAAACATCTTCCTCAGAGAACTTAAGCTGACAACTAAAATTTCAGATACCTAGTTCATATTATAGGGATCCCGTAATTTTAAAAATTATATCAAGTCGTCCTGGTGCTTAAAAAACATCTTCCTCAGAGAACTTAAGCTGAGAACTGAATTTTAAGATACCTAGTTGATATTTTAGAAATCTTGTCATTTTGAAAATTATATCTAGTATTCCAGGTGCTTAAAAAACATCTTCTTCATGAAACTTAAGCGGAAAACTGAAATTTAAGATACCTAGTTCATATTTTAGAGATTCCGTTATTTTTGAAATTATATTTAGTAGTCCAGGTGCTTAAAAAACATCTTCCTCAGGGTACTTAAGCTGAGAAGTGAAATTTAAGATACCTCGTTTATTTTTTAGAGATTCCTTCATTTTGAAAATTATATTTAGTACTCCAGGTGCTTAAAAAACATCTTCCTCAGAGAACTTAAGCTGACAACTGAAATTTCAGATACCTAGTTCATATTTTAGAGATCCCGTAATTTTAAAAATTATATCAAGTCGTCCTGGTGCTTAAAAAACATCTTCCTCAGGGAAATTAAGCCGAGAACTAAAATTTAAGATACCTGGTTTTGTTTTAGAGATCCCGTTATTTTGAAAATTATATCTAGTAGTCCAGGTGCTTAAAAAACCTCTTCCTCAGGGAACTTGAGCTGAGAAATGAAATTTAAGATACCTAGTTGATATTTTAGAAATCTTGTCATTTTGAAAATTATATTTAGTACTCCAGGTGCTTAAAAAACATCTTCCTCAGAGAACTTAAGCTGACAACTGAAATTTCAGATTCCTAGTTGATATTTTAGAAATCTTGTCCTTTTGAAAATTATATCAAGTCGTCCTGGTGCATAAAAAACATCTTCCTCAGGGAAATTAAGCCGAGAACTAAAATTTAAGATACATGGTTTTGTTTTAGAGATCCCGTCATTTTGAAAATTATATTTAGTAGTCCAGGTGCCTAAAATACATATTCCTCACGGAACGTAAGCTGAGAAATGAAATTTAAGATACCTAGTTCATATTTTAGAAATCTTGTCATTTTGAAAATTATATTTAGTACTCCAGGTGCTTAAAAAACATCTTCCTTAGGGAACTTGAGCTGAGAAATGAAATTTAAGATACCTAGTTGATATTTTAGAAATCTTGTCATTTTGAAAATTATATTTAGTACTCCAGGTGCTTAAAAAACATCTTCCTCAGAGAACTTAAGCTGGGAACTGAAATTTCAGATACGTAGTTCATATTTTAGAGATCCCGTAATTTTAAAAATTATATCAAGTCATCCTGGTGCATAAAAAACATCTTCCTCAGGGAAATTAACCCGAGAACTAAAATTTAAGATACCTGGTTTTGTTTTAGAGATCCCGTCATTTTGAAAATTATATCTAGTAGTCCAGGTGCTTAAAAAACATCTTCTTCATGAAACTTAAGCTGAAAACTGAAATTTAAGATACCTAGTTCATATTTTAGAGATTCCGTTATTTTTGAAATTATATTTAGTAGTCCAGGTGCTTAAAAAACATCTTCTTCAGGGTACTTAAGCTGAGAAGTGAAATTTAAGATACCTCGTTTATTTTTTAGAGATTCCTTCATTTTGAAAATTATATTTATTACTCCAGGTGCTTAAAAAACATCTTCCTCAGAGAACTTAAGCTGACAACTGAAATTTCAGATACCTAGTTCATATTATAGGGATCCCGTATTTTTAAAAATTATATCAAGTCGTCCTGGTGCTTAAAAAACATCTTCCTCAGGGAAATTAAGCCGAGAAATGAAATTTAAGATACCTAGTTGATATTTTAGAAATCTTGTCATTTTGAAAATTATATTTAGTACTCCAGGTGCTTAAAAAACATCTTCCTCAGGGAACTTGAGCTGAGAAATGAAATTTAAGATACCTAGTTGATATTTTAGAAATCTTGTCATTTTGAAAATTATATTTAGTACTCCAGGTGCTTAAAAAACATCTTCCTCAGAGAACTTAAGCTGACAACTGAAATTTCAGATACCTAGTTCATATTTTAGAGATCCCGTAATTTTAAAAATTATATCAAGTTGTCCAAGTGCTTAAAAAACATCTTCCTCAGGGAACTGAAGCTGAGAACTGAAATTTAAGATACCTGGTTTTGTTTTAGAGATCCCGTCATTTTGAAAATTATATCTAGTAGTCCAGGTGCTTAAAAAACATCTTCTTCATGAAACTTAAGCTGAAAACTGAAATTTAAGATACCTAGTTCATATTTTAGAGATTCCGTTATTTTTGAAATTATATTTAGTAGTCCAGGTGCTTAAAAAACATCTTCCTCAGGGTACTTAAGCCGAGAACTAAAATTTAAGATACCTGGTTTTGTTTTAGAGATCCCGCCATTTGAAAATTATATCTAGTAGTCCAGGTGCTTAAAAAACATCTTCCTCAGGGAACTTAAGCTGACAACTGAAATTTCAGATACCTAGTTCATATTATAGAGATCCCGTAATTTTAAAAATTATATCAAGTCGTCCTGGTGCTTAAAAAACATCTTCCTCAGGGTACTTAAGCTGAGAAGTGAAATTTAAGATACCTCGTTTATTTTTTAGAGATACCATCATTTTGAAAATTATATTTATTACTCCAGGTGCTTAAAAAAAATCTTCCTCAGAGAACTTAAGCTGACAACTGAAATTTCAGATACCTAGTTCATATTATAGGGATCCCGTAATTTTAAAAATTATATCAAGTCGTCCAGGTGCTTAAAAACTTCTTCCTCAGGGAAATTAAGCCGAGAACTAAAATTTAAGATACCTAGTTGATATTTTAGAAATCTTGTCATTTTGAAAATTATATTTAGTACTCCAGGTGCTTAAAAAACATCTTCCTCAGGGAACTTGAGCTGAGAAATGAAATTTAAGATACCTAGTTGATATTTTAGAAATCTTGTCATTTTGAAAATTATATTTAGTACTCCAGGTGCTTAAAAAACATCTTCCTCAGAGAACTTAAGCTGACAACTGAAATTTCAGATACCTAGTTCATATTTTAGAGATCCCGTAATTTTAAAAATTATATCAAGTCGTCCTGGTGCTTAAAAAACATCTTCCTCAGGGAAATTAAGCCGAGAACTAAAATTTAAGATACCTGGTTTTGTTTTAGAGATCCCGTCATTTTGAAAATTATATCTAGTAGTCCAGGTGCTTAAAAAACATCTTCTTCATGAAACTTAAGCTGAAAACTGAAATTTAAGATACCTAGTTCATATTTTAGAGATTCCGTTATTTTTGAAATTATATTTAGTAGTCCAGGTGCTTAAAAAACATCTTCCTCAGGGTACTTAAGCTGAGAAGTGAAATTTAAGATACCTCGTTTATTTTTTAGAGATTCCTTCATTTTGAAAATTATATTTATTACTCCAGGTGCTTAAAAAACATCTTCCTCAGAGAACTTAAGCTGACAACTGAAATTTCAGATACCTAGTTCATATTATAGGGATCCCGTAATTTTAAAAATTATATCAAGTCGTCCAGGTGCTTGAAAAACATCTTCCTCATGGAAATTAAGCTGAGAACTAAAATTTAAGATACCTAGTTGATATTTTAGAAATCTTGTCATTTTGAAAATTATATTTAGTACTCCAGGTGCTTAAAAAACATCTTCCTCAGGGAACTTGAGCTGAGAAATGAAATTTAAGATACCTAGTTGATATTTTAGAAATCTTGTCATTTTGAAAATTATATTTAGTACTCCAGGTGCTTAAAAAACATCTTCCTCAGAGAACTTAAGCTGACAACTGAAATTTCAGATACCTAGTTCATATTTTAGAGATCCCGTAATTTTAAAAATTATATCAAGTAGTCCAGGTGCTTAAAAAACATCTTCCTCAGGGAACTTAAGCTGAGAACTGAAATTTAAGATACCTGGTTTTGTTTTAGAGATCCCGTCATTTTGAAAATTATATCTAGTAGACCAGGTGCTTAAAAAACATCTGCTTCATGAAACTTAAGCTGAAAACTGAAATTTAAGATACCTGGTTGATATTTTAGAAATCTTGTCATTTTGAAAATTATATTTAGTTTTACAGGTGCTTAAAAAACATCTTCCTCAGAGAACTTAAGCTGACAACTGAAATTTCAGATACCTAGTTGATATTTTAGAAATCTTGTCATTTTGAAAATTATAGCAAGTCGTCCTGGTGCTTAAAAAACATCTTCCTCAGGGAAATTAAGCCGAGAACTAAAATTTAAGATACCTGGTTTTGTTTTAGAGATCCCGTTATTTTGAAAATTATATCTAGTAGTCCAGGTGCTTAAAAAACCTCTTCCTCAGGGAACTTGAGCTGAGAACTGAAATTTAAGATACCTAGTTGATATTTTAGAAATCTTGTCATTTTGAAAATTATATTTAGTACTCCAGGTGCTTAAAAAACATCTTCCTCAGAGAACTTAAGCTGACAACTGAAATTTCAGATACCTAGTTCATATTTTAGAGATCCCGTAATTTTAAAAATTATATCAAGTCGTCCTGGTGCTTAAAAAACATCTTCCTCAGGGAAATTAAGCCGAGAACTAAAATTTAAGATACCTGGTTTTGTTTTAGAGATCCCGTTATTTTGAAAATTATATCTAGTAGTCCAGGTGCTTAAAAAACCTCTTCCTCAGGGAACTTGAGCTGAGAAATGAAATTTAAGATACCTAGTTGATATTTTAGAAATCTTGTCATTTTGAAAATTATATTTAGTACTCCAGGTGCTTAAAAAACATCTTCCTCAGAGAACTTAAGCTGACAACTGAAATTTCAGATACCTAGTTCATATTTTAGAAATCTTGTCATTTTGAAAATTATAGCAAGTCGTCCTGGTGCTTAAAAAACATCTTCCTCAGAGAACTTAAGCTGACAACTGAAATTTCAGATACCTGGTTTTGTTTTAGAGATCCCGTCATTTTGAAAATTATATCTAGTAGTCCAGGTGCTTAAAAAACATCTTCTTCATGAAACTTAAGCTGAAAACTGAAATTTAAGATACCTAGTTCATATTTTAGACATTCCGTTATTTTTTAAATTATATTTAGTAGTCCAGGTGCTTGAAAAACATCATCCTCATGGAAATTAAGCAGAGAAGTGAAATTTAAGATACCTCGTTTATTTTTTAGAGATTCCTTCATTTTAAAAATTATATTTAGTACTCCAGGTGCTTGAAAAACATCTTCCTCAGGGAAATTAAGCCGAGAACTAAAATTTAAGACACGTGGTTTTGTTTTAGAGATCCCGTCATTTTGAAAATTATATTTAGTAGTCCAGGTGCTTAAAAAACATCTTCTTCATGTAACTTAAGCTGATAACTGAAATTTAAGATACCTAGTTCATATTTTAGAGATTCCGTTATTTTTGAAATTATATTTAGTAGTCCAGGTGCTTGAAAAACATCTTCCTCATGGAAATTAAGCCGAGAAATAAAATTTAAGATACGTGGATTTGTTTTAGAGATCCCGTCATTTTGAAAATTATATCTAGTAGTCCAGGTGCTTAAAAAACATCTTCCTCATGGAACTTGAGCTGAGATCTGAAATTTAAGATACCTAGTTGATATTTTAGAAATCTTGTCATTTTGAAAATTATATTTAGTACTCCAGGTACTTAAAAAACATCTTCCTCAGAGAACTTAAGCTGACAACTGAAATTTCAGATACCTAGTTGATATTTTAGAAATATTGTCATTTTTAAAATTATATCTAGTAGTCCTGGTGCTTAAAAAACATCTTCCTCAGGGAAATTAAGCCGAGAACTAAAATTTAAGATACGTGGTTTTGTTTTAGAGATCCCGTCATTTTGAAAATTATATCTAGTAGTCCAGGTGCTTAAAAAACATCTTCTTCATGAAACTTAAGCTGAGAACTGAAATTTAAAATACCTCGTTTATTTTTTAGAGATTCCTTCATTTTGAAAATTATATTTATTACTCCAGGTGCTTAAAAAACATCTTCCTCAGGGAACTTAAGCTGAGAACTGAAATTTCAGATACCTAGTTCATATTATAGAGATCCCGTAATTTTAAAAATTATATCAAGTCGTCCTGGTGCTTAAAAAACATCTTCCTCAGAGAACTTAAGCTGACAACTGAAATTTCAGATACCTGGTTTTGTTTTAGAGATCCCGTCATTTTGAAAATTATATCTAGTAGTCCAGGTGCTTAAAAAACATCTTCTTCATGAAACTTAAGCTGAAAACTGAAATTTAAGATACCAAGTTGATATTTTAGAAATCTTGTCATTTTGAAAATTATATTTAATACTCCAGGTGCTTAAAAAATATCTTCCTCAGGGAACTTAAGCTGAGAACTGAAATTTAAGATACCTAGTTGATATTTTAGTGATCTTGTCATATTGAAAATTATATTTAGTGTTCCAAGTGCTTAAAAAACATCTTCCTCAGGGAACTTAAGCTGAAAACTGAAATTTAAGATACCTAGTTGATATTTTAGAAATCTTGTCATTTTGAAAATTATATTTAATACTCCAGGTGCTTAAAAAACATCTTCCTCAGGGAACTTGAGCTGAGAACTGAAATTTAAGATACCTAGTTGATATTTTAGCAATCTTGTCATTTTGAAAATTATATTTAGTACTGCAGGTGCTTAAAAAACATCTTCTTCATGAAACTTAAGCTGAAAACTGAAATTTAAGATACCTAGTTCATATTTTAGAGATCCCGTTATTTTTAAAATTATATTTAGTAGTCCAGGTGCTTAAAAAACATCTGCTTCATGAAACTTAAGCTGAAAACTGAAATTTAAGATACCTAGTTCATATCTTAGAAATCTTGTCATTTTGAAAGTTATATTTAGTACTCCAGGTGCTTAAAAAACATCTTCCTCAGGAAACTTGAGCTGAGAAATGAAATTTAAGTTACCTTGTTGATATTTTAGAAATCTTGTCATTTTGAAAATTATATTTAGTACTCCAGGTGCTTAAAAAACATATTCCTCAGAGAACTTAAGCTGAGAACTAAAATTTAATATACCTGGTTTTGTTTTAGAGATCTCGTAATTTCAAAAATTATATCAAGTCGTCCTGGTGCTTAAAAAAATTTCCTCAGGGAACTTAAGCCGAGAACTAAAATTTAAGATACCTGGTTTTGTTTTAGAGATCCCGTCATTTTGAAAATTATATCTAGTAGTCCAGGTGTTTGAAAAACATCTTCCTCAGGGTACTTAAGCTGAGAAGTGAAATTTAAGATACCTCGTTTATTTTTAGAGATTCCTTCATTTTGAAAATTATATTTAGTACTCCAGGTGCTTAAAAAACATCTTCCTCAGAGAACTTGAGCTGAGAACGGAAATATAAGATACCTTGATGATATTTTAGAGATCCTGTCATATTGAAAATTATATTTAGTAGTCCAGGTGCCGAAAATACATATTCCTCACCGAACGTAAGATGAGAAATTAAATTTAAGATACCTAGTTGATATTTTAGAAATCTTGTCATTTTGAAAATTATATTTAGTACTCCAGGTGCTTAAAAAACATATTCCTCAGAGAACTTGAGCTGAGAACGGAAATTTAAGATACCTGGTTTATATTTTAGAGATCCTGTCATATTGAAAATTATATTTAGTAGTCCAGGTGTTTGAAAAACATCTTCCTCAGGGTACTTAAGATGAGAAGTGAAATTTAAGATACCTCGTTTATTTTTTAGAGATTCCTTCATTTTGAAAATTATATTTAGTACTTCAGGTGCTTAAAAAACATCTTCCTCAGAGAACTTGAGCTGAGAACGGAAATCTAAGATACCTGGATTATATTTTAGAGATCCTGTCATATTGAAAATAATATTTTGTAGTCCAGGTGCCTAAAATACATATTCCTCACGGAGCGTAAGCTGAGAAATGAAATTTAAGATACCTAGTTGATATTTTAGAAATCTTGTCATTTTGAAAATTATATTTAGTACTCCAGGTGCTAAAAAAACATATTCCTCAGAGAACTTGAGCTGAGAACGGAAATTTAAGATACCTGGTTTATATTTTAGAGATCCTGTCATATTGAAATTTATATTTAGTAGTCCAGGTGTTTGAAAAACATCTTCCTCAGGGTACTTAAGATGAGAAGTGAAATTTAAGATACCTCGTTTATTTTTTAGAGATTCCTTCATTTTGAAAATTATATTTAGTACTTCAGGTGCTTAAAAAACATCTTCCTCAGAGAACTTGAGCTGAGAACGGAAATTTAAGATACCTGGTTTATATTTTAGAGATCCTGTCATATTGAAAATAATATTTAGTAGTCCAGGTGCCTAAAATACATATTCCTCACGGAACGTAAGCTGAGAAATGAAATTTGAGATACCTAGTTGATATTTTAGAGATCCCGTCATTTTAAAAATTATATTTAGTAGTCCAAGTGCCTAAAATACATCTTCCTCAGGGTACTTAAGCTGAGAAGTGAAATTTAAGATACCTCGTTTATTTTTAGAGATTCCTTCATTTTGAAAATTATATTTATTACTCCAGGTGCTTAAAAAACATCTTCCTCAGAGAACTTAAGCTGACAACTGAAATTTCAGATACCTAGTTCATATTATAGGAATCCCGTAATTTTAAAAATTATATTTAGTACTCCAGGTGCTTGAAAAACATCTTCCTCAGGGAAATTAAGCCGAGAACTAAAATTTAAGATACATGGTTTTGTTTTAGAGATCCCGTCATTTTGAAAATTATATTTAGTAGTCCAGGTGCTTAAAAAACATCTTCTTCATGAAACTTAAGCTGAAAACTGAAATTTAAGATACCTAGTTCATATTTTAGAGATCCCGTTATTTTTAAAATTATATTTAGTAGTCCAAGGTGCTTAAAAAACATCTTCCTCAGGGTACTTAAGCTGAGAAGTGAAATTTAAGATACCTCGTTTATTTTTTAGAGATTCCTTCATTTTGAAAATTATATTTATTACTCCAGGTGCTTAAAAAACATCTTCCTCAGAGAACTTAAGCTGACAACTGAAATTTCAGATACCTAGTTCATATTTTAGAAATCCCGTACTTTTAAAAATTATATCAAGTCGTCCTGGTGCTTAAAAAACATCTTCCTCGGGGAACTTAAGCCGAGAACTAAAATTTAAGATACGTGGATTTGTTTTAGAGATCCCGTCATTTTGAAAATTATATCTAGTAGTCCAGGTGCTTAAAAAACATCTTCCTCATGGAACTTGAGCTGAGATCTGAAATTTAAGATACGTAGTTGATATTTTAGAAATCTTGTCATTTTGAAAATTATATTTAGTACTCCAGGTGCTTAAAAAAAATATTCATCAGAGAAATTAATCTGAAAAATTAAATTTCAGATACCTATTTAATATTTTAGAAATCTTGTCATTTTTAAAATTATATTTAGTACTACAGGTGCTTAAAAAACATCTTCCTCAGGGAAATTAAGCCGAGAACTAAAATTTAAGATACGTGGTTTTGTTTTAGAGATCCCGTCATTTTGAAAATTATATCTAGTAGTCCAGGTGCTTCAAAAACATCTTCCTCAGGGATCTTAAGCTGAGAACTGAAATTTAAGATACCTAGTTGATATTTTAGAAATCTTGTCATTTTGAAAGAGATCTTCCTGTGGAGAAAGAGATGTCGGACGCCTGTGTAGCTCAGTGGTTAGAGCAGTCGACCGGCGATCGGAAGACCTGGGCGCGAATCCCAGCGCAGTCGAACGCGTCATTTTGTCCACAGAAAGATTTTCAAATTCTTTAAATATTGAATTTATTTGCATTATTTGCGATATAAGAGTTTAAAATTGTCTACGAGGACACCTGTCGACAACGTATCCTATCTGACACGCGACTAGTGATCCTCCGATAATGTAGGCAGTGACAAAAATTTCAAACTCAACTAATTAATGTCTAATCATTTACAGCCGCAAGGCTGAGCCACTAGGCGATATAAGGAGATCTTCCTGTGGAGAAAGAGATGTCGGACGCCTGTGTAGCTCAGTGGTTAGAGCAGTCGACCGGCAATCGAAAGACCTGGGCTCGAATCCCAGCGCAGTCGAAAGCGTCATTTTTTCCACAGAAAGATTTTCAAATTCTTTAAATATTATATTTAGTAGTCCAGGTGCATAAAAAACATCTTCCTCAGGGAACTTAAGCTGAGAACTGAAATTCAGTATACCTGGATTATATTTTAGAGATTCCTTCATTTTGAAAATTATATTTATTACTCCAGGTGCTTAAAAAACATCTTCCTCAGGGAACTCTAGCTGAGAAATGAAATTTAAGTTACCTAGTTGATATTTTAGAGATCCCGTAATTTTAAATATTATATCATGTCGTCCTGGTGCTTAAAAAACATCTTCCTCAGGGAAATTAAGCCGAGAACTAAAATTTAAGATACCTGGTTTTGTTTTAGAGATCCCGTCATTTTGAAAATTATATCTAGTAGTCCAGGTGCTTAAAAAACATCTTCTTCATGAAACTTAAGCTGAAAACTGAAATTTAAGATACCTAGTTGATATTTTAGAAATCTTGTCATTTTGAAAATTATATATAGTAGTCCAGGTGTTTGAAAAACATCTTCCTCAGGGTACTTAAGCTGAGAAGTGAAATTTAAGATACCTCGTTTATTTTTTAGAGATTCCTTCATTTTGAAAATTATATTTAGTACTTCAGGTGCTTAAAAAACATCTTCCTCAGAGAACTTGAGCTGAGAACGGAAATTTAAGATACCTAGTTGATATTTTAGAGATCTTGTCATATTAAAAATTATATTGAGTGGTCCAGGTGCTTAAAAAACATCTTCCTCTGGAAACTTGAGCTGAGAAATGAAATTTAAGATACCTAGTTGATATTTTAGAAATCTTGTCATTTTGAAAATTATATTTAATACTCCAGGTGCTTAAAAAACATCTTCCTCAGGGAACTTGAGCTGAGAACTGAAATTTAAGATACCTAGTTGATATTTTAGCAATCTTGTCATTTTGAAAATTATATTTAGTACTGCAGGTGCTTAAAAAACATCTTCTTCATGAAACTTAAGCTGAAAACTGAAATTTAAGATACCTAGTTCATATTTTAGAGATTCCGTTATTTTTGAAATTATATTTAGTAGTCCAGGTGCTTAAAAAACATCTGCTTCATGAAACTTAAGCTGAAAACTGAAATTTAAGATACCTAGTTCATATCTTAGAAATCTTGTCATTTTGAAAGTTATATTTAGTACTCCAGGTGCTTCAAAAACATCTTCCTAAGGTAACTTCAGCTGAGAAATGAAATTTAAGATACCTTGTTGATATTTTAGACATCGGGTCATTTTGAAAATTATATTTAGTACTCCAGGTGCTTAAAAAACATATTCCTCAGAGAACTGAAGCTGAGAACTAAAATTTAAGATACCTGGTTTTGTTTTAGAGATCTCGTAATTTTAAAAATTATATCAAGTCGTCCTGGTGCTTAAAAAAAATTTCCTCAGGGAACTTAAGCCGAGAACTAAAATTTAAGATACCTGGTTTTGTTTTAGAGATCCCGTCATTTTGAAAATTATATCTAGTAGTCCAGGTGTTTGAAAAACATCTTCCTCAGGGTACTTAAGCTGAGAAGTGAAATTTAAGATACCTCGTTTATTTTTTAGAGATTCCTTCATTTTGAAAATTATATTTAGTACTTCAGGTGCTTAAAAAACATCTTCCTCAGAGAACTTGAGCTGAGAACGGAAATCTAAGATACCTGGTTTATATTTTAGAGATCCTGTCATATTGAAAATAATATTTAGTAGTCCAGGTGCCTAAAATACATATTCCTCACGGAACGTAAGCTGAGAAATGAAATTTAAGATACCTAGTTGATATTGTAGAAATCTTGTCATTTTGAAAATTATATTTAGTACTCCAGGTGCTTAAAAAACATCTTCCTCAGAGAACTTGAGCTGAGAACTGAAATTTAAGATACCTGGTTTATATTTTAGAGATCCTGTCATATTGAAAATTATATTTAGTAGTCCAGGTGTTTGAAAAACATCTTCCTCAGGGTACTTAAGCTGAGAAGTGAAATTTAAGATACCTGGTTTTGTTTTAGAGATCTCGTAATTTTAAAAATTATATCAAGTCGTCCTGGTGCTTAAAAAAAATTTCCTCAGGGAACTTAAGCCGAGAACTAAAATTTAAGATACCTGGTTTTGTTTTAGAGATCCTGTCATTTTGAAAATTATATCTAGTAACCCAGGTGCTTGAAAAACATCTTCCTCAGGGAACTTAAGCTGAGAAGTGAAATTTAAGATACCTCGTTTATTTTTTAGAGATTCCTTCATTTTGAAAATTATATTTAGTACTCCAGGTGCTTTAAAAACATCTTCCTCAGAGAATTTGAGCTGAGAACGGAAATCTAAGATACCTGGTTTATATTTTAGAGATCCAGTCATATTGAAAAAAATATTTAGTAGTCCAGGTGCCTAAAATACATATTCCTCACGGAACGTAAGCTGAGAAATGAAATTTGAGATACCTAGTTGATATTTTAGAAATCTTGTCATTTTGAAAATTATACTTAGTACTCCAGGTGCTTAAAAAACATATTCCTCAGAGAACTTGAGCTGAGAACGGAAATTTAAGATACCTGGTTTATATTTTAGAGATCCTGTCATATTGAAAATTATATTTAGTAGTCCAGGTGCTTAAAAAACATCTTCCTCGGGGAACTTAAGCTGAGAAGTGAAATTTAAGATACCTCGTTTATTTTTTAGAGATTCCTTCATTTTGAAAATTATATTTAGTACTCCAGGTGCTTAAAAAACATCTTCCTCAGAGAATTTGAGCTGAGAACGGAAATCTAAGATACCTGGTTTATATTTTAGAGATCCTGTCATATTGAAAAAAATATTTAGTAGTCCAGGTGCCTAAAATACATATTCCTCACGGAACGTAAGCTGAGAAATGAAATTTAAGATACCTAGTTGATATTTTAGAAATCTTGTCATTTTGAAAATTATATTTAGTACTCCAGGTGCTTAAAAAACATCTTCCTCAGAGAACTTGAGCTGAGAACGGAAATTTAAGATACCTGGATTATATTTTAGAGATCCTGTCATATTGAAAATAATATTTAGTAGTCCAGGTGCCTAAAATACATATTCCTCACGGAACGTAAGCTGAGAAATGAAATTTAAGATACCTAGTTGATATTTTAGAAATCTTGTCATTTTGAAAATTATATTTAGTACTGCAGGTGCTTAAAAAACATCTTCTTCATGAAACTTAAGCTGAAAACTGAAATTTAAGATACCTAGTTCATATTTTAGAGATCCCGTTATTTTTAAAATTATATTTAGTACTCCAGGTGCTTAAAAAACATCTGCTTCATGAAACTTAAGCTGAAAACTGAAATTTAAGATACCTAGTTCATATCTTAGACATCTTGTCATTTTGAAAATTATATTTAGTAGTCCAGGTGCTTAAAAACCATCTTACTCAGGGAACTTGAGCTGAGAACTGAAATTTATGATACCTAGTACATATTTTAGAGATCTCGTCATTTTAAAAATTATATTTAGTATTTTAAAGAATTTGAAAATCTTTCTGTGGAAAAAATGACGCTTTCGACTGCGCTGGGATTCGAGCCCAGGTCTTTCGATTGCCGGTCGACTTTCGGGCTCGAATCCCAGCGCAGTCGAAAGCGTCATTTTTTCCACAGAAAGATTTTCAAATTCTTTAAAATATTAAATTTATTTGCATTATTTGCGATATAAGAGTTTGAAATTGTCTACGAGGACACCTGTCGACAACGTATCCTATCTGATACGCGACTAGTGATCCTCCGATAATGTAGGCAGTGACAAAAATTTCAAACTCAACTAATTATATTTAGTACTCCAGGTGTTTAAAAAACATATTCCTCAGAGAACTTGAGCTGAGAACTGAAATTTAAGATACCTGGTTTTGTTTTAGAGATCTCGTAATTTTAAAAATTATATCAAGTCGTCCAGGTGCTTAAAAAACATCTTCCTCAGGGAAATTAAGCCGAGAACTAATATTTACGATACCTGGTTTTGTTTTACTGATCCCGTTATTTTGAAAATTATATCTGGTAGTCCAGGTGTTTAAAAAACATCATCCTCAAGGAACTTAGGCTTAGAAGTGAAATTTAATATACCTAGTTCATATTTTAGAGATTCCTTCATTTTGAAAATTATATTTAGTACTTCAGGTGCTTAAAAAACATCTTCCTCAGAGAACTTGAGCTGAGAACGGAAATCTAAGATACCTGGTTTATATTTTAGAGATCCTGTCATATTGAAAATAATATTTAGTAGTCCAGGTGCCTAAAATACATATTCCTCACGGAACGTAAGCTGAGAAATGAAATTTAAGATACCTAGTTGATATTTTAGAAATCTTGTCATTTTGAAAATTATATTTAGTACTCCAGGTGCTTAAAAAACATCTTCCTCAGAGAACTTGAGCTGAGAACTGAAATTTAAGATACCTGGTTTATATTTTAGAGATCCAGTCATATTGAAAAAAATATTTAGTAGTCCAGGTGCCTAAAATACATATTCCTCACGGAACGTAAGCTGAGAAATGAAATTTAAGATACCTAGTTGATATTTTAGAAATCTTGTCATTTTGAAAATTATATTTAGTACTCCAGGTGCTTAAAAAACATCTTCCTCAGGGAACTTGAGCTGAGAAATGAAATTTAAGATACCTAGTTGATATTTTAGAAATCTTGTCATTTTGAAAATTATTTTTAGTACTCCAGGTGCTTAAAAAACACCTTCCTCAGAGAACTTAAGCCGAGAACTAAAATTTAAGAAACCTGGTTTTGTTTTAGAGATCCCGTCATTTTGAAAATTATATCTAGTCGTCCTGGCTCTTAAAAAAAATTTCCTCAGGGAACTTAAGCCGAGAACTAAAATTTAAGATACCTGGTTTTGTTTTAGAGATCCCGTCATTTTGAAAATTATATCTAGTAGTCCAGGTGTTTGAAAAACATCTTCCTCGGGGTACTTAAGCTGAGAAGTGAAATTTAAGATACCTCGTTTATTTTTTAGAGATTCCTTCATTTTGAAAATTATATTTAGTACTCCAGGTGCTTAAAAAACATCTTCCTCAGAGAATTTGAGCTGAGAACGGAAATCTAAGATACCTGGTTTATATTTTAGAGATCCAGTCATATTGAAAAAAATATTTAGTAGTCCAGGTGCCTAAAATACATATTCCTCACGGAACGTAAGCTGAGAAATGAAATTTGAGATACCTAGTTGATATTTTAGAAATCTTGTCATTTTGAAAATTATATTTAGTACTCCAGGTGCTTAAAAAACATCTTCCTCAGAGAACTTGAGCTGAGAACGGAAATTTAAGATACCTGGTTTATATTTTTGAGATCCTGTCATATTGAAAATAATATTTAGTAGTCCAGGTGCTTAAAAAACATCTTCCTCAGGGAACTTAAGCTGAGAAGTGAAATTTAAGATACCTCGTTTATTTTTTAGAGATTCCTTCATTTTGAAAATTATATTTAGTACTCCAGGTGCTTAAAAAACATCTTCCTCAGAGAATTTGAGCTGAGAACGGAAATCTAAGATACCTGGTTTATATTTTAGAGATCCAGTCATATTGAAAAAAATATTTAGTAGTCCAGGTGCCTAAAATACATATTCCTCACGGAACGTAAGCTGAGAAATGAAATTTGAGATACCTAGTTGATATTTTAGAAATCTTGTCATTTTGAAAATTATATTTAGTACTCCAGGTGCTTAAAAAACATCTTCCTCAGAGAACTTGAGCTGAGAACGGAAATTTAAGATACCTGGTTTATATTTTAGAGATCCTGTCATATTGAAAATTATATTTAGTAGTCCAGGTGCCTAAAATACATATTCCTCACGGAACGTAAGCTGAGAAATGAAATTTAAGATACCTAGTTGATATTTTAGAAATCTTGTCATTTTGAAAATTAGATTTACTACTCCAGGTTCTTAAAAAACATCTTCATCAGGTAAATTAAGCTGACAACTGAAATTTAAGATACCTAGTTCATATTTTAGAGATCCCGTTATTTTTAAAATTATGTTTAGTAGTCCAGGTGCTTAAAAAACATCTGCTTCATGAAACTTAAGCTGAAAACTGAAATTTAAGATACCTAGTTCATATCTTAGAAATCTTGTCATTTTGAAAGTTATATTTAGTACTCCAGGTGCTTAAAAAACATCTTCCTCAGGAAACTTGAGCTGAGAAATGAAATTTAAGATACCTTGTTGATATTTTAGAAATCTTGTCATTTTGAAAATTATATTTAGTACTCCAGGTGCTTAAAAAACATATTCCTCAGAGAACTTAAGCTGAGAACTAAAATTTAAGATACCTGGTTTTGTTTTAGAGATCTCGTAATTTTAAAAATTATATCAAGTCGTCCTGGTGCTTAAAAAAAATTTCCTCAGGGAACTTAAGCCGAGAACTAAAATTTAAGATACCTGGTTTTGTTTTAGAGATCCCGTCATTTTGAAAATTATATCTAGTAGTCCAGGTGTTTGAAAAACATCTTCCTCAGGGTACTTAAGCTGAGAAGTGAAATTTAAGATACCTCGTTTATTTTTTAGAGATTCCTTCATTTTGAAAATTATATTTAGTACTTCAGGTGCTTAAAAAACATCTTCCTCAGAGAACTTGAGCTGAGATCGGAAATTTAAGATACCTGGTTTATATTTTAGAGATCCTGTCATATTGAAAATTATATTTAGTAGTCCAGGTGCCTAAAATACATATTCCTCACGGAACGTAAGCTGAGAAATGAAATTTAAGATACCTAGTTGATATTTTAGAAATCTTGTCATTTTGAAAATTATATTTAGTACTCCAGGTGCTTAAAAAACATCTTCCTCAGAGAACTTGAGCTGAGAACGGAAATTTAAGATACCTGGTTTATATTTTAGAGATCCTGTCATATTGAAACTTATATTTAGTACTACAGGTGCTTGAAAAACATCTTCCTCAGGAACGTAAGCTGAGAAATGAAATTTAAGATACCTAGTTGATATTTTAGAAATCTTGTCATTTTGAAAATTATATTTAGTACTCCAGGTGCTTAAAAAACATCTTCCTCAGGGAACTTGAGCTGAGAAATGAAATTTAAGATACCTAGTTGATATTTTAGAAATCTTGTCATTTTGAAAATTATATTTAGTACTCCAGGTGCTTAAAAAACATCTTCCTCAGAGAACTTGAGCTGAGAACTGAAATTTAAGATACCTAGTTCATATTTTAGAGATCTTGTCATATTGAAAATGATATTTAGTACTCCAGGTGCTTAAAAAACATCTTCCACAGAGAACTTAAGCTGACAACTGAAATTTAAGATACCTAGTTTCGACCGGCAATCGAAAGACCTGGCCTCGAATCCCAGCGCAGTCAAAAGCGTCATTTTTTCCACAAAAAGATTTTCAAATTCTTTACATATTTTAGAGATCCCGTAATTTTATAAATTATATCAAGTCGTGCTGTTGCTTTAATAACATCTTTCTCAGGAACGTAAGCTGAGAAATGAAATTTAAGATACCTAGTTCATATTTTAGAAATCTTGTCATTTTGAAAATTATATTTAGTACTCCAGGTGCTTAAAAAACATCTTCCCCAGAGAACTTAAGCTGACAACTGAAATTTCAGATACCTAGTTCATATTTTAGAAATCTTGTCATTTTGAAAATTATATTTAGTACTCCAGGTGCTTAAAAAACATCTTCCTCACGGAAATTAAGCCGAGAACTAAAATTTAAGACACGTGGTTTTGTTTTAGAGATCCCGTCATTTTGAAAATTATATTTAATACTCCAGGTGCTTAAAAAACATCTTCTTCATGAAACTTAAGATGAAAACTGAAATTTAAGATACCTAGTTCATATTTTAGAGATCCCGTTATTTTTAAAATTATATTTAGTAGTCCAGGTGCTTAAAAAACATCTTCCTCAGAGAACTTAAGCTGAGAACTGAATTTTAAGATACCTAGTTGATATTTTAGAAATCTTGTCATTTTGAAAATTATATTTAGTACTCCAGGTGCTTAAAAAACATCTTCCTCAGGGAACTTGAGCTGAGAAATGAAATTTAAGATACCTAGTTGATATTTTAGAAATCTTGTCATTTTGAAAATTATATTTAGTACTCCAGGTGCTTAAAAAACATCTTCCTCAGAGAACTTAAGCTGACAACTGAAATTTCAGATACCTAGTTCATATTTTAGAGATCCCGTAATTTTAAAAATTATATCAAGTCGTCCTGGTGCTTAAAAAACATCTTCCTCAGGGAAATTAAGCCGAGACCTAACATTTCAGATACCTGGTTTTGTTTTAGAGATCCCGTCATTTTGAAAATTATATCTAGTAGTCCAGGTGCTTAAAAAACATCTTCTTCATGAAACTTAAGCTGAAAACTGAAATTTAAGATACCTAGTTCATATTTTAGAGATTCCGTTATTTTTGAAATTATATTTAGTAGTCCAGGTGCTTAAAAAACATCTTCCTCAGGGTACTTAAGCTGAGAAGTGAAATTTAAGATACCTCGTTTATTTTTTAGAGATTCCTTCATTTTGAAAATTATATTTAGTACTCCAGGTGCTTAAAAAACATCTTCCTCAGAGAACTTAAGCTGACAACTGAAATTTCAGATACCTAGTTCATATTTTAGAGATCCCGTAATTTTAAAAATTATATCAAGTCGTCCTGGTGCTTAAAAAACATCTTCCTCAGGGAAATTAAGCCGAGAACTAAAATTTAAGATACCTGGTTTTGTTTTAGAGATCCCGTTATTTTGAAAATTATATCTAGTAGTCCAGGTGCTTAAAAAACCTCTTCCTCAGGGAACTTGAGCTGAGAAATGAAATTTAAGATACCTAGTTGATATTTTAGAAATCTTGTCATTTTGAAAATTATATTTAGTACTCCAGGTGCTTAAAAAACATCTTCCTCAGAGAACTTAAGCTGACAACTGAAATTTCAGATACCTAGTTCATATTTTAGAAATCTTGTCATTTTGAAAATTATATCAAGTCGTCCGCGTGCTTAAAAAACATCTTCCTCAGGGAAATAAAGCCGAGAACTAAAATTTACGATACCTGGTTTTGTTTTAGAGATCCCGTTATTTTGAAAATTATATCTAGTAGTCCAGGTGCTTAAAAAACATCTTCTTCATGAAACTTAAGCTGAAAACTGAAATTTAAGATACCTAGTTCATATTTTAGAGATCCCGTTATTTTTGAAATTATATTTAGTAGTCCAGGTGCTTAAAAAACATCTTCCTCAGGGTACTTAAGCTGAGAAGTGAAATTTAAGATACCTCGTTTATTTTTTAGAGATTCCTTCAATTTGAAAATTATATTTAGTACTCCAGGTGCTTAAAAAACATCTTCCTCAGAGAACTTAAGCTGACAACTGAAATTTCAGATACCTAGTTCATATTTTAGAGATCCCGTAATTTTAAAAATTATATCAAGTCGTCCTGGTGCTTAAAAAACATCTTCCTCAGGGAAATTAAGCCGAGAACTAAAATTTAAGATACCTGGTTTTGTTTTAGAGATCCCGTTATTTTGAAAATTATATCTAGTAGTCCAGGTGCTTAAAAAACCTCTTCCTCAGGGAACTTGAGCTGAGAACTGAAATTTAAGATACCTAGTTGATATTTTAGAAATCTTGTCATTTTGAAAATTATATTTAGTACTCCAGGTGCTTAAAAAACATCTTCCTCAGAGAACTTAAGCTGACAACTGAAATTTCAGATACCTAGTTCATATTTTAGAAATCTTGTCATTTTGAAAATTATATCAAGTCGTCCTGGTGCTTAAAAAACATCTTCCTCAGGGAAATTAAGACGAGAACTAAAATTTAAGATACCTGGTTTTGTTTTAGAGATCCCGTCATTTTGAAAATTATATCTAGTAGTCCAGGTGCTTAAAAAACATCTTCTTCATGAAACTTAAGCTGAAAACTGAAATTTAAGATACCTAGTTGATATTTTAGAAATCTTGTCATTTTGAAAATTATATTTAGTACTCCAGGTGCTTAAAAAACATCTTCCTCAGGGAACTTGAGCTGAGAAATGAAATTTAAGATACCTAGTTGATATTTTAGAAATCTTGTCATTTTGAAAATCATATTTAGTACTCCAGGTGCTTAAAAAACATCTTCCTCAGAGAACTTAAGCTGAGAACTGAAATTTCAGATACCTAGTTGATATTTTAGAAATCTTGTCATTTTGAAAATTATATTTAGTACTCCAGGTGCTTAAAAAACATCTTCCTCATGGAAATTAAGCCGAGAAATAAAATTTAAGATACGTGGTTTTGTTTTAGAGATCCCGTCATTATGAAAATTATATCTAGTAGTCCTGGTGCTTAAAAAACATCTTCCTCAGGGAAATTAAGCCGAGAACTAAAATTTAAGATACCTGGTTTTGTTTTAGAGATCCCGTCATTTTGAAAATTATATCTAGTATTCCAGGTGCTTAAAAAACATCTTCTTCATGAAACTTAAGCTGAAAACTGAAATTTAAGATACCTAGTTCATATTTTAGAGATTCCGTTATTTTTGAAATTATATTTAGTAGTCCAGGTGCTTAAAAAACATCTTCCTCAGGGTACTTAAGCTGAGAAGTGAAATTTAAGATACCTCGTTTATTTTTTAGAGATTCCTTCATTTTGAAAATTATATTTATTACTCCAGGTGCTTAAAAAACATCTTCCTCAGAGAACTTAAGCTGACAACTGAAATTTCAGATACCTAGTTCATATTATAGGGATCCCGTAATTTTAAAAATTATATCAAGTCGTCCTGGTGCTTAAAAAACATCTTCCTCAGAGAACTTAAGCTGAGAACTGAATTTTAAGATACCTAGTTGATATTTTAGAAATCTTGTCATTTTGAAAATTATATCTAGTATTCCAGGTGCTTAAAAAACATCTTCTTCATGAAACTTAAGCTGAAAACTGAAATTTAAGATACCTGGTTTTGTTTTAGAGATCCCGTCATTTTTAAAATTATATCTAGTAGTCCAGGTGCTTAAAAAACATCTTCCTCAGGGAACTTAAGCTGAGAAGTGAAATTTAAGATACCTAGTTTATATTTTAGACATTACGTCATTTTGAAAATTATATTTAGTACTCCAGGTGCTTAAAAAACATCTTCCTCAGAGAACTTAAGCTGACAACTGAAATTTCAGATACCTAGTTCATATTTTAGAGATCCCGTAATTTTAAAAATTATATCAAGTCGTCCTGGTGCTTAAAAAACATCTTCCTCAGGGAAATTAAGCCGAGAACTAAAATTTAAGATACCTGGTTTTGTTTTAGAGATCCCGTCATTTTGAAAATTATATCTAGTAGTCCAGGTGCTTAAAAAACATCTTCCTCAGGGAACTTGAGCTGAGAACTGAAATTTAAGATACCTAGTTGATATTTTAGAAATCTTGTCATTTTGAAAATTATATTTAGTACTCCAGGTGCTTAAAAAACATCTTCCTCAGAGAACTTAAGCTGACAACTGAAATTTCAGATACCTAGTTCATATTTTAGAAATCTTGTCATTTTGAAAATTATATCAAGTCGTCCAGGTGCTTAAAAAACATCGTCCTCATGGAAATTAAGCCGAGAACTGAAAATTAAGATACCTGGTTTTGTTTTAGAGATGCGGTCATTTTGAAAATTATATCTCGTCGTCCAGGTACTCAAAAAACATCTCCTCAGGAAACTGAAGCTGAGAACTAAAATTTAAGATACCTAGTTCATATTTTAGACATTCCGTTATTTTTGAAATTATATTTAGTAGTCCAGGTGCTTAAAAAACATCTTCCTCAGGGTACTTAAGCTGAGAAGTGAAATTTAAGATACCTCGTTTATTTTTTAGAGATTCCTTCATTTTGAAAATTATATTTATTACTCCAGGTGCTTAAAAAACATCTTCCTCAGAGAACTTAAGCTGACAACTGAAATTTCAGATACCTAGTTCATATTATAGGAATCCCGTAATTTTAAAAATTATATTTAGTACTCCAGGTGCTTGAAAAACATCTTCCTCCGGGAAATTAAGCCGAGAACTAAAATTTAAAATACCTGGTTTTGTTTTAGAGATCCCGTCATTTTGAAAATTATATTTAGTAGTCCAGGTGCCTAAAATACATATTCCTCACGGAACGTAAGCTGAGAAATGAAATTTAAGATACCTAGTTCATATTTTAGAAATCTTGTCATTTTGAAAATTATATTTAGTACTCCAGGTGCTTAAAAAACATCTTCCTTAGGGAACTTGAGCTGAGAAATGAAATTTCAGATACCTAGTTGATATTTTAGAAATCTTGTCATTTTGAAAATTATATTTAGTGATTGAAGATATTTGTTGTTGTTGGTAATTGGCTTTAGGGTCCAAGGTTGATAAAAACTCAGAGTTTTTCATAATCAGACGTTTCGGCTCTGATCGGAGCCCTCATCAGTGATTTATTCAAATCTAAAAATACAGAAAAAGGGTTTTGCTAACATAGGATATTTTTCATACAAAATTTTTTGTAAAAATTTAACAAGTAATTATAATTATGTTTTTACATGTAGGTAAATAAATTTTGATATTACTTTGAGGTAAATATTTCATTCACATAACCTAACAAACTAGATACCAGAAAGCATTTTTTGGAAGGTTGGAATTAAGTGTCTAAATATAAAAAATATTTTTAATTGACATTCGTGCATGGAATTGTAGATTGAAATTTTTGTGGTGTAGTTTTTAATATACATACATACACAACCGCACACACACAGACACACACACATACACATATATATATATATATACATATATACATATATACATATATATATATATATACACATACATACACACATACACATATATATACATATACATACATATATATATACATATATACACATACATACACACATACATACATATACATACATATACATACACATATATACATATATATACATATACATACATATACATATACATACATACATACACACATACATACACATACATATATATACACATACACATACACACATACACACATATACATCACGCATGCAATATATACACATATATATGCACAATATACAATGTACATATACTATATAATATGCATACGTACATACACACATACATACATACATATGACATGCACATAACATTATATATACCACACATATAAAATATTTTCAAATTCTTTAAATATTATTTCTTTTGGTATGAAGTGCAATCTGTAAATTTTATTTAATTCAACATTTTTTTCTTTGGCATATTTTCCTTAGAAATTTATCCGCTGTGATACTTTTTTAGCAAGAAGAACTGAAAAATTGATAGTTTTTTTTTTTTTTTTTTTTTTTTTGCAATGACTTAGAACATACAGAGTCCGGAGAGGTATAAACCAGGCGTTGTCCCACTCGTGGGTATAGACACTGAGGCTGCTTAGTCGGAAGGGACACACCCAGGCCATAAAGGGTCAGAGACTATTGCACATAAAGTTTTCTTTGGTTTGAGTCTAGATCTAAAAGTTACCTATGTAAATATTTCTTATGTGTAAAGCAATGAGAATAGCACTGTGTAAAATCCAGTTTTTTGGAAGTAAATTGCCGATTTTTTGGTTTGACAAGTAGATGTAAGAAAAAATATTGTAAAAAATTATAAGTTGTGTAAAGAAATTTAGATGCGATTGTACATAGAAAGAAAAAAAATTTGTTTACATAAATAAAGGTATGAAAAGACGTAGAGAGCCGCGAAAAAAATTCTAGGAGTAATTTTATCGAAATCTAATAGTAATGTCTTAGTGTTTAATGTGTAGTACTTTCAAATGTGTAGGTATGGTATTTTTTATTATTAAATTTGTGCACAATTCTATCCAAATTTTTAAATCCTATCACAGACTATATATAGAGTAAAAAAGGAGGACTAACCTTGATTAAAATTACGACTTTTTGTATAAATGTTATTATCCAGTTTTTTCTTTTTCCGTTTTTTGGGAAGACACATAACTTAGACTGCACACACCTCTCCCCTGGGAGGTTGACTCGTAAACTGAGTTATGTTTTGGTTTTTAGGCATGCATATTGAGATGAGAGTGGAGGGTAAGATTTTTTTCCCCTTTAGGGATTTTTTTGGAGAAAGAAAAGGATGTGCTGGAGGTGGCTGGACTGTTAGGACAATGAGAAGACCATAAATTGTAACCGGAGACATAAAGGTTTCGTCGGCATATTTTGAGTGTTTCCAGAAAGTATGTGTATTTATGTATTTCAGGACTTTCAGGATTTTTTAATATTATGAATTTTGAATGGAGTTAGGCTTGGTTGTTTAAGAGAGGGAGATAAAAAACTGATAAATTTTCTGTATCAGTCCTTTGATTTACAGAATGTGAAGTACTGGCTATGTAGGTCATTTCTAGAATCATGCGTTTTTTGTAGTTATCTGATCTGTCTATTATTGTGACTTCATCAAAATCAAATTTGTGATCTTGGTGCCATGCGTGTTTCGTTAGGGCAGTCCATTTTTCTGGAGGGTTAAAGACATCTTTTTTATGCTCATGGATTCTGGTTTTTAAGGGGCGTTTGGTCGTGCCTATATAAGTAGCTTTACAATCTGAGCAAGGTATATTGTAGACGACATCAGCGGCATCAAGCAACGGGATTGGGTCCTTGGCTGATTTGAAAAGGTGTGATAGGTCGTTAATATTACGGGGAGCTATTTTTATATTAAATGGTTTTAAGATACCCGAAATTTTTTCAGTGAGTCCTTGTACGTAAGGTAATGGTATGTACCTTGAAAGTTGACCCGCCGTGTTGGAGTGTGTGTCTGTGATTGTGTCGTTCTTGGGTGCTTTTTGTGTGTGTGCGTTTGTAACAGAGGCTTTTTTTCGAGAGGTAATTTAGTCTTTTTTGAATCGTTGAATTGATGATTTTTCGTGGGTAATTATTTTTAATCAAAGTCATTTTTATTTTTTGAATGTTTTTTGTGTGAAAGCTTTTGTGTGCTAGAGTAATGCCTCTGTCGACTAAATTATTAATTATGTTGATTTTGTATTTGAGCGGGTGATGTGAATGAAAATTGAGAAGGCGGCCGGACCATGTTGGTTTCTGGTACCAGTCTGTTTTTATGTTTTCTCCGTCTCGAATAACGAGAACATCAAGAAAACAGATTTTGTTTTCCGATTCTTCTTCTATTGTGAATTGTATTTTATGGTTATGGCTGTTGAATGTTTTTTTGATTGTGTCGATTTCGTTGACTGGTACCGCTGTTAATATGTCGTCCACATATCTGAAATAAAATGGGACTTGAAATGGGAGAGAATCTATGCATTTCTTCTCGAGGTCGTCCATGACGATATCGGCGGCTATAGGAGAGAGTGGGGAACCCATTGGAAAACCAGATTTTTGTTTGAAGAACATACCCTGGAAATTGAATGCTGAGTTTGTGGAACATGTTCTGATACCTTTTTCAAATTGGTACCAGGGCATGTTAACGTGTGGTTGAATTTGGGACCACCTAGCCTTGATACCTTTCATAGCAAGACCAATTTGAACGTTGGTGAAAAGTGAAACAGCATCTAACGAAATGATTTTGTAACCAGATGGAATTTTGGTGTTTTTGACCTTTTCAATGAAATCAAAGCTGTTTTTAATTCGTGACATAGGAGGAGTTATGTTTTTTGAAATAATGTTATTGTAAAAGGATGCTAGATTATAGGTAGGGCTGCCACAGAAAGAGACGATGGGTCTGAGTGGGTTGTTAGGCTTGTGGAGTTTAGGTAAGCCATAAAATCTTGCTGGTAGGGGGTTACTTGACTTCAGTAAGTAGGACATGCTTTCAGTGGTATAATTTTTATTCTTCCACAGCTTTACAAGGTTGTTGACTTTTTTGTGGGTTGTGTTCGTTGGGTCTCTTTTAAGGGTTTCGTATGTATTTTTATCTGATAACATGAGCTGGACGTCATCAATATATTTGTTTTTTTCTATAGCTACGGTTGTGTTACTTTTATCCGCCTTTGTGATTAATATGTTTGGATTATTTTTCAGGAAAGTTTTCGTTAATTGTGAATTATGAATAATTTGTTTTTGGAAGTTATTTGTAGGGTTTCTTATTTGATGTGAATAGGTGTTGATGCAGTTAACAAGTTTTAGTCTTGCTTCATTTCTGTCTCCCTCATTAATTTTATGGATATTGGATTCAAAGTCGGCGATTATGTGTTTTGTGGGAATTGTTTTATGGCGAAAGGGGATACCAAAATTTTTACCCAGGCTAAGAGTATTTGCCACTGCAGGTGGAAACTGCGTGTCAGTCAAGTTAGTGAACCAGGATTCAACGGGAGTGTGGCAAAAAACGTTGTCATTTGTCAAGAAATTGTTTTTTTCTTTGATAAGTTTTACAAACTTGGATTTACAAATGTTTTTTTGTGCCGAGAAAATTTTTTGTGCTTTATTGGACTCGTATAGAAAGAACTGTTTGTAAATGTGTGCTGGCAACTTTTGCTTAATTTTTTGTTGAAGGAATTGAAAGTCTTTTTCTAATCTGTGAATCGTGATACAGATATCTCTAATCTCTAAGTTAAGTACGGTGAATTTGAATTTATTTATCGCGGATAAATGAGTACGTGTGATATTATTGTTGTCGAACAAAACCAAGTTGCGAGCGTGCAGTTGAAGATGTTTAGGTAGTACTTTTTTCTCTTCTACATCGAAGTAAGAGAATCCTTTGGTTGTATTTTACTCTTAGCTGTACGTTGATTTGTGAAAATTTCTTTAAAAAGGAGAGGGTGTGATAACCATAGTTGGTTTTGATCCTCGCGAAGAAGTCATTTCCTCTTCTATTGCTTTGATTGCCCATAATTTTAATATTCATATTCTGGACTTACATTGACCCTTAATTAATAATTGAAGATATATGTTGATGTTGGTAATTGGCTTTAGGGTCCAAGGTTGATAAAAACTCAGAGTTTTACATAATCAGACGTTTCGGCTGTGATCGGAGCCCGCATCAGTGATTTATTCAAATCTAAAAATACAGAAAAAGGGTTTTGCTAACATAGGATATTTTGCATACAAAATTTTTTGTAAAAATTTAACAAGTAATTATAATTATGTTTTTACATGTAGGTAAATAAATTTTGATATTACTTTGAGGTAAATATTTCATTCACATAACCTAACAAACTAGATACCAGAAAGCATTTTTTGGAAGGTTGGAATTAAGTGTCTAAATATAAAAAATATTTTTAATTGACATTCGTGCATGGAATTGTAGATTGAAATTTTTGTGGTGTAGTTTTTAATATACATACATACACAACCGCACACACACAGACACACACTCATACACACATATATATATATATATATCTATATATGTATATATATATATACATATATATACATATATATACATATATATATATATATATATATATACATACATACATATACATATATATATACATATACACATATATACATACACATATACACATACATACACATATACACACATACATACATACATACATATACATACACATATATATACATATATATATATATACATACATATACATACACATACATACATACATACACATATACATATATACATATATATACACATACACACATACACATACATACATACACATACACATATACACACATATACATCACGCATGCAATATATACACATATATATGTGCAATATACAATGTACATATACTATATAATATGCATACGTACATACACACATACATACATACATATGACATGCACATAACATTATATATACCACACATATAAAATATTTTCAAATTCTTTAAATATTATTTCTTTTGGTATGAAGTGCAATCTGTAAATTCTATTTAATTCAACATTTTTTTCTTTGGCATATTTTCCTTAGAAATTTGTCCGCTGTGATACTTTTTTAGCAAGAAGAACTGAAAAATTGATAGTTTTTTTTTTTTTTTGCAATGACTTAGAACATACAGAGTCCGTAGAGTTATAAAAAAGGCTTTTTCCCAATCGTGGGTATAGACAATGAGGCTGCTTATTCGGAATGTACACAAAAAGGCCATAAATTTTCATATAATATTGCACATAAAGTTTTCTTTGGTTTGAGTCTAGATCTAAAAATTACCTATGTAAATATTTCTTATGTGTAAAGCAATGAGAATAGCACTGTGTAAAATCCAGTTTTTTGGAAGTAAATTGCCGATTTTTTGGTTTGACAAGTAGATGTAAGAAAAAATATTGTAAAAAATTATAAGTTGTGTAAAGAAATTTAGATGCGATTGTACATAGAAAGAAAAAAAAATTTGTTTACATAAATAAAGGTATGAAAAGACGTAGAGAGCCGCGAAAAAAATTCTAGGAGTAATTTTATCGAAATCTAATAGTAATGTCTTAGTGTTTAATGTGTAGTACTTTCAAATGTGTAGGTATGGTATTTTTTATTATTAAATTTGTGCACAATTCTATCCAAATTTTTAAATCCTATCACAGACTATATATAGAGTAAAAAAGGAGGACTAACCTTGATTAAAATTACGACTTTTTGTATAAATGTTATTATCCAGTTTTTTCTTTTTCCGTTTTTTGGGAAGACACATAACTTAGACTGCACACACCTCTCCCCTGGGAGGTTGACTCGTAAACTGAGTTATGTTTTGGTTTTTAGGCATGCATATTGAGATGAGAGTGGAGGGTAAGATTTTTTTCCCTTTATGGATTTATTTGGAGACAGAAAAGGATGTGCTGTAGGTGGCTGGACTGTTAGGACAATGAGAAGACCATAAATTGTAACCGGAGACATAAAGGATTCGACGGCATAATTTGAGTGTTTCCAGAAAGTATGTGTATTTATGTATTTCAGGACTTTCAGGACTTTTTAATATTATGAATTTTGAATGGAGTTAGGCTTGGTTGTTTAAGAGAGGGAGATAAAAAACTGATAAATTTTCTGTATCAGTCCTTTGATTTACAGAATGTGAAGTACTGGCTATGTGGGTCATTTCTAGATTTCATAACTCAGTTTACGAGTCAACCTCCCAGGGGAGAGGTGTGTGCAGTCTAAGTTATGTGTCTTCCCAAAAAACGGAAAAAGAAAAAACTGGATAATAACATTTATACAAAAAGTCGTAATTTTAATCAAGGTTAGTCCTCCTTTTTTACTCTATATATAGTCTGTGATAGGATTTAAAAATTTGGATAGAATTGTGCACAAATTTAATAATAAAAAATACCATACCTACACATTTGAAAGTACTACACATTAAACACTAAGACATTACTATTAGATTTCGATAAAATTACTCCTAGAATTTTTTTCGCGGCTCTCTACGTCTTTTCATACCTTTATTTATGTAAACAAATTTTTTTTCTTTCTATGTACAATCGCATCTAAATTTATTTACAAAACTTATAATTTTTTACAATATTTTTTCTTAAATCTACTTGTCAAACCAAAAAAACGGCAATTTAATTCCAAAAAACTGGATTTTTCACAGTGCTATTCTCCGTGCTTTACACATAAGAAATATTTACATAGGTAATTTTTAGATCTAGACTCAAACCAAAGAAAACTTTATGTGCAATATTATATGAAAATTTATGGCCTTTTTGTGTACATTCCGAATAAGCATCCTCATTGTCTATACCCACGATTGGGAAAAAGCCTTTTTTATAACTCTACGGACTCTGTATGTTCTAAGTCATTGCAAAAAAAAAATCAATAAAAAAAAAAAAAAAAACTATCAATTTTTCAGTTCTTCTTGCTAAAAAAGTATCACAGCGGACAAATTTCTAAGGAAAATATGCCAAAGAAAAAAATGTTGAATTAAATAAAATTTACAGATTGCACTTCATACCAAAAGAAATAATATTTAAAGAATTTGAAAATATTTTATATGTGTGGTATATATAATGTTATGTGCATGTCATATGTATGTATGTATGTGTGTATGTACGTATGCATATTATATAGTATATGTACATTGTATATTGCACATATATATGTGTATATATTGCATGCGTGATGTATATGTGTGTATATGTGTATGTGTATGTATGTATGTGTATGTATGTGTGTATATGTATATGTATATGTGTGTATGTGTGTGTATATATATATATATATATATATATATATATATATATATATATATATATATATATATATGTATGTATATGTGTATATATATGTATGTATATGTGTATATGTGTATATATGTATGTATGTGTATATGTGTATGTGTATATGTGTATGTGTATGTATGTATGTGTGTATGTATGTATATATGTATGTGTATATATGTGTATATGTATGTATATATATGTATATATATGTATATGTATATATGTATGTATATATATGTATATATATATATATATGTATATATGTATATATATGTATATATATGTGTATATGTGTGTATGTATGTATATGTATATGTATATATATATATATATGTGTATGTGTATGTGTCTGTGTGTGTGTGGTTGTGTATGTATGTATATTAAAAACTACACCACAAAAATTTCAATCTACAATTCCATGCACGAATGTCAATTAAAAATATTTTTTATATTTAGACACTTAATTCCAACCTTCCAAAAAATGCTTTCTGGTATCTAGTTTGTTAGGTTATGTGAATGAAATATTTACCTCAAAGTAATATCAAAATTTATTTACCTACATGTAAAAACATAATTATAATTACTTGTTAAATTTTTACAAAAAATTTTGTATGCAAAATATCCTATGTTAGCAAAACCCTTTTTCTGTATTTTTAGATTTGAATAAATCACTGATGAGGGCTCCGATCAGAGCCGAAACGTCTGATTATGTAAAACTCTGAGTTTTTATCAACCTTGGACCCTAAAGCCAATTACCAACATCAACATATATCTTCAATTATTAATTAAGGGTCAATGTAAGTCCAGAATATGAATATTAAAATTATGGGCAATCAAAGCAATAGAAGAGGAAATGACTTCTTCGCGAGGATCAAAACCAACTATGGTTATCACACCCTCTCCTTTTTAAAGAAATTTTCACAAATCAACGTACAGCTAAGAGTAAAATACAACCAAAGGATTCTCTTACTTCGATGTAGAAGAGAAAAAGTACTACCTAAACATCTTCAACTGCACGCTCGCAACTTGGTTTTGTTCGACAACAATAATATCACACGTACTCATTTATCCGCGATAAATAAATTCAAATTCACCGTACTTAACTTAGAGATTAGAGATATCTGTATCACGATTCACAGATTAGAAAAAGACTTTCAATTCCTTCAACAAAAAATTAAGCAAAAGTTGCCAGCACACATTTACAAACAGTTCTTTCTATACGAGTCCAATAAAGCACAAAAATTTTCTCGGCACAAAAAAACATTTGTAAATCCAAGTTTGTAAAACTTATCAAAGAAAAAAACAATTTCTTGACAAATGACAACGTTTTTTGCCACACTCCCGTTGAATCCTGGTTCACTAACTTGACTGACACGCAGTTTCCACCTGCAGTGGCAAATACTCTTAGCCTGGGTAAAAATTTTGGTATCCCCTTTCGCCATAAAACAATTCCCACAAAACACATAATCGCCGACTTTGAATCCAATATCCATAAAATTAATGAGGGAGACAGAAATGAAGCAAGACTAAAACTTGTTAACTGCATCAACACCTATTCACATCAAATAAGAAACCCTACAAATAACTTCCAAAAACAAATTATTCATAATTCACAATTAACGAAAACTTTCCTGAAAAATAATCCAAACATATTAATCACAAAGGCGGATAAAAGTAACACAACCGTAGCTATAGAAAAAAACAAATATATTGATGACGTCCAGCTCATGTTATCAGATAAAAATACATACGAAACCCTTAAAAGAGACCCAACGAACACAACCCACAAAAAAGTCAACAACCTTGTAAAGCTGTGGAAGAATAAAAATTATATCACTGAAAGCATGTCCTACTTACTGAAGTCAAGTAACCCCCTACCAGCAAGATTTTATGGCTTACCTAAACTCCACAAGCCTAACAACCCACTCAGACCCATCGTCTCTTTCTGTGGCAGCCCTACCTATAATCTAGCATCCTTTTACAATAACATTATTTCAAAAAACATAACTCCTCCTATGTCACGAATTAAAAACAGCTTTGATTTCATTGAAAAGGTCAAAAACACCAAAATTCCATCTGGTTACAAAATCATTTCGTTAGATGCTGTTTCACTTTTCACCAACGTTCAAATTGGTCTTGCTATGAAAGGTATCAAGGCTAGGTGGTCCCAAATTCAACCACACGTTAACATGCCCTGGTACCAATTTGAAAAAGGTATCAGAACATGTTCCACAAACTCAGCATTCAATTTCCAGGGTATGTTCTTCAAACAAAAATCTGGTTTTCCAATGGGTTCCCAACTCTCTCCTATAGCCGCCGATATCGTCATGGACGACCTCGAGAAGAAATGCATAGATTCTCTCCCATTTCAAGTCCCATTTTATTTCAGATATGTGGACGACATATTAACAGCGGTACCAGTCAACGAAATCGACACAATCAAAAAAACATTCAACAGCCATAACCATAAAATACAATTCACAATAGAAGAAGAATCGGAAAACAAAATCTGTTTTCTTGATGTTCTCGTTATTCGAGACGGAGAAAACATAAAAACAGACTGGTACCAGAAACCAACATGGTCCGGCCGCCTTCTCAATTTTCATTCACATCACCCGCTCAAATACAAAATCAACATAATTAATAATTTAGTCGACAGAGGCATTACTCTAGCACACAAAAGCTTTCACACAAAAAACATTCAAAAAATAAAAATGACTTTGATTAAAAATAATTACCCACGAAAAATCATCAATTCAACGATTCAAAAAAGACTAAATTACCTCTCGAAAAAAGCCTCTGTTACAAACGCACACACACAAAAAGCACCCAAGAACGACACAATCACAGACACACACTCCAACACGGCGGGTCAACTTTCAAGGTACATACCATTACCTTACGTACAAGGACTCACTGAAAAAATTTCGGGTATCTTAAAACCATTTAATATAAAAATAGCTCCCCGTAATATTAACGACCTATCACACCTTTTCAAATCAGCCAAGGACCCAATCCCGTTGCTTGATGCCGCTGATGTCGTCTACAATATACCTTGCTCAGATTGTAAAGCTACTTATATAGGCACGACCAAACGCCCCTTAAAAACCAGAATCCATGAGCATAAAAAAGATGTCTTTAACCCTCCAGAAAAATGGACTGCCCTAACGAAACACGCATGGCACCAAGATCACAAATTTAATTTTGATGAAGTCACAATAATAGACAGATCAGATAACTACAAAAAACGCATGATTCTAGAAATGACCCACATAGCCAGTACTTCACATTCTGTAAATCAAAGGACTGATACAGAAAATTTATCAGTTTTTTATCTCCCTCTCTTAAACAACCAAGCCTAACTCCATTCAAAATTCATAATATTAAAAAATCCTGAAAGTCCTGAAATACATAAATACACATACTTTCTGGAAACACTCAAAATATGCCGACGAAACCTTTATGTCTCCGGTTACAATTTATGGTCTTCTCATTGTCCTAACAGTCCAGCCACCTCCAGCACATCCTTTTCTTTCTCCAAAAAAATCCCTAAAGGGGAAAAAAATCTTACCCTCCACTCTCATCTCAATATGCATGCCTAAAAACCAAAACATAACTCAGTTTACGAGTCAACCTCCCAGGGGAGAGGTGTGTGCAGTCTAAGTTATGTGTCTTCCCAAAAAACGGAAAAAGAAAAAACTGGATAATAACATTTATACAAAAAGTCGTAATTTTAATCAAGGTTAGTCCTCCTTTTTTACTCTATATATAGTCTGTGATAGGATTTAAAAATTTGGATAGAATTGTGCACAAATTTAATAATAAAAAATACCATACCTACACATTTGAAAGTACTACACATTAAACACTAAGACATTACTATTAGATTTCGATAAAATTACTCCTAGAATTTTTTTCGCGGCTCTCTACGTCTTTTCATACCTTTATTTATGTAAACAAATTTTTTTCTTTCTATGTACAATCGCATCTAAATTTCTTTACACAACTTATAATTGAATTATAATTGAATTAAATAAAATTTACAGATTGCACTTCATACCAAAAGAAATAATATTTAAAGAATTTGAAAATATTTTATATGTGTGGTATATATAATGTTATGTGCATGTCATATGTATGTATGTATGTGTGTATGTACGTATGCATATTATATGGTATATGTACATTGTATATTGCACGTATATATGTGTATATATTGCATGCGTGATGTATATGTGTGTATATGTGTATGTGTATGTATGTATGTGTATGTATGTGTATATATATATATGTATATATGTATGTATGTGTATATATATGTGTATGTGTATGTATGTATGTGTATGTATGTGTATATATATATATGTATATATGTATGTATGTGTATATATATGTATATATATATATGTATATATATATATATATATATATATATATATATATATATATATATGTGTATGTGTGTGTGTCTGTGTGTGTGCGGTTGTGTATGTATGTATATTAAAAACTACACCACAAAAATTTCAATCTACAATTCCATGCACGAATGTCAATTAAAAATATTTTTTATATTTAGACACTTAATTCCAACCTTCCAAAAAATGCTTTCTGGTATCTAGTTTGTTAGGTTATGTGAATGAAATATTTACCTCAAAGTAATATCAAAATTTATTTACCTACATGTAAAAACATAATTATAATTACTTGTTAAATTTTTACAAAAAATTTTGTATGCAAAATATCCTATGTTAGCAAAACCCTTTTTCTGTATTTTTAGTTTTGAATAAATCACAGATGAGGGCAACGATCACAGCCGAAACGTCAGATTAAGTAAAACTCTGAGTTTTAATCAACCTTGGACCCTAAAGCCAATTACCAACATCAACATATATCTTCAATTATTAATTAAGGGTCAATGTAAGTTCAGAATATGAATATTATATTTAGTACTCCAGGTGCTTAAAAAATATCTTCCTCAAGGAAATTAAGCCGAGAACTAAAATTTAAGATACGTGGTTTTGTTTTAGAGATCCCGTCATTTTGAAAATTATATCTAGTAGTCCAGGTGCTTAAAAAACATCTTCCTCAGGGAACTTAAGCTGAGAACTGAAATTTAAGATACCTAGTTGATATTTTAGAGATCTTGTCATATTGAAAATTATATTTAGTGTTCCAAGTGCTTAAAAAACATCTTCCTCAGGGAACTTAAGCTGAGAACTGAAACTTAAGATACCTGGTTTTGTTTTAGAGATCCCGTCATTTTTAAAATTATATCTAGTAGTCCAGGTGCTTAAAAAACATCTTCCTCAGGGAACTTGAGCTGAGAACTGAAATTTAAGATACCTAGTTGATATTTTAGAAATCTTGTCATTTTGAAAATTATATTTAGTAGTCCAGGTGCCTAAAATACATATTCCTCTACGGAACGTAAGCTGAGAAATGAAATTTAAGATACCTAGTTCATATTTTAGAAATCTTGTCATTTTGAAAATTATATTTAGTACTCCAGGTGCTTAAAAAACATCTTCCTCAGGGAACTTGAGCTGAGAAATGAAATTTAAGATACCTAGTTGATATTTTAGAAATCTTGTCATTTTGAAAATTATATTTAGTACTCCAGGTGCTTAAAAAATATCTTCCTCAAGGAAATTAAGCCGAGAACTAAAATTTAAGATACGTGGTTTTGTTTTAGAGATCCCGTCATTTTGAAAATTATATCTAGTAGTCCAGGTGCTTAAAAAACATCTTCTTCATGAAACTTAAGCTGAAAACTGAAATTTAAGATACCTAGTTCATATTTTAGAGATCCCGTTATTTTTAAAATTATATTTAGTACTCCAGGTGCTTAAAAAACATCTTCCTCAGGGAACTTGAGCTGAGAACTGAAATTTCAGATACCTAGTTCATATTTTAGAGATCCCGTAATTTTAAAAATTATATCAAGTCGTCCTGGTGCTTAAAAAACATCTTCCTCAGGGAAATTAAGCCGAGAACTAAAATTTAAGATACCTAGTTCATATTTTAGAGATCCCGTAATTTTAAAAATTATATCTAGTAGTCCAGGTGCTTAAAAACATCTTCTTCATGAAACTTAAGCTGAAAACTGAAATTTAAGATACCTAGTTCATATTTTAGAGATCCCGTCATTTTGAAAATTATATCTAGTAGTCCAGGTGCTTAAAAAACATCTTCTTCATGAAACTTAAGCTGAAAACTGAAATTTAAGATACCTAGTTCATATTTTAGAGATCCCGTCATTTTGAAAATTATATTTAGTACTCCAGGTGCTTAAAAAACATCTTCCTCAGGGAACTTGAGCTGAGAAATGAAATTTAAGATACCTAGTTGATATTTTAGAAATCTTGTCATTTTGAAAATTATATTTAGTACTCCAGGTGCTTAAAAAACATCTTCCTCAGAGAACTTAAGCTGACAACTGAAATTTCAGATACCTAGTTCATATTTTAGAGATCCCGTAATTTTAAAAATTATATCAAGTCGTCCTGGTGCTTAAAAAACATCTTCCTCAGGGAAATTAAGCCGAGAACTAAAATTTAAGATACCTGGTTTTGTTTTAGAGATCCCGTCATTCTGAAAATTATATCTAGTAGTCCAGGTGCTTAAAAAACATCTTCTTCATGAAACTTAAGCTGAAAACTGAAATTTAAGATACCTAGTTCTTATTTTAGAGATCCCGTTATTTTGAAAATTATATCTAGTAGTCCAGGTGCTTAAAAAACCTCTTCCTCAGGGAACTTGAGCTGAGAAATGAAATTTAAGATACCTAGTTGATATTTTAGAAATCTTGTCATTTTGAAAATTATATTTAGTACTCCAGGTGCTTAAAAAACATCTTCCTCAGAGAACTTAAGCTGACAACTGAAATTTCAGATACCTAGTTCATATTTTAGAAATCTTGTCATTTTGAAAATTATATCAAGTCGTCCTGGTGCTTAAAAAACATCTTCCTCAGGGAAATTAAGCCGAGAACTAAAATTTAAGATACCTGGTTTTGTTTTAGAGATCCCGTCATTTTGAAAATTATATCTAGTAGTCCAGGTGCTTAAAAAACATCTTCTTCATGAAACTTAAGCTGAAAACTGAAATTTAAGATACCTAGTTCATATTTTAGAGATCCCGTTATTTTTAAAATAATATTTAGTAGTCCAAGGTGCTTAAAAAACATCTTCCTCAGGGTACTTAAGCTGAGAAGTGAAATTTAAGATACCTCGTTTATTTTTTAGAGATTCCTTCATTTTGAAAATTATATTTATTACTCCAGGTGCTTAAAAAACATCTTCCTCAGAGAACTTAAGCTGACAACTGAAATTTCAGATACCTAGTTCATATTATAGGAATCCCGTAATTTTAAAAATTATATTTAGTACTCCAGGTGCTTGAAAAACATCTTCCTCCGGGAAATTAAGCCGAGAACTAAAAGTTAAGATACGTGGTTTTGTTTTAGAGATCCCGCCATTTTGAAAATTATATTTAGTAGTCCAGGTGCCTAAAATACATATTCCTCACGGAACGTAAGCTGAGAAATGAAATTTAAGATACCTAGTTGATATTTTAGAAATCTTGTCATTTTGAAAATTATATTTAGTACTCCAGGTGCTTAAAAAACATCTTCCTCAGGGAACTTGAGCTGAGAAATGAAATTTAAGATACCTAGTTGATATTTTAGAAATCTTGTCATTTTGAAAATTATATTTAGTACTCCAGGTGCTTAAAAAACATCTTCCTCAGAGAACTTAAGCTGAGAACTGAAATTTAAGATACCTAGTTGATATTTTAGAAATCTTGTCATTTTGAAAATTATATTTAGTACTGCAGGTGCTTAAAAAACATCTTCCTCAGGGAAATTAAGCCGAGAACTAAAATTTAAGATACGTGGTTTTGTTTTAGAGATCCCGTAATTTTAAAAATTATATCAAGTCGTCCTGGTGCTTAAAAAACATCTTCCTCAGGGAAATTAAGCCGAGAACTAAAATTTAAGATACCTGGTTTTGTTTTAGAGATCCCGTCATTTTGAAAATTATATCTAGTAGTCCAGGTGCTTAAAAAACATCTTCTTCATGAAACTTAAGCTGAAAACTGAAATTTAAGATACCTAGTTCATATTTTAGAGATAACGTAATTTTTTAAATTATATTTAGTATTCCAGTTGCTTAAAAACATCTTCCTCATTGTACTTAAGCTTAGAAGTGAAATTTAAGATACCTCGTTTATTTTTTAGAGATTCCTTCATTTTGAAAATTATATTTATTACTCCAGGTGCTTAAAAAACATCTTCCTCAGAGAACTTAAGCTGACAACTGAAATTTCAGATACCTAGTTCATATTATAGAGATCCCGTAATTTTAAAAATTATATCAAGTCGTCCTGGTGCTTAAAAAACATCTTCCTCAGGGAAATTAAGCCGAGAACTGAAATTTAAGATACCTAGTTGATATTTTAGAAATCTTGTCATTTTGAAAATTATATCTAGTATTCCAGGTGCTTAAAAAACATCTTCTTCATGAAACTTAAGCGGAAAACTGAAATTTAAGATACCTAGTTCATATTTTAGAGATTCCGTTATTTTTGAAATTATATTTAGTAGTCCAGGTGCTTAAAAAACATCTTCCTCAGGGTACTTAAGCTGAGAAGTGAAATTTAAGATACCTCGTTTATTTTTTAGAGATTCCTTCATTTTGAAAATTATATTTATTACTCCAGGTGCTTAAAAAACATCTTCCTCAGGGAACTTAATTTGAGAACTGAAAATTCAGATACCTTGTTCATATTTTAGAGATCCCGTCATTTTTAAAAAAATATCTAGTAGCCCTGGTGCTTAAAAAACATCTTCCTCCGGGCAATTAAGCCGAGAACTAATATTTACGATACCTGGTTTTGTTTTAGTGATCCCGTTATTTTGAAAATTATATCTTGTAGTCCAGGTGCTTAAAAAACATCTTCCTCAGGGAACTTGAGCTGAGAACTGACAATTAAGATACCTAGTTTATATTTTAGAAATCTTGTCATTTTGAAAATTATATTTAGTACTCCAGGTGCTTAAAAAATATCTTCCTCAGAGAACTTAAGCTGAAAACTGAAATTTAAGATACCTAGTTCATATTTTAGAAATCTTGTCATTTTGAAAATTATATCAAGTCGTCCAGGTGCTTAAAAAACATCTTCCTCAGGGAAATTAAGCCGAGAACTAAAATTTAAGATACCTGGTTTTGTTTTAGAGATCCCGTCATTTTGAAAATTATATCTAGTAGTCCAGGTGCTTAAAAAACATCTTCTTCATGAAACTTAAGCTGAAAACTGAAATTTAAGATACCTAGTTCATATTTTAGAGATCCCGTTATTTTTAAAATTATATTTAGTAGTCCAAGGTGCTTAAACAAAATGTTCCTCAGGGTACTTAAGCTGAGATGTGAAATTTAAGATACCTCGTTTATTTTTTAGAGATTCCTTCATTTTTGAAAATTATATTTATTACTCCAGGTGCTTAAAAAAAATCTTCCTCAGAGAACTTAAGCTGACAACTGAAATTTCAGATACCTAGTTCATATTATAGGAATCCCGTAATTTTGAAAATTATATTTAGTACTCCAGGTGCTTGAAAAACATCTTCCTCCGGGAAATTAAGCCGAGAACTAAAATTTAAGATACCTGGTTTTGTTTTAGAGATCCCGTCATTTTTAAAATAATATTTAGTAGTCCAGGTGCCTAAAATACATATTCCTCACGGAACGTAAGCTGAGAAATGAAATTTAAGATACCTAGTTTATATTTTAGAAATCTTGTCATTTTGAAAATTATATTTAGTACTCCAGGTGCTTAAAAAACATCTTCCTTAGGGAACTTGAGCTGAGAAATGAAATTTAAGATACCTAGTTGATATTTTAGAAATCTTGTCATTTTGAAAATTATATTTAGTACTCCAGGTGCTTAAAAAATATCTTCCTCAAGGAAATTAAGCCGAGAACTAAAATTTAAGATACGTGGTTTTGTTTTAGAGATCCCGTCATTTTGAAAATTATATCTAGTAGTCCAGGTGCTTAAAAAACATCTTCCTCAGGGAACTTAAGCTGAGAACTGAAATTTAAGATACCTAGTTGATATTTTAGAGATCTTGTCATATTGAAAATTATATTTAGTGTTCCAAGTGCTTAAAAAACATCTTCCTCAGTGGAACTTAAGCTGAGAACTGAAATTTAAGATACCTGGTTTTGTTTTAGAGATCCCGTCATTTTTAAAATTATATCTAGTAGTCCAGGTGCTTAAAAAACATCTTCCTCAGGGAACTTGAGCTGAGAACTGAAATTTAAGATACCTAGTTGATATTTTAGAAATCTTGTCATTTTGAAAATTATATTTAGTACTCCAGGTGCTTAAAAAACATCTTCCTCAGGGAAATTAAGCCGAGAACTAAAATTTAAGATACATGGTTTTGTTTTAGAGATCCCGTCATTTTGAAAATTATATTTAGTAGTCCAGGTGCCTAAAATACATATTCCTCACGGAACGTAAGCTGAGAAATGAAATTTAAGATACCTAGTTCATATTTTAGAAATCTTGTCATTTTGAAAATTATATTTAGTACTCCAGGTGCTTAAAAAACATCTTCCTTAGGGAACTTGAGCTGAGAAATGAAATTTAAGATACCTAGTTGATATTTTAGAAATCTTGTCATTTTGAAAATTATATTTAGTACTCCAGGTGCTTAAAAAACATCTTCCTCAGAGAACTTAAGCTGACAACTGAAATTTCAGATACCTAGTTCATATTTTAGAAATCTTGTCATTTTGAAAATTATATCAAGTCGTCCTGGTGCTTAAAAAACATCTTCCTCAGGGAAATTAAGCCGAGAACTAAAATTTAAGATACCTGGTTTTGTTTTAGAGATCCCGCCATTTTGAAAATTATATCTAGTAGTCCAGGTGCTTAAAAAACATCTTCTTCATGAAACTTAAGCTGAGAACTGAAATTTAAGATACCTAGTTCATATTTTAGAGATCCCGTAATTTTTAAAATTATATTTAGTAGTCCAAGGTGCTTAAAAAACATCTTCCTCAGGGTACATAAGCTGAGAAGTGAAATTTAAGATACCTCGTTTATTTTTTAGAGATTCCTTCATTTTGAAAATTATATCTATTACTCCAGGTGCTTAAAAAACATCTTCCTCAGAGAACTTAAGCTGACAACTGAAATTTCAGATACCTAGTTCATATTATAGGAATCCCGTAATTTTGAAAATTATATTTAGTACTCCAGGTGCTTGAAAAACATCTTCCTCCGGGAAATTAAGCCGAGAACTAAAATTTAAAATACCTGGTTTTGTTTTAGAGATCCCGTCATTTTGAAAATTATATTTAGTAGTCCAGGTGCCTAAAATACATATTCCTCACGGAACGTAAGCTGAGAAATGAAATTTAAGATACCTAGTTCATATTTTAGAAATCTTGTCATTTTGAAAATTATATTTAGTACTCCAGGTGCTTAAAAACATCTTCCTCAGGGAACTTGAGCTGAGAAATGAAATTTAAGATACCTAGTTGATATTTTAGAAACCTTGTCATTTTGAAAATTATATTTAGTACTCCAGGTGCTTAAAAAACATCTTCCTCAGAGAACTTAAGCTGACAACTGAAATTTCAGATACCTAGTTCATATTTTAGAAATCCCGTAATTTTAAAAATTATATCTAATAGTCCATGTGCTTAAAAAACATCTTCCTCAGGGAAATTAAGCCGAGAACTAAAATTTAAGATACCTGGTTTTGTTTTAGAGATCCCGTCATTTTGAAAATTATATCTAGTAGTCCAGGTGCTTAAAAAACATCTTCTTCATGAAACTTAAGCTGAAAACTGAAATTTAAGATACCTAGTTCATATTTTAGACATTCCGTTATTTTTGAAATTATATGTAGTAGTCCAGGTGCTTAAAAACATCTTCCTCAGGGTACTTAAGCTGAGAAGTGAAATTTAAGATACCTCGTTTATTTTTTAGAGATTCCTTCATTTTGAAAATTATATTTATTACTCCAGGTGCTTAAAAAACATCTTCCTCAGAGAACTTAAGCTGAGAACTGAAATTTCAGATACCTAGTTCATATTATAGGGATCCCGTAATTTTAAAAATTATATCAAGTCGTCCTGGTGCTTAAAAAACATCTTCCTCAGGGAAATTAAGCCGAGAACTGAAATTTAAGATACCTAGTTGATATTTTAGAAATCTTGTCATTTTGAAAATTATATTTAGTACTGCAGGTGCTTAAAAAACATCTTCCTCAGAGAACTTAAGCTGAGAACTGAATTTTAAGATACCTAGTTGATATTTTAGAAATCTTGTCATTTTGAAAATTATATCTAGTATTCCAGGTGCTTAAAAAACATCTTCTTCATGAAACTTAAGCGGAAAACTGAAATTTAAGATACCTAGTTCATATTTTAGAGATCCCGTTATTTTTAAAATTATATTTAGTAGTCCAGGTGCTTAAAAAACATCTTCCTCAGGGAACTTGAGCTGAGAACTGAAATTTAAGATACCTCGTTTATTTTAGAGATTCCTTCATTTTGAAAATTATATTTAGTACTCCAGGTGCTTAAAAAACATCTTCCTCAGAGAACTTAAGCTGACAACTGAAATTTCAGATACCTAGTTCATATTATAGGGATCCCGTAATTTTAAAAATTATATCAAGTCGTCCTGGTGCTTAAAAACATCTTCCTCAGGGAAATTAAGCCGAGAAATAAAATTTAAGATACCTGGTTTTGTTTTAGTGATCCCGTTATTTTGAAAATTATATCTAGTAGTCCAGGTGCTTAAAAAACATCTTCCTCATGGAACTTGAGCTGAGAACTGAAATTTAAGATACCTAGTTCATATTTTAGAAATCTTGTCATTTTGAAAATTATAGCAAGTCGTCCTGGTGCTTAAAAAACATCTTCCTCAGGGAAATTAAGCCGAGAACTAAAATTTAAGATACCTGGTTTTGTTTTAGAGATCCCGTCATTTTGAAAATTATATCTAGTAGTCCAGGTGCTTAAAAAACATCTTCTTCATGAAACTTAAGCTGAGAACTGAAATTTAAGATACCTGGTTTTCTTTTAGAGATCCCGTCATTTTGAAAATTATATTTAGTAGTCCAGGTGCCTAAAATACATATTCCTCACGGAACGTAAGCTGAGAAATGAAATTTAAGATACCTAGTTCATATTTTAGAAATCTTGTCATTTTGAAAATTATATTTAGTACTCCAGGTGCTTAAAAAACATCTTCCTCAGGGAACTTGAGCTGAGAAATGAAATTTAAGATACCTAGTTGATATTTTAGAAATCTTGTCATTTTGAAAATTATATTTAGTACTCCAGGTGCTTAAAAAACATCTTCCTCAGAGAACTTAAGCTGACAACTGAAATTTCAGATACCTAGTTCATATTTTAGAGATCCCGTAATTTTAAAAATTATATCAAGTCGTCCTGGTGCTTAAAAAACATCTTCCTCAGGGAAATTAAGCCGAGAACTAAAATTTAAGATACCTGGTTTTGTTTTAGAGATCCCGTCATTTTGAAAATTATATCTAGTAGTCCAGGTGCTTAAAAAACATCTTCTTCATGAAACTTAAGCTGAAAACTGAAATTTAAGATACCTAGTTCATATTTTAGAAATCCCGTTATTTTTAAAATTATATTTAGTAGTCCAGGTGCTTAAAAAACATCTTCCTCAGAGAACTTAAGCTGAGAACTGAATTTTAAGATACCTCGTTTATTTTTTAGAGATTCCTGCATTTTGAAAAGTATAGGGATTACTCCAGGTGCTTAAAAAAAATCTTCCTCAGAGAACTTAAGCTGACAACTGAAATTTCAGATACCTAGTTCATATTATAGGGATCCCGTAATTTTAAAAATTATATTTAGTACTCCAGGTGCTTAAAAAACATCTTCCTCAGGGAACTTAAGCTGAAAACTGAAATTTAAGATACCTGGTTTTGTTTTAGAGATCCCGTCATTTTTAAAATTATATCTAGTAGTCCAGGTGCTTAAAAAACATCTTCCTCAGGGAACTTGAGCTGAGAACTGAAATTTAAGATACCTAGTTGATATTTTAGAAATCTTGTCATTTTGAAAATTATATTTAGTTTTACAGGTGCTTAAAAAACATCTTCCTCAGAGAACTTAAGCTGACAACTGAAATTTCAGATACCTAGTTGATATTTTAGAAATCTTGTCATTTTGAAAATTATATTTAGTACTCCAGGTGCTTAAAAAATATCTTCCTCAAGGAAATTAAGCCGAGAACTAAAATTTAAGATACGTGGTTTTGTTTTAGAGATCCCGTCATTTTGAAAATTATATCTAGTAGTCCAGGTGCTTAAAAAACATCTTCCTCAGGGAACTTAAGCTGAGAACTGAAATTTAAGATACCTAGTTGATATTTTAGAGATCTTGTCATATTGAAAATTATATTTAGTGTTCCAAGTGCTTAAAAAACATCTTCCTCAGTGGAACTTAAGCTGAGAACTGAAATTTAAGATACCTAGTTGATATTTTAGAAAAAGAATTTGAAAATCTTTCTGTGGAAAAAATGACGCTTTCGACTGCGCTGGGATTCGAGCCCAGGTCTTTCGATTGCCGGTCGACTGCTCTAACCACTGAGCTACACAGGCGTCCGACATCTCCTTCTCCACAGGAAGATCTCCTTATATCGCCTAGTGGCTCAGCCTTGCGGCTGTAAATGATTTCAAAAATTTCAAACTCAACTAATTAATTTGATATTTTAGAAATCTTGTCATTTTGAAAATTATATTTAGTACTCCAGGTGCTTAAAAAACATCTTCCTCAGAGAACTTAAGCCGAGAACTAAAATTTAAGATACCTGGTTTTGTTTTAGAGATCCCGTCATTTTGAAAATTATATCTAGTAGTCCAGGTGCTTAAAAAACATCTTCCTCAGGCAACTTCAGCGGAGAACAGAAATTTAAGATACCTAGTTGATATTTTAGAGATCTTGTCATATTGAAAATTATATTTAGTGGTCCAGGTGCTTAAAAAACATCTTCCTCATGGAACTTAAGCTGAGAACTGAAATTTCAGATACCTAGTTCATATTTTAGAGATCCCGTAATTTTAAAAATTATATCAAGTCGTCCTGGTGCTTAAAAAACATCTTCCTCAGGGAAATTAAGCCGAGAACTAAAATTTAAGATACCTGGTTTTGTTTTAGAGATCCCGTCATTTTGAAAATTATATCTAGTAGTCCAGGTGCTTAAAAAACATCTTCTTCATGAAACTTAAGCTGAAAACTGAAATTTAAGATACCTAGTTGATATTTTAGAAATCTTGTCATTTTGAAAATTATATTTAATACTCCAGGTGCTTAAAAAACATCTTCCTCAGGGAACTTGAGCTGAGAACTGAAATTTAAGATACCTAGTTGATATTTTAGAAATCTTGTCATTTTGAAAATTATATTTAGTACTGCAGGTGCTTAAAAAACATCTTCCTCAGAGAACTTGAGCTGAGAACTGAAATTTAAGATACCTAGTTCATATTTTAGAGATCCCGTAATTTTAAAAATTATATCAAGTCGTCCTGGTGCTTAAAAAACATCTTCCTCAGAGAACTTAAGCTGACAACTGAAATTTCAGATACCTAGTTCATATTATAGAGATCCCGTAATTTTAAAAATTATATCAAGTCGTCCTGGTGCTTAAAAAACATCTTCCTCAGGGAAATTAAGCCGAGAACTGAAATTTAAGATACCTAGTTCATATTTTACAGATCTTGTCATATTGAAAATTATATTTAGTGGTCCAGGTGCTTAAAAAACATCTTCCTCAGGGAAATTAAGCCGAGAACTAAAATTTCAGATACCTAGTTCATATTATAGGGATCCCGTAATTTTAAAAATTATATCAAGTCGTCCAGGTGCTTGAAAAACATTTTCCTTAGGGAAATTAAGCCGAGAACTAAAATTTAAGATACCTGGTTTTGTTTTAGAGATCCCGCCATTATGAAAATTATATCTAGTAGTCCAGGTGCCTAAAATACATCTTCCTCACGGAACTTAAGCTGAGAACTGAAATTTCAGATACCTATTTCATATTATAGAAATCTTGTTATTTTGAAAATTATATCTAATAGTCCAGGTGCTTAAAAAACATCTTCCTCAGGGAAATTAAGCCGAGAACTAAAATTTAAGATACCTAGTTCATATTATAGGGATCCCGTAATTTTAAAAATTATATCAAGTCGTCCAGGTGCTTAAAAAGCATCTTCCTCAGGGAAATTAAGCCGAGAACTAAAATTTAAGATACCTAGTTCATATTATAGAGATCCCGTCATTTTTAGAATTATATCCTTGAGGAAGGTGTATTTCAACACCTAGACTACTAGACATAATTTTTAGAATGACTGGACCACTAAAATACCATTCAGATACCTTAATTTTCAGTTCTCAGCTTCAGTTCCCTGAGGAAGATGTTTTTTAAGCACCTGGACTACTAGATATAATTTTCAAAACAACGGGATCACTAAAACAAATCCAAGTATATTAAATATTAGTTCTCGGCTTAATTTCCCTGAGGAAGATGTTTTTTAAGCACCTGGACGACTAGATATAATTTTAAATTACGGGATCTCTATAATATGAACTACGTATCTGAAATTTCAGTTCTCAACTTAAGTTCCCTGAGGAAGATGTTTTAAGCACCTGGAGTACTAAAGATAATTTTCAAAATGACGGGATTTCTACAATATGAACTAGGTATCTTAATTTTCAGTTCTCAGCTTCAATTCCCGGAGGAAGATGTTTTTAAGCACCTGGACTACTAGATATAATTTTCAAAATGACGGGATCTCTAAAGAAAACCAGGTATCTTCAATTTTAGTTCTCGGCTTAATTGCCCTCAGGAAGGTGTTTTTAAGCACCTGGACGACTAGATATAATTTTAAAAATTATATTTAGTACTCCAGGTGCTTAAAAAACATCTTCCTCAGGGAACTTAAGCTGAGAACTGAAATTTAAGAAACCTGGTTTTGTTTTAGAGATCCCGTCATTTTTAAAATTATATCTAGTAGTCCAGGTGCTTAAAAAACATCTTCTTCATGAAACTTAAGCTGAAAACTGAAATTTAAGATACCTGGTTGATATTTTAGAAATCTTGTCATTTTGAAAATTATATTTAGTTTTACAGGTGCTTAAAAAACATCTTCCTCAGAGAACTTAAGCTGACAACTGAAATTTCAGATACCTAGTTGATATTTTAGAAATCTTGTCATTTTGAAAATTATATTTAGTACTCCAGGTGCTTAAAAAATATCTTCCTCAAGGAAATTAAGCCGAGAACTAAAATTTAAGATACGTGGTTTTGTTTTAGAGATCCCGTCATTTTGAAAATTATATCTAGTAGTCCAGGTGCTTAAAAAACATCTTCCTCAGGGAACTTAAGCTGAGAACTGAAATTTAAGATACCTAGTTGATATTTTAGAGATCTTGTCATATTGAAAATTATATTTAGTGGTCCAGGTGCTTAAAAAACATCTTCCTCAGGGAACTTAAGCTGAGAACTGAAATTTCAGATACCTAGTTCATATTAGAGAGATCCCGTAATTTTAAAAATTATATCAAGTCGTCCTGGTGCTTAAAAAACATCTTCCTCAGGGAAATTAAGCCGAGAACTGAAATTTAAGATACCTAGTTGATATTTTAGAGATCTTGTCATATTGAAAATTATATTCAGTGGTCCAGGTGCTTAAAAAACATCTTCCTCAGGGAAATTAAGCCGAGAACTAAAATTTAAGATACCTAGTTCATGTTTTAGAGATCCCGTAATTTTAAAAATTATATCAAGTCGTCCTGGTGCTTAAAAAACATCTTCCTCAGGGAAATTAAGCCGAGAACTGAAATTTAAGATACCTAGTTGATATTTTAGAGATCTTGTCATATTGAAAATTATATTTAGTGGTCCAGGTGCTTAAGAAACATCTTCCTCAGGGAAATTAAGCCGAGAACTAAAATTTAAGATACCTAGTTCATATTATAGGGATCCCGTAATTTTAAAAATTATATCAAGTCGTCCAGGTGCTTAAAAAGCATCTTCCTCAGGGAAATTAAGCCGAGAACTAAAATTTAAGATACCTAGTTCATATTATAGAGATCCCGTCATTTTTAGAATTATATCCTTGAGGAAGATGTATTTCAACACCTAGACTACTAGACATAATTTTTAGAATGACTGGACCACTAAAATACCATTCAGATACCTTAATTTTCAGTTCTCAGCTTAAGTTCCCTGAGGAAGATGTTTTTTAAGCACCTGGACTACCAGACATAATTTTCAAAATAACGGGATCACTAAAACAAAACCAGGTATCGTAAATATTAGTTCTCGGCTTAATTGCCCTGAGGAAGATGTTTTTTAAGCACCTGCACGACTTGATATAATTTTTTAAATTACGGGATCTCTATAATATGAACTAGGTATCTTAAATTTCAGTTCTCAGCTCAAGTTCCCTGAGGAAGATGTTTTTTAAGCACCTGGAGTACTAGATATAATTTTCAAAATGACGGGATTTCTACAATATGAACTAGGTATCTTAATTTTCAGTTCTCAGCTTAAGTTCCCTGAGGAAGATGTTTTTAAGCACCTGGACTACTAGATATAATTTTCAAAATGACGGGATCTCTAAAACAAAACCAGGTATCTTCAATTTTAGTTCTCGGCTTAATTGCCCTCAGGAAGGTGTTTTTTAAGCACCTGGACGACTAGATATAATTTTAAAAATTATATTTAGTACTCCAGGTGCTTAAAAAACATCTTCCTCAGGGAACTTAAGCTGAGAACTGAAATTTAAGATACCTGGTTTTGTTTTAGAGATCCCGTCATTTTTAAAATTATATCTAGTAGTCCAGGTGCTTAAAAAACATCTTCCTCAGGGAACTTGAGCTGAGAACTGAAATTTAAGATACCTAGTTGATATTTTAGAAATCTTGTCATTTTGAAAATTATATTTAGTACTCCAGGTGCTTAAAAAACATCTTCCTCAGAGAACTTAAGCTGACAACTGAAATTTCAGATACCTAGTTGATATTTTAGAAATCTTGTCATTTTGAAAATTATATTTAGTACTCCAGGTGCTTTAAAAATATCTTCCTCAAGGAAATTAAGCCGAGAACTAAAATTTAAGATACGTGGTTTTGTTTTAGAGATCCCGTCATTTTGAAAATTATATCTAGTAGTCCAGGTGCTTAAAAAACATCTTCCTCAGGGAACTTAAGCTGAGAACTGAAAATTAAGATACCTAGTTTATATTTTAGAGATTTTGTCATATGGAAAATTATATTTTGTAGTCCAGGTGCTTAAAAAACATCTTCCTTAGGGAACTTGAGCCGAGAACTGAAATTTAAGATACCTGGTTTTGTTTTAAAGATCCCGTGATTTTGAAAATTATATCTAGTAGTCCAGGTGCTTAAAAAACATCTTCCTCAGGGAACTTAAGCTGAGAACTGAAATTTAAGATACCTAGTTGATATTTTAGAGATCTTGTCATATTGAAAATTATATTTAGTAGTCCAGGTGCTTAAAAAACATCTTCCTCAGGGAACTTAAGCTGAGAACTGAAATTTCAGATACCTAGTTCATATTTTAGAGATCCCGTAATTTTAAAAATTATATCAAGTCGTCCTGGTGCTTAAAAAACATCTTCCTCAGGGAAATTAAGCCGAGAACTAAAATTTAAGATACCTGGTTTTGTTTTAGAGATCCCGTCATTTTGAAAATTATATCTAGTAGTCCAGGTGCTTAAAAAACATCTTCTTCATGAAACTTAAGCTGAAAACTGAAATTTAAGATACCTAGTTGATATTTTAGAAATCTTGTCATTTTGAAAATTATATTTAATACTCCAGGTGCTTAAAAAACATCTTCCTCAGGGAACTTGAGCTGAGAACTGAAATTTAAGATACCTAGTTGATATTTTAGAAATCTTGTCATTTTGAAAATTATATTTAGTACTGCAGGTGCTTAAAAAACATCTTCCTCAGAGAACTTAAGCTGACAACTGAAATTTAAGATACCTAGTTCATATTTTAGAGATCCCGTTATTTTTAAAATTATATTTAGTAGTCCAGGTGCTTAAAAAACATCTTCCTCAGAGAACTTAAGCTGAGAACTGAAATTTCAGATACCTAGTTCATATTTTAGAGATCCCGTAATTTTAAAAATTATATCAAGTCGTCCTGGTGCTTAAAAAACATCTTCCTCAGGGAAATTAAGCCGAGAACTAAAATTTAAGATACCTGGTTTTGTTTTAGAGATCTTGTCATATTGTAAATTATATCAAGTCGTCCTGGTGCTTAAAAAACATCTTCCTCAGAGAACTTAAGCTGACAACTGAAATTTCAGATACCTAGTTCATATTATAGGGATCCCGTAATTTTAAAAATTATATCAAGTCGTCCAGGTGCTTGAAAAACATTTTCCTTAGGGAAATTAAGCCGAGAACTAAAATTTAAGATACCTGGTTTTGTTTTAGAGATCCCGCCATTATGAAAATTATATCTAGTAGTCCAGGTGCTTAAAAAACATCTTCTTCATGAAACTTAAGCTGAAAACTGAAATTTAAGATACCTAGTTCATATTTTAGAGATCCCGTTATTTTTAAAATTATATTTAGTAGTCCAGGTGCCTAAAATACATCTTCCTCACGGAACTTAAGCTGAGAACTGAAATTTCAGATACCTATTTCATATTATAGAAATCTTGTTATTTTGAAAATTATATCTAATAGTCCAGGTGCTTAAAAAACATCTTCCTCAGGGAACTTGAGCTGAGAACTGAAATTTAAGATACCTGGTTTTGTTTTAGAGATCCCGTAATTTTGAAAATTTTATCTAGTGGCCCAGGTGCTTAAGAAACATCTTCCTCAGGGAAATTAAGCCGAGAACTAAAATTTAAGATACCTAGTTCATATTATAGGGATCCCGTAATTTTAAAAATTATATCAAGTCGTCCAGGTGCTTAAAAAGCATCTTCCTCAGGGAAATTAAGCCGAGAACTAAAATTTAAGATACCTGATATTGTTTTAGATATCCCGTCATTATGAAAATTTTATCTAGTAGTCCAGGTGCTTAAAAAACATCTTCCTCAGGGAACTTAAGCTGAGAACTGAAATTTAAGATACCTAGTTCATATTATAGAGATCCCGTCATTTTTAGAATTATATCCTTGAGGAAGATGTATTTCAACACCTAGACTACTAGACATAATTTTTAGAATGACTGGACCACTAAAATACCATTCAGATACCTTAATTTTCAGTTCTCAGCTTAAATTCCCTGAGGAAGATGTTTTTCAAGCACCTGGACTAATAGATATAATTTTCAAAATGACGGGATCTCTAAAACAATACCAGGTATCTTAAATTTTAGTTCTCGGCTTAGTTTCCCTGAGGAAGATGCTTTTTAAGCACCTGGACGACTTGATATAATTATTAAAATTACGGGATCTCTAAAACAAAACCAGGTATCTTAAATTTTAGTTCTCGGCTTAATTTCCCTGAGGAAGATGTTTTCTAAGCACCTGGACGACTAGATATAATTTTTTAAATTACGGGATCTCTATAATATGAACTAGGTATCTGAAATTTCAGTTCTCAGCTTAAGTTCCCTGAGGAAGATGTTTTTTAAGCACCTGGAGTACTAAAGATAATTTTCAAAATGACGGGATTTCTACAATATGAACTAGGTATCTTAATTTTCAGTTCTCAGCTTAAGTTCCCTGAGGAAGATGTTTTTAAGCACCTGGACTACTAGATATAATTTTCAAAATGACGGCATCTCTAAAACAAAACCAGGTATCTTCAATTTTAGTTCTCGGCTTAATTGCCCTCAGGAAGGTGTTTTTTAAGCACCTGGACGACTAGATATAATTTTAAAAATTAAGGTATCTCTAAAACAAAACCAGGTATCTTAAATTTTAGTTCTCGGCTTAATTTCCCTGAGGAAGATGTTTTTTAAGCACCTGGAGTACTAAATATAATTTTCCATATGACAAGATCTCTAAAATACAAACGAGGTATCTGAAATTTCAGTTCTCAGCTTAAGTTCCATGAGGAAGATGTATTTTAGGCACCTGGACTAATAAATATAATTTTCAATATGACAGTATCTCTAAAATATAAACCAGGTATCTTAAATTTCCGTTCTCAGCTCAACTTCCCTGAGGAATGTGTATTTTAAGCACGTAGATCACCTGGTTTACTTTTTACAATGACGAGCTCTTTGAAAAATCATCACAAATACTTCTTCGCATTCAAAATAATATTTTCGCAGAATACTTTAGTAACCTTATAAGAAATATATTCATCGTGCCATCTGTTTCATTATTTTTAAAAAACCTGCCTGCCTTACCGACTTTCATGCTTTTTTGAAACCAAACCAAAGATATTATAAACCTAGATGCGGCGAGTGGCTTCGGAGTGGGAGAACGATATATATAGAACATCACTCTTTCTTGGGTATCGAGGTGCTGCCCTCAACTTTCAGCCGTTTCCATGGCGACGCGGGTTTCTCGCAGTGTCTTCTGAATTCGAAAACGCGGAGAAGCTCGAAAATCTTCGGGAGACTTCGGCTCTCTCCTTATTTCGTCTCTCTCCTTATTTCGTCTATATATAGCATATACGAAATAAAGTAAAAGCAGCCCCCTGCATCTTAGCCAGAATGCACGTAATTCGCGAAACGAAAATGTCACAAGAATTGACCGTGGCCGCTAGGGGCGCTGATTGTTCATGAGGCCTGAATTCATTTTAATGCATGGGAAAAATGCATAAAAATTAAATTTTTGGGGATAAAAACTACTTGATCATATTTTTTTTTACAACACATCAAACTAGAAAGTTTTAAATATTATTTAAAGCAATTTTTACTGATATAAAGGGTAATATGCTTGAAATTTGGGCGAAAATTGTCTTTGTAATTCTGGCTGGAAATTGAAATCAAAGTTCTGTTATCTTCGTTTTAACATTAATATTTACATTGTGATTATTAAATAAAAATACAATATTTATTTATATTATCAATATTATTGATATTATATCAGTCTTACATATTATAATAGAAAAATTGGCTATTGAAATTCCATCAAATTGAATTATAATACGGGTATTAATTATATCATCTTGATTTTGTTAGAAAAATTAGATTTTATCATAGGACATTTTGTATTTTATATTTTAAAACTTCTCAGTAATTGAAAAAATTACATTTTTATGAACAAAACTTTCACATAAGCAATGAACGTACATTTAAAAAAGTAGCAAATATAAAGAATTTATAAAATTCCTTTATAAGTATTTGAAAACGCTAAGAACAAAGATGTTGGTAATAAATAATAATCAACATAATATACTATATTTCATAATAATATAATGGATATTTAGATCTCAAATGCACATAATTTATTATGTGTATTTTATCTATAATTAGGGATGGGCGATCTCGATTCGATTCTACGGAGGTCGATCATTTTTACCCGATTAATCGGTTGGATTGATATTTTTTTTCGATCTTTACGAACGGTTCTCCTTTCTTTTTTTCATGTTTCCTATTTCTATGAACTGTTCCTATGAACTGTTTTTTAGTTTAAAAGTGAGATCAAGGGGTCGACCACGAGAATATCCTTAATGTGATATACAAAGTATATTAATATTATAAACTTTATAATAATACTTCATATTTATGCCAGAAATTTTATCATAAATAATACTTTAAGTGATATGCAAAGTTCAAAGTATATTAATATTATAAATTTTATAGTAATACTTCATATTTATGCCAGAAATTTTATCATAAATAATACTTTAAGTGATATTCAACGTTCAAAGTATATTAATATTATAAACTTTGTAGTAATACTTCATTTTTATGTCAGAAACTTTATCACTAATAATACGCATTGCTTTAGAAATTGTGCAATTTTAAAAAATAAAAAACGTTCCTGATTTGCAAATATAGTGTTTTTTAAGCCGAATTTCCTTTTTTATTGATATAAACACTTTTTTATTTTGATAATTTAAATTCACAAAATATGCAAGTAACAATTATATCTCCAATTGCTTTAAAATATTTTAAAAAAAGGTTATTTTACAGAAATTTATCATTTTCAGAAAAAGGTATCGATTTTTGAAGATCGATTCAAAAATCGATCTTTTTAACCGCTTAATCGATCAAATTGAATCAATAATTTCAAAATCAATTCTTTTTTTTGAAGATCGCCCATCCCTAACTATAATACCTTAAGTTCAGTCAGTCAGCTTTGTTGATTTTTTTATTCAAAGCGTTTTAAATTTAGTATAGATTAAATTTTAATAAGTTAAAGGTGCTCATGATAAATAAACCCCAAAACAATGCACTTTTTCAGAGCATTACGTGTAGCCTGTTTTGCAACCTACAGCAACAAATTTCCGCATTTTCACTTAAATTTTTATATCACCGACTGTTAAAACCATTCCAATTTACCTAAAAAGCACACAAAAGCACTTCAGACACCAATTTTTCACAAAAAACGTTAAATTTCAATGTTCTATAATGCTAATCTGTATAAGGTTATAGGGTTAATTACTCAGGATTCGACAAAAATGAACAAACGGAACTTCCGACCAGCGTTTTTTTGTCGCGGAGATGAAAAAATCAATATATTCTTCAAGCGAACGCGAACGGAAGTGCATCTGGATTCTGATAGGCTCTTCTCCTCGGGCGTTCGCTCTGGCTCCCCATTGGTCCCCACTCCTGGGTCTTTCTGTTGTGTCGCCACAGTACTCCCCCTCGAGCCGCTTGACCTCAGCTGTCAAGTTGCGATACCAAAACATTCATGGTTTTCAGATGTATTTTTCTCTCCGCGATTTCTGTGAACAAAATAAAGAGGAAATGTTTGATAGGGACGAAGGGAGAGGTATTTTCTTTGTTTTTCGTTTGGAAGGTTCGTTGGTTACGTCCCAGTCGAAATTGCGAACGTAACTTTCGGTGTGTGACCAAATTTCGGGCCGTGATATCTTCGAAGGTTTGACGGTTTTGTCGGCGTCAAGTTTGACGTTTTCATCGCTTGGTCCTCGGTTCTCGGCTTGACAGGTGTTCGTGTTGTCGGAGTTGGAAACGTTCTTGTTGCTCCATGTTTGGTCAGGTGAGGTGCGTCGTCTTTGCCAGGTGTTTTCTCATTCGACTCCATTTTTGTTTGTTTCTTTGGTTGTAGTAAAATGTCAGGTGTTAAGCCGCTTGAACACTTGGGCTTTTCTGGATTACTTGTTGCGACCTCTAAGTGGGCTGGTTTCACTCTTTCAACGCTTACCGTTACAGCTTTTCCCTGTATCTCGAGGGTGAACACTTTGTTGCTTGGTCGATTGATAACCTTATATGGGCCTTCGAAGGGTGGTTCCAGCGGTTTTCTTGTTCTGTCTATCCTGAGGAAAACGTGTGTGCAAGAGTAGAGGTCCTTGTGCGTGAAGATCCTTGGTTTGTTATGATGCGCTGTGGGGCGCGGACAAACCTGTCGCATTTGTTCCTTTAGGTGTTCGACGAAGGTCTGCGGGTTCGATGGGGTTTCGTCTTGCAAGAAAAATTCCCCTGGAATGCGCAAGGGTGAGCCGTACACCAGCTCAGCGGCCGTGGTTCCTAAGTCTTCCTTGATGCTTGTCTGCAGACCCAGGAGAACCGTTGTGAGGGTTTTGACCCAGTCTTTCGTGTTGAGACACATTAATGCTGTCTTCATTGCTCGGTGCCAACGTTCCACAAGACCGTTCGCAGCGGGGTGATAAGCTGTCGTCCGTGTCCTTTGGCAGCCTATCAACTGGGTGAATGCCTTGAAAAGTATAGATTCAAATTGAGAGCCTCTGTCTGTGATGATAAATTTGGGGGCTCCGAATCTGGAAACCCATGTTTCGTAAAAGATGTTGACGATTGCTTCGGCCGTGATGTTTTTAATCGGAACTGCTTCGGGCCACCTGGTGAACCTATCTATCATGGTGAGGATGTAGGAGTATCCTTGAGAATAGTTGAGAGGTCCTACTATATCCAGGTGTACGTGTGTGAAGCGGGAGTTTGGCGTCGGAATGTGTTCAGGTACTAGTTTTACGTGTCGTCCTATTTTTGAACGTTGGCAGGCGAGACAGGAACGTGCCCATTCCTTGATGTCCTTATTCATTCCGGGCCAAACGAATTTCTTGCTGATCAACTTTTGAGTAACTCGTCCACTGGGGTGGGAAAACCCGTGAGTCAGATCGAAAATTTTTCGTCGCAAGTTCTTCGGAATATATGGCCGGATTTCGTCCGTTGAGATGTCGCAGTAGAGGTATGCATCTGAGTTTGTCATCGGGAGTTTTCGCATATTTAACGATGAATTCGATTTCAGCAGGTCCTGGAGTTCTTCGTCGTATTTTTGGGCATCGGAGAGGTCTTCAGTGGTGAAGAGTACGGGCATTTCGATTTCCGAGATCCGGGAGAGTGCATCGGCTGTGACGTTGTTTTCTCCGGCGATGTATACGATGTCCGTCGAAAATTGGCTGATGAAATCCAACTGGCGAAGCTGTCTCGGGGAGGCCTTTTCAGGTTTCTGGTCGAAAGCGAAGGTCAACGGTTTATGATCCGTTTTTATTTTCAGGGGTCGACCTTCGACCATGTGTCTGAAGAATTTTATCCCGTTGTAGATTGCCAGGAGTTCCCTGTCGCAGGTACTGTAGTGGCGTTGCGCGTCGTTGAATTTTTTTGAGAAGAATCCGAGGGCTTCCCAGGTATCGTTGTTCCACTGTTCGAGTACCGCTCCCATGGCCAGGTTCGAAGCGTCACACTGCAAACATAGTTTGGCGTTCATCAAAGGATAATGGAGTAGCGTGGCATTGGCAAGCTGTTGCTTGCATTGGTCAAAAGCTGTCTCTGCCTCTGGTGTCCATTCGATCGGTCTGAGGTCCTTTTTTGTTGAGCCTATGAGGTACTTGTGTAATGGGGCCTGTATCTCCGCTGCATGCTTTAGGGATTGCCTGCAAAAATTGAGCATTCCCAAAAATCGTCTTAGTTGACTTACGTTACTCGGTTTTTCGTAGTTGAGGACTGCTGTGACCCGATCTGGGAGTGGCTTGGTTCCTTTTTCGTTGAGGAGATATCCCAGGTATCGGACTTCCGAGGCTCCGAAAACGCATTTCGAGAGGTTGATGACCAACCCGTACTCCCTTAGGCGTTGAAAAACGATTCTCAGGTGGCGTCGGTGTTCCTCGACATCTTTGGAGCCGATGAGGATGTCGTCGATATATGTGTAGCAAAATTCCAGGCCTCGGAGCGCTGTGTCTATATACCTCTGGAAGGTCTGGGCGGCGTTGCAGAGTCCAAATGGCATGACGACGAATTCATAGAGGCCGAAAGGAGTGATAACTGCTGTTTTCCGGATGTCCTCGCGAGCAACTGGGATCTGAAAATATGCTTTTGTTAGATCTAACGTTGAAAATACTTTACAGCCCTGGACCCGTTGAGAAAAATCGTGGAGGTGGGCAATGGGGTATTTGTCTGGGATCGTTTTTCGGTTAAGCTGTCTATAATCCCCGCAAGGCCTCCATTGCCCATTCTCTTTTTTCGTCATGTGTAGCGGGCTGGCCCATTCGCTGTTCGAGGGTCGGCAAATTCCGTGTGAGAGCATGTAGTCGAACTCGATTTTGGCATCCTTTAATTTTTCGGGTGTAAGGCGTCGGGCTCTTTGTGCTATCGGAGGTCCTTCGGTGAGGATATGGTGAAAAACGTTTTTGGATCGTATTTTCTGGTTCCGTGAGGGAAAGGTGATGTCCCTGAACTCGTTCAGTAGGTCCGTATATCCGAAATCCTTGGAGACGGTTGAAATTCCTGATGATGGTTCCGTTGTGCTGTCGGCAAGGGAAGAGAGACTAGTGATGCGATCAATTATCCTCTTTCCTTTCATGTCGACGAGGATGCCGTGGTGTTCCAGGAAGTCCGCTCCTAGGATTGGCTGTGAGACATCAGCGACGGTGAAGGGCCAAGTCATCGCTCGTCGAAGTCCAAGGTCGAGGCTAACAAGTTTTTCCCCATAGGTGTTGATTTGCGAGTTGTTCGCTGCGAAAAGTTTCAAGTCGGCGGGTTTTTTTCCTCGTGGGGTGAAAGAACGGGGGAGGACCGAGATATCTGCCCCCGTGTCCACGAGAAATCGGAGTCCGGTTTTCTTGTCAGCGACAATCAGACGGCTTTTTCGGATTTTATCGTCACCGACCGTCTGAATGCGGGACGATGGATCTAGTTTTCCGGCGCTTCGTCGGGCTTCTTCCATTCACATGGAGACGTGCATTTTCTTGCCTTTTTCCCAAAACGGTTGTGGTAATAGCAGAGTTTCTCGTTCCTGGTTTTTGATTTGTCCCTGGTTTTGCTGTGGCTGTGTCCTTGGGACTGGGAACGGGTGGGTTGATAGCGCTGGTTGAATTTCGTTTCCAGTCTTGACAAACGGTTGATGATGATGTTCAGCGAGTCGTTTACTGTGGGTGGTGCTAATGCGGTCAATATTTTTGGTCGAAATGAGAAATTGAAATTTTGAGTTTAGAATTTAAATCCAATACTCTTACAGTCTTGCAAATGAAAATTAAATTACAGTTATTGAAATTTTACAAAAGTACAATGTAAATCAGATGAATTAATGATACAATGATCTAAAAATGAAAGAGTTTTTGTGCCCTCTTTTGAGAATATTGTTAGAATTTCCTTTTCTCACAATTTTACTGGGAATTCTTATATAAATCAGGAACACCTTCGGTAAGTATACGCTTTATTTCACTCTCTAAATCAAAATAAGTGCACTCAGAAAAAAGATTTGATTGAATCAAAGAAAATTATTTGCTTGAAAGACTTTCTTTGATTTAAAGAAATGATTTGTTTAAATGAAATAAAATTTTTTTAATTAAAAAATAATGTCTTTAAACGAAATAAATACTTGCTGGAATCAAATTAATTTTTCTTCAAAACAAAGAAATTAATTCAATGATATATGGTCAAAGATATAAATTGTTTGATTGAAGGCAGAAATTTATTTGATTCGAACAAACATTTATTTGGTCCAAAGATATTTTGTTTGAATCAAAAAAATTTTGTTTCATTAAGGTAGTTTTTATCCACGAAAAGTAAACCTCAGGCAAAAATAGATAATTTTGCTTTCAATAATAACAATATTATTATTGAAGGGCTATTTTGGAAGAGAAAAGATTAATTTCCATGAATAAAATTTGAAATACAGAAAAATAATTTTATTAATTAATTTTATTTTTGCCCCAACTTTTTTTCTTATCGCTTCTTACCAAATTTCAAAAAATTATGCGATTCTAATAAATCATGAATCACTTTTTCAGAGAAAAGATTTCCCACAACTTAACCATTTCCAATTTTCGAAAATTAATAAATTATTATCAAATTCAGCAATTTGTTTATAAAAATTTCGTTTTGGAAAATGTTTTTTTATTGGTTTCAGCCATTAAAGAATTTATTTCTAAAAATCAGAAACGGTGAAGTTGTGGGAAATCTTTTCTCTGAAAAAATGATTCATGATTTATTAGAATCGCATAATTTTTTAAAATGTGATAAGAAGCGATAAGAAAAAATTTGGGTCCAAAATAAAATTTATTAATTAAATTATTTTTCTGTGTTTTAAATTTTTTTTATGGAAAATAATCTTTTCTCTTCCAAAACAGCCCTTCAATAATAATATTGTTATTCTTGAAAGCAAAATTATCTATTTTTGCCTGAGGTTTACTTTTCGTGGATAAAAACTACCTTAATGAAACAAAATTTTTTGGATTCAAACAAAATATCTTTGGACCAAATAAATATTTGTTCGAATCAAATAAATTTCTGCCTTCAATCAAACAATTTATATCTTTGACCATATATCATTGAATTAATTTCTTTGATTTGAAGAAAAATTAATTTGATTCAAACAAATATTTATTTCGTTTAAAGAAATTTTGTTTGAATTAAACAAATTTTATTTCATTTAAACAAATCATTTCTTTAAATCAAAGAAAGTCTTTCAAGCGAATAATTTTCTTTGATTCAATCAAATCTTTTTTCTGAGTGCACTTATTTTGATTTAGATAGTGAAATAAAGCGTATACTTACCGGAGGTGATCCTGATTTACATAAGAATTCCCAGTAAAATTGTGAGAAAAGGAAATTCTAACAATATCCTCAAAAGAGGGCACTAAAAGTAATTGTTTCATTTGAAATATTTCATAAAATGCAATTTATTTATGTATACATTTTATTATAAATGTTTATAAATCAATTCATTTGAGTTTTTTTGAAAAACATTGATCCATTTTTTTTCAGAAAAGTGTGGAATTATCACTTTTTTAATAAGAAAATACAAGAACTAGCCATAAATTACAATGAGATTTTAAAACATTCTGACTAGTGTGAGTCAAACAAATATTTCAGAAATTACAAATTATTGAGCTTCGGACAACTTTCTTCTTTAAATTTTCGTAAAAATTTTCTGTAAACATTGAGCTTAAAATAAGGAGAAGACTTCAACATTTGAACTGGTAAGATATTGATTTAAGGGTATGTGATACTTTACCTTGAATGCAATTTAGTTTACACAGTTGTTTTTCCACAATATTGAATTTTTCAAAAAAATAATAGTGCACTATTATTTTTTTGTAAAATTAAAAATTGTGGAAGAACAACTGTGTAAACTAAATTGCTGTTATGGCAAAGTATCACATGCTCTTAAGTCTAAATTTTCAATTAACTAATTAATTTAAAATTTTATTTCTATAATTGTAATTATTAATTTGAATAATATTTGAAAAGAATAAAAATCCTGGAAACTAGAAGTTGTTCATAATGAAAAAATGTGCCTGCTTCGCGGGCACATTCTCATCGCGCGCTTCCCGCGCAAGTTTGAGCGCGCCTAGGGCGCGCGATTTGATCGTCGTGCTTCGCGCTCGGTCTTGTGCTCTTCGCATAGATTTAAATTTATTTCTTATAATTTGATACTGAAGCTCAAACCAATTTTATATTAATATTACAGATGATGTGAATTACACATTTTCTCACAGTCACTCAATTTCTTTTTGAATTTAAGTGAAACAGGAAATTCAATTTACTTAAGACTCTATCGGCCTTAAGGAACACATTCTTATCATGACACTCATGCTTCGCGCTCGATTTTCTGTATACATTTCAGTAACTTTTTAATAAATTAACATGATTAAAATAATTTATTTATTTTATTTCAAATATCTCAAAAAGAAAAAACAATCGTAGACTTTATTTAAGGAAACGATTTTGCAGAACAACGCTTATTTCGTATCTCACATATTTTGGAGAAAAGAATCGAATTTTTTTTATATTAAAAGTCAAAACATAAAATATACATCCTGTCCTGAAATGTCTTAATGAGAATTTGTAGACTTCATTCAGGCAAACAATTTTCCATCCAAACGTTTTTTTTGTATCTCACATATTTTGTCTAAAAATGGAATTTTCGAATTTTAATCGTATTTTTTGGAATTGAAACGAAAAATATATGTTTCATTAAAAACTGTATAAGACAAAATTTGTAGATCTTTTTGAAACGAACAATTTTGTATTCCTACGTTTTTTTCGTATTTCACATATTATTGTTAAAAAATTGAATTTTGGATTTTCAATAGTTTTTTTTTAAATTAAAAAGAAAAATATGCATCTTATGGAAAAATGTTACAATTTAAATTTGTAGGTCTTTATGTAGTAAATAATATTGTATTATAACGTTTCTAATTTTAGATTAATTTTCACAATTTTGTTCGGTTGTGGCTGGTTAACGAACTTGTCCCAACTTTTACGGCTCTGATAAAATATGTCAAAGCTCAATTCAATCCGATAATACTATCGAGAGTTATCAAGTATACGACCTACTACTACTACAGACAGACAGACACTTTCGTAAAAACCGTTTTTTCTGACTCAGGGGGTCTCAAAACGTAAAGATTTGATGAAAATTTCGAAAGTCATTTTTCACATAAAACCAATACCTTCTCATCCATGATGAGAATGTAAAAAAAAGAATTAAAAATACGAAAATATGAAAATAAAAAATTAAACTTTTTAAAAATAATTAAATATTGGTTTTTCATTCATGTACTTATCTTTCACTGACAGAAAGTTAATTTAGCAATGCATATTCACTGTAACCTATTTCAATATCAAAATGATATTATAAAGCAAAATAAAATACACATAAAGTAACATTGAAACACTTTACACGTCGCTTTTCCTTGCTTTGTTTATCAATTTTTAATTTTCTTCAATATATATAATTTAAATTTATATTTTTAAAGCGCGCTTACTGTTTAACGGTATCTCAGCGGGTGGAGGGGATTGGAGGGAGACACATTTAGCGCCTCTATAATGCTTTCGAGGAACTAATTTGATTTGACCCTACGGTGTGGTGAGAGGCAAGAGGGGACCGGTAAAAACACGCCGAAAGCGACGTCTGCATTTAAGTCTACCAAACTATAATTGGCCGCATCTAGGTTTATAATATCTTTGACCAAACACCACTCTTGTCTTCCTACATTGCATGCTGACATTAGTACGCTCTGTAATTGCTGATTTTTGGACAAAATGTATTTTGGACAAATTCGATTTTGGAAAATCGATACCCTACCCGATATTCGATATGGGATATCGATATTTTTCCCAAAACCTATATTTTTCCTGATCGATAATTAACATTTAAGTGGAAATAGTGGAATCACTGATCTCTATAATACACTGGATGCACATTCAATGCAAAGTCGTGGGCCCAATTGAAGGGCTGAGCCGCCATATTTACTTAGGTTGATTACAAAGAATGTTGCGGTAAATTCAAATTTAGTAAGAAGGGAAAAGTGTAAATATTAAAGAAACAATATGAAATCCATGTTTTTTCACCGGTATTAGTATTGATAGTATACATAATATTAAACTAATGAAATGAAATTTATTAAATAATACTAAAATATAACTCGGTAATATTTATTATTTAAAGAATTTGAAAATCTTTCTGTGGAAAAAATGACGCTTTTGACAGCGCTGGGATTCGAGCCCAGGTCTTTCGATTGCCGGTCGACTGTAATTAATATTTATTATTATGGTATAAAATGTTGCATATATTTAAATAGGCATATGTATTTATTTCTTAACTATAATTAAATATAAATTTATTATAAATGTATCAAATATAGATTACAGAATTCAGCAAGTAAACGAACCTTGGAGTAGTGTAAAAATTATCTCACGTTCTGAACGTGAACTATTAATAATAGTCACATATAATAACTATTTTTAGTATAAATTAATTCGCGTTTCATAATTCAACCCTTATGTACCTGTACATAAACGGTTTTAAAAACTGAAAAAAAGCTCCATCCCCTTCTGTTTTAAAAAATGTTGAATTACTCGATCTTGCTGGCGTATTTCATCATACGTTTAAATTTCTCAGGAGTAATAAGTTGCTCCAACTGAAAGAAGTAATAGAATTAATTCTAAATATATATAAAATTATAAACTATTGTATTTTGGTCGTTTACGAACATTTTAATTTATCAGAAAATAATAAAATTGGAAAAGAAACAAACCCTAAAATATAATTATTACTGAATGCAGATATTACATGAAAATTAAGTATGTAGATGCTGTGACTAGTATGTTACTAAATAATAGAATCCAATTCTATAAAGACCTAAGTAATAAATAGAAGATTATCACTAAATAGTACAAAACATCAGGTACAAAAGTACTTCACAAGCAGCAAATCACTTAATTAAAAATCACCAGAGTATCACAAACATGAAGTTTTAAATGTCAAACTAAAGTAGTGACTAATTCGACACCTAATTTTTTAACTACATGCAAAAGTAATAAATAAACAATTCTTAAATGAAAAAAATCAATAATTACAATAATAAATAAAATAATAAGTAAATAATAAAAAAATAATAAATAAAATCATTTTTTTCTTTTAAGAATTGTTTATTTATTACTTTTGCATGTAGTTCAAAAATTAAGGTGTTGAATCAGTCACTACTTTAGTTTGAAATTTAAAACTTCTTGTTTGTGATACTCTGGTGATTTTTAATTAAGTGATTTGCTGCTTGTGAAGTACTTTCGTACCTGATGTTTTGTACTATTTAGTGATAATCTTCTATATTATTACTTAGGTCTTTATAGAATTGGATTCTATTATTTAGTAACATACTAGTCACAGCATCTACATACTTAATTTTTATGTAATATCTGCATTCAGTAATAATTATATTTTAGGGTTTGTTTCTTTTCCAATTTTATTATTTTCTGATAAATTAAAATGTTCGTAAACAACCAAAATACAATAGTTCATAATTTTTTTATATATTTAAAATTATTTCTATTACTTCTTTCAGTTGGAGTAACTTATTACTCCTGAGAAATTTAAACGTATGATGAAATACTCCATCAAGATCGAGTAATTCAACATTTTTTAAAACAGAAGGGGATGGAGCTTTTTTCAGTTTTTAAAACCGTTTATGTACAGGTACATGAGGATTGAATTATGAAACGCGAATTAATTTATACTAAAAATAGTTATTATATGTGACTATTATTAATAGTTCACGTTCAGAACGTGAGATAATTTTTACACTACTCCAAGGTACGTTTACTTGTTGAATTCTGTAACCTATATTTGATAAATTTATAATAAATTTATATTTAATTATAGTTAAGAAATAAATACGTATGCCTATTTAAATATATACAACATTATATACCATAATAATGAATATTTCCGAGTTATATTGCAGTATTATTCAATAAATTTTATTTCATTAGTTTAATTATGTATACTATCAATACTAATACCGGTAAAAAAGCATGGATTTCATATTGTTTCTTTAATATTTACACTAAGTAAGTATTCGAATCGCATTCATAAACTTGCTTTTTGTGATTGCAGTTTTCTGATAAGTGCATACTTACATAAATGGAGTATTATTATTTCAATGTATATATTTGTAATTTTGGGACGCTTGGGTGATCATCTCTATTTGTGTTTAGCCTGACAGTACTCTGCGATACACAATTAAAACTCCATGTATGTAAGGATGCACTCATCAGGAAACTGCAATCACAAAAAGCAAGATTATCAATACGATTCGAATAATTACTCGATAATTTTATTTAACCTCAAAGTTTATTCCGATTTCATTATTTCCTGAATTATCTGAACATGATCTGAACAGTCATCTATTATCTTCTTTTAGGGTTTTGAGCTTACTTCAGATGGCTCTGACGAAATCTATGTTGGGCCACCACTAAAGCATTACGCGTAGTGTTCTAAAAGTTTTAAATGCTCGGAGAATTTCTCGAGAGCATTAGCATATGCTTGAGAATATGCTCAACCTTTATGTGCTCTGAGAATTTACTGAGCATTTACAAGCATTTCAAATATATTCTCTGAATCACGTTCTGTTATGTCCCCAAGCGTTCTCAATCACTCTTTAGCACTTTTTCAGAGAAAACAGTCTGGTTCGATATATTTTCCTATTAGGTCTATGGTAGTTAATATCGCCAATCGACATTTTCGTTAATCTTAGACTGTCTTCGGCTCAAAGCATTTAAGATATATTTAAACTCCTAATCTACAAAAAATTGTTGCACGTTTGCCGAAGTGGAGGACACTTGACACTAGAAATAATTTTATAGACGTAATACAAAGCTATTCAAGATGAACAGATGTGATTCAATCACTAAAAAGACTTATAATTAATAATACCGTAAGTTTTATGGTCAATAAAATTTGTATGTCCAGCGTATCAGAAGAAAATAAATTACACTATGTTTATATGAAAATTTTGCACATTTAGTTGATAATTTCATAATTATTATTGTAAATATGCTTTTAGTATTATTTTTATTAATATAAACATCATTTGAATGTTTAATAAACCTTCAAAACATTAGTTAAATTTAAATGCTCTTTAAATGCTCCATATGAGCTTAAATGCTGAGCATATTCTCAAGAGCATTTTCTCAACATAAATTCTCGGGCATTTGAAAACACTAATTACGCGGGCATGACCTGATACACACTAAGTAGTTGGGCATTCAATGGCATTGAAATGTCAAAATCTGGAAAGAAACGGAATCGAGAATGAAACTTTTGAAATTAAAAATTCCAATGATTCGAAACTAATTAAATCCTCAAAACACAAGAAACACAACCAAATTTGGACCAAAATCACCACACTTCAATAAAACTATTAGAAAACAAACAAAAAAGGAGGAAAGAAAAAGAAGGCAACCTTCCAAAACCCCTTCCTTGTTTTTCATTCTTTCGTCCTCTTTTGTTTTTATTACCCACCACAATTTACATAAATAAAAATTAAATTATCGCCGACGTTTCGGTGCCCTTCCAGCACCCTTTTCAAAGCTGCAACACTACAGAAAATAAAATTATTTAATAAATGTCAATCCTCGGAATTTTTAATTGCGCTTTTGTTTGGACGTTGAGGGGAATCCGGGTTGATAATGATACGGGTTCAGGTTTGAAACTTTTGAATGCATTTCAATTCCTAGGCATTAAAAGGCATTCAAAAGTTTCATTCTCGATTCCGTTTCTTTCTAGATTTTGACATTTCATTACCATTCAATGCCCACTTTCTTACTAGGTATATTCGAAAGAGCGGAAAATTTTTAAACATAATTCAATGATTTACACCATCAGATTTTATCAAGAGAATATCAAACTATGGTTTCCATGGTTACAACTGGTTAAAAAGAACATCGAGAGCACGGTCGTATACACAGGTCTGGACACTCTAGGGCTATAGCATTGGCCGTGGGTGTCACGATTTTGAGGCCAAACCGTGTAGTTCCCGAGTCGGCTGCTTGGGGCGCAGCAATCTAGAAGTAAATCTAGCCTATTCCGAGAACCGAGCACTGCTACTACCGGCGCGGCAAAGCTCTTTACTGTAATCATACTGTTTAGATCACGTTTAGATAAAACTTTTGTGAAAATGATATTCATTGTATTTATGAATTGATGTGCTGTTTTTTTTATTAAAAATGCCCTCAGCGTGTATTATTCCTAATTGTGAATCGCGCAAACTCCACAAATTAGACAACAATTCAGTTTCTATATTCAAAGTTCCATAGGATGAAAAGCGCAGAAAAGCATGGGAAGAAGCTATTCGTAGTGTGATACCTACGTTATCAGAATTAAAACCTGGGCAGGTAGTTTGTGAAAAACATTTCAAAAAATGTGACATAAAAAGCAGTCTAAAGAAGTATGACAAATTTGGAAATGAAATATTGAATGTGAGTATAGAACACTTACTTGATATATCATATATAAACAAATATTTTTAAGAACTTGAGGGATATTGATCTTTGAAATTATTTCATATATTTTTTTCAAGGTACCATTTAAGAGACATTATTTGAAAGATGAAACTGTTGTTCCATCAATTTTCATTGAAGACAAAGTACATTTATCAAGAGATTGTACCATTGATTGTAAAAAAGATGAAAAAATGGACAAATGCGCTGGAGGGGAAATTTTCTTAAATAATATTAGTAGAAACTTTTATCAAGAAGAGTGGTAAATTAATATTAATTTTCAAAATCAGTTTTGAATGAAAGGATAAATCAGATATACTGGTGTTTTATTTATTTTAGTGGAGATGGATATTGATATAAATAATGTTGCCATTGATTTGGAATTGGTGAGCTCTAATGATTCTAGTGTGCATATTAATGGTACAGACGTCTATTAATAATGTATACCACAGTATAATGGGCAACAGGGGAACTGCTCTACAATTTGAATAAATGTAAATATACTTTATACGAGCAAACTGATTTATTGCAGAAATTATTACAGGTGCAGAGCGTACAAATAGTTTCAATGAGGCAAATAGTGATCAATGTGATATCAGTTCTGCCATACCTAGTCAAATTTGCATTGAGACTACTGGTAATGTTTATGCATCAATGAAATATTCAAATCATTCTGGTAATCAATATAATGTTTCGACTACCATTGGCTTAGTTTCTCGTTCATCTCCATTGTTCATAAAAAATTGTTCCGTTAATGTATCCAAAATATTATTCATTATTATTTCTACTTCTTTCATTATGTGTACTTTCAAGCGTATTACTACATTTGTACTGCAGCAAAACAAAGAGATACATTAGACATTGAGGAACCAAAAAATTGTGGAGATAAGTTCAATACATTTTTATTCGAAGGTAAAAGAATGAATGTGGATCATAACTATGCAGAAGCTATTTTAACCAAGGAAATAAAATATAACAGTGAAATCTGTGAGTCAATTTATTACACTATTTATTATGATGTTCTTGACGCTTAATGTATTATTTACAATGATTATAAATTTGTCATATAGTTTTTTAACGATTTATTTATTTAAAACAAAAATTAGAACAAATATATCAAATAAATATTTTGTAGCATTTTAAAGAATTTGTTTTATATCAAGAGTATATACTATTTTCTAGTTTTTGGCTCAGATGAAGCATTGACCGTACCTCTGCAATGGGGAGTTTCAGCTAACACTCACAATCACATCATATTCACTTATGTGATTTCGCAAACCATAAACAATAAAAAAGTTGACATTTTACAAAAGAACATTAAAATAGATCGTTTTAGCCATAACTTAACGTACTATGTTCATGGCACTGAAGTCGATTTGCCTGAGATGCCATCTCAAATTAATAAAGGATCAATTTTAATTCCTACATTGATAAGTTTTCAAAAAATGCGCGTATGTGAAAGTATCGGAGCTCTTGACAAAACATTTTTATTCAGTTCCGAATCGTTGAAAAATACATGTGGAGTGTGGCGAGACAAAAAATGTACTTTACTAAGTAAAAGTAAACGATGCACTTCTTGTCAGAGATCTAGAAAATCAATCAAGAATAAATTTTACTCGACAGAAAATAGTAAAAAACAGAAAATTAATATTAAATCCAAATTTGCTGATAGAAATGGTGTTTTTATTATGAAGAAACAGTTAGCACGAGAAAAAAGATTAAGAAGAAGAGCACAAAAAGAAGTCAAAGTTTTGAATGAAGCACTTCAGAAATGTCACGATAGAATTTCTGCAATGAAAGAGGAAACTTTTGATAGGATTTGTAAATTGCATAAAATTAACGACACGCAGAAGATGACAATGAAAGAAATTCTTAATTGTTCTAAGAGAAAGCCCAAAGGTCAAAGATACTCTGAAGAATGGTTGATGATGTGTATGCTATTGAACATAAGGTCTCCTTCTACTTATGAGTTTTTACGGAGGAATAATATCATACCTTTACCATGTATGAGAACTGTTAGACGATATTTCTCTTTAATAGATACAAAGTGTGGTTTTGATAACAAATTTCAAACTTTGTTTAAAAAACATTTGCAATCGAAAAAGCCCATCAAGAAACACGGAGTACTTGTTCTTGATGAAATAAATTTGCGTAAGTCAGTTACAGTTTCCTCAAAAAATCTTACGTTCAGTGGTTTAACTGATTTTGGTGATGATGGTCCCAAAGCAGAAAATATAAACCATCAAGCTACCCACGGCTTAGTATTAATGTTCCAGCCATTGGCATCGTCGTATACACAAACCGTGGCAGTTTTTGCTTCTAATGGGCCAGTAAAAGGTGAAGAATTAGCTAAAATTGTAGTCAAAGGAATTATTTTTCTTGAAGATTGTGGAGCCAAAATTCATGCCATAATTTCGGATGGAGCTTCGACCAACAAAAAAATGAATACGGAGCTTGGCGTAAATGGAAAACTAAACAATACTAAAAACTGGTTTGTACATCCCAATGATAACATTAGAAAAGTATTTGTTTTTTCTGACGTCCCGCATATCATAAAAAATATAAGAAATCGTTTACATGATAAACGTAGATTGAAAGTAAGTCTTAAAATGCAATTCTTCCAAGTATAAGTATACGAAATTTTAAGTAATCATTCACGATTGAAATTATTTAATAACTTGCAGCTTGGTCTGAATGAAGATTACGTTGATTGAAAATTTATAGAGCACCTATATATGACTGATATAAACCTACCAGCTTTTGATAGAGTAGCTCCGAAGATAACTAAAAGACATGTGCAGCTTGATTCGGCGGCTAAAATGCGCGTATTTTTAGCTACACAAGTGAGTTTTTGATAACATATGGCAAAGAGTCGAATAATTTTTTATTTCATAATTCATATATTGTTAAAAAAAAATTTTAAATAATATTTCTTGCAACTTTGTAAATTGACCTTAAAAAATAATTAAACATAACATTGACGTAAACAAAATCTTATATGAATAAATTTTTTTTAGGTTTTTAGTAAATCTGTTGCAGATGCACTTACTTTTTACAACTCTCAAAATATTCCTGACTTTGAAGGCTGCGAAGCAACTGTAAATTTTACATTAAAAATTGATAGTATGTTTGGCGCTATGAATAGGAAAACTCCCAATCAAGGACTCACTCCAAATAACAAAGAATATAAGGTATAGTATTCGGTTTTGCAATGAAAAAAAATTGTTTGAAACTTTTTTCAATTTTCTTGGTGTAAAACATTTGCTGAACTTACTTTGATTATTATGGCAGATTATACAGACTTCTATAGACTGGTTGAACGAATGGGAAAAGAATTTTCGAGAAAAGAAAATATCTGAAGATGAGTTTCTAACAGAGGCCACAGCTGAAAATTTAAGACTTTCTCTCCATTCTACCTTAGGTCTTTGTGATTACATGATAGAAAATTATGACTTCAAGTATTTATTGACTGGCAGAGTAAATCAGGGCAATTTGGAAGTGGGTAACTTGTCAACACATAAAATAATAATTCGTTACGATTAGATTTTTTTAAGTTCACTACGAACTTTTTACGTGATCAATTATTTTTAATTGATCGCATCATTTATACTAATATCTACAGAAATTCTTTGGAACTGCACGGCAAGCTGCTGGTTGTAATGATCATCCATTGTGTTCTACTTTCCTATCGCTATATAAGATACTATCAGTATACAGTATTTTAAAACCTCCTATGTATGGAAATTGCTCGGTGACAAACGAAAATAGTCCAAAAAATCTAATTACCTTGGCTGATTTGAAAGCGTTACGTGATAAAGACTCACTTGATTATACAGCTCAAGTTGAATCTATAAAAAGAAAATTAGATGAAGTTATAATTAAAGAAGATTGGGACATTGACGATATTTTGGAAGATCACGACTACTCAAAACCTGAAACCATCGATTGCGTAGTATATTATGCAACAGGTCTAATTTTTTTAAACAATGATCATTTTTATCATGCTTAAACTGTTATGTGTCACAAAAGTTTTATTATGCTTCGAAAATTTAACGCTTTGAAAATAATGTAATTACTAATATTTAGAGTCAAATGTGACTAACGTGATCGGAACTATAACTAAAATAACCTAGCTCTTACATAAATATTGTTTATGTACATATTAAGCTTTTTGTTAAGTCTGCCCTCTTAGTCTTACTGCAACAGTAGTTAATTTATAGCAAATTAAATATTTCAGTAAAGTATAGCCTATTCATCATCTTCCACGAACATTTGAGGTAAAATTTGTCATGTAGTTTATGTTAATGTTTACAATGTATAAAAATTTTTATGTCCGCCAATACAATTGAGGATATATCCCAAATTGTAATTTTCAATATTAATGCTCTTATATCTATTGTTTTATAGGATATTTATGTAGACAGATTTTGAAAAAATACAGTGGCTGTGAAACATGTCGCAACGCATTAACGACTACGAGTTCAACGAAATCCATCGCTAAATTGGTCAATATTAAATCAAAAGGAGGATTAGTGTATAATAATTTCAAATTTTTTGATCTTATTAGTTTCACAGAACATTGCTTTGCTAAGCACGTCACATCTGTACATGTGTTTGACTTTGTTATGGAAGAAGTTTTTTCATCTTATAAATTCACTTTTCCTTGCTTAGAACATGCGTCTGAAATTCTATCTTATGCTTTATACTATTACATTAGACTAAGAATGAGACAATATACTCTTCAGTTGCATCAAACATCACGTAAAGAATTTGTGTCTTTGAAAAAACAAGCAAAATTGAAAAAAACCTAGCTTCATTTTAAAAACTGTTGATTTTTATCAAGCATACGAATGTTTACTTCATTTAGCAATAAATTTAACAATGAAAAAAAAGAAAAAAATTCGTATCATTAATCACTCCCGCCCAATGTTTACACTTTTATCCCCGTAAATCAAAGTTTTTTTTTATCTTTGAATTGTTAAATTGTACTGTCAATACATATAATGCTTATTCAAACAAAGTATAGTCTTGTGATGTTTAATCAAATAAAAAATTTTATAGAAGCGAAAAAATTAAAGTCTTGATTTTCAAATTTGAGCGCCGTGCTCCAACCTTACTTCTAGATTGCAGCGCTCGGTGCGGCGGTTTATGGAAGCTCACGTTTTGGCCTCGAAATGTGAACGCCCCCCACTACCGAAGTGTCCAGACCTGTGTATACGACCGTGCATCGAGAGCGACAATGGCGCCACCGCTAGTTAATAGCAAACACTATAATCCGTTCCCCATTACTCCTATAGGAGTGGACCTACTGTGATTCCGTGCAACTTCTATCACTTGCAACATAGTTTCATTCGCAGACTAAAAATATCATATAGGCCTAGAGTTCTAAAGAGTTTATGTGACCGAGAATATGTCTGGGAGCACGGGAATATGACCACGGTCGTATAGACAGGTCTGGCATCTCCCGTGGTGGGGATGTTCCCTTATCGTGACGAGTAGTAGTTTCGAAAGTGACCGCTTGGGCAGCGCTGCAATCGAGTAGTTGAAGGAATACCCGTGGTTTACAGACAGCTTTCACAGCTGACTACCCTAGCGGACCCGTGTGAGAGAACGGTCATAGAATACTCTGACCGTTCTCTGACTGTTCTATGATCGTTCTATGACCTCGCATTATTACGGCTAAGAACGGTAAAAAAGACATTAAAAGCTTTGCAATTATGATTCTGTGGCGAAATTTGGATTAGAAGGTGAAGCAATAAATACAATTATCTTATTTTTCAACGATAAAAACTAGGAATACATCATGTACCTGTCATTGAAGGCAGTGCAGTGGTTCAGAATTGGCGGAACGTCTCTACCAATAGTAAACCTTCACGGTAGAGACGTTCCGCCAATTGTGAACCACTGCACTGCCTTCAATGACAGGTACTATGTTTTTCTAGTTTTTATCGCTGAAAAATAAGATAATTGTATTTATTGCTTCACCTTCTAATCCAAATTTCGCCACAGAATCATAATTGCAATGCTTTTAATGTCTTTTTTACCGATCTTAGCCGTAATAACGCGAGGTCATAGAACGGTCATAGAACAGTCAGAGAACGGTCAAACGGTCAGAGTATTCTATGACCGTTCTCTCACACGGGTCCGCTAGGGTACGTTCCGGGTATATCTATATACATACATGCTGCGGTGCGGTCATTCGGGCTACTACTCGATACTAGCGCTGTCTGTGGCAAAAATATGAAACATTCTGACTACAATAAGGGAACATCCCCCACCACGGGAGATGCCAGACCTGTCTATACGACCGTGAATATGACTGAGAATTTCTCTGATGAATGTTCTCTTCGAAAATTTATGAGAATTTAAAAATATTTTTCCGTAACAGTTGAAGCTTTTAATTGTTTTTGATAAATGCTTTGTTCTGGAAGTTCGTGTAACGTGCGCAATAAAAATGGGAAAAAAAAAGAATATAGTTAGGAATTATTTTATAAAAATTATTGATAAACAAAATAAAGCTTCTTTCAAGTGCAAATACTGTGATCAGGTGTACAGAAAGCATGCCACTCGACAAGTAGAGCACTTAAAAAAGTGATAAACTGTCCCGAAACTGTCAAACAATTATTTAATTCAAAGCGTAATTTATGCGAAGAAAACTTGAATTACTTGTTCTTTATGTTTGAATTTAATATAATGGCTATAAAAAAATTTTGATATTGAATTCCGATAAAACTTGACATTTTTGTAGTTTTATTTTTATTAAACCTTCACTATTGCAATTCATAGTGTTTGGAAATAAAGTTATAATATTATAAGGTTTAATCATGGAGACTAGATATAAGGAGACCAATCTCCATATATCCATTCCCGAAATGAAGTTCTGCCAAGTACATAGTTACTAAACTTCCCGATGAGGGCATGTGTGTTCCCTGAGTGCAAAATGGCGACGTCTTATACACGATGCTTCTAAACCGTGGATGCCGCCATTTTGCACTCAGGGAACACACGTGCCCTCATCGGGAAGTTTCCTAACTAAGTACTTGGCAGAACTTCATTTCGTGTTTTGTGAAGTACGACCATAAGAGATTGGTCTCCTTATATATCTAGTCTCCATGGGTTTAATGATAAAGAAAATATTGGTGAAGGGAAAATTCTCTTAAATTCTCTGTAAATTCTCAAGTTGTCTTAAAATGACGGTTACAATCACGAGAACGTGACCAGATTTTAAATGTCTGAGAAATTTAAAACTCTATATGATATCATAGGAAACCAATTCCTTGCACTGAATCTACTTTAATTTCCAGTAAATACTATATTTTCTGAAGTTTATTTACTCCACCAGGAAATACGACAACGCTCTGGATATTAACGTCCAACATTGCCGACATGTCGAACAACCGGCTGATAACAAATAAACACCATTCAGGAACTGTTAAAGGTGTGTGAAAAAAAATCAGAAATCTTTTGAAATCTTCACAAGGTATGTCTACAAGATTGCATTCATTGTCTCTTAAATGTCAAGTGCAAGTAAAAAATCGTCTGTTTGTCACAGCAATTATTATGAATCAATACCGGCTTACGTGAAACAATTAAATTTCGGACAAATATTAGGACATAACCTCAAAATCCACCAATCTCGTCATGAAATTGTCACCAACAATAATGCAGAAAACTTTCTTCCCCCGGACAAAGAATTATTTGTTAATGAGTGGATAAGGAAGCATGAACATAATTTTTTTAATGAAGATAATTTAGTTTACCCAACCTCTCCAGTTTTGGGTACTTCCTTAGGGAAACGAACGCCAAGCTCGCCGATTGTTGGCGATCGTAGAAAACGACCGCGAAAAAGACTTTCTTTAAATGATACTTATCACGAGGAAGATAATTCTAACCCGGTGAACGTTAATCGTCTAAAAAATAAAGCCAACATTCTCTACTCTTCATTTCTCTTGAATCATACTGAGCAAAGTGCTTCCAAAGTACAGAAAATTCGAGAGCAAATTTCACGAAAACCTTCAATTTGTCATGAGTCACCATCGTGTAATTGTATCAGCAAATCACAGATTCTTAATGCAAATACACATTCACAAGAATCACCTTCGACTTCTTGTGTTCAAAAATCACCGATTCTTAATACAAAACTGCGTTTACGAAAGCTTCGACAAAAGAGAGTTTCTGCAAAAAAAAGTTTTAAAAGTTCGATCAGATTAGACGAAACATTTGAATCAAGAAATTATCATAAAAAGAAAAACAATTTAAAATCAGAAGAATGTGATTTTATTTCAAAGATCCCACTGATTGTGAATACTTCAGATGAAAAATCCAGTGATGCACAATTCGAAGAAAAAACAATCGATGATAAAAGATATGATGCAGAAGAAATTGAGGACGAAAATTCAAATGAGTCAGAACGAATCGAGATTTATGATAAAACTCAATTGACTAATCATAAATCAAAAGGGGAAATTTCGCCGTCTCATATTACAGAAATAGAAAATGATTCTAGTACAAAGGGAAGTATTTTAATTGTAACGGAAAGCCCACAATTACCGGAAGATAATGAAAGTACTTTTATTCAAGATGAAACTGATAAAGACGAGTCTGCAAGTAATTTTATAGAAGATGTTGATACTCCGGATATTGTTTTTACAAATAATTTAAAAATTGAATCGGTAAAAGCGAAGGATAAGGTTTTATTGTCCTGTAGGTCGTCTTCTAAGGATTCGGACGAAACTTTCTTTTCTGGAGCTGAGAGTTTCCAATGTCGAGATAGACAGCCTACTCAGAAAATTTCCAAGATTTTATCTATAAAGAATAAAACTGATGGTTTATTTCAAATTAATAACGTTATCAGCTCAGAAACCGTCTCGCCAAAGCCCCTTGTGGAACCATTTTCCAACATCCTAAAATCTGAAAAAAAAAAACGAAAGTTGAAGAAGTGAGTCATTATTTTCTGAAAACAATTTTTAGTATTTTATCATTTAAAAATTTTTAGTTCCTTTAAAGCTGCTGCAAAGTAAATTTAAAAATCTGTTATAATTCCCTACTTTTTATGTTACAGGGGTAGTTTACTCGCAAAAGTGCAAACACTAGTCAGCAGAGAGATCTCGTTCCTGCGAATGTGGCAACATCAACTATCACAACCTACTTTTCAAAACGTTAATGTTCAGTTTGTTGACTTATGTATTCAACAATCTTATATCTCATACAGTAAGCAATTTATAGAATGTCTCCCAATCGCTGATACATATAAGCTTTTAAAAGGCGTTATAGAATGCCAGACTGACGAAAGTGCTGACTTTGAAAATATAGGTGATAATAGTTCAATTAATAGGCCAATAACAATAATGATTATTCCCGAAGTTGTTGGTAAGATAAATGCAAAAAGAGGAATGCGCTTAAAAATTTATCCTCCTTGGGGAATTTCTGATAAGGAAAATCATATACTAAGTGTTATGTACTTTACCCTCGATAAAAAATCAAATTTCAAGTTGAGCAATGAAGAAAATTATACTAGTGTAATAAAAAACAAGGTAATAGAAACCTTCGATTGTCCATGCATTGAAGAGGGTAGAATTTTCGAAAACTGTTGCTTCAAGTTTAATGGTAAAAAGTCAAATATGATACAAAAAATATTTGATATTACTTAATATATTTTCATAATTGTACAAAAGTATAAATAAAATTAAACATGTTTAGTAAACGTATAGTATCTGTTATCTATAATTATATTATTAAAAATTACAAACATTTCTATTTCTTAGGAAGAAATTAAGTCTACATAAAATAATTAAATGAAAATATTAATGAAGAATATAATAATCTAAATATTCTAATTTTTAACTAATCTAAGATTAGGCCAGAACAAACTTATTGCTTTTGCAATAAACTTTTGACATTTTAGGTATCCAGCTTAGTTTGGATGCACAAATTTTGTATTCACATTTCAAGGCACTTGAGTTTGAAAACGACAAACATTCCGCTACGTATTGGGATGAATATTCTTCGTAGTCAATTAGCACTAAATCCCACAATATTCGTTTATAAAAGATTAGGTTTCGAGCTTAGTTTGGATGCACAAATTTTTTATTTACATTTTTTGGCACTTGGGGTTGAAAACGACAAATATCCCACAAGATATGGGGACGATAGAAATTCGTAGTCAATTAGCACTAAATCCTACAATTTTCGTTAATAAAATTTTAGGTATCGAGTTTGTTTTGGATGTACAAATTCTTTATTAAAATTTTTGAGCACTTATGGTTGCAAACGACAAACATTCTGCTACGTTTTGGGATAAATATTCTTCTTAGTCAATTGGCACTAAATCCTTCAATATTCGTTAGTAAAATTTTAGGTATCTAGCTTAGTTTGGACGCACAAATCTTTTATTAACATTTTTGGGTATTTGTGGTAGAAAACGACAAATATCCCGCTAGATATAGTGACGATAATTATTACGTTGTTAATTAGCACTAAATCATACAATATTCATTCATAATATATGAGCTATCGAGCTTAGTTTGAATGCACTAGTTTTTTATTCACAATTTTGGGCATTTGTTGTTGAATATGTCAAAAATCCGCACTAGGTGTGTGGATGAAAAGTTTTTTTTATTCAGCTTGCACTCAAACCTACAATATTTGTTTATTAAATTTTAGTTATCGACTTTGGTTTGCATGCACAGAATATTTTTCACATTTCTGGGCATTTTTGGTTGGAAACTACAAATATTCTAATACGCATGGGGATGATAATTATTTCGTATTCAATCAGCACTAAATCCTACAAAATTTGTTAATAAAATTTTAGGTGTCGAGCTTAGTTTGGAAACACAAATTTTTTATTAACATTTTTAGGCACTTGGTGTGGCAAACGACAAACATTCTGCTACGTTTTGGGATAAATATTCTTCTTAGTCAATTGGCACTAAATCCGTCAATATTCGTTAGTAAAATTTTAGGTATCTAGCTTAGTTTGGACGCACAAATCTTTTATTAACATTTTTGGGTATTTGTGGTAGAAAACGACAAATATCCCGCTAGATATAGTGACGATAATTATTACGTAGTTAATTAGCTCTAAATCATACAATATTCATTTATAATATATGAGCTATCGAGCTTAGTTTGAATGCACTAGTTTTTTATTCACAATTTTGGACGTTTGTTGTTGAAAATGTCAAAAATCCGCACCAGGTGTGTGGATGAAAAGTTTTTTTTATTCAACTTGCACTCAAACCTACAATATTTGTTTATTAAATTTTAGATATCGACTTTGGTTTGCATGCACAGAATTTTTTTCACATTTTTGGGCATTTTTGGTTTGAAACTACAAATATTCTAATACGCATGGGGATGATAATTATTTCGTATTCAATCAGCACTAAATCCTACAAAATTTGTTAATAAAATTTTAGGTGTCGAGCTTAGTGTGGACGCACAAATTTTTTATTAACATTTTTAGGCACTTGGGGTGGCAAACGACAAACATTTTTCTAGGTTTTGGGATAAATATTCTACGTAGTCAATTGGCACTAAATCCTTCAATATTCGTTAGTAAAATTTTAGGTATCTAGCTTAGTTTGGACGCACAAATCTTTTATTAACATTTTTGGGTATTTGTGGTAGAAAACGACAAATATCCCGCTAGATATAGTGACGATAATTATTACGTAGTTAATTAGCACTAAATCATACAATATTCATTCATAATATATGAGCTATCGAGCTTAGTTTGAATACACTAGTTTTTTATTCACAATTTTGGACGTTTGTTGTTGAAAATGTCAAAAATCCGCACTAGGTGTGTGGCTGAAAAGTTTTTTTTATTCAACTTGCACTCAAACCTACAATATTTGTGTATTAAATTTTAGATATCGACTTTGGTTTGCATGCACAGAATTTTTTTCACATTTTTGGGCATTTTTGGTTGGAAACTACAAATATTCTAATACGCATGGGGATGATAATTATTTCGTATTCAATCAGCACTAAATCCTACAAAATTTGTTAATAAAATTTTAGGTGTCGAGCTTAGCGTGGACGCACAAATTTTTTATTAACATTTTTAGGCACTTGGGGTGGCAAACGACAAACATTCTGCTACGTTTTGGGATAAATATTCTTCTTAGTCAATTGGCACTAAATCCTTCAATATTCGTTAGTAAAATTTTAGGTATCTAGCTTAGTTTGGACGCACAAATCTTTTACTAACATTTTTGGGTATTTGTGGTAGGAAACGACAAATATCCCGCTAGATATAGTGACGATAATTATTACGTAGTTAATTAGCTATAAATCATACAATATTCATTTATAATATATGAGCTATCGAGCTTAGTTTGAATGCACTAGTTTTTTATTCACAATTTTGGACGTTTGTAGTTGAAAATGTCAAAAATCTGCACTAGGTGTGTGGCTGAAAAGTTTTTTTTATTCAGCTTGCACTCAAACCTACAATATTTGTGTATTAAATTTTAGTTATCGACTTTGGTTTGCATGCACAGAATTTTTTTCACATTTTTGGGCATTTTTGGATGGAAACTACAAATATTCCAATACGCGTGGGGATGATAATTATTTCGTATTCAATCAGCACTAAATCCTACAAAATTTGTTAATAAAATTTTAGGTGTCGAGCTTAGTTTGGAAGCACAAATTTTTTATTAACATTTTTAGGCACTTGGGGTGGCAAACGACAAACATTCTGCTACGTTTTGGGATAAATATTCTTCTTAGTCAATTGGCACTAAATCCTTCAATATTCGTTAGTAAAATTTTAGGTATCTAGCTTAGTTTGGACGCACAAATCTTTTACTAACATTTTTGGGTATTTGTGGTAGGAAACGACAAATATCCCGCTAGATATAGTGACGATAATTATTACGTAGTTAATTAGCTCTAAATCATACAATATTCATTTATAATATATGAGCTATCGAGCTTAGTTTGAATGCACTAGTTTTTTATTCACAATTTTGGACGTTTGTTGTTGAAAATGTCAAAAATCCGCACCAGGTGTGTGGATGAAAAGTTTTTTTTATTCAGCTTGCACTCAAACCTACAATATTTGTTTATTAAATTTTAGTTATCGACTTTGGTTTGCATGCACAGAATATTTTTCACATTTCTGGGCATTTTTGGTTGGAAACTACAAATATTCTAATACGCATGGGGATGATAATTATTTCGTATTCAATCAGCACTAAATCCTACAAAATTTGTTAATAAAATTTTAGGTGTCGAGTTTAGTTTGGAAACACAAATTTTTTATTAACATTTTTAGGCACTTGGGGTGGCAAACGACAAACATTCTTCTACGTTTTGGGATAAATATTCTTCGTAGTCAATTGGCACTAAATCCTTCAATATTCGTTAGTAAAATTTTAGGTATCTAGCTTAGTTTGGACGCACAAATCTTTTACTAACATTTTTGGGTATTTGTGGTAGGAAACGAAAAATATCCCGCTAGATATAGTGACGATAATTATAACGTAGTTAATTAGCTCTAAATCATACAATATTGATTTGTAATATATGAGCTATCTAGCTTAGTTTGAATGCACTAGTTTTTTATTCACAATTTTGGGCATTTGTTGTTGAAAATGTCAAAAATCCGCACTAGGTGTGTGGCTGAAAAGTTTTTTTTATTCAGCTTGCACTCAAACCTACAATATTTGTGTATTAAATTTTAGTTATCGACTTTGGTTTGCATGCACAGAATTTTTTTCACATTTTTGGGCATTTTTGGTTGGCAACTACAAATATTCTAATACGCATGGGGATGATAATTATTTCGTATTCAATCAGCACTAAATCCTACAAAATTTGTTAATAAAATTTTAGGTGTCGAGCTTAGTGTGGACGCACAAATTTTTTATTAACATTTTTAGGCACTTGGGGTGGCAAACGACAAACATTTTTCTAGGTTTTGGGATAAATATTCTACGTAGTCAATTGGCACTAAATCCTTCAATATTCGTTAGTAAAATTTTAGGTATCTAGCTTAGTTTGGACGCACAAATCTTTTATTAACATTTTTGGGTATTTGTGGTAGAAAACGACAAATATCCCGCTAGATATAGTGTCGATAATTATTACGTTGTTAATTAGCACTAAATCATACAATATTCATTCATAATATATGAGCTATCGAGCTTAGTTTGAATGCACTAGTTTTTTATTCACAATTTTGGGCATTTGTTGTTGAAAATGTCAAAAATCCGCACTAGGTGTGTGGCTGAAAAGTTTTTTTTATTCAACTTGCACTCAAACCTACAATATTTGTGTATTAAATTTTAGTTATCGACTTTGGTTTGCATGCACAGAATTTTTTTCACATTTTTGGGCATTTTTGGTTGGAAACTACAAATATTCTAATACGCATGGGGATGATAATTATTTCGTATTCAATCAGCACTAAATCCTACAAAATTTGTTAATAAAATTTTAGGTGTCGAGCTTAGCGTGGACGCACAAATTTTTTATTAACATTTTTAGGCACTTGGGGTGGCAAACGTCAAACATTCTTCTACGTTTTGGGATAAATATTCTCCGTAGTCAATTGGCACTAAATCCGTCAATATTCGTTAGTAAAATTTTAGGTATCTAGCTTAGTTTGGACGCACAAATCTTTTACTAACATTTTTGAGTATTTGTGGTAGGAAACGACAAATATCCCGCTAGATATAGTGACGATAATTATTACGTAGTTAATTAGCTATAAATCATACAATATTCATTTATAATATATGAGCTATCGAGCTTAGTTTGAATGCACTAGTTTTTTATTCACAATTTTGGACGTTTGTTGTTGAAAATGTCAAAAATCCGCACTAGGTGTGTGGCTGAAAAGTTTTTTTTATTCAGCTTGCACTCAAACCTACAATATTTGTGTATTAAATTTTAGTTATCGACTTTGGTTTGCATGCACAGAATTTTATCACATTTTTGGGCATTTTTGGATGGAAACTACAAATATTCCAATACGCGTGGGGATGATAATTATTTCGTATTCAATCAGCACTAAATCCTACAAAATTTGTTAATAAAATTTTAGGTGTCGAGCTTAGTTTGGACGCACAAATTTTTTATTAACATTTTTAGGCACTTGGGGTGGCAAACGACAAACATTCTGCTACGTTTTGGGATAAATATTCTTCTTAGTCAATTGGCACTAAATCCTTCAATATTCGTTAGTAAAATTTTAGGTATCTAGCTTAGTTTGGACGCACAAATCTTTTATTAACATTTTTGGGTATTTGTGGTAGGAAACGACAAATATCCCGCTAGATATAGTGACGATAATTATTACGTAGTTAATTAGCACTAAATCATACAATATTCATTCATAATATATGAGCTATCGAGCTTAGTTTGAATGCACTAGTTTTTTATTCACAATCTTGGGCATTTGTTGTTGAAAATGTCAAAAATCCGCACTAGGTGTGTGGATAAAAAGTTTTTTTTATTCAGCTTGCACTCAAACCTACAATATTTGTGTATTAAATTTTAGTTATCGACTTTGGTTTGCATGCACAGAATTTTTTTCACATTTTTGGGCATTTTTGGATGGAAACTACAAATATTCTAATACGCATGGGGATGATAATTATTTCGTATTCAATCAGCACTAAATCCTACAAAATTTGTTAATAAAATTTTAGGTGTCGAGCTTAGTTTGGAAGCACAAATTTTTTATTAACATTTTTAGGCACTTGGGGTGGCAAACGACAAACATTCTGCTACGTTTTGGGATAAATATTCTTCTTAGTCAATTGGCACTAAATCCTTCAATATTCGTTAGTAAAATTTTAGGTATCTAGCTTAGTTTGGACGCACAAATCTTTTACTAACATTTTTGGGTATTTGTGGTAGGAAACGACAAATATCCCGCTAGATATAGTGACGATAATTATTACGTAGTTAATTAGCTCTAAATCATACAATATTCATTAATAATATATGAGCTATCGAGCTTAGTTTGAATGCACTAGTTTTTTATTCACAATTTTGGGCATTTGTTGTTGAAAATGTCAAAAATCCGCACTAGGTGTGTGGATGAAAAGTTTTTTTTATTCAACTTGCACTCAAACCTACAATATTTGTTTATTAAATTTTAGTTATCGACTTTGGTTTGCATGCACAGAATTTTTTTCACATTTTTGGGCATTTTTGGTTGGAAACTACAAATATTCTAATACGCATGGGGATGATAATTATTTCGTATTCAATCAGCACTAAATCCTACAAAATTTGTTAATAAAATTTTAGGTGTCGAGCTTAGTTTGGACGCACAAATTTTTTATTAACATTTTTAGGCACTTGGGGTGGCAAACGACAAACATTCTGCTACGTTTTGGGATAAATATTCTTCTTAGTCAATTGGCACTAAATCCTTCAATATTCGTTAGTAAAATTTTAGGTATCTAGCTTAGTTTGGACGCACAAATCTTTTACTAACATTTTTGGATATTTGTGGTAGGAAACGACAAATATCCCGCTAGATATAGTGACGATAATTATTACGTAGTTAATTAGCACTAAATCATACAATATTCATTCATAATATATGAGCTATCGAGCTTAGTTTGAATGCACTAGTTTTTTATTCACAATTTTGGGCATTTGTAGTTGAAAATGTCAAAAATCCGCACTAGGTGTGTGGCTGAAAAGTTTTTTTTATTCAGCTTGCACTCAAACCTACAATATTTGTGTATTAAATTTTAGTTATCGACTTTGGTTTGCATGCACAGAATTTTTTTCACATTTTTGGGCATTTTTGGTTGGAAACTACAAATATTCTAATACGCATGGGGATGATAATTATTTCGTATTCAATCAGCACTAAATCCTACAAAATTTGTTAATAAAATTTTAGGTGTCGAGCTTAGTTTGGAAGCACAAATTTTTTATTAACATTTTTAGGCACTTGGGGTGGCAAACGACAAACATTCTGCTACGTTTTGGGATAAATATTCTTCTTAGTCAATTGGCACTAAATCCTTCAATATTCGTTAGTAAAATTTTAGGTATCTAGCTTAGTTTGGACGCACAAATCTTTTATTAACATTTTTGGGTATTTGTGGTAGGAAACGACAAATATCCCGCTAGATATAGTGACGATAATTATTACGTAGTTAATTAGCTCTAATTCATACAATATTCATTCATAATATATGAGCTATCGAGCTTAGTTTGAATGCACTAGTTTTTTATTCACAATTTTGGGCATTTGTAGTTGAAAATGTCAAAAATCCGCACTAGGTGTGTGGCTGAAAAGTTTTTTTTATTCAGCTTGCACTCAAACCTACAATATTTGTGTATTAAATTTTAGTTATCGACTTTGGTTTGCATGCACAGAATTTTTTTCACATTTTTGGGCATTTTTGGATGGAAACTACAAATATTCCAATACGCGTGGGGATGATAATTATTTCGTATTCAATCAGCACTAAATCCTACAAAATTTGTTAATAAAATTTTAGGTGTCGAGCTTAGTTTGGACGCACAAATTTTTTATTAACATTTTTAGGCACTTGGGGTGGCAAACGACAAACATTCTGCTACGTTTTGGGATAAATATTCTTAGTCAATTGGCACTAAATCCTTCAATATTCGTTAGTAAAATTTTAGGTATCTAGCTTAGTTTGGACGCACAAATCTTTTACTAACATTTTTGAGTATTTGTGGTAGGAAACGACAAATATCCCGCTAGATATAGTGACGATAATTATTACGTAGTTAATTAGCTATAAATCATACAATATATTCATTTATAATATATGAGCTATCGAGCTTAGTTTGAATGCACTAGTTTTTTATTCACAATTTTGGACGTTTGTTGTTGAAAATGTCAAAAATCCGCACCAGGTGTGTGGATGAAAAGTTTTTTTTATTCAACTTGCACTCAAACCTACAATATTTGTATATTAAATTTTAGTTATCGACTTTGGTTTGCATGCACAGAATTTTTTTCACATTTTTGGGCATTTTTGGTTTGAAACTACAAATATTCTAATACGCATGGGGATGATAATTATTTCGTATTCAATCAGCACTAAATCCGACAAAATTTGTTAATGAAATTTTAGGTGTCGAGCTTAGTTTGGACGCACAAATTTTATATTAACATTTTTAGGCACTTGGGGTGGCAAACGACAAGCATTCTACTACGTTTTGGGATAAATATTCTTCGTAGTCAATTGGCACTAAATCCTTCAATATTCGTTAGTAAAATTTTAGGTATCTAGCTTAGTTTGGAAGCACAAATCTTTTATTAACATTTTTGGGTATTTGTGGTAGGAAACGACAAATATCCCGCTAGATATAGTGACGATAATTATTACGTAGTTAATTAGCTCTAAATCATACAATATTCATTAATAATATATGAGCTATCGAGCTTAGTTTGAATGCACTAGTTTTTTATTCACAATTTTTGGCATTTGTCGTTGAAAATGTCAAAAATCCGCACTAGGTGTGTGGATAAAAAGTTTTTTTTATTCAGCTTGCACTCAAACCTACAATATTTGTATATTAAATTTTAGTTATCGACTTTGGTTTGCATGCACAGAATTTTTTTCACATTTTTGGGCATTTTTGGATGGAATCTACAAATATTCCAATACGCGTGGGGATGATAATTATTTCGTATTCAATCAGCACTAAATCCTACAAAATTTGTTAATAAAATTTTAGGTGTCGAGCTTAGTTTGGAAGCACAAATTTTTTATTAACATTTTTAGGCACTTGGGGTGGCAAACGACAAACATTCTGCTACGTTTTGGGATAAATATTCTTCTTAGTCAATTGGCACTAAATCCTTCAATATTCGTTAGTAAAATTTTAGGTATCTAGCTTAGTTTGGACGCACAAATCTTTTATTAACATTTTTGGGTATTTGTGGTAGGAAACGACAAATATCCCGCTAGATATAGTGACGATAATTATTACGTAGTTAATTAGCTATAAATCATACAATATTCATTTATAATATATGAGCTATCGAGCTTAGTTTGAATGCACTAGTTTTTTATTCACAATTTTGGACGTTTGTTGTTGAAAATGTCAAAAATCCGCACCAGGTGTGTGGATGCAAAGTTTTTTTTATTCAACTTGCACTCAAACCTACAATATTTGTATATTAAATTTTAGTTATCGACTTTCGTTTGCATGCACAGAATTTTTTTCACATTTTTGGGCATTTTTGGATGGAAACTACAAATATTCCAATACGCGTGGGGATGATAATTATTTCGTATTCAATCAGCACTAAATCCTACAAAATTTGTTAATAAAATTTTAGGTGTCGAGCTTAGTTTGGAAGCACAAATTTTTTATTAACATTTTTAGGCACTTGGGGTGGCAAACGACAAACATTCTGCTACGTTTTGGGATAAATATTCTTCTTAGTCAATTGGCACTAAATCCTTCAATATTCGTTAGTAAAATTTTAGGTATCTAGCTTAGTTTGGACGCACAAATCTTTTACTAACATTTTTGAGTATTTGTGGTAGGAAACGACAAATATCCCGCTAGATATAGTGACGATAATTATTACGTAGTTAATTAGCTATAAATCATACAATATTCATTTATAATATATGAGCTATCGAGCTTAGTTTGAATGCACTAGTTTTTTATTCACAATTTTGGACGTTTGTTGTTGAAAATGTCAAAAATCCGCACCAGGTGTGTGGATGAAAAGTTTTTTTTATTCAACTTGCACTCAAACCTACAATATTTGTATATTAAATTTTAGTTATCGACTTTCGTTTGCATGCACAGAATTTTTTTCACATTTTTGGGCATTTTTGTTTGGAAACTACAAATATTCTAATACGCATGGGGATGATAATTATTTCGTATTCAATCAGCACTAAATCCTACAAAATTTGTTAGTAAAATTTTAGGTGTCGAGCTTAGTTTGGACGCACAAATTTTTTATTAACATTTTTAGGCACTTGGGGTGGCAAACGACAAACATTCTTCTACGTTTTGGGATAAATATTCTTCGTAGTCAATTGGCACTAAATCCTTCAATATTCGTTAGTAAAATTTCAGGTATCTAGCTTAGTTTGGATGCACTAGTTTTTTATTCACAATTTTGGGCATTTGTTGTTGTAAATGTCAAAAATCCGCACTAGGTGTGTGGCTGAAAAGTTTTTTTTATTCAGCTTGCACTCAAACCTACAATATTTGTCTATTAAATTTTAGTTATAGACTATGGTTTGCATGCACAGAATTTTTTTCACATTTTTGGGCATTTTTGGATGGAAACTACAAATATTCTAATACGCATGGGGATGATAATTATTTCGTATTCAATCAGCACTAAATCCTACAAAATTTGTTAATAAAATTTTAGGTGTCGAGCTTAGTTTGGAAGCACAAATTTTTTATTAACATTTTTAGGCACTCGGGGTGGCAAACGACAAACATTCTGCTACGTTTTGGGATAAATATTCTTCTTAGTCAATTGGCACTAAATCCTTCAATATTCGTTAGTAAAATTTTAGGTATCTAGCTTAGTTTGGACGCACAAATCTTTTACTAACATTTTTGAGTATTTGTGGTAGGAAACGACAAATATCCCGCTAGATATAGTGACGATAATTATTACGTAGTTAATTAGCTATAAATCATACAATATTCATTTATAATATATGAGCTATCGAGCTTAGTTTGAATGCACTAGTTTTTTATTCACAATTTTGGACGTTTGTTGTTGAAAATGTCAAAAATCCGCACCAGGTGTGTGGATGAAAAGTTTTTTTTATTCAACTTGCACTCAAACCTACAATATTTGTATATTAAATTTTAGTTATCGACTTTCGTTTGCATGCACAGAATTTTTTTCACATTTTTGGGCATTTTTGTTTGGAAACTACAAATATTCTAATACGCATGGGGATGATAATTATTTCGTATTCAATCAGCACTAAATCCTACAAAATTTGTTAGTAAAATTTTAGGTGTCGAGCTTAGTTTGGACGCACAAATTTTTTATTAACATTTTTAGGCACTTGGGGTGGCAAACGACAAACATTCTTCTACGTGTTGGGATAAATATTCTTCCTAGTCAATTGGCACTAAATCCTTCAATATTCGTTAATAAAATTTTAGGTATCTAGCTTAGTTTGGAAGCACAAATCTTTTATTAACATTTTTGGTTATTTGTGGTAGGAAACGACAAATATCCAGCTAGATATAGTGACGATAATTATTACGTAGTTAATTAGCTCTAAATCATACAATATTCATTAATAATATATGAGCTATCGAGCTTAGTTTGAATGCACTAGTTTTTTATTCACAATTTTGGGCATTTGTAGTTGAAAATGTCAAAAATCCGCACTAGGTGTGTGGCTGAAAAGTTTTTTTATTCAACTTGCACTCAAACCTACAATATTTGCGTATTAAATTTTAGTTATCGACTTTGGTTTGCATGCACAGAATTTTTTTCACATTTTTGGGCATTTTTGGTTGGAAACTACAAATATTCTAATACGCATGGGGATGATAATTATTTCGTATTCAATCAGCACTAAATCCTACAAAATTTGTTAATAAAATTTTAGGTGTCGAGCTTAGTTTGGAAGCACAAATTTTTTATTAACATTTTTAGGCACTTGGGGTGGCAAACGACAAACATTCTGCTACGTTTTGGGATAAATATTCTTCTTAGTCAATTGGCACTAAATCCTTCAATATTCGTTAGTAAAATTTTAGGTATCTAGCTTAGTTTGGAAGCGCAAATCTTTTATTAACATTTTTGGGTATTTGTGGTAGGAAACGAAAAATATCCCGCTAGATATAGTGACGATAATTATCACGTAGTTAATTAGCTCTAAATCATACAATATTCATTAATAATATATGAGCTATCGAGCTTAGTTTGAATGCACTTGTTTTTTATTCACAATTTTTAGCATTTGTTGTTGAAAATGTCAAAAATCCGCACTAGGTGTGTGGATAAAAAGTTTTTTTTATTCAACTTGCACTCAAACCTACAATATTTGTATATTAAATTTTAGTTATCGACTTTGGTTTGCATGCACAGAATTTTTTTCACATTTTTGGGCATTTTTGGTTGGAAACTACAAATATTCTAATACGCATGGAGATGATAATTATTTCGTATTCAATCAGCACTAAATCCTACAAAATTTGTTAGTAAAATTTTAGGTGTCGAGCTTAGTTTGGACGCACAAATTTTTTATTAACATTTTTAGGCACTTGGGGTGGCAAACGACAAACATTCTTCTACGTGTTGGGATAAATATTCTTCCTAGTCAATTGGCACTAAATCCTTCAATATTCGTTAATAAAATTTTAGGTATCTAGCTTAGTTTGGAAGCACAAATCTTTTATTAACATTTTTGGTTATTTGTGGTAGGAAACGACAAATATCCAGCTAGATATAGTGACGATAATTATTACGTAGTTAATTAGCTCTAAATCATACAATATTCATTAATAATATATGAGCTATCGAGCTTAGTTTGAATGCACTAGTTTTTTATTCACAATTTTGGGCATTTGTAGTTGAAAATGTCAAAAATCCGCACTAGGTGTGTGGATAAAAAGTTTTTTTCATTCAACTTGCACTCAAACCTACAATATTTGTTTATTAAATTTTAGTTATCGACTTTGGTTTGCATGCACAGAATTTTATCACATTTTTGGGCATTTTTGGATGGAAACTACAAATATTCCAATACGCGTGGGGATGATAATTATTTCGTATTCAATCAGCACTAAATCCTACAAAATTTGTTAATAAAATTTTAGGTGTCGAGCTTAGTTTGGAAGCACAAATTTTTTATTAACATTTTTAGGCACTTGGGGTGGCAAACGACAAACATTCTGCTACGTTTTGGGATAAATATTCTTCTTAGTCAATTGGCACTAAATCCTTCAATATTCGTTAGTAAAATTTTAGGTATCTAGCTTAGTTTGGACGCACAAATCTTTTACTAACATTTTTGAGTATTTGTGGTAGGAAACGACAAATATCCCGCCAGATATAGTGACGATAATTATTACGTAGTTAATTAGCTATAAATCATACAATATTCATTTATAATATATGAGCTATCGAACTTAGTTTGAATGCACTAGTTTTTTATTCAGAATTTTGGACGTTTGTTGTTGAAAATGTCAAAAATCCGCACCAGGTGTGTGGATGCAAAGTTTTTTTTATTCAACTTGCACTCAAACCTACAATATTTGTATATTAAATTTTAGTTATCGACTTTCGTTTGCATGCACAGAATTTTTTTCACATTTTTGGGCATTTTTGTTTGGAAACTACAAATATTCTAATACGCATGGGGATGATAATTATTTCGTATTCAATCAGCACTAAATCCTACAAAATTTGTTAATAAAATTTTAGGTGTCGAGCTTAGCGTGGACGCACAAATTTTTTATTAACATTTTTAGGCACTTGGGGTGGCAAACGACAAACATTCTTCTACGTTTTGGGATAAATATTCTCCGTAGTCAATTGGCACTAAATCCGTCAATATTCGTTAGTAAAATTTTAGGTATCTAGCTTAGTTTGGACGCACAAGTCTTTTATTAACAATTTTGGGCATTTGTAGTTGAAAATGTCAAAAATCCGCACTAGGTGTGTGGCTGAAAAGTTTTTTTTATTCAGCTTGCACTCAAACCTACAATATTTGTCTATTAAATTTTAGTTATAGACTATGGTTTGCATGCACAGAATTTTTTTCACATTTTTGGGCATTTTTGGATGGAAACTACAAATATTCTAATACGCATGGGGATGATAATTATTTCGTATTCAATCAGCACTAAATCCTACAAAATTTGTTAATAAAATTTTAGGTGTCGAGCTTAGCGTGGACGCAAAAATTTTTTATTAACATTTTTAGGCACTTGGGGTGGCAAACGACAAACATTCTTCTACGTTTTGGGATAAATATTCTTCTTAGTCAATTGGCACTAAATCCTTCAATATTCGTTAGTAAAATTTTAGGTATCTAGCTTAGTTTGAATGCACTAGTTTTTTATTCACAATTTTGGGCATTTGTTGTTGTAAATGTCAAAAATCCGCACTAGGTGTGTGGCTGAAAAGTTTTTTTTATTCAGCTTGCACTCAAACCTACAATATTTGTCTATTAAATTTTAGTTATAGACTATGGTTTGCATGCACAGAATTTTTTTCACATTTTTGGGCATTTTTGGATGGAAACTACAAATATTCTAATACGCATGGGGATGATAATTATTTCGTATTCAATCAGCACTAAATCCTACAAAATTTGTTAATAAAATTTTAGGTGTCGAGCTTAGTTTGGAAGCACAAATTTTTTATTAACATTTTTAGGCACTCGGGGTGGCAAACGACAAACATTCTGCTACGTTTTGGGATAAATATTCTTCTTAGTCAATTGGCACTAAATCCTTCAATATTCGTTAGTAAAATTTTAGGTATCTAGCTTAGTTTGGACGCACAAATCTTTTACTAACATTTTTGAGTATTTGTGGTAGGAAACGACAAATATCCCGCTAGATATAGTGACGATAATTATTACGTAGTTAATTAGCTATAAATCATACAATATTCATTTATAATATATGAGCTATCGAGCTTAGTTTGAATGCACTAGTTTTTTATTCACAATTTTGGACGTTTGTAGTTGAAAATGTCAAAAATCCGCACCAGGTGTGTGGATGCAAAGTTTTTTTATTCAACTTGCACTCAAACCTACAATATTTGTATATTAAATTTTAGTTATCGACTTTCGTTTGCATGCACAGAATTTTTTTCACATTTTTGGGCATTTTTGTTTGGAAACTACAAATATTCTAATACGCATGGGGATGATAATTATTTCGTATTCAATCAGCACTAAATCCTACAAAATTTGTTAATAAAATTTTAGGTGTCGAGCTTAGTTTGGAAGCACAAATTTTTTATTAACATTTTTAGGCACTTGGGGTGGCAAACGACAAACATTCTTCTACGTGTTGGGATAAATATTCTTCCTAGTCAATTGGCACTAAATCCTTCAATATTCGTTAATAAAATTTTAGGTATCTAGCTTAGTTTGGAAGCACAAATCTTTTATTAACGTTTTTGGTTATTTGTGGTAGGAAACGACAAATATCCAGCTAGATATAGTGACGATAATTATTACGTAGTTAATTAGCTCTAAATCATACAATATTCATTAATAATATATGAGCTATCGAGCTTAGTTTGAATGCACTAGTTTTTTATTCACAATTTTGGGCATTTGTAGTTGAAAATGTCAAAAATCCGCACTAGGTGTGTGGCTGAAAAGTTTTTTTTATTCAACTTGCACTCAAACCTACAATATTTGCGTATAAAACTTTAGTTTTCGACTTTGGTTTGCATGCACAGAATTTTTTTCACATTTTTGGGCATTTTTGGTTGGAAACTACAAATATTCTAATACGCATGGGGATGATAATTATTTCGTATTCAATCAGCACTAAATCCTACAAAATTTGTTAATAAAATTTTAGGTGTCGAGCTTAGTTTGGAAGCACAAATTTTTTATTAACATTTTTAGGCACTTGGGGTGGCAAACGACAAACATTCTGCTACGTTTTGGGATAAATATTCTTCTTAGTCAATTGGCACTAAATCCTTCAATATTCGTTAGTAAAATTTTAGGTATCTAGCTTAGTTTGGAAGCACAAATCTTTTATTAACATTTTTGGGTATTTGTGGTAGGAAACGAAAAATATCCCGCTAGATATAGTGACGATAATTATCACGTAGTTAATTAGCTCTAAATCATACAATATATTCATTTATAATATATGAGCTATCTAGCTTAGTTTGAATGCACTAGTTTTTTATTCACAATTTTGGGCATTTGTTGTTGAAAATGTCAAAAATCCGCACTAGGTGTGTGGCTGAAAAGTTTTTTTTATTCAACTTGCACTCAAACCTACAATATTTGTGTATTAAATTTTAGATATCGACTTTGGTTTGCATGCACAGAATTTTTTTCACATTTTTGGGCATTTTTGGTTGGAAACTACAAATATTCTAATACGCATGGGGATGATAATTATTTCGTATTCAATCAGCACTAAATCCTACAAAATTTGTTAATAAAATTTTAGGTGTCGAGCTTAGCGTGGACGCACAAATTTTTTATTAACATTTTTAGGCACTTGGGGTGGCAAACGACAAACATTCTTCTACGTTGTGGGATAAATATTCTTCTTAGTCAATTGGCACTAAATCCTTCAATATTCGTTAGTAAAATTTTAGGTATCTAGCTTAGTTTGGACGCACAAATCTTTTATTGACATATTTGGGTATTTGTGGTAGAAAACGACAAATATCCCGCTAGATATAGTGACGATAATTATTACGTAGTTAATTAGCACTAAATCATACAATATTCATTTATAATATACGTGCTATCGAGCTTAGTTTGAATACACTAGTTTTTTATTCACAATTTTGGGCATTTGTTGTTGAAAATGTCAAAAATCCGCACTAGGTGTGTGGATGAAAAGTTTTTTTTATTCAACTTGAACTCAAACCTACAATATTTGTTTATTAAATTTTAGTTATCGACTTTGGTTTGCATGCACAGCATTTTTTTCACATTTCTGGGCATTTTTGGTTGGAAACTACAAATATTCTAATACGCATGGGGATGATAATTATTTCTTATTCAATCAGCACTAAATCCTACAAAATTTGTTAATAAAATTTTAGGTGTCGAGTTTAGTTTGGAAACACAAATTTTTTATTAACATTTTTAGGCACTTGGGGTGGCAAACGACAAACATTCTTCTACGTTTTGGGATAAATATTCTCCGTAGTCAATTGGCACTAAATCCGTCAATATTGGTTAGTAAAATTTTAGGTATCTAGCTTAGTTTGGACGCACAAATCTTTTATTAACATTTTTGGGTATTTGTGGTAGGAAACGACAAATATCCCGCTAGATATAGTGACGATAATTATCACGTAGTTAATTAGCTCTAAATCATACAATATATTCATTTATAATATATGAGCTATCTAGCTTAGTTTGAATGCACTAGTTTTTTATTCACAATTTTGGGCATTTGTTGTTGTAAATGTCAAAAATCCGCACTAGGTGTGTGGCTGAAAAGTTTTTTTTATTCAGCTTGCACTCAAACCTACAATATTTGTGTATTAAATTTTAGTTATCGACTTTGGTTTGCATGCACAGAATTTTTTTCACATTTTTGGGCATTTTTGGATGGAAACTACAAATATTCTAATACGCATGGGGATGATAATTATTTCGTATTCAATCAGCACTAAATCCTACAAAATTTGTTAGTAAAATTTTAAGTTTCGAGCTTAGTTTGGAAGCACAAATTTTTTATTAACATTTTTAGGCACTTGGGGTGGCAAACGACAAACATTCTGCTACGTTTTGGGATAAATATTCTTCTTAGTCAATTGGCACTAAATCCTTCAATATTCGTTAGTTAAATTTTAGGTATCTAGCTTAGTTTGGACGCACAAATCTTTTATTGACATATTTGGGTATTTGTGGTAGAAAACGACAAATATCCCGCTAGATATAGTGACGATAATTATTACGTAGTTAATTAGCACTAAATCATACAATATTCATTTATAATATACGTGCTATCGAGCTTAGTTTGAATACACTAGTTTTTTATTCACAATTTTGGGCACTTGTTGTTGAAAATGTCAAAAATCCGCACTAGGTGTGTGGATGAAAAATTTTTTTTATTCAACTTGCACTCAAACCTACAATATTTGTTTATTAAATTTTAGATATCGACTTTGGTTTGCATGCACAGAATTTTTTTCACATTTCTGGGCATTTTTGGTTGGAAACTACAAATATTCTAATACGCATGGGGGTGATAATTATTTCGTATTCAATCAGCACTAAATCCTACAAAATTTGTTAATAAAATTTTAGGTGTCGAGTTTAGTTTGGAAACACAAATTTTTTATTAACATTTTTAGGCACTTGGGGTGGCAAACGACAAACATTCTTCTACGTTTTGGGATAAATATTCTCCGTAGTCAATTGGCACTAAATCCGTCAATATTCGTTAGTAAAATTTTAGGTGTCGAGCTTAGTTTGGAAGCACAAATCTTTTATTAACATTTTTGGGTATTTGTGGTAGAAAACGACAAATATCCCGCTAGATATAGTGACGATAATTATCACGTAGTTAATTAGCTCTAAATCATACAATATATTCATTTATAATATATGAGCTATCGAGCTTAGTTTGAATGCACTAGTTTTTTATTCACAATTTTGGGCATTTGTTGTTGAAAATGTCAAAAATCCGCACTAGGTGTGTGGCTGAAAAGTTTTTTTTATTCAACTTGCACTCAAACCTACAATATTTGTGTATTAAATTTTAGATATCGACTTTGGTTTGCGTGCACAGAATTTTTTTCACATTTTTGGGCATTTTTGGTTGGAAACTACAAATATTCTAATACGCATGGGGATAATAATTATTTCGTATTCAATCAGCACTAAATCCTACAAAATTTGTTAATAAAATTTTAGGTGTCGAGTTTAGTTTGGAAACACAAATTTTTTATTAACATTTTTAGGCACTTGGTGTGGCAAACGACAAACATTCTTCTACGTTTTGGGATAAATATTCTTCTTAGTCAATTGGCACTAAATCCTTCAATATTCGTTAGTAAAATTTTAGGTATCTAGCTTAGTTTGGACGCACAAATCTTTTACTAACATATTTGGGTATTTGTGGTAGGAAACGACAAATATCCCGCTAGATATAGTGACGATAATTATTACGTAGTTAATTAGCTATAAATCATACAATATTCATTTATAATATATGAGCTATCGAGCTTAGTTTGAATGCACTAGTTTTTTATTCACAATTTTTGGCATTTGTTGTTGAAAATGTCAAAAATCCGCACTAGGTGTGTGGATAAAAAGTTTTTTTTATTCAACTTGCACTCAAACCTACAATATTTGTATATTAAATTTTAGTTATCGACTTTGGTTTGCATGCACAGAATTTTTTTCACATTTTTGGGCATTTTTGGTTGGAAACTACAAATATTCTAATACGCATGGAGATGATAATTATTTCGTATTCAATCAGCACTAAATCCTACAAAATTTGTTGGTAAAATTTTAAGTTTCGAGCTTAGTGTGGACGCACAAATTTTTTATTAACATTATTAGGCACTTGGGGTGGCAAACGACAAACATTCATCTACGTTTTGGGATAAATATTCTTCTTAGTCAATTGGCACTAAATCCTTCAATATTCGTTAGTAAAATTTTAGGTATCTAGCTTAGTTTGGAAGCGCAAATCTTTTATTAACATTTTTGGGTATTTGTGGTAGGAAACGAAAAATATCCCGCTAGATATAGTGACGATAATTATCACGTAGTTAATTAGCTCTAATTCATACAATATTCATTCATAATATATGAGCTATCGAGCTTAGTTTGAATGCACTAGTTTTTTATTCACAATTTTGGGCATTTGTAGTTGAAAATGTCAAAAATCCGCACTAGGTGTGTGGCTGAAAAGTTTTTTTTATTCAGCTTGCACTCAAACCTACAATATTTGTGTATTAAATTTTAGTTATCGACTTTGGTTTGCATGCACAGAATTTTTTTCACATTTTTGGGCATTTTTGGATGGAAACTACAAATATTCTAATACGCATGGGGATGATAATTATTTCGTATTCAATCAGCACTAAATCCTACAAAATTTGTTAGTAAAATTTTAAGTTTCGAGCTTAGTTTGGAAGCACAAATTTTTTATTAACATTTTTAGGCACTTGGGGTGGCAAACGACAAACATTCTGCTACGTTTTGGGATAAATATTCTTCTTAGTCAATTGGCACTAAATCCTTCAATATTCGTTAGTAAAATTTTAGGTATCTAGCTTAGTTTGGACGCACAAATCTTTTATTAACATTTTTGGGTATTTGTGGTAGAAAACGACAAATATCCCGCTAGATATAGTGACGATAATTATTACGTAGTTAATTAGCACTAAATCATACAATATTCATTTATAATATACGTGCTATCGAGCTTAGTTTGAATACACTAGTTTTTTATTCACAATTTTGGGCACTTGTTGTTGAAAATGTCAAAAATCCGCACTAGGTGTGTGGATGAAAAATTTTTTTTATTCAACTTGCACTCAAACCTACAATATTTGTTTATTAAATTTTAGATATCGACTTTGGTTTGCATGCACAGAATTTTTTTCACATTTCTGGGCATTTTTGGTTGGAAACTACAAATATTCTAATACGCATGGGGGTGATAATTATTTCGTATTCAATCAGCACTAAATCCTACAAAATTTGTTAATAAAATTTTAGGTGTCGAGTTTAGTTTGGAAACACAAATTTTTTATTAACATTTTTAGGCACTTGGGGTGGCAAACGACAAACATTCTTCTACGTTTTGGGATAAATATTCTTCTTAGTCAATTGGCACTAAATCCTTCAATATTCGTTAGTAAAATTTTAGGTATCTAGCTTAGTTTGGAAGCGCAAATCTTTTATTAACATTTTTGGGTATTTGTGGTAGGAAACGAAAAATATCCCGCTAGATATAGTGACGATAATTATCACGTAGTTAATTAGCACTAAATCATACAATATTCATTTATAATATACGTGCTATCGAGCTTAGTTTGAATACACTAGTTTTTTATTCACAATTTTGGGCACTTGTTGTTGAAAATGTCAAAAATCCGCACTAGGTTTGTGGCTGAAAAGTTTTTTTTATTCAGCTTGCACTCAAACCTACAATATTTGTGTATTAAATTTTAGTTATCGACTTTGGTTTGCATGCACAGAATTTTTTTCACATTTTTGGGCATTTTTGGATGGAAACTACAAATATTCCAATACGCGTGGGGATGATAATTATTTCGTATTCAATCAGCACTAAATCCTACAAAATTTGTTAATAAAATTTTAGGTGTCGAGTTTAGTTTGGAAACACAAATTTTTTATTAACATTTTTAGGCACTTGGTGTGGCAAACGACAAACATTCTTCTACGTTTTGGGATAAATATTCTTCTTAGTCAATTGGCACTAAATCCTTCAATATTCGTTAGTAAAATTTTAGGTATCTAGCTTAGTTTGGAAGCGCAAATCTTTTATTAACATTTTTGGGTATTTGTGGTAGGAAACGAAAAATATCCCGCTAGATATAGTGACGATAATTATCACGTAGTTAATTAGCTCTAATTCATACAATATTCATTCATAATATATGAGCTATCGAGCTTAGTTTGAATGCACTAGTTTTTTATTCACAATTTTGGGCATTTGTAGTTGAAAATGTCAAAAATCCGCACTAGGTTTGTGGCTGAAAAGTTTTTTTTATTCAGCTTGCACTCAAACCTACAATATTTGTGTATTAAATTTTAGATATCGACTTTGGTTTGCATGCACAGAATTTTTTTCACATTTTTGGGCATTTTTGGATGGAAACTACAAATATTCCAATACGCGTGGGGATGATAATTATTTCGTATTCAATCAGCACTAAATCCTACAAAATTTGTTAATAAAATTTTAGGTGTCGAGCTTAGTTTGGAAGCACAAATTTTTTATTAACATTTTTAGGCACTTGGGGTGGCAAACGACAAACATTCTGCTACGTTTTGGGATAAATATTCTTCTTAGTCAATTGGCACTAAATCCTTCAATATTCGTTAGTAAAATTTTAGGTATCTAGCTTAGTTTGGACGCACAAATCTTTTACTAACATTTTTGAGTATTTGTGGTAGGAAACGACAAATATCCCGCTAGATATAGTGACGATAATTATTACGTAGTTAATTAGCTATAAATCATACAATATTCATTTATAATATATGAGCTATCGAACTTAGTTTGAATGCACTAGTTTTTTATTCAGAATTTTGGACGTTTGTTGTTGAAAATGTCAAAAATCCGCACCAGGTGTGTGGATGCAAAGTTTTTTTTATTCAACTTGCACTCAAACCTACAATATTTGTATATTAAATTTTAGTTATCGACTTTCGTTTGCATGCACAGAATTTTTTTCACATTTTTGGGCATTTTTGGATGGAAATTACAAATATTCTAATACGCATGGGGATGATAATTATTTCGTATTCAATCAGCACTAAATCCTACAAAATTTGTTAATAAAATTTTAGGTGTCGAGCTTAGCGTGGACGCACAAATTTTTTATTAACATTTTTAGGCACTTGGGGTGGCAAACGACAAACATTCTTCTACGTTTTGGGATAAATATTCTCCGTAGTCAATTGGCACTAAATCCGTCAATATTGGTTAGTAAAATTTTAGGTATCTAGCTTAGTTTGAATGCACTAGTTTTTTATTCACAATTTTGGGCATTTGTTGTTGAAAATGTCAAAAATCCGCACTAGGTGTGTGGCTGAAAAGTTTTTTTTATTCAGCTTGCACTCAAACCTACAATATTTGTGTATTAAATTTTAGTTATCGACTTTGGTTTGCATGCACAGAATTTTTTTCACATTTTTGGGCATTTTTGGATGGAAACTACAAATATTCTAATACGCATGGGGATGATAATTATTTCGTATTCAATCAGCACTAAATCCTACAAAATTTGTTAATAAAATTTTAGGTGTCGAGCTTAGTTTGGAAGCACAAATTTTTTATTAACATTTTTAGGCACTTGGGGTGGCAAACGACAAACATTCTGCTACGTTTTGGGATAAATATTCTTCTTAGTCAATTGGCACTAAATCCTTCAATATTCGTTAGTAAAATTTTAGGTATCTAGCTTAGTTTGGACGCACAAATCTTTTACTAACATTTTTGAGTATTTGTGGTAGGAAACGACAAATATCCCGCTAGATATAGTGACGATAATTATTACGTAGTTAATTAGCTATAAATCATACAATATTCATTTATAATATATGAGCTATCGAGCTTAGTTTGAATGCACTAGTTTTTTATTCACAATTTTGGACGTTTGTTGTTGAAAATGTCAAAAATCCGCACCAGGTGTGTGGATGAAAAGTTTTTTTTATTCAACTTGCACTCAAACCTACAATATTTGTATATTAAATTTTAGTTATCGACTTTCGTTTGCATGCACAGAATTTTTTTCACATTTTTGGGCATTTTTGTTTGGAAACTACAAATATTCTAATACGCATGGGGATGATAATTATTTCGTATTCAATCAGCACTAAATCCTACAAAATTTGTTAGTAAAATTTTAGGTGTCGAGCTTAGTTTGGACGCACAAATTTTTTATTAACATTTTTAGGCACTTGGGGTGGCAAACGACAAACATTCTTCTACGTGTTGGGATAAATATTCTTCCTAGTCAATTGGCACTAAATCCTTCAATATTCGTTAATAAAATTTTAGGTATCTAGCTTAGTTTGGAAGCACAAATCTTTTATTAACATTTTTGGTTATTTGTGGTAGGAAACGACAAATATCCAGCTAGATATAGTGACGATAATTATTACGTAGTTAATTAGCTCTAAATCATACAATATTCATTCATAATATATGAGCTATCGAGCTTAGTTTGAATGCACTAGTTTTTTATTCACAATTTTGGGCATTTGTAGTTGAAAATGTCAAAAATCCGCACTAGGTGTGTGGCTGAAAAGTTTTTTTTATTCAGCTTGCACTCAAACCTACAATATTTGTGTATTAAATTTTAGTTATCGACTTTGGTTTGCATGCACAGAATTTTTTTCACATTTTTGGGCATTTTTGGATGGAAACTACAAATATTCTAATACGCATGGGGATGATAATTATTTCGTATTCAATCAGCACTAAATCCTACAAAATTTGTTAATAAAATTTTAGGTGTCGAGCTTAGTTTGGAAGCACAAATTTTTTATTAACATTTTTAGGCACTTGGGGTGGCAAACGACAAACATTCTGCTACGTTTTGGGATAAATATTCTTCTTAGTCAATTGGCACTAAATCCTTCAATATTCGTTAGTAAAATTTTAGGTATCTAGCTTAGTTTGGAAGCGCAAATCTTTTATTAACATTTTTGGGTATTTGTGGTAGGAAACGAAAAATATCCCGCTAGATATAGTGACGATAATTATCACGTAGTTAATTAGCTCTAAATCATACAATATTCATTAATAATATATGAGCTATCGAGCTTAGTTTGAATGCACTAGTTTTTTATTCACAATTTTTGGCATTTGTTGTTGAAAATGTCAAAAATCCGCACTAGGTGTGTGGATAAAAAGTTTTTTTTATTCAACTTGCACTCAAACCTACAATATTTGTATATTAAATTTTAGTTATCGACTTTGGTTTGCATGCACAGAATTTTTTTCACATTTTTGGGCATTTTTGGTTGGAAACTACAAATATTCTAATACGCATGGAGATGATAATTATTTCGTATTCAATCAGCACTAAATCCTACAAAATTTGTTAGTAAAATTTTAGGTGTCGAGCTTAGTTTGGACGCACAAATTTTTTATTAACATTTTTAGGCACTTGGGGTGGCAAACGACAAACATTCTTCTACGTGTTGGGATAAATATTCTTCCTAGTCAATTGGCACTAAATCCTTCAATATTCGTTAATAAAATTTTAGGTATCTAGCTTAGTTTGGAAGCACAAATCTTTTATTAACATTTTTGGTTATTTGTGGTAGGAAACGACAAATATCCAGCTAGATATAGTGACGATAATTATTACGTAGTTAATTAGCTCTAAATCATACAATATTCATTAATAATATATGAGCTATCGAGCTTAGTTTGAATGCACTAGTTTTTTATTCACAATTTTTGGCATTTGTCGTTGAAAATGTCAAAAATCCGCACTAGGTGTGTGGATAAAAAGTTTTTTTTATTCAGCTTGCACTCAAACCTACAATATTTGTGTATTAAATTTTAGTTATCGACTTTGGTTTGCATGCACAGAATTTTTTTCACATTTTTGGGCATTTTTGGATGGAAACTACAAATATTCCAATACGCGTGGGGATGATAATTATTTCGTATTCAATCAGCACTAAATCCTACAAAATTTGTTAATAAAATTTTAGGTGTCGAGCTTAGTTTGGACGCACAAATTTTTTATTAACATTTTTAGGCACTTGGGGTGGCAAACGACAAACATTCTGCTACGTTTTGGGATAAATATTCTTCTTAGTCAATTGGCACTAAATCCTTCAATATTCGTTAGTAAAATTTTAGGTATCTAGCTTAGTTTGGACGCACAAATCTTTTACTAACATTTTTGAGTATTTGTGGTAGGAAACGACAAATATCCCGCTAGATATAGTGACGATAATTATTACGTAGTTAATTAGCTATAAATCATACAATATTCATTTATAATATATGAGCTATCGAACTTAGTTTGAATGCACTAGTTTTTTATTCAGAATTTTGGACGTTTGTTGTTGAAAATGTCAAAAATCCGCACCAGGTGTGTGGATGCAAAGTTTTTTTTATTCAACTTGCACTCAAACCTACAATATTTGTATATTAAATTTTAGTTATCGACTTTCGTTTGCATGCACAGAATTTTTTTCACATTTTTGGGCATTTTTGGTTGGAAACTACAAATATTCTAATACGCATGGGGATGATAATTATTTCGTATTCAATCAGCACTAAATCCTACAAAATTTGTTAATAAAATTTTAGGTGTCGAGCTTAGCGTGGACGCACAAATTTTTTATTAACATTTTTAGGCACTTGGGGTGGCAAACGACAAACATTCTTCTACGTTTTGGGATAAATATTCTCCGTAGTCAATTGGCACTAAATCCGTCAATATTGGTTAGTAAAATTTTAGGTATCGAGCTTAGTTTGAATGCACTAGTTTTTTATTCACAATTTTGGGCATTTGTAGTTGAAAATGTCAAAAATCCGCACTAGGTGTGTGGCTGAAAAGTTTTTTTTATTCAGCTATCACTCAAACCTACAATATTTGTGTATTAAATTTTAGTTATAGACTTTGGTTTGCATGCACAGAATTTTATCACATTTTTGGGCATTTTTGGATGGAAACTACAAATATTCTAATACGCATGGGGATGATAATTATTTCGTATTCAATCAGCACTAAATCCTACAAAATTTGTTAATAAAATTTTAGGTGTCGAGCTTAGCGTGGACGCACAAATTTTTTATTAACATTTTTAGGCACTTGGGGTGGCAAACGACAAACATTCTTCTACGTTTTGGGATAAATATTCTCCGTAGTCAATTGGCACTAAATCCGTCAATATTGGTTAGTAAAATTTTAGGTATCTAGCTTAGTTTGAATGCACTAGTTTTTTATTCACAATTTTGGGCATTTGTTGTTGTAAATGTCAAAAATCCGCACTAGGTGTGTGGCTGAAAAGTTTTTTTTATTCAGCTTGCACTCAAACCTACAATATTTGTCTATTAAATTTTAGTTATAGACTATGGTTTGCATGCACAGAATTTTTTTCACATTTTTGGGCATTTTTGGATGGAAACTACAAATATTCTAATACGCATGGGGATGATAATTATTTCGTATTCAATCAGCACTAAATCCTACAAAATTTGTTAATAAAATTTTAGGTGTCGAGCTTAGTTTGGAAGCACAAATTTTTTATTAACATTTTTAGGCACTTGGGGTGGCAAACGACAAACATTCTGCTACGTTTTGGGATAAATATTCTTCTTAGTCAATTGGCACTAAATCCTTCAATATTCGTTAGTAAAATTTTAGGTATCTAGCTTAGTTTGGACGCACAAATCTTTTACTAACATTTTTGAGTATTTGTGGTAGGAAACGACAAATATCCCGCTAGATATAGTGACGATAATTATTACGTAGTTAATTAGCTATAAATCATACAATATTCATTTATAATATATGAGCTATCGAGCTTAGTTTGAATGCACTAGTTTTTTATTCACAATTTTGGACGTTTGTTGTTGAAAATGTCAAAAATCCGCACCAGGTGTGTGGATGAAAAGTTTTTTTTATTCAACTTGCACTCAAACCTACAATATTTGTATATTAAATTTTAGTTATCGACTTTCGTTTGCATGCACAGAATTTTTTTCACATTTTTGGGCATTTTTGGTTGGAAACTACAAATATTCTAATACGCATGGGGATGATAATTATTTCGTATTCAATCAGCACTAAATCCTACAAAATTTGTTAATAAAATTTTAGGTGTCGAGCTTAGTTTGGAAGCACAAATTTTTTATTAACATTTTTAGGCACTTGGTGTGGCAAACGACAAACATTCTTCTACGTTTTGGGATAAATATTCTTCTTAGTCAATTGGCACTAAATCCTTCAATATTCGTTAGTAAAATTTTAGGTATCTAGCTTAGTTTGGAAGCACAAATCTTTTATTAACATTTTTGGGTATTTGTGGTAGGAAACGAAAAATATCCCGCTAGATATAGTGACGATAATTATCACGTAGTTAATTAGCTCTAAATCATACAATATATTCATTTATAATATATGAGCTATCTAGCTTAGTTTGAATGCACTAGTTTTTTATTCACAATTTTGGGCATTTGTTGTTGTAAATGTCAAAAATCCGCACTAGGTGTGTGGCTGAAAAGTTTTTTTTATTCAGCTTGCACTCAAACCTACAATATTTGTGTATTAAATTTTAGTTATCGACTTTCGTTTGCATGCACAGAATTTTTTTCACATTTTTGGGCATTTTTGGTTGGAAACTACAAATATTCTAATACGCATGGAGATGATAATTATTTCGTATTCAATCAGCACTAAATCCTACAAAATTTGTTAGTAAAATTTTAAGTTTCGAGCTTAGTGTGGACGCACAAATTTTTTATTAACATTTTTAGGCACTTGGGGTGGCAAACGACAAACATTCTTCTACGTTTTGGGATAAATATTCTTCTTAGTCAATTGGCACTAAATCCTTCAACATTCGTTAGTAAAATTTTAGGTATCTAGCTTAGTTTGGAAGCGCAAATCTTTTATTAACAGTTTTGGGTATTTGTGGTAGGAAACGAAAAATATCCCGCTAGATATAGTGACGATAATTATCACGTAGTTAATTAGCTCTAAATCATACAATATTCATTCATAATATATGAGCTATCGAGCTTAGTTTGAATGCACTAGTTTTTTATTCACAATTTTGGGCATTTGTAGTTGAAAATGTCAAAAATCCGCACTAGGTGTGTGGCTGAAAAGTTTTTTTTATTCAACTTGCACTCAAACCTACAATATTTGTGTATTAAATTTTAGTTATCGACTTTGGTTTGCATGCACAGAATTTTTTTCACATTTTTGGGCATTTTTGGATGGAAACTACAAATATTCTAATACGCATGGGGATGATAATTATTTCGTATTCAATCAGCACTAAATCCTACAAAATTTGTTAGTAAAATTTTAAGTTTCGAGCTTAGTTTGGACGCACAAATTTTTTATTAACATTTTTAGGCACTTGGGGTGGCAAACGACAAACATTCTTCTACGTTTTGGGATAAATATTCTTCGTAGTCAATTGGCACTAAATCCTTCAATATTCGTTAGTAAAATTTTAGGTATCTAGCTTAGTTTGGAAGCGCAAATCTTTTATTAACATTTTTGGGTATTTGTGGAAGGAAACGAAAAATATCCCGCTAGATATAGTGACGATAATTATCACGTAGTTAATTAGCTCTAAATCATACAATATATTCATTTATAATATATGAGCTATCTAGCTTAGTTTGAATGCACTAGTTTTTTATTCACAATTTTGGGCATTTGTTGTTGTAAATGTCAAAAATCCGCACTAGGTGTGTGGCTGAAAAGTTTTTTTTATTCAGCTTGCACTCAAACCTACAATATTTGTCTATTAAATTTTAGTTATAGACTATGGTTTGCATGCACAGAATTTTTTTCACATTTTTGGGCATTTTTGGATGGAAACTACAAATATTCTAATACGCATGGGGATGATAATTATTTCGTATTCAATCAGCACTAAATCCTACAAAATTTGTTAATAAAATTTTAGGTGTCGAGCTTAGTTTGGAAGCACAAATTTTTTATTAACATTTTTAGGCACTTGGGGTGGCAAACGACAAACATTCTTCTACGTTTTGGGATAAATATTCTTCCTAGTCAATTGGCACTAAATCCTTCAATATTCGTTAATAAAATTTTAGGTATCTAGCTTAGTTTGGAAGCACAAATCTTTTATTAACATTTTTGGTTATTTGTGGTAGGAAACGACAAATATCCAGCTAGATATAGTGACGATAATTATTACGTAGTTAATTAGCACTAAATCATACAATATTCATTCATAATATAGGAGTTATCGAGCTTAGTTTGAATGCACTAGTTTTTTATTCACTATTTTGGGCATTTGTAATTGAAAATGTCAAAAATCCGCACTAGGTGTGTGGCTGAAAAGTTTTTTTTATTCAACTTGCACTCAAACCTACAATATTTGTGTATTAAATTTTAGTTATCGACTTTGGTTTGCATGCACAGAATTTTATCACATTTTTGGGCATTTTTGGATGGAAACTACAAATATTCTAATACGCATGGGGATGATAATTATTTCGTATTCAATCAGCACTAAATCCTACAAAATTTGTTAATAAAATTTTAGGTGTCGAGCTTAGTTTGGAAGCACAAATTTTTTATTAACATTTTTAGGCACTCGGGGTGGCAAACGACAAACATTCTGCTACGTTTTGGGATAAATATTCTTCTTAGTCAATTGGCACTAAATCCTTCAATATTCGTTAGTAAAATTTTAGGTATCTAGCTTAGTTTGGAAGCGCAAATCTTTTATTAACATTTTTGGGTATTTGTGGTAGGAAACGAAAAATATCCCGCTAGATATAGTGACGATAATTATCACGTAGTTAATTAGCTCTAAATCATACAATATTCATTAATAATATATGAGCTATCGAGCTTAGTTTGAATGCACTTGTTTTTTATTCACAATTTTTAGCATTTGTTGTTGAAAATGTCAAAAATCCGCACTAGGTGTGTGGATAAAAAGTTTTTTTTATTCAACTTGCACTCAAACCTACAATATGTGTATATTAAATTTTAGTTATCGACTTTGGTTTGCATGCACAGAATTTTTTTCACATTTTTGGGCATTTTTGGTTGGAAACTACAAATATTCTAATACGCATGGAGATGATAATTATTTCGTATTCAATCAGCACTAAATCCTACAAAATTTGTTAGTAAAATTTTAAGTTTCGAGCTTAGTGTGGACGCACAAATTTTTTATTAACATTTTTAGGCACTTGGGGTGGCAAACGACAAACATTCTTCTACGTTTTGGGATAAATATTCTTCTTAGTCAATTGGCACTAAATCCTTCAATATTCGTTAGTAAAATTTTAGGTATCTAGCTTAGTTTGGAAGCGCAAATCTTTTATTAACATTTTTGGGTATTTGTGGTAGGAAACGAAAAATATCCCGCTAGATATAGTGACGATAATTATCACGTAGTTAATTAGCTCTAAATCATACAATATTCATTCATAATATATGAGCTATCGAGCTTAGTTTGAATGCACTAGTTTTTTATTCACAATTTTGGGCATTTGTAGTTGAAAATGTCAAAAATCCGCACTAGGTGTGTGGCTGAAAAGTTTTTTTTATTCAACTTGCACTCAAACCTACAATATTTGTGTATTAAATTTTAGATATCGACTTTGGTTTGCGTGCACAGAATTTTTTTCACATTTTTGGGCATTTTTGGTTGGAAACTACAAATATTCTAATACGCATGGGGATGATAATTATTTCGTATTCAATCAGCACTAAATCCTACAAAATTTGTTAATAAAATTTTAGGTGTCGAGCTTAGCGTGGACGCACAAATTTTTTATTAACATTTTTAGGCACTTGGGGTGGCAAACGACAAACATTCTTCTACGTTTTGGGATAAATATTCTTCCTAGTCAATTGGCACTAAATCCTTCAATATTCGTTAATAAAATTTTAGGTATCTAGCTTAGTTTGGAAGCACAAATCTTTTATTAACATTTTTGGTTATTTGTGGTAGGAAACGACAAATATCCAGCTAGATATAGTGACGATAATTATTACGTAGTTAATTAGCTCTAAATCATACAATATTCATTCATAATATATGAGCTATCGAGCTTAGTTTGAATGCACTAGTTTTTTATTCACAATTTTGGGCATTTGTAGTTGAAAATGTCAAAAATCCGCACTAGGTGTGTGGCTGAAAAGTTTTTTTTATTCAACTTGCACTCAAACCTACAATATTTGTTTATTAAATTTTAGTTATCGACTTTGGTTTGCATGCACAGAATTTTTTTCACATTTTTGGGCATTTTTGGATGGAAACTACAAATATTCTAATACGCATGGGGATGATAATTATTTCGTATTCAATCAGCACTAAATCCTACAAAATTTGTTAATAAAATTTTAGGTGTCGAGCTTAGTTTGGAAGCACAAATTTTTTATTAACATTTTTAGGCACTTGGGGTGGCAAACGACAAACATTCTGCTACGTTTTGGGATAAATATTCTTCTTAGTCAATTGGCACTAAATCCTTCAATATTCGTTAGTAAAATTTTAGGTATCTAGCTTAGTTTGGAAGCACAAATCTTAATTAACATTTTTGGGTATTTGTGGTAGGAAACGAAAAATATCCCGCTAGATATAGTGACGATAATTATCACGTAGTTAATTAGCTCTAAATCATACAATATTCATTAATAATATATGAGCTATCGAGCTTAGTTTGAATGCACTAGTTTTTTATTCACAATTTTTGGCATTTGTCGTTGAAAATGTCAAAAATCCGCACTAGGTGTGTGGATAAAAAGTTTTTTTTATTCAGCTTGCACTCAAACCTACAATATTTGTATATTAAATTTTAGTTATCGACTTTGGTTTGCATGCACAGAATTTTTTTCACATTTTTGGGCATTTTTGGTTGGAAACTACAAATATTCTAATACGCATGGGGATGATAATTATTTCGTATTCAATCAGCACTAAATCCTACAAAATTTGTTAATAAAATTTTAGGTGTCGAGCTTAGCGTGGACGCACAAATTTTTTATTAACATTTTTAGGCACTTGGGGTGGCAAACGACAAACATTCTTCTACGTTTTGGGATAAATATTCTTCTTAGTCAATTGGCACTAAATCCTTCAATATTCGTTAGTAAAATTTTAGGTATCTAGCTTAGTTTGGAAGCACAAATCTTTTATTAACATTTTTGGGTATTTGTGGTAGGAAACGAAAAATATCCCGCTAGATATAGTGACGATAATTATCACGTAGTTAATTAGCTCTAAATCATACAATATTCATTAATAATATATGAGCTATCGAGCTTAGTTTGAATGCACTTGTTTTTTATTCACAATTTTTAGCATTTGTTGTTGAAAATGTCAAAAATCCGCACTAGGTGTGTGGATAAAAAGTTTTTTTTATTCAACTTGCACTCAAACCTACAATATTTGTATATTAAATTTTAGTTATCGACTTTGGTTTGCATGCACAGAATTTTTTTCACATTTTTGGGCATTTTTGGATGGAAACTACAAATATTCTAATACGCATGGGGATGATAATTATTTCGTATTCAATCAGCACTAAATCCTACAAAATTTGTTAGTAAAATTTTAAGTTTCGAGCTTAGTTTGGAAGCACAAATTTTTTATTAACATTATTAGGCACTTGGGGTGGCAAACGACAAACATTCATCTACGTTTTGGGATAAATATTCTTCTTAGTCAATTGGCACTAAATCCTTCAATATTCGTTAGTAAAATTTTAGGTATCTAGCTTAGTTTGGAAGCGCAAATCTTTTATTAACATTTTTGGGTATTTGTGGTAGGAAACGAAAAATATCCCGCTAGATATAGTGACGATAATTATCACGTAGTTAATTAGCTCTAAATCATACAATATTCATTAATAATATATGAGCTATCGAGCTTAGTTTGAATGCACTAGTTTTTTATTCACAATTTTTGGCATTTGTTGTTGAAAATGTCAAAAATCCGCACTAGGTGTGTGGATAAAAAGTTTTTTTTATTCAACTTGCACTCAAACCTACAATATTTGTATATTAAATTTTAGTTATCGACTTTGGTTTGCATGCACAGAATTTTTTTCACATTTTTGGGCATTTTTGGTTGGAAACTACAAATATTCTAATACGCATGGAGATGATAATTATTTCGTATTCAATCAGCACTAAATCCTACAAAATTTGTTAGTAAAATTTTAAGTTTCGAGCTTAGTTTGGAAGCACAAATTTTTTATTAACATTTTTAGGCACTTGGGGTGGCAAACGACAAACATTCTGCTACGTTTTGGGATAAATATTCTTCTTAGTCAATTGGCACTAAATCCTTCAATATTCGTTAGTAAAATTTTAGGTATCTAGCTTAGTTTGGAAGCGCAAACCTTTTATTAACATTTTTGGGTATTTGTGGTAGGAAACGAAAAATATCCCGCTAGATATAGTGACGATAATTATCACGTAGTTAATTAGCTCTAAATCATACAATATTCATTCATAATATATGAGCTATCGAGCTTAGTTTGAATGCACTAGTTTTTTATTCACAATTTTGGGCATTTGTAGTTGAAAATGTCAAAAATCCGCACTAGGTGTGTGGCTGAAAAGTTTTTTTTATTCAACTTGCACTCAAACCTACAATATTTGTGTATTAAATTTTAGATATCGACTTTGGTTTGCGTGCACAGAATTTTTTTCACATTTTTGGGCATTTTTGGTTGGAAACTACAAATATTCTAATACGCATGGGGATGATAATTATTTCGTATTCAATCAGCACTAAATCCTACAATATTTGTTAGTAAAATTTTAGGTGTCGAGCTTAGTTTGGACCCACAAATTTTTATTAACATTTTTAGGCACTTGGGGTGGCAAACGACAAACATTCTTCTACGTTTTGGGATAAATATTCTTTTTAGTCAATTGGCACTAAATCCTTCAATATTCGTTAGTAAAATTTTAGGTATCTAGCTTAGTTTGGAAGCACAAATCTTTTATTAACATTTTTGGGTATTTGTGGTAGGAAACGAAAAATATCCCGCTAGATATAGTGACGATAATTATCACGTAGTTAATTAGCTCTAAATCATACAATATATTCATTTATAATATATGAGCTATCTAGCTTAGTTTGAATGCACTAGTTTTTTATTCACAATTTTGGGCATTTGTTGTTGAAAATGTCAAAAATCCGCACTAGGTGTGTGGATGAAAAGTTTTTTTTATTCAACTTGAACTCAAACCTACAATATTTGTTTATTAAATTTTAGTTATCGACTTTGGTTTGCATGCACAGAATTTTTTTCACATTTTTGGGCATTTTTGGATGGAAACTACAAATATTCTAATACGCATGGGGATGATAATTATTTCGTATTCAATCAGCACTAAATCCTACAAAATTTGTTAATAAAATTTTAGGTGTCGAGCTTAGTTTGGAAGCACAAATTTTTTATTAACATTTTTAGGCACTTGGGGTGGCAAACGACAAACATTCTTCTACGTTTTGGGATAAATATTCTTCTTAGTCAATTGGCACTAAATCCGTCAATATTGGTTAGTAAAATTTTATGTATCTAGCTTAGTTTGGACGCACAAATCTTTTATTAACATTTTTGGGTATTTGTGGTAGAAAACGACAAATATCCCGCTAGATATAGTGTCGATAATTATTACGTTGTTAATTAGCACTAAATCATACAATATTCATTCATAATATATGAGCTATCGAGCTTAGTTTGAATGCACTAGTTTTTTATTCACAATTTTGGGCATTTGTAGTTGAAAATGTCAAAAATCCGCACTAGGTGTGTGGCTGAAAAGTTTTTTTTATTCAGCTTGCACTCAAACCTACAATATTTGTGTATTAAATTTTAGTTATCGACTTTGGTTTGCATGCACAGAATTTTTTTCACATTTTTGGGCATTTTTGGATGGAAACTACAAATATTCCAATACGCGTGGGGATGATAATTATTTCGTATTCAATCAGCACTAAATCCTACAAAATTTGTTAATAAAATTTTAGGTGTCGAGCTTAGTTTGGAAGCACAAATTTTTTATTAACATTTTTAGGCACTTGGGGTGGCAAACGACAAACATTCTGCTACGTTTTGGGATAAATATTCTTCTTAGTCAATTGGCACTAAATCCTTCAATATTCGTTAGTAAAATTTTAGGTATCTAGCTTAGTTTGGACGCACAAATCTTTTACTAACATTTTTGAGTATTTGTGGTAGGAAACGACAAATATCCCGCTAGATATAGTGACGATAATTATTACGTAGTTAATTAGCTATAAATCATACAATATTCATTTATAATATATGAGCTATCGAACTTAGTTTGAATGCACTAGTTTTTTATTCACAATTTTGGACGTTTGTTGTTGAAAATGTCAAAAATCCGCACCAGGTGTGTGGATGAAAAGTTTTTTTTATTCAACTTGCACTCAAACCTACAATATTTGTATATTAAATTTTAGTTATCGACTTTCGTTTGCATGCACAGAATTTTTTTCACATTTTTGGGCATTTTTGTTTGGAAACTACAAATATTCTAATACGCATGGGGATGATAATTATTTCGTATTCAATCAGCACTAAATCCTACAAAATTTGTTAGTAAAATTTTAGGTGTCGAGCTTAGTTTGGACGCACAAATTTTTTATTAACATTTTTAGGCACTTGGGGTGGCAAACGACAAACATTCTTCTACGTGTTGGGATAAATATTCTTCCTAGTCAATTGGCACTAAATCCTTCAATATTCGTTAGTAAAATTTTAGGTATCTAGCTTAGTTTGGACGCACAAATCTTTTATTAACATTTTTGGGTATTTGTGGTAGGAAACGACAAATATCCCGCTAGATATAGTGACTATAATTATTACGTAGTTAATTAGCACTAAATCATACAATATTCATTCATAATATATGAGCTATCGAGCTTAGTTTGAATGCACTAGTTTTTTATTCACAATCTTGGGCATTTGTTGTTGAAAATGTCAAAAATCCGCACTAGGTGTGTGGCTGAAAAGTTTTTTTTATTCAACTTGCACTCAAACCTACAATATTTGTTTATTAAATTTTAGTTATCGAGCTTATTTGTGACGCAAAAATCTTTTATTAATATTATTAGGCACCTGGGGTTGCAAACAACAAACATCCCGCTACGTATCGTGATGATAATTTTTTGTAGGTAATTGGCACTAAATCCTACAATATTCGTTAATAAAATTTAAGGTATCGAGCTTAGTTCGGATCCAAAAATTTTTAATCACTCTTCAAGGCACTTCATGTAGGAAAAAACAAACATTCTGCTACGTTTTGGGATAAATATTCATCGTAGTTAATTAGCACTAAATCCGACAATATTCGTTGATAAAATATTAGATATCGAGATTAGTTTAGATGTAACAATTTTTATTCACATTTTTAGGCACTTGGTGTTGCAAACAACAAACATCCCGCTACGTATCGTGATGATAATTTTAAGTAGGTGATTGGCACTAACTCCTACAATATTCACTCATAAAATTTTGGGTTTCGAGCTTAGTTTGAAATGACAAATTTTTATTCACAATTTTGGGAATACAATATTCGTTTATACAATTTTAGATATCGACCTTAGTTTGGATGCACTAATTTTTTATTAACATTTTTAGGCACTTGGGGTGGCAAACGACAAACATTCTGCTACGTTTTGGGATAAATATTCTTCTTAGTCAATTGGCACTAAATCCTTCAATATTCGTTAGTAAAATTTCAGGTATCTAGCTTAGTTTGGACGCACAAATCTTTTTTTAACATTTTTGGGTAATTTCGGTAGAAAACGACAAATATCCCGCTAGATATAGAGACGATAATTATTACGTAGTTAATTAGCACTAAATCATACAATATTCATTCATAATATATGAGCTATCGAGCTTAGTTTGAATGCACTAGTTTTTTATTCACAATCTTGGGCATTTGTTGTTGAAAATGTCAAAAATCCGCACTAGGTGTGTGGCTGAAAAGTTTTTTTTATTCAACTTGCACTCAAACCTACAATATTTGTTTATTAAATTTTAGTTATCGACTTTGGTTTGCATGCACAGAATTTTTTTCACATTTTTGGGCATTTTTGATTGGAAACTACAAATATTCTAATACGCATGGGGATGATAATTATTTCGTATTCAATCAGCACTGAATCCGACAAAATTTGTTAATGAAATTTTAGGTGTCGAGCTTAGTTTGGACGCACAAATTTTTTATTAACATTTTTAGGCACTTGGTGTGGCAAACGACACACATTCTGCTACGTTTTGGGATAAATATTCTTAGTAGTCAATTGGCACTAAATCCTTCAATATTCGTTAATAAAATTTCAGGTATCTAGCTTAGTTTGGACGCACAAATCTTTTTTTAACATTTTTGGGTAATTTCCGTAGAAAACGACAAATATCCCGCTAGATATAGAGACGATAATTATTACGTAGTTAATTAGCACTAAATCATACAATATTCATTCATAATATATGAGCTATCGAGCTTAGTTTGAATGCACTAGTTTTTTATTCACAATTTTGGGCATTTGTAGTTGAAAATGTCAAAAATCCGCACTAGGTGTGTGGCTGAAAAGTTTTTTTTATTCAACTTGCACTCAAACCTACAATATTTGCGTATTAAACTTTAGTTTTCGACTTTGGTTTGCATGCACAGATTTTTTTTCACATTTTTGGGCATTTTTGGTTGGAAACGACAAATATTCTAATACGCATGGGGATGATAATTATTTCGTATTCAATCAGCACTAAATCCGACAAAATTTGTTAATGAAATTTTAGGTGTCGAGCTTAGTTTGGACGCACAAATTTTTTATTAACATTTTTAGGCACTTGGTGTGGCAAACGACACACATTCTGCTACGTTTTCGGATAAATATTCTTAGTAGTCAATTGGCACTAAATCCTTCAATATTCGTTAATAAAATTTCAGGTATCTAGCTTAGTTTGGACGCACAAATCTTTTTTTAACATTTTTGGGTAATTTCGGTAGAAAACGACAAATATCCCGCTAGATATAGAGACGATAATTATTACGTAGTTAATTAGCACTAAATCATACAATATTCATTCATAATATATGAGCTATCGAGCTTAGTTTGAATGCACTAGTTTTTTATTCACAATCTTGGGCATTTGTTGTTGAAAATGTCAAAAATCCGCACTAGGTGTGTGGCTGAAAAGTTTTTTTTATTCAACTTGCACTCAAACCTACAATATTTGTTTATTAAATTTTAGTTATCGACTTTGGTTTGCATGCACAGAATTTTTTTCACATTTTTGGGCATTTTTGATTGGAAACTACAAATATTCTAATACGCATGGGGATGATAATTATTTCGTATTCAATCAGCACTAAATCCGACAAAATTTGTTAATGAAATTTTAGGTGTCGAGCTTAGTTTGGACGCACAAATTTTTTATTAACATTTTTAGGCACTTGGGGTGGCAAACGACACACATTCTGCTACGTTTTGGGATAAATATTCTTCGTAGTCAATTGGCACTAAATCCTTCAATATTCGTTAGTAAAATTTCAGGTATCTAGCTTAGTTTGGACGCACAAATCTTTTTTTAACATTTTTGGGTAATTTCGGTAGAAAACGACAAATATCCCGCTAGATATAGAGACGATAATTATTACGTAGTTAATTAGCACTAAATCATACAATATTCATTCATAATATATGAGCTATCGAGCTTAGTTTGAATGCACTAGTTTTATATTCACAATTTTGGGCATTTGTTGTTGAAAATGTCAAAAATCCGCACTAGGTGTGTGGATGAAAAGTTTTTTTTATTCAACTTGCACTCAAACCTACAATATTTGTTTATTAAATTTTAGTTATCGACTTTGGTTTGCATGCACAGAATTTTTTTCACATTTTTGGGCATTTTTGGTTGGAAACTACAAATATTCTAATACGCATGGGGATGATAATTATTTCTTATTCAATCAGCACTAAATCCTACAAAATTTGTTAATAAAATTTTAGGTGTCGAGCTTAGCGTGGACGCACAAATTTTTTATTAACATTTTTAGGCACTTGGGGTGGCAAACGACAAACATTCTTCTACGTTTTGGGATAAATATTCTCCGTAGTCAATTGGCACTAAATCCGTCAATATTCGTTAGTAAAATTTTAGGTATCTAGCTTAGTTTGGAAGCGCAAATCTTTTATTAACATTTTTGGGTATTTGTGGTAGGAAACGAAAAATATCCCGCTAGATATAGTGACGATAATTATTACGTAGTTAATTAGCACTAAATCATACAATATTCATTCATAATATATGAGCTATCGAGCTTAGTTTGAATGCACTAGTTTTTTATTCACAATTTTGGGCATTTGTAGTTGAAAATGTCAAAAATCCGCACTAGGTGTGTGGCTGAAAAGTTTTTTTTATTCAACTTGCACTCAAACCTACAATATTTGCGTATTAAACTTTAGTTTTCGACTTTGGTTTGCATGCACAGATTTTTTTTCACATTTTTGGGCATTTTTGGTTGGAAACGACAAATATTCTAATACGCATGGGGATGATAATTATTTCGTATTCAATCAGCACTAAATCCTACAAAATTTGTTAATAAAATTTTAGGTGTCGAGCTTAGTTTGGACGCACAAATTTTTTATTAACATTTTTAGGCACTTGGGGTGGCAAACGACAAACATTCTGCTACGTTTTGGGATAAATATTCTTCTTAGTCAATTGGCACTAAATCCTTCAATATTCGTTAGTAAAATTTTAGGTATCTAGCTTAGTTTGGACGCAAAAATCTTTTATTAACATTTTTGGGTATTTGTGGTAGGAAACGACAAATATCCCGCTAGATATAGTGACTATAATTATTACGTACGTAATTGGCACTAAATCCTGCAATATTCACTCATAAAATTTTGGTATTCGAGCTTAGTTTGAAATCACAAATTTTATTCACAATTTTGGGCATATGGTGTTGAAAATAACTAACATCCGCACTAGTTATATGTATGAAAGGTTTTTTTTAACCAACTTGAGCTCAATTTTACAATATTCGTTTCTACAATTTTAGATATCGACCTTAGTTTACATGCACAATTTTATATTCACATTTTCGGTCATTTGTGGTTGAAAACTACAAATATCCCAATCCACATGGGGATGATAATTATTTCGTAGTCGATCAGCACTAAATCCTACAATATTCGTTAGTAAAATTTTAGGTATCGAGCTTAGTTCGGATCCAAAAATTTTTAATCACTTTTCAAGGCACTTGGGGTGGCAAACGACAAACATTCTGCTACGTTTTGGGATGAATATTCATCGTAGTTAATTAGCACTAAATCCGACAATATTCGTTGATAAAATATTAGATGTCGAGATTAGTTTGGATGTAACAATTTTTATTGACAGTTTTAGGCACTTGGGGTTGCAAACGACAAATATCCCGCTACGTATCGTGATGATAATTTTTGAAGGAAATTGGAACTGAATCCTACAATATTCACTCATAAAATTTTAGGTTTCGAGCTAAGTTTGAAATCACAAATTTTTATTCACAATTTTGGGCATACAACATTCGTTTATACAATTTTAGATATCGACCTTAGTTTGTATGCACAAATTATTTATTCACATTTTTGTGTCATTGTTGTAGAAAACGACAAAGATCCCGCTAGATATGGAGACGATAATTATTTCGTAGTCAGTTAGCACTAAATCCTACAATATTCGTTAGTATAAAGTTAGGTATCGAGCTTATTTTGGACGCACAAATATTTACTTAATATTTTCAGGCACTTAGGGTGGCAAACGACAAACATCCCGCTTCGTGACGTGATGATAATTTTTTGTAGGTAATTGGCACCAAATACTACTATATTCGTTTATAATAGTTGAGCTATCGAGCTTAGTTTGTATGCACGAGTTTTTTATTCAAAATTTTGGGAATTTGGTTTTGAAAATGTTAAACATCCGCACTAGGTGTGTGGATGAAAAGTTTTTTTTATTCAACTTGCACTCAATCCCACAATATTCCTTGATAAAATTTTGGGTATCGAGCTTATTTGTGACGCAAAAATCTTTTATTAATATTATTAGGCACCTGGGGTTGCAAACAACAAACATCCCGCTACGTATCGTGATGATAATTTTTTGTAGGTAATTGGCACTAAATCCTACAATATTCGTTAATAAAATTTTAGGTATCGAGCTTAGTTCGGATCCAAAAATTTTTAATCACTTTTCAAGGCACTTCATGTTGGAAACAACAAACATTCTGCTACGTTTTGGGATAAATATTCATCGTAGTTAATTAGCACTAAATCCTACAATATGCGTTGATAAAATTTTAGATATCGAGATTAGTTTAGATGTAACAATTTTTATTCACATTTTTAGGCACTTGGTGTTGCAAACAACAAACATCCCGCTACGTATCGTGATGATAATTTTAAGTAGGTGATTGGCACTAACTCCTACAATATTCACTCATAAAATTTTGGGTTTCGAGCTTAGTTTGAAATGACAAATTTTTATTCACAATTTTGGGAATACAATATTCGTTTATACAATTTTAGATATCGACCTTAGTTTGGATGCACAAATTTTTATTCACAATTTTGGGTGTTTGTGGTAGAAAACGACAAATATCCCGCTAGATATGGAGACGATAATTATTTCGTAGCCAATTAGCATTAAATCCTACAATATTCGATAGTAAAATTTTAGGTAGCCAGCTTAGTTTGGACGCACAAATTTTTTATTAACATTTTTAGGCACTTGGGGTTGCAAACGACAAACATCACGCTACGTATCGTGATCATAATATTTTCTAGGTAATTGGCACGAAATCCTACAATATTCACTCATAAAATTTTAGGTTTCGATCTTAGTTTGAAATCACAAATTTTTATTCACAATTTTGAGCATACAATATTCGTTTATACAATTTTAGATATCGACCTTAGTTTGGATGCACTAATTTTTTATTCACAATTTTGGGCATTTGGTGTTGAAGATGACAAACATCCGCACTAGGTATGTGGATGAAACATTTTTATTTAAGGAACTTGCACTCAATCCTACAATATTGTTCTATAAAATTTTAGATATCGACCTTAGTTTGGATGCACTAATTTTTTATTCACAATTTCGGGCATTTGTGGTAGAAAACGACAAAGATCCCGCTAGATATGGAGACGATAATTATTTCGTAGTCAGCTAGCACTAAATCCTACAATATTCGTTATTGAAATTTTAGGTATTGAGCTTATTTTGACGCACGAATCTTTACTTAATATTTTCAGGCACTTGGGGTTGCAAACGACAAACATCCCGCTACGTATCGTGATGATAATTTTCTGTAGGTAATTGACACTAAATACTACAATATTCAATAATAAAATTTTTGGTTTTCGAGCTTAGTTTGAAATCACAAATTTTTATTCACAGTTTTGGGCACATGGTTTCGAAAATAACAAACATCCGCACTAGGTATGTGTATGAAAGGTTTTTTTTAACCAACTTGCACTCAATTTTACAATATTCGTTTCTACAATTTTAGATATCGACCTTAGTTTACATGCACAATTTTATATTCACATTTTTGGTCATTTGTGGTTGAAAACTAGTATATCCGAATCCGCATGGGGATTATAATTATTCGTAGTCGATCAGCACTAAATCCAACAATATTCGTTAATAAAATTTTAGGTTTTGAGCTTGGTTCGGATGCAATACTTGTTCTTCACATTTGAATGCACTTGGGGTAGAAAACGACAAATATTTTGCTACGTTTTGGGATGAATATTCAACATAGTTAATTAGCACAAAATCCTACAATATTTGTTTATAAAATTTTAGATATCGAGATTAGTTCTGATGTAACAATTTTTATTCACATTTGTAGGCACTTGTGGTTGCAACAGACAAACATCCGCTATGTATCGTGATGTTAATTTTTTGTAGGTAATTGCCACTAAATCCTACAACATTCACTCATAAAATTTTTGGTTTCGTGGTTAGTTTGAAATCACAAATTTTTTATTAACATTTTTAGGCACTTGGTGTTGCAAACGACAATCATCCCGCTACGTATCGTGATGATAATTTTTTGTAGGTAATTGGCAGTAAATCCTGCAATATTCACTCATAAAATTTTCGTTTTCGAGCTTAGTTTGAAATCACAAATTTTTATTCACAATTTTGGGCATATGGTGTTGAAAATAACAAACATCCGCACTAGGTATGTGTATGAAAGGTTTTTTTTAACCAACTTGCACACAATTTTACAATATTCGTTTCTACAATTTTAGATATCGACCTTAGTTTACATGCACAATTTTATATTCACATTTTTGGTCATTTGTGGTTGAAAACTACAAATATCCCAATCCACATGGGGATGATAATTATTTCGTAGGTAATTGGCACTAAATCCTACAATAATCGTTAATAAAATTTTAGGTATCAAGCTTAGTTTGAAATCACAAATTTGTATTCACAATTTTGGGCACTAAATCCTACAATATTCGTTGATAAAATTTTAGATATCGAGATTAGTTCTGATGTATCAATTTTTACTCCCATTTTTAGGCACTTGGCGTCGGAAACGACAAACATCCCGCTACGTATCGTTATGATAATTCTTCTTAGGTAATTGGCACTAAATCCTAAAATATTCACTCATAAAATTTTGGGTTCGAGCTTAGTTTGAAATCACAAATTTTTTATTAACATTTTTAGGATCTTGTGGTTGCAAACGACAAACATCCAGCTACGTATAGTGATGATAATTTTTAGTAGGGAATTGGCACTAAATACTACAATATTCAATAATAAAATTTTTGGTTTTCGAGCTTAGTTTGAAATCACAAATTTTTATTCACAGTTTTGGGCACATGGTTTCGAAAATAACAAACATCCGCACTAGGTATGTGTATGAAAGGTTTTTTTAACCAACTTGCACTCAATTTTACAATATTCGTTTCTACAATTTTAGATATCGACCTTAGTTTACATGCACAATTTTATATTCACATTTTTGGTCATTTGTGGTTGAAAACTAGTATATCCGAATCCGCATGGGGATTATAATTATTCGTAGTCGATCAGCACTAAATCCAACAATATTCGTTAATAAAATTTTAGGTTTTGAGCTTGGTTCGGATGCAATACTTGTTCTTCACATTTGAAGGCACTTGGGGTAGAAAACGACAAATATTTTGCTACGTTTTGGGATGAATATTCAACATAGTTAATTAGCACAAAATCCTACAATATTTGTTTATAAAATTTTAGATATCGAGATTAGTTCTGATGTAACAATTTTTATTAACATTTTTAGGCACTTGGTGTTGCAAACGACAATCATCCCGCTACGTATCGTGATGATAATTTTTTGTAGGTAATTGGCAGTAAATCCTGCAATATTCACTCATAAAATTTTCGTTTTCGAGCTTAGTTTGAAATCACAAATTTTTATTCACAATTTTGGGCATATGGTGTTGAAAATAACAAACATCCGCACTAGGTATGTGTATGAAAGGTTTTTTTTAACCAACTTGCACACAATTTTACAATATTCGTTTCTACAATTTTAGATATCGACCTTAGTTTACATGCACAATTTTATATTCACATTTTTGGTCATTTGTGGTTGAAAACTACAAATATCCCAATCCACATGGGGATGATAATTATTTCGTAGGTAATTGGCACTAAATCCTACAATAATCGTTAATAAAATTTTAGGTATCAAGCTTAGTTTGAAATCACAAATTTGTATTCACAATTTTGGGCACTAAATCCTACAATATTCGTTGATAAAATTTTAGATATCGAGATTAGTTCTGATGTATCAATTTTTACTCCCATTTTTAGGCACTTGGCGTCGGAAACGACAAACATCCCGCTACCTAACGTGATGATAATTCTTAGTAGGTAATTGGCACTAAATCCTACAATATTCACTCATAAAATTTTGGGTTCGAGCTTAGTTTGAAATCACAAATTTTTTATTAACATTTTTAGGATCTTGTGGTTGCAAACGACAAACATCCAGCTACGTATTGTGATGATAATTTTTTGTAGGTAATTGGCACTAAATCCTACAATATTCGTTAATAAAATTTTAGGCATCGAGCTTAGTTCGGATCCAAAAATTTTTAATCACTTTTCAAGGCACTTCATGTAGGAAACAACAAACATGCTGCTACGTTTTGGGATAAATATTCTTCTTAGTCAATTGGCACTAAATCCGTCAATATTCGTTGATAAAATATAAGATATCGAGATTAGTTTGGATGTAACCATTTTTATTCACAGTTTTAGGCACTTGGGGTTGCAAACGACAAACATCCCGCTACGCATAGTGATGATAATTTTTAGTAGGTAATTGGCACTAAATCCTACAATATTCACTCATAAAATTTTGGTTTTCGAGCTTAGTTTGAAATCACAAATTTGTATTCACAATTTTGGGCATATGGTGTTGAAAATAACAAACATCCGCACTAGGTATGTGTATGAAACGTTTTTTTTAACCAACTTGCACTCAATTTTACAATAATCGTTTCTACAATTTTAGATATCGACCTTAGTTTACATGCACAATTTTATATTCACATTTTTGGTCATTTGTGGTTGAAAACTACAAATATCCCAATCCACATGGGGATGATAATTATTTCGTAGTCGATCAGCACTAAATCCTACAATATTCGTTAGTAAAATTTTATGTTTCGAGCTTATTATGTATGCACAAATTTGATAATCCCATTTTTGGGTAGTTGTGGTAGAAAATGACAAAGATCCCCGCTAGATATCGAGACGATATTTATTTCGTAGTCAATTAGCACTAAATCCTACAATATTCGTTAATAAAATTTTAGGTATCGAGCTTGGTTCGGATGCAACAATTGTTCTTCACATTTCAAGGCACTTGGGGTAGAAAACGAAAAATATTTTGCTACGTTTTGGGATGAATATTCATAGTAGTTAATTAGCACTAAATCCTACAATATTCGTTGATAAAATTTTAGATATCGAGATTAGTTCTGACGTAACCATTTTTATTCACATTTTTAGGCACTTGGGGTTGCAAACGACAAATAGTCCGCTACGTATCGTGATGATAATTTTTGAAGGAAATTGGAACTGAATCCTACAATATTCACTCATAAAATTTTAGGTTTCGAGCTAAGTTTGAAATCACAAATTTTTATTCACAATTTTGGGCATACAACATTCGTTTATACAATTTTAGATATCGACCTTAGTTTGTATGCACAAATTATTTATTCACATTTTTGTGTCATTGTTGTAGAAAACGACAAAGATCCCGCTAGATATGGAGACGATAATTATTTCGTAGTCAGTTAGCACTAAATCCTACAATATTCGTTAGTATAAAGTTAGGTATCGAGCTTATTTTGGACGCACAAATATTTACTTAATATTTTCAGGCACTTGGGGTGGCAAACGACAAACATCCCGCTACGTTCCGTGATCATAATTTTTTGTAGGTAATTGGCACGAAATCCTACAATATTCACTCATAAAATTTTAGGTTTCGATCTTAGTTTGTAAGCACAAATTTTTTATTCACATTTTTTGGCATTTGTGGTTGAAAACGACAAACATTCTGCTACGTTTTGGGATGAATATTCATCGTAGTTAATTAGCACTAAATCCTACAATAATCGTTAATAAAATTTTAGGTATCAAGCTTAGTTTGAAATCACAAATTTGTATTCACAATTTTGGGCACTAAATCCTACAATATTCGTTGATAAAATTTTAGATATCGAGATTAGTTCTGATGTATCAATTTTTACTCCCATTTTTAGGCACTTGGCGTCGGAAACGACAAACATCCCGCTACCTAACGTGATGATAATTCTTAGTAGGTAATTGGCACTAAATCCTACAATATTCACTCATAAAATTTTGGGTTCGAGCTTAGTTTGAAATCACAAATTTTTTATTAACATTTTTAGGATCTTGTGGTTGCAAACGACAAACATCCAGCTACGTATTGTGATGATAATTTTTTGTAGGTAATTGGCACTAAATCCTACAATATTCGTTAATAAAATTTTAGGCATCGAGCTTAGTTCGGATCCAAAAATTTTTAATCACTTTTCAAGGCACTTCATGTAGGAAACAACAAACATGCTGCTACGTTTTGGGATAAATATTCATCGTAGTTAATTAGCACTAAATCCGACAATATTCGTTGATAAAATATAAGATATCGAGATTAGTTTGGATGTAACCATTTTTATTCACAGTTTTAGGCACTTGGGGTTGCAAACGACAAACATCCCGCTACGCATAGTGATGATAATTTTTAGTAGGTAATTGGCACTAAATCCTACAATATTCACTCATAAAATTTTGGTTTTCGAGCTTAGTTTGAAATCACAAATTTGTATTCACAATTTTGGGCATATGGTGTTGAAAATAACAAACATCCGCACTAGGTATGTGTATGAAACGTTTTTTTTAACCAACTTGCACTCAATTTTACAATAATCGTTTCTACAATTTTAGATATCGACCTTAGTTTACATGCACAATTTTATATTCACATTTTTGGTCATTTGTGGTTGAAAACTACAAATATCCCAATCCACATGGGGATGATAATTATTTCGTAGTCGATCAGCACTAAATCCTACAATATTCGTTAGTAAAATTTTATGTTTCGAGCTTATTATGTATGCACAAATTTGATAATCCCATTTTTGGGTAGTTGTGGTAGAAAACGACAAAGATCCCCGCTAGATATCGAGACGATATTTATTTCGTAGTCAATTAGCACTAAATCCTACAATATTCGTTAATAAAATTTTAGGTATCGAGCTTGGTTCGGATGCAACAATTGTTCTTCACATTTCAAGGCACTTGGGGTAGAAAACGAAAAATATTTTGGTACGTTTTGGGATGAATATTCATGGTAGTTAATTAGCACTACATCCTACAATATTCGTTGATAAAATTTTAGATATCGAGATTAGTTCTAATGTAACCATTTTTATTCACATTTTTAGGCACTTGGGGTTGCAAACGACAAACATCCCGCTACGTATCGTGATGATAATTTTTAGCAGGTAATTCGCACAAAATCCCACAATATTCACTCCTAAAATTTTGGGTTTCGAGCTTGGTTTGAAATCACAAATTTTTTATTAACATTTTTAGGCACTTGTGGTTGCAAACGACAAATATTCCGCTACGTATCGTGATGATAATTTTTGAAGGAAATTGGAACTGAATCCTACAATATTCACTCATAAAATTTTAGGTTTCGAGCTAAGTTTGAAATCACAAATTTTTATTCACAATTTTGGGCATACAATATTCGTTTACACAATTTTAGATATCGACCTTAGTTTGGATTCACAAATTATTTATTCACATTTTTGTGTCATTGTGGTAGAAAACGACAAAGATCCCGCTAGATATGGAGACGATAAATATTTCGTAGTCAGTTAGCACTAAATCCTACAATATTCGTTAGTATAAAGTTAGGTATCTAGCTTATTTTGGACGCACAAATATTTACTTAATATTTTCAGGCACTTGGGGTGGCAAACGACAAACATCCCGCTACGTTCCGTGATCATAATTTTTTGTAGGTAATTGGCACGAAATCCTACAATATTCACTCATAAAATTTTAGGTTTCGATCTTAGTTTGTAAGCACAAATTTTTTATTCACATTTTTTGGCATTTGTGGTTGAAAACGACAAACATTCTGCTACGTTTTGGGATGAATATTCATCGTAGTTAATTAGCACTAAATCCTACAATATTCGTTGATAAAATTTTAGATATCGACATTAGTTCTGATGTAACAATTTTTATTCACATTTTTAGGCACTTGTGGCTGCAAACGCAAACATCCCGTTACGTATCGTGATGATAATTTTCTGTAGGTGATTGGCACTAAATCCTGCAATATTCACTCATAAAATTTTGGTTTTCGTGGTTAGTTTGAAATCACAAATTTTTTATTAACATTTTTGGGCACTTGGTGTTGCAAACGACAAACATCCCGCTACGTATCGTGATGATAATATTTTTTATGTAATTGGCACTAAATACTACAATATTCGTTAGTATAATGTTAGGTATCGAGCTTATTTTGGACGCACAAATATTTACTTAATATTTTCAATATTCGTTGATAAAATATTAGATATCGAGATTAGTTTGGATGTAACAACTTTTATTCACAGTTTTAGGCACTTGGGGTTGCAAACGACAAACATCCCGCTACGTATCGTGATGATGATTTTTAGTAGGTAATTGGCACTAAATCCTACAATATTCACTCACAATCTTTTGGGTTTCGAGCTTAGCTTTAAATCACAAATTTTTTATTAACATTTTAAGGCACTTGTGGTTGCAAACGACAAACATCCCAATCCACATGGGGATCATAATTATTTCGTATTCGATCAGCACTAAATCCTACAATATTCGTTAGTAAAATTTTGGGTATCGAGCTTATTATGGACGCAAAAATCTTTTATTAATATTATTAGGCACTTGGGGTAGAAAACAACAAAAATAAATCAACGTATCGTGATGAAAATAAATAGTAGGTAATTGGCACTAAATTCTTCTATATTCAATCATAAAATTTTAAGTTTCGATCTTATTATGTGTGCACAAATTTTTTATTCCCATTTTTGGGTAGTTGTGGTAGAAAACGACAAACATCCCCGCTAGATATCGAGACGATATTTATTTCGTAGTCAATTAGCACTAAATCCTAAAATATTCGTTAATAAAATTTTAGGTATCGTGCTTGGTTCGGATGCAACAATTGTTCTTCACATTTCAAGGCACTTGGGGTAGAAAACGACAAATATTTTTCTACGTTTTGGGATGAATATTCATCGTAGTTAATTAGCACTAAATCCTACAATATTCGTTGATAAAATTTTAGATATCGAGATTAGTTCTGATGTAACAATTTTTATTCACATTTTTAGGCATTTGGGGTTGCAAACGACAAACATCCCGCTACGTATCGTGATCATAATTTTTTGTAGGTAATTGGCACGAAATCCTACAATATTCACTCTTAAAATTTTAGGTTTCGATCTTAGTTTGAAATCACAAATTTTTATTCACAATTTTGAGCATACAATATTCGTTTATAAAGGGTTTCCCAATTAGGGTTTTTTTTTTTGAAATTGTAAAAAAAACACTGAATATTCATTCGGAATTGATCGAAATCTTTTTTATTATATTGGATATTCTATGCCATTTATGATTTAAACAATATATCGGCCAAATGTCCCCCGAGACTTGAGCCAAAAATGCGCCTCATCAGAAAAGATGATTTTTTGATGAAAACTGGGATCATTTTCAATTGATTCCAGAGCCCAATCCGCGAACTACCAACGCAAACGATGGTCATTAGGCTTCAGTTCTTGGGCCAGAATCATCTTATAGGGATGCAGGCCAAGATCCATTCGCAAAATACGCCAGGTAGTCATCCTGGACAGGCCCAATTCCTGAGATCGGCGTGGCACGGACAATTCACGGTTTTCCTCGATACTGGCCTGTACGGCGGCTATATTCTGTGTAGAACGTGCGATACGCATACGATTTTTAGGCTTAGTATCCAATAGAGTAATTTCACTCTCCAACTTATCGATTATTCGACGAATTGAGAGCGCGGATGGAGCAGAATGACGACCATATTTTGCACGATATGCTCTTTGAACACCGACAAAACTTCTCGAATTTTGATAAAATAATTGGACAATTTCCAAACGTTATGGAAGCGTGAAACTACTCATGCTTAAATGGCAAACCTTACTGATGACAACTGACAGCAGACGTCAAAAATTTCAGTTCAAATGAGCCCGATAGGGACATTAAAAAATCATATCACCCCTATTGGGAAACCCTTTTCAATTTTAGATATCGACCTTAGTTTGGATGCACTAATTTTTTATTCACCATTTTGGGCATTTGGTGTTGAAAATGACAAACATCCGCACTAGGTGTGTGGATGAAACATTTTTATTTAAGGATTTTGCACTCAATCCTGCAATATTGTTCTATAAAATTTTCGATATCGACCTTAGTTTGTATGCACAAATTTTTTATTCACATTTTTGGGTATTTGTGGTAGAAAACGAAAAAGATCCCGCTAAATATGGAGACGATAATTATTTCGTAGTCAGTTAGCACTAAATCCTACAATATTCGTTAGTGAAATTTTAGTTATCGACCCTATTTTGGACGCACAAATATTTACTTAATATTTTCAGGCACTTAGGGTGGCAAACGACAAACATCCCGCTTCGTGACGTGATGATAATTTTTTGTAGGTAATTGGCACCAAATACTACTATATTCGTTTATAATAGTTGAGCTATCGAGCTTAGTTTGTATGCACGAGTTTTTTATTCAAAATTTTGGGAATTTGGTTTTGAAAATGTTAAACATCCGCACTAGGTGTGTGGATGAAAAGTTTTTTTTATTCAACTTGCACTCAATCCTACAATATTCGTTGATAAAATTTTGGGTAATCGAGCTTATTTGTGACGCAAAAATCTTTTATTAATATTATTAGGCACCTGGGGTTGCAAACAACAAACATCCCGCTACGTATCGTGATGATAAATTTTGTAGGTAATTGGCACTAAATCCTACAATATTCGTTAATAAAATTTTAGGTATCGAGCTTAGTTCGGATCCAAAAATTTTTAATCACTTTTCAAGGCACTTCATGTAGGAAACAACAAACATTCTGCTACGTTTTGGGATAAATATCCATCGTAGTTAATTAGCACTAAATCCGACAATATTTCTTGATAAAATATTAGATATCGAGATTAGTTTGGATGTAACAATATTTATTCACAGTTTTAGGCACTTGGGGTTGCAAACGATAAACATCCCGCTACGTATCGTGATGATAATTTTAAGTAGGTGATTGGCACTAACTCCTACAATATTCACTCATAAAATTTTGGGTTTCGAGCTTAGTTTGAAATGACAAATTTTTATTCACAATTTTGGGAATACAATATTCGTTTATACAATTTTAGATATCGACCTTAGTTTGGATGCACTAATTTTTTATTCACAATTTTGGGAATTTGTTGTTGAAAATGACAAACATCCGCACTAGGTATGTGGATGAAACATTTTTATTTAAGGAACTTGCACTCAATCCTACAATATTGTTCTATAAAATTTTGGATATCGACCTTAGTTTGTATGCACAAATTTTGTATTCACATTTTTGGGTATTTGTGGTAGAAAACGACAAAGATCCCGCTAGATATGGAGACGATAATTATTTCGTAGTCAGTTAGCACTAAATCCTACAATATTCGTTAGTGAAATGTTAGGTATCGAGCTTATTTTTGACGCACAAATATTTACTTAATATTTTCAGGCACTTGGGGTTGCAAACTACAAACATCCCGCTACGTTCCGTGATCATAATTTTTTGTAGGTAATTGGCACGAAATCCTACAATATTCACTCATAAAATTTTAGGTTTCGATCTTAGTTTGTAAGCACAAATTTTTTATTCACATTTTTTGGCATTTGTGGTTGAAAACGACAAACATTCTGCTACGTTTTGGGATGAATATTCATCGTAGTTAATTAGCACTAAATCCTACAATATTCGTTGATAAAATATTAGATATCCCGATTAGTTTGGATGTAACAATTTTTATTCACAGTTTTAGGCACTTGGGGTTGCAAACGATAAACATCCCGCTACGTATCGTGATGATAATTTTAAGTAGGTGATTGGCACTAACTCCTACAATATTCACTCATAAAATTTTGGGTTTCGAGCTTAGTTTGAAATGACAAATTTTTATTCACAATTTTGGGAATACAATATTCGTTTATACAATTTTAGATATCGACCTTAGTTTGGATGCACAAATTTTTATTCACAATTTTGGGTATTTGTGGTAGAAAACGACAAATATCCCGCTAGATATGGAGACGATAATTATTTCGTAGTCAATTAGCATTAAATCCTACAATATTCGATAGTAAAATTTTAGGTAGCCAGCTTAGTTTGGACGCACAAATTTTTTATTAACATTTTTAGGCACTTGGGGTTGCAAACGACAAACATCACGCTACGTATCGTGATCATAATATTTTCTAGGTAATTGGCACGAAATCCTACAATATTCACTCATAAAATTTTAGGTTTCGATCTTAGTTTGAAATCACAAATTTTTATTCACAATTTTGAGCATACAATATTCGTTTATACAATTTTAGATATCGACCTTAGTTTGGATGCACTAATTTTTTATTCACAATTTTGGGCATTTGGTGTTGAAGATGACAAACATCCGCACTAGGTATGTGGATGAAACATTTTTATTTAAGGAACTTGCACTCAATCCTACAATATTGTTCTATAAAATTTTAGATATCGACCTTAGTTTGGATGCACTAATTTTTTATTCACAATTTCGGGCATTCGTGGTAGAAAACGACAAAGATCCCGCTAGATATGGAGACGATAATTATTTCGTAGTCAGTTAGCACTAAATCCTACAATATTCGTTAGTGAAATGTTAGGTATCGAGCTTATTTTTGACGCACAAATCTTTACTTGATACTTTTAGGTACTTGGGTTTGCAAACGACAAACATTCTGCTACGTTTTGGTATAAATATTCTACGTAGTCAATTAGCACTAAATCCTACAATATTCGTTAGTATAATGTTAGGTATCGAGCTTATTTTGGACGCACAAATATTTACTTAATATTTTCAGGCACTTGGGGTGGCAAATGACAAAAATCCCGCTTCGTGACGTGATGATAATTTGTTGTAGGTAATTGGCACCAAATCCTACAATATTCATTTATAATATATGAGCTATCGAGCTTAGTTTGTATGCACTAGTGTTTTATTCAAAATTTTGGGAATTTGGTGTTGAAAATTTTAAACATCCGTACTAGGCGTGTGGATGCAAATTTTTTTTTATTCAACTTGCACTCAATCCTACAACATTCGTTGATAAAATTTTAGATATCGATATTAGTTTGGATGGAAAAATTTTTATTCACATTTTTGGGTATTTGTGGTAGAAAATGACGAATATCCCGCTAGATATGAAGACGAACATTATTTCGTAGTCAATAAGCACTAAATCCTATAATATTCGTGAGTAAAATTTTAGGTAGCGAGCTTATTTTAGACGCACAAATCTTTACTTAAAATTTTCAGGCACTTGGGGTTGCAAACGACAAACATCCCGCTACGTATCGTGATGATAATTTTCTGTAGGTAAATGGCACTAAATACTATAATATTCAATCATCAAATTTTAGGTTTCGATCTTAGTTTGTAAGCACAAATTTTTTATTCACATTTTTTGGCATTTGTGGTTGAAAACGACAAACATTCTGCTACGTTTTGGGATGAATATTCATCGTAGTTAATTAGCACTAAATCCTACAATATTCGTTGATAAAATTTTGAATATCGAGATTAGTTCTGATGTAACAATTTTTATTCACATTTTTAGGCACTTGTGCCTGCAAACGACAAACATCCCGTTACGTATCGTGATGATAATTTTCTGTAGGTGATTGGCACTAAATCCTGCAATATTCACTCATAAAATTTTGGTTTTCGAGCTTAGTTAGAAATCACAAATTTTTTATTAACATTTTTAGGCACTTGGTGTTGCAAACGACAAACATCCCGCTACGTATCGTGATGATAATTTTTTGTAGGTAATTGGCACTAAATCCTGCAATATTCACTCATAAAATTTTGGTTTTCGAGCTTAGTTAGAAATCACAAATTTTTATTCACAATTTTGGGCATATGGTGTTTAAAATAACAAACATCCGCACTAGGTATGTGTATCGAACGTTTTTTTTAACCAACTTGCACACAATTTTACAATATTCGTTTCTACAATTTTAGATATCGACCTTAGTTTACATGCACAATTTTATATTCACATTTTTGGTCAATTGTGGTTGAAAACTACAAATATCCCAATCCACATGTAGATGATAATTATTTCGTAGTCAATCAGCACTAAATCCTACAATATTCGGTAGTAAAATTTTGGGTTTCGATCTTATTTTGGACGCAATAATCTTTTATTAATATTATTAGGCACTTGGAGTTGCAAACAACAAACATCCCGCCACGTATCGTGATGATAATATTTTGTAGGCAATTAGCACTAAATCCTACAATATTCGTTAATAAAATTTTAGGTATCCAGCTTGGTTCGCATGCAACAATTGTTCTTCACATTTCAAGGCACTTGGGGTAGAAAACGAAAAATATTTTTCTACGTTTTGGGATGAATATTCATCGTAGTTAATTAGCACTAAATCCTACAATATGCGTTGATAAAATTTTAGATATCGAGATTAGTTCTGATGTAAAAATTTTTATTCACATTTTTAGGCACTTGTGGTTGCAAACGACAAACATCCCGCTACGTATAGTGATGATAATTTTTAGTAGGTAATTGGCACTAAATCCTACAATATTCACTCATAAAGTTTTGGGTTTCGAGGTTAGTTTGAAATCACAAATTTTTTATTAACATTTTTAGGCACTTGGTGTTGCAAACGACAAACATCCCTCTACGTATCGTGATGATAATTTTTTGTAGGTAATTGGCACTAAATCCTGCAATATTCACTCATAAAATTTTGGTTTTCGAGCTTAGTTAGAAATCACAAATTTTCATTCACAATTTTGGGCATATGGTGTTTAAAATAACAAACATCCGCACTAGGTATGTGTATCGAACGTTTTTTTTAACCAACTTGCACACAATTTTACAATATTCGTTTCTACAATTTTAGATATCGACCTTAGTTTACATGCACAATTTTATATTCACATTTTTGGTCAATTGTGGTTGAAAACTACAAATATCCCAATCCACATGTAGATGATAATTATTTCGTAGTCAATCAGCACTAAATCCTACAATATTCGGTAGTAAAATTTTGGGTTTCGATCTTATTTTGGACGCAATAATCTTTTATTAATATTATTAGGCACTTGGAGTTGCAAACAACAAACATCCCGCCACGTATCGTGATGATAATATTTTGTAGGCAATTAGCACTAAATCCTACAATATTCGTTAATAAAATTTTAGGTATCCAGCTTGGTTCGCATGCAACAATTGTTCTTCACATTTCAAGGCACTTGGGGTAGAAAACGAAAAATATTTTTCTACGTTTTGGGATGAATATTCATCGTAGTTAATTAGCACTAAATCCTACAATATGCGTTGATAAAATTTTAGATATCGAGATTAGTTCTGATGTAAAAATTTTTATTCACATTTTTAGGCACTTGTGGTTGCAACAGACAAACATCCCTCTACGTATCGTGATGTTAATTTTTGTAGGTAATTGGCACTAAATCCTGCAATATTCACTCATAAAATTTTGGTTTTCGAGCTTAGTTAGAAATCACAAATTTTCATTCACAATTTTGGGCATATGGTGTTTAAAATAACAAACATCCGCACTAGGTATGTGTATCGAACGTTTTTTTTAACCAACTTGCACACAATTTTACAATATTCGTTTCTACAATTTTAGATATCGACCTTAGTTTACATGCACAATTTTATATTCACATTTTTGGTCATTTGTGGTTGAAAACTACAAATATCCCAATCCACATGGGGATGATAATTATTTCGTAGTCGATCAGCACTAAATCCTACAATATTCGTTAGTAAAATTTTAGGTATCGAGCTTGGTTCGGATGCAACAATTGTTCTTCACATTTCAAGGCACTTGGGGTAGAAAACGAAAAATATTTTGGTACGTTTTGGGATGAATATTCATAGTAGTTAATTAGCACTAAATCCGACAATATTCGTTGATAAAATATTAGATATCGAGATTAGTTTAGATGTAACAATTTTTATTCACATTTTTAGGCACTTGGTGTTGCAAACAACAAACATCCCGCTACGTATCGTGATGATAATTTTTAGTAGGTAATTGGCACTAAATCCTACAATATTCACTCATAAAGTTTTGGGTTTCGAGGTTAGTTTGAAATCACAAATTTTTTATTAACATTTTTAGGCACTTGGTGTTGCAAACGACAAACATCCCTCTACGTATCGTGATGATAATTTTTTGTAGGTAATTGGCACTAAAACCTGCAATATTCACTCATAAAATTTTGGTTTTCGATCTTAGTTTGAAATCACAAATTTTTATTCACAATTTTGGGCATATGGTGTTTAAAATAACAAACATCCGCACTAGGTATGTGTATGAAACGTTTTTTTTAACCAACTTGCACTCAATTTTACAATATTCGTTTCTACAATTTTAGATATCGACCTTAGTTTACATGCACAATTTTATATTCACATTTTTGGTCATTTGTGGTTGAAAACTACAAATATCCCAATCCACATGGGGATGATAATTATTTCGTAGTCGATCAGCACTAAATCCTACAATATTCGTTAGTAAAATTTTAGGTATCGAGCTTATTATGTATGCACAAATTTTTTATTCCCATTTTTGGGTAGTTGTGGTAGAAAACGACAACTATCCCCGCTAGATATCGAGACGATATTTATTTCGTAGTCAATTAGCACTGAATCCTACAATATTCGTTAATAAAATTTTAGGTATCGAGCCTCGTTCCGATGCAACAATTGTTCTTCACATTTCAAGGCACTTGGGGTAGAAAACAACAAATATTTTGGTACGTTTTGGGATGAATATTCATAGTAGTTAATTAGCACTAAATCCTACAATATTCGTTGATAAAATTTTAGATATCGAGAATAGTTCTGATGTAACAATTTTTATTCACATTTTTAGGCACTTGGGGTTGCAAACGACAAACATCCCGCTACGTATCGTGATGATAATTTTTTGTAGGTAATTGGCACTAAATCCTACAATATTCGTTAATAAAATTTAAGGTATCGAGCTTAGTTCGGATCCAAAAATTTTTAATCACTCTTCAAGGCACTTCATGTAGGAAACAACAAACATTCTGCTACGTTTTGGGATAAATATTCATCGTAGTTAATTAGCACTAAATCCGACAATATTCGTTGATAAAATATTAGATATCGAGATTAGTTTGGATGTAACAATTTTTATTCACAGTTTTAGGCACTTGGGGTTGCAAACGACAAACATCCCGCTACGTATAGTGATGATAATTTTTAGTAGGTAACTGGCACTAAATCTACAATATTCACTTACAAAATTTTGGGTTTCGAGCTTAGTTTGAAATCACAAATTTTTATTAACATTTGTAGGCACTTGTGGTTGCAAACGACAAACATCCAGCTACGTATCGTGATGAAAATGTTTGAAGGAAATTGGCACTAAATCCTACAATATTCACTCCTAAAATTTTGGGTTTCGAGCTTGGTTTGAAATCACAAATTTTTATTCACAATTTTGGGCATACAATATTCGTTTACACAATTTTAGATATCGACCTTAGTTTGGATTCACAAATTTTTATTCACAATTTTGGGTATTTGTGGTAGAAAACGACAAATATCCTGCTAGATATGGAGACGATAATTATTTCGTAGTAAATTAGCACTAAATCCTACAATATTCGTTAGTAAAATTTTAGATATCGACCTTAGTTTGGATGCACTAATTTTTTATTCACATTTTTGGCTATTTGTGGTAGGAAACGACAAAGATCCCGCTAGATATGGAGACGATAATTATTTCGTAGTCAGTTAGCACTAAATCCTACAATATTCGTTAGTGAAATTTTAGGTATCGAGCTTATTTTGGACGCACAAATCTTTATTTAATATTTTTACGCACTTGGGTTTGCAAACGACAAACATTCTGCTACGTTTTGGGATAAATATTCTTCGTAGTCAATTAGCACTAAATCATACAATATTCATTCATAATATATGAGCTATCGAGCTTAGTTTGAATGCACTAGTTTTATATTCACAATTTTGGGCATTTGTTGTTGAAAATGTCAAAAATCCGCACTAGGTGTGTGGATAAAAAGTTTTTTTCATTCAACTTGCACTCAAACCTACAATATTTGTTTATTAAATTTTAGTTATCGACTTTGGTTTGCATGCACAGAATTTTTTTCACATTTTTGGGCATTTTTGGTTGGAAACTACAAATATTCTAATACGCATGGGGATGATAATTATTTCGTATTCAATCAGCACTAAATCCGACAAAATTTGTTAATGAAATTTTAGGTGTCGAGCTTAGTTTGGACGCACAAATTTTTTATTAACATTTTTAGGCACTTGGTGTGGCAAACGACACACATTCTGCTACGTTTTGGGATAAATATTCTTCGTAGTCAATTGGCACTAAATCCTTCAATATTCGTTAGTAAAATTTCAGGTATCTAGCTTAGTTTGGACGCACAAATCTTTTATTAACATTTTTGGGTATTTGTGGTAGGAAACGACAAATATCCCGCTAGATATAGTGACGATAATTATTACGTAGTTAATTAGCACTAAATCCTGCAATATTCACTCATAAAATTTTGGTATTCGAGCTTAGTTTGAAATCACAAATTTTTATTCACAATTTTGGGCATATGGTGTTGAAAATAACTAACATCCGCACTAGGTATATGTATGAAAGGTTTTTTTAACCAACTTGAGCTCAATTTTACAATATTCGTTTCTACAATTTTAGATATCGACCTTAGTTTACATGCACAATTTTATATTCACATTTTCGGTCATTTGTGGTTGAAAACTACAAATATCCCAATCCACATGGGGATGATAATTATTTCGTAGTCGATCAGCACTAAATCCTACAATATTCGTTAGTAAAATTTTAGGTATCGAGCTTAGTTCGGATCCAAAAATTTTTAATCACTTTTCAAGGCACTTGGGGTGGCAAACGACAAACATTCTGCTACGTTTTGGGATGAATATTCATCGTAGTTAATTAGCACTAAATCCGACAATATTCGTTGATAAAATATTAGATGTCGAGATTAGTTTGGATGTAACAATTTTTATTGACAGTTTTAGGCACTTGGGGTTGCAAACGACAAATATCCCGCTACGTATCGTGATGATAATTTTTGAAGGAAATTGGAACTGAATCCTACAATATTCACTCATAAAATTTTAGGTTTCGAGCTAAGTTTGAAATCACAAATTTTTATTCACAATTTTGGGCATACAACATTCGTTTATACAATTTTAGATATCGACCTTAGTTTGTATGCACAAATTATTTATTCACATTTTTGTGTCATTGTTGTAGAAAACGACAAAGATCCCGCTAGATATGGAGACGATAATTATTTCGTAGTCAGTTAGCACTAAATCCTACAATATTCGTTAGTATAAAGTTAGGTATCGAGCTTATTTTGGACGCACAAATATTTACTTAATATTTTCAGGCACTTAGGGTGGCAAACGACAAACATCCCGCTTCGTGACGTGATGATAATTTTTTGTAGTTAATTGGCACCAAATACTACTATATTCGTTTATAATAGTTGAGCTATCGAGCTTAGTTTGTATGCACGAGTTTTTTATTCAAAATTTTGGGAATTTGGTTTTGAAAATGTTAAACATCCGCACTAGGTGTGTGGATGAAAAGTTTTTTTTATTCAACTTGCACTCAATCCCACAATATTCCTTGATAAAATTTTGGGTATCGAGCTTATTTGTGACGCAAAAATCTTTTATTAATATTATTATGCAACTGGGGTTGCAAACAACAAACATCCCGCTACCAAACTTGATGATAATTCTTAGTAGGTAATTGCCACTAAATCCTACAACATTCACTCATAAAATTTTGGGTTCGAGCTTAGTTTGAAATCACAAATTTTTTATTAACATTTTTAGGATCTTGTGGTTGCAAACGACAAACATCCCGCTACGTATAGTGATGATAATTTTTAGTAGGTAATTGGCACTAAATCCTACAATATTCGTTAATAAAATTTTAGGCATCGAGCTTAGTTCGGATCCAAAAATTTTTAATCACTTTTCAAGGCACTTCATGTAGGAAACAACAAACATGCTGCTACGTTTTGGGATAAATATTCATCGTAGTTAATTAGCACTAAATCCGACAATATTCGTTGATAAAATATAAGATATCGAGATTAGTTTGGATGTAACAATTTTTATTCACATTTGTAGGCACTTGGGGGTGCAACAGACAAACATCCCGCTACGTATCGTGATGATAATTTTAAGTAGGTGATTGGCACTAACTCCTACAATATTCACTCATAAAATTTTAGGTTTCGAGCTAAGTTTGAAATCACAAATTTTTATTCACAATTTTGGGCATACAATATTCGTTTACACAATTTTAGATATCGACCTTAGTTTGGATTCACAAATTTTTATTCACAATTTTGGGTATTTGTGGTAGAAAACGACAAATATCCCGCTAGATATGGAGACGATAATTATTTCGTTGTCAATTAGCACTAAATCCTACAATATTCGTTAGTAAAATTTTAGGTAGCCAGCTTAGTTTGGACGCACAAATTTTTTAATAACATTTTTAGGCACTTGGGGTTGCAAACGACAAACATCACGCTACGTATCGTGATCATAATATTTTCTAGGTAATTGGCACGAAATCCTACAATATTCACTCATAAAATTTTAGGTTTCGATCTTAGTTTGAAATCACAAATTTTTATTCACAATTTTGAGCATACAATATTCGTTTATACAATTTTAGATATCGACCTTAGTTTGGATGCACTAATTTTTTATTCACAATTTTGGGCATTTGGTGTTGAAGATGACAAACATCCGCACTAGGTATGTGGATGAAACATTTTTATTTAAGGAACTTGCACTCAATCCTACAATATTGTTCTATAAAATTTTAGATATCGACCTTAGTTTGGATGCACTAATTTTTTATTCACAATTTCGGGCATTTGTGGTAGAAAACGACAAAGATCCCGCTAGATATGGAGACGATAATTATTTCGTAGTCAGCTAGCACTAAATCCTACAATATTCGTTAGTGAAATTTTAGGTATTGAGCTTATTTTGACGCACGAATCTTTACTTAATATTTTCAGGCACTTGGGGTTGCAAACGACAAACATCCCGCTACGTATCGTGATGATAATTTTCTGTAGGTAATTGACACTAAATACTACAATATTCAATAATAAAATTTTTGGTTTTCGAGCTTAGTTTGAAATCACAAATTTTTATTCACAGTTTTGGGCACATGGTTTCGAAAATAACAAACATCCGCACTAGGTATGTGTATGAAAGGTTTTTTTTAACCAACTTGCACTCAATTTTACAATATTCGTTTCTACAATTTTAGATATCGACCTTAGTTTACATGCACAATTTTATATTCACATTTTTGGTCATTTGTGGTTGAAAACTAGTATATCCGAATCCGCATGGGGATTATAATTATTCGTAGTCGATCAGCACTAAATCCAACAATATTCGTTAATAAAATTTTAGGTTTTGAGCTTGGTTCGGATGCAATACTTGTTCTTCACATTTGAAGGCACTTGGGGTAGAAAACGACAAATATTTTGCTACGTTTTGGGATGAATATTCAACATAGTTAATTAGCACAAAATCCTACAATATTTGTTTATAAAATTTTAGATATCGAGATTAGTTCTGATGTAACAATTTTTATTCACATTTGTAGGCACTTGTGGTTGCAACAGACAAACATCCGCTATGTATCGTGATGTTAATTTTTTGTAGGTAATTGCCACTAAATCCTACAACATTCACTCATAAAATTTTTGGTTTCGTGGTTAGTTTGAAATCACAAATTTTTTATTAACATTTTTAGGCACTTGGTGTTGCAAACGACAATCATCCCGCTACGTATCGTGATGATAATTTTTTGTAGGTAATTGGCAGTAAATCCTGCAATATTCACTCATAAAATTTTCGTTTTCGAGCTTAGTTTGAAATCACAAATTTTTATTCACAATTTTGGGCATATGGTGTTGAAAATAACAAACATCCGCACTAGGTATGTGTATGAAAGGTTTTTTTTAACCAACTTGCACACAATTTTACAATATTCGTTTCTACAATTTTAGATATCGACCTTAGTTTACATGCACAATTTTATATTCACATTTTTGGTCATTTGTGGTTGAAAACTACAAATATCCCAATCCACATGGGGATGATAATTATTTCGTAGGTAATTGGCACTAAATCCTACAATAATCGTTAATAAAATTTTAGGTATCAAGCTTAGTTTGAAATCACAAATTTGTATTCACAATTTTGGGCACTAAATCCTACAATATTCGTTGATAAAATTTTAGATATCGAGATTAGTTCTGATGTATCAATTTTTACTCCCATTTTTAGGCACTTGGCGTCGGAAACGACAAACATCCCGCTACCTAACGTGATGATAATTCTTAGTAGGTAATTGGCACTAAATCCTACAATATTCACTCATAAAATTTTGGGTTCGAGCTTAGTTTGAAATCACAAATTTTTTATTAACATTTTTAGGATCTTGTGGTTGCAAACGACAAACATCCAGCTACGTATTGTGATGATAATTTTTGTAGGTAATTGGCACTAAATCCTACAATATTCGTTAATAAAATTTTAGGCATCGAGCTTAGTTCGGATCCAAAAATTTTTAATCACTTTTCAAGGCACTTCATGTAGGAAACAACAAACATGCTGCTACGTTTTGGGATAAATATTCATCGTAGTTAATTAGCACTAAATCCGACAATATTCGTTGATAAAATATAAGATATCGAGATTAGTTTGGATGTAACCATTTTTATTCACAGTTTTAGGCACTTGGGGTTGCAAACGACAAACATCCCGCTACGCATAGTGATGATAATTTTTAGTAGGTAATTGGCACTAAATCCTACAATATTCACTCATAAAATTTTGGTTTTCGAGCTTAGTTTGAAATCACAAATTTGTATTCACAATTTTGGGCATATGGTGTTGAAAATAACAAACATCCGCACTAGGTATGTGTATGAAACGTTTTTTTTAACCAACTTGCACTCAATTTTACAATAATCGTTTCTACAATTTTAGATATCGACCTTAGTTTACATGCACAATTTTATATTCACATTTTTGGTCATTTGTGGTTGAAAACTACAAATATCCCAATCCACATGGGGATGATAATTATTTCGTAGTCGATCAGCACTAAATCCTACAATATTCGTTAGTAAAATTTTATGTTTCGAGCTTATTATGTATGCACAAATTTGATATTCCCATTTTTGGGTAGTTGTGGTAGAAAATGACAAAGATCCCCGCTAGATATCGAGACGATATTTATTTCGTAGTCAATTAGCACTAAATCCTACAATATTCGTTAATAAAATTTTAGGTATCGAGCTTGGTTCGGATGCAACAATTGTTCTTCACATTTCAAGGCACTTGGGGTAGAAAACGAAAAATATTTTGGTACGTTTTGGGATGAATATTCATAGTAGTTAATTAGCACTAAATCCTACAATATTCGTTGATAAAATTTTAGATATCGAGATTAGTTCTAATGTAACCATTTTTATTCACATTTTTAGGCACTTGGGGTTGCAAACGACAAACATCCCGCTACGTATCGTGATGATAATTTTTAGCAGGTAATTCGCACAAAATCCCACAATATTCACTCATAAAATTTTGGGTTTCGAGGTTAGTTTGAAAGCACAAATTTTTTATTAACATTTTTAGGCAATTGGTGTTGCAAACGACAAACATCCCGCTACGTATCGTGATGATAATTTTTGAAGGAAATTGGAACTGAATCCTACAATATTCACTCATAAAATTTTAGGTTTCGAGCTAAGTTTGAAATCACAAATTTTTATTCACAATTTTGGGCATACAATATTCGTTTACACAATTTTAGATATCGACCTTAGTTTGTATGCACAAATTATTTATTCACATTTTTGTGTCATTGTTGTAGAAAACGACAAAGATCCCGCTAGATATGGAGACGATAATTATTTCGTAGTCAGTTAGCACTAAATCCTACAATATTCGTTAGTATAAAGTTAGGTATCGAGCTTATTTTGGACGCACAAATATTTACTTAATATTTTCAGGCACTTAGGGTGGCAAACGACAAACATCCCGCTACGTTCCGTGATCATAATTTTTTGTAGATAATTGGCACGAAATCCTACAATTTTCACTCATAAATTTTTAGGTTTCGATCTTAGTTTGTAAGCTCAAATTTTTTATTCACTTTTTTTGGCATTTGTGGTTGAAAACGACAAACATTCTGCTACGTTTTGGGATGAATATTCATCGTAGTTAATTAGCACTAAATCCTACAATATTCGTTGATAAAATTTTAGATATCGACATTAGTTCTGATGTAACAATTTTTATTCACATTTTTAGGCACTTGTGCCTGCAAACGCAAAAATCCCGTTACGTATCGTGATGATAATTGTCTGTAGGTGATTGGCACTAAATCCTGCAATATTCACTCATAAAATTTTGGTTTTCGTGGTTAGTTTGAAATCACAAATTTTTTATTAACATTTTTGGGCACTTGGTGTTGCAAACGACAAACATCCCGCTACGTATCGTGATGATAATATTTTTTATGTAATTGGCACTAAATACTACAATATTCGTTAGTATAATGTTAGGTATCGAGCTTATTTTGGACGCACAAATATTTACTTAATATTTTCAATATTCGTTGATAAAATATTAGATATCGAGATTAGTTTGGATGTAACAACTTTTATTCACAGTTTTAGGCACTTGGGGTTGCAAACGACAAACATCCCGCTACGTATCGTGATGATGATTTTTAGTAGGTAATTGGCACTAAATCCTACAATATTCACTCACAATCTTTTGGGTTTCGAGCTTAGCTTTAAATCACAAATTTTTTATTAACATTTTAAGGCACTTGTGGTTGCAAACGACAAACATCCCAATCCACATGGGGATCATAATTATTTCGTATTCGATCAGCACTAAATCCTACAATATTCGTTAGTAAAATTTTGGGTATCGAGCTTATTATGGACGCAAAAATCTTTTATTAATATTATTAGGCACTTGGGGTTGCAAACAACAAACATCCCGCCACGTATCGTGATGATAATATTTTGTAGGTAATTGGCACTAAATTCTTCTATATTCAATCATAAAATTTTAAGTTTCGATCTTATTATGTGTGCACAAATTTTTTATTCCCATTTTTGGGTAGTTGTGGTAGAAAACGACAAACATCCCCGCTAGATATCGAGACGATATTTATTTCGTAGTCAATTAGCACTAAATCCTAAAATATTCGTTAATAAAATTTTAGGTATCGTGCTTGGTTCGGATGCAACAATTGTTCTTCACATTTCAAGGCACTTGGGGTAGAAAACGACAAATATTTTTCTACGTTTTGGGATGAATATTCATCGTAGTTAATTAGCACTAAATCCTACAATATTCGTTGATAAAATTTTAGATATCGAGATTAGTTCTGATGTAACAATTTTTATTCACATTTTTAGGCATTTGGGGTTGCAAACGACAAACATCCCGCTACGTATCGTGATCATAATTTTTTGTAGGTAATTGGCACGAAATCCTACAATATTCACTCTTAAAATTTTAGGTTTCGATCTTAGTTTGAAATCACAAATTTTTATTCACAATTTTGAGCATACAATATTCGTTTATAAAGGGTTTCCCAATAAGGGTGATTTGTTTTGAAATTGAAAAAAAACACTGAATATTCATTCGGAATTGATCGAAATCTTTTTTATTATATTGGATATTCTATGCCATTTATGATTTAAACAATATATCGGCCAAATGTCCCCCGAGACTTGAGCCAAAAATGCGCCTCATCAGAAAAGATGATTTTTTGATGAAAACTGGGATCATTTTCAATTGATTCCAGAGCCCAATCCGCGAACTACCAACGCAAACGATGGTCATTAGGCTTCAGTTCTTGGGCCAGAATCATCTTATAGGGATGCAGGCCAAGATCCATTCGCAAAATACGCCAGGTAGTCATCCCGGACAGGCCCAATTCCTGAGATCGGCGTGGCACGGACAATTCATGGTTTTCCTCGATACTGGCCTGTACGGCGGCTATATTCTGTGTAGAACGTGCGGTACGCATACGATTTTTAGGCTTAGTATCCAATAGAGTAATTTCACTCTCCAACTTATCGATTATTCGACGAATTGAGAGCGCGGATGGAGCAGAATGACGACCATATTTTGCACGATATGCTCTTTGAACACCGACAAAACTTCTCGAATTTTGATAAAATAATTGGACAATTTCCAAACGTTATGGAAGCGTGAAACTACTCATGCTTAAATGGCAAACCTTACTGATGACAACTGACAGCAGACGTCAAAAATTTCAGTTCAAATGAGCCCGATAGGGACATTAAAAATCATATCACCCCTATTGGGAAACCCTTTACAATTTTAGATATCGACCTTAGTTTGGATGCACTAATTTTTTATTCAACATTTTGGGCATTTGGTGTTGAAAATGACAAACATCCGCACTAGGTATGTGGATGAAACATTTTTATTTAAGGATTTTGCACTCAATCCTGCAATATTGTTCTATAAAATTTTCGATATCGACCTTAGTTTGTATGCACAAATTTTTTATTCACATTTTTGGGTATTTGTGGTAGAAAACGAAAAAGATCCCGCTAAATATGGAGACGATAATTATTTCGTAGTCAGTTAGCACTAAATCCTACAATATTCGTTAGTGAAATTTTAGTTATCGACCCTATTTTGGACGCACAAATATTTACTTAATATTTTCAGGCACTTGGGGTGGCAAACGACAAACATCCCGCTTCGTGACGTGATGATAATTTTTTGTAGGTAATTGGCACCAAATACTACTATATTCGTTTATAATAGTTGAGCTATGGAGCTTAGTTTGTATGCACGAGTTTTTTATTCAAAATTTTGGGAATTTTGTGTTGAAAATGTTAAACATCCGCACTAGGTGTGTGGATAAAAAGTTTTTTTTATTCAACTTGCACTCAATCCTACAATATTCGTTGATAAAATTTTGGGTAATCGAGCTTATTTGTGACGCAAAAATCTTTTATTAATATTATTAGGCACCTGGGGTTGCAAACAACAAACATCCCGCTACGTATCGTGATGATAAATTTTGTAGGTAATTGGCACTAAATCCTACAATATTCGTTAATAAAATTTTAGGTATCGAGCTTAGTTCGGATCCAAAAATTTTTAATCACTTTTCAAGGCACTTCATGTAGGAAACAACAAACATTCTGCTACGTTTTGGGATAAATATCCATCGTAGTTAATTAGCACTAAATCCGACAATATTCGTTGATAAAATTTTAGGTATCGAGCTTGGTTCGGATGCAACAATTGTTCTTCACATTTCAAGGCACTTGGGGTAGAAAACGAAAAATATTTTGCTACGTTTTGGGATGAATATTCATAGTAGTTAATTAGCACTAAATCCTACAATATTCGTTGATAAAATTTTAGATATCGAGATTAGTTCTGACGTAACCATTTTTATTCACATTTTTAGGCACTTGGGGTTGCATACGATAAACATCCCGCTACGTATCGTGATGATAATTTTTAGCAGGTAATTCGCACAAAATCCCACAATATTCACTCATAAAATTTTGGGTTTCGAGGTTAGTTTGATAGCACAAATTTTTTATTAACATTTTTAGGCACTTGTGGTTGCAAACGACAAATATTCCGCTACGTATCGTGATGATAATTTTTGAAGGAAATTGGAACTGAATCCTACAATATTCACTCATAAAATTTTAGGTTTCGAGCTAAGTTTGAAATCACAAATTTTTATTCACAATTTTGGGCATACAACATTCGTTTATACAATTTTAGATATCGACCTTAGTTTGTATGCACAAATTATTTATTCACATTTTTGTGTCATTGTGGTAGAAAACGACAAAGATCCCGCTAGATATGGAGACGATAATTATTTCGTAGTCAGTTAGCACTAAATCCTACAATATTCGTTAGTATAAAGTTAGGTATCGAGCTTATTTTGGACGCACAAATATTTACTTAATATTTTCAGGCACTTGGGGTGGCAAACGACAAACATCCCGCTACGTTCCGTGATCATAATTTTTTGTAGGTAATTGGCACGAAATCCTACAATATTCACTCATAAAATTTTAGGTTTCGATCTTAGTTTGTAAGCACAAATTTTTTATTCACATTTTTTGGCATTTGTGGTTGAAAACGACAAACATTCTGCTACGTTTTGGGATGAATATTCATCGTAGTTAATTAGCACTAAATCCTACAATATTCGTTGATAAAATTTTAGATATCGACATTAGTTCTGATGTAACAATTTTTATTCACATTTTTAGGCACTTGTGGCTGCAAACGCAAACATCCCGTTACGTATCGTGATGATAATTTTCTGTAGGTGATTGGCACTAAATCCTGCAATATTCACTCATAAAATTTTGGTTTTCGTGGTTAGTTTGAAATCACAAATTTTTTATTAACATTTTTGGGCACTTGGTGTTGCAAACGACAAACATCCCGCTACGTATCGTGATGATAATATTTTTTATGTAATTGGCACTAAATACTACAATATTCGTTAGTATAATGTTAGGTATCGAGCTTATTTTGGACGCACAAATATTTACTTAATATTTTCAATATTCGTTGATAAAATATTAGATATCGAGATTAGTTTGGATGTAACAACTTTTATTCACAGTTTTAGGCACTTGGGGTTGCAAACGACAAACATCCCGCTACGTATCGTGATGATGATTTTTAGTAGGTAATTGGCACTAAATCCTACAATATTCACTCACAATCTTTTGGGTTTCGAGCTTAGCTTTAAATCACAAATTTTTTATTAACATTTTAAGGCACTTGTGGTTGCAAACGACAAACATCCCAATCCACATGGGGATCATAATTATTTCGTATTCGATCAGCACTAAATCCTACAATATTCGTTAGTAAAATTTTGGGTATCGAGCTTATTATGGACGCAAAAATCTTTTATTAATATTATTAGGCACTTGGGGTTGCAAACAACAAACATCCCGCCACGTATCGTGATGATAATATTTTGTAGGTAATTGGCACTAAATTCTTCTATATTCAATCATAAAATTTTAAGTTTCGATCTTATTATGTGTGCACAAATTTTTTATTCCCATTTTTGGGTAGTTGTGGTAGAAAACGACAAACATCCCCGCTAGATATCGAGACGATATTTATTTCGTAGTCATTTAGCACTAAATCCTAAAATATTCGTTAATAAAATTTTAGGTATCGTGCTTGGTTCGGATGCAACAATTGTTCTTCACATTTCAAGGCACTTGGGGTAGAAAACGACAAATATTTTTCTACGTTTTGGGATGAATATTCATCGTAGTTAATTAGCACTAAATCCTACAATATTCGTTGATAAAATTTTAGATATCGAGATTAGTTCTGATGTAACAATTTTTATTCACATTTTTAGGCATTTGGGGTTGCAAACGACAAACATCCCGCTACGTATCGTGATCATAATTTTTTGTAGGTAATTGGCACGAAATCCTACAATATTCACTCTTAAAATTTTAGGTTTCGATCTTAGTTTGAAATCACAAATTTTTATTCACAATTTTGAGCATACAATATTCGTTTATAAAGGGTTTCCCAATAAGGGTGATTTGTTTTGAAATTGAAAAAAAAACACTGAATATTCATTTGGAATTGATCGAAATCTTTTTTATTATATTGGATATTCTATGCTATTTATGATTTAAACAATATATCGGCCAAATGTCCCCCGAGACTTGAGCCAAAAATGCGCCTCATCAGAAAAGATGATTTTTTGATGAAAACTGGGATCATTTTCAATTGATTCCAGAGCCCAATCCGCGAACTACCAACGCAAACGATGGTCATTAGGCTTCAGTTCTTGGGCCAGAATCATCTTATAGGGATGCAGGCCAAGATCCATTCGCAAAATACGCCAGGTAGTCATCCCGGACAGGCCCAATTCCTGAGATCGGCGTGGCACGGACAATTCATGGTTTTCCTCGATACTGGCCTGTACGGCGGCTATATTCTGTGTAGAACGTGCGGTACGCATACGATTTTTAGGCTTAGTATCCAATAGAGTAATTTCACTCTCCAACTTATCGATTATTCGACGAATTGAGAGCGCGGATGGAGCAGAATGACGACCATATTTTGCACGATATGCTCTTTGAACACCGACAAAATTTTTTCGAATTTTGATAAAATAATTGGACAATTTCCAAACGTTATGGAAGCGTGAAACTACTCATGCTTAAATGGCAAACCTTACTGATGACAACTGACAGCAGACGTCAAAAATTTCAGTTCAAATGAGCCCGATAGGGACATTAAAAATCATATCACCCCTATTGGGAAACCCTTTTCAATTTTAGATATCGACCTTAGTTTGGATGCACTAATTTTTTATTCACCATTTTGGGCATTTGGTGTTGAAAATGACAAACATCCGCACTAGATATGTGGATGAAACATTTTTATTTAAGGATTTTGCACTCAATCCTGCAATATTGTTCTATAAAATTTTCGATATCGACCTTAGTTTGTATGCACAAATTTTTTATTCACATTTTTGGGTATTTGTGGTAGAAAACGAAAAAGATCCCGCTAAATATGGAGACGATAATTATTTCGTAGTCAGTTAGCACTAAATCCTACAATATTCGTTAGTGAAATTTATTTATCGACCCTATTTTGGACGCACAAATATTTACTTAATATTTTCAGGCACTTGGGGTGGCAAACGACAAACATCCCGCTTCGTGACGTGATGATAATTTTTTGTAGGTAATTGGCACCAAATACTACTATATTCGTTTATAATAGTTGAGCTATCGAGCTTAGTTTGTATGCACGAGTTTTTTATTCACCATTTTGGGCATTTGGTGTTGAAAATGACAAACATCCGCACTAGGTGTGTGGATGAAAAGTTTTTTTTATTCAACTTGCACTCAATCCTACAATATTCGTTGATAAAATTTTGGGTAATCGAGCTTATTTGTGACGCAAAAATCTTTTATTAATATTATTAGGCACCTGGGGTTGCAAACAACAAACATCCCGCTACGTATCGTGATGATAAATTTTGTAGGTAATTGGCACTAAATCCTACAATATTCGTTAATAAAATTTTAGGTATCCAACTTAGTTCGGATCCAAAAATTTGTAATCACTTTTCAAGGCACTTCATGTAGGAAACAACAAACATTCTGCTACGTTTTGGGATAAATATCCATCGTAGTTAATTAGCACTAAATCCGACAATATTTCTTGATAAAATATTAGATATCGAGATTAGTTTAGATGTAACAATTTTTATTCACAGTTTTAGGCACTTGGGGTTGCAAACGATAAACATCCCGCTACGTATCGTGATGATAATTTTAAGTAGGTGATTGGCACTAACTCCTACAATATTCACTCATAAAATTTTGGGTTTCGAGCTTAGTTTGAAATGACAAATTTTTATTCACAATTTTGGGAATACAATATTCGTTTATACAATTTTAGATATCGACCTTAGTTTGGATGCACAAATTTTTATTCACAATTTTGGGTATTTGTGGTAGAAAACGACAAATATCCCGCTAGATATGGAGACGATAATTATTTCGTAGTCAATTAGCATTAAATCCTACAATATTCATTAGTAAAATTTTATGTAGCCAGCTTAGTTTAAACGCACACATTTTTTATTAACATTTTTAGGCACTTGGGGTTGCAAACGACAAACATCCCGCTACGTATCGTGATCATAATATTTTCTAGGTAATTGGCACGAAATCCTACAATATTCACTCATAAAATTTTAGGTTTCGATCTTAGTTTGAAATCACAAATTTTTATTCACATTTTTGAGCATACAATATTCGTTTATACAATTTTAGATATCGACCTTAGTTTGGATGCACTAATTTTTTATTCACAATTTTGGGAATTTGTTGTTGAAAATGACAAACATCCGCACTAGGTATGTGGATGAAACATTTTTATTTAAGGAACTTGCACTCAATCCTACAATATTGTTCTATAAAATTTTAGATATCGACCTTAGTTTGGATGCACTAATTTTTTATTCACAATTTCGGGCATTCGTGGTAGAAAACGACAAAGATCCCGCTAGATATGGAGACGATAATTATTTCGTAGTCAGTTAGCACTAAATCCTACAATATTCGTTAGTGAAATTTTAGTTATCGACCCTATTTTGGACGCACAAATATTTACTTAATATTTTCAGGCACTTAGGGTGGCAAACGACAAACATCCCGCTTCGTGACGTGATGATAATTTTTTGTAGGTAATTGGCACCAAATACTACTATATTCGTTTATAATAGTTGAGCTATCGAGCTTAGTTTGTATGCACGAAATTTTTATTCACATTTTTGGCTATTTGTGGTAGGAAACGACAAAGATCCCGCTAGATATGGAGACGATAATTATTTCGTAGTCAGTTAGCACTAAATCCTACAATATTCGTTAGTGAAATTTTAGGTATCGAGCTTATTTTGGACGCACAAATCTTTATTTAATATTTTTACGCACTTGGGTTTGCAAACGAAAAACATTCTGCTACGTTTTGGGATAAATATTCTTCGTAGTCAATTAGCACTAAATCCTACAATATTCGTTAGTATAATGTTAGGTATCGAGCTTATTTTGGACGCACAAATATTTACTTAATATTTTCAGGCACTTGGGGTGGCAAACGACAAACATCCCGCTTCGTGACGTGATGATAATTTTTTGTAGGAAATTGGCACCAAATCCTACAATATTTGTTTATAATATATGATCTATCGAGCTTAGTTTGTATGCACTGGTTTTTTGTTCAAAATTTTGGGAATTTGGTGTTGAAAATGTTAAACATCCGCACTAGGTGTGTGGATAAAAAGTTTTTTTATTCAACTTGCACTCAATCCTACAATATTCGTTGATAAAATTTTTGGGTAATCGAGCTTATTTGTGACGCAAAAATCTTTTATTAATATTATTAGGCACCTGGGGTTGCAAACAACAAACATCCCGCTACGTATCGTGATGATAAATTTTGTAGGTAATTGGCACTAAATCCTACAATATTCGTTAATAAAATTTTAGGTATCGAGCTTAGTTCGGATCCAAAAATTTTTAATCACTTTTCAAGGCACTTCATGTAGGAAACAACAAACATTCTGCTACGTTTTGGGATAAATATTCATCGTAGGTAATTATCACTAAATCCGACAATAATCGTTGATAAAATTTTAGGTATCGAGCTTGGTTCGGATGCAACAATTGTTCTTCACATTTCAAGGCACTTGGGGTAGAAAACGAAAAATATTTTGCTACGTTTTGGGATGAATATTCATAGTAGTTAATTAGCACTAAATCCTACAATATTCGTTGATAAAATTTTAGATATCGAGATTAGTTCTGACGTAACCATTTTTATTCACATTTTTAGGCACTTGGGGTTGCAAACGATAAACATCCCGCTACGTATCGTGATGATAATTTTTAGCAGGTAATTCGCACAAAATCCCACAATATTCACTCATAAAATTTTGGGTTTCGAGCTTGGTTTGAAATCACAAATTTTTTATTAATATTTTCAGGCACTTGGGGTTGCAAAACACAAACATCCCGCTACGTATCGTGATGATAATTTTTGAAGGAAATTGGAACTGAATCCTACAATATTCACTCATAAAATTTTAGGTTTCGAGCTAAGTTTGAAATCACAAATTTTTATTCACAATTTTGGGCATACAATATTCGTTTACACAATTTTAGATATCGACCTTAGTTTGGATTCACAAATTTTTATTCACATTTTTGTGTCATTGTTGTAGAAAACGACAAAGATCCCGCTAGATATGGAGACGATAATTATTTCGTAGTCAGTTAGCACTAAATCCTACAATATTCGTTAGTATAAAGTTAGGTATCGAGCTTATTTTGGACGCACAAATATTTACTTAATATTTTCAGGCACTTGGGGTGGCAAACGACAAACATCCCGCTACGTTCCGTGATCATAATTTTTTGTAGGTAATTGGCACGAAATCCTACAATATTCACTCATAAAATTTTAGGTTTCGATCTTAGTTTGTAAGCACAAATTTTTTATTCACATTTTTTGGCATTTGTGGTTGAAAACGACAAACATTCTGCTACGTTTTGGGATGAATATTCATCGTAGTTAATTAGCACTAAATCCTACAATATTCGTTGATAAAATTTTAGATATCGACATTAGTTCTGATGTAACAATTTTTATTCACATTTTTAGGCACTTGTGGCTGCAAACGCAAACATCCCGTTACGTATCGTGATGATAATTTTCTGTAGGTGATTGGCACTAAATCCTGCAATATTCACTCATAAAATTTTGGTTTTCGTGGTTAGTTTGAAATCACAAATTTTTTATTAACATTTTTGGGCACTTGGTGTTGCAAACGACAAACATCCCGCTACGTATCGTGATGATAATATTTTTTATGTAATTGGCACTAAATACTACAATATTCGTTAGTATAATGTTAGGTATCGAGCTTATTTTGGACGCACAAATATTTACTTAATATTTTCAATATTCGTTGATAAAATATTAGATATCGAGATTAGTTTGGATGTAACAACTTTTATTCACAGTTTTAGGCACTTGGGGTTGCAAACGACAAACATCCCGCTACGTATCGTGATGATGATTTTTAGTAGGTAATTGGCACTAAATCCTACAATATTCACTCACAATCTTTTGGGTTTCGAGCTTAGCTTTAAATCACAAATTTTTTATTAACATTTTAAGGCACTTGTGGTTGCAAACGACAAACATCCCAATCCACATGGGGATCATAATTATTTCGTATTCGATCAGCACTAAATCCTACAATATTCGTTAGTAAAATTTTGGGTATCGAGCTTATTATGGACGCAAAAATCTTTTATTAATATTATTAGGCACTTGGGGTTGCAAACAACAAACATCCCGCCACGTATCGTGATGATAATATTTTGTAGGTAATTGGCACTAAATTCTTCTATATTCAATCATAAAATTTTAAGTTTCGATCTTATTATGTGTGCACAAATTTTTTATTCCCATTTTTGGGTAGTTGTGGTAGAAAACGACAAACATCCCCGCTAGATATCGAGACGATATTTATTTCGTAGTCAATTAGCACTAAATCCTAAAATATTCGTTAATAAAATTTTAGGTATCGTGCTTGGTTCGGATGCAACAATTGTTCTTCACATTTCAAGGCACTTGGGGTAGAAAACGACAAATATTTTTCTACGTTTTGGGATGAATATTCATCGTAGTTAATTAGCACTAAATCCTACAATATTCGTTGATAAAATTTTAGATATCGAGATTAGTTCTGATGTAACAATTTTTATTCACATTTTTAGGCATTTGGGGTTGCAAACGACAAACATCCCGCTACGTATCGTGATCATAATTTTTTGTAGGTAATTGGCACGAAATCCTACAATATTCACTCTTAAAATTTTAGGTTTCGATCTTAGTTTGAAATCACAAATTTTTATTCACAATTTTGAGCATACAATATTCGTTTATAAAGGGTTTCCCAATAAGGGTGATTTGTTTTGAAATTGAAAAAAAACACTGAATATTCATTCGGAATTGATCGAAATCTTTTTTATTATATTGGATATTCTATGCCATTTATGATTTAAACAATATATCGGCCAAATGTCCCCCGAGACTTGAGCCAAAAATGCGCCTCATCAGAAAAGATGATTTTTTGATGAAAACTGGGATCATTTTCAATTGATTCCAGAGCCCAATCCGCGAACTACCAACGCAAACCATGGTCATTAGGCTTCAGTTCTTGGGCCAGAATCATCTTAAAGGGATGCAGGACAAGATACATTCGCAAAATACGCCAGGTAGTCATCCCGGACAGTCCCAATTCCTGAGATCGGCGTGGCACGGACAATTCATGGTTTTCCTCGATACTGGCCTGTACGGCGGCTATATTCTGTGTAGAACGTGCGGTACGCATACGATTTTTAGGCTTAGTATCCAATAGAGTAATTTCACTCTCCAACTTATCGATTATTCGACGAATTGAGAGCGCGGATGGAGCAGAATGACGACCATATTTTGCACGATATGCTCTTTGAACACCGACAAAACTTCTCGAATTTTGATAAAATAATTGGACAATTTCCAAACGTTATGGAAGCGTGAAACTACTCATGCTTAAATGGCAAACCTTACTGATGACAACTGACAGCAGACGTCAAAAATTTCAGTTCAAATGAGCCCGATAGGGACATTAAAAATCATATCACCCCTATTGGGAAACCCTTTTCAATTTTAGATATCGACCTTAGTTTGGATGCACTAATTTTTTATTCACCATTTTGGGCATTTGGTGTTGAAAATGACAAACATCCGCACTAGGTGTGTGGATGAAACATTTTTATTTAAGGATTTTGCACTCAATCCTGCAATATTGTTCTATAAAATTTTCGATATCGACCTTAGTTTGTATGCACAAATTTTTTATTCACATTTTTGGGTATTTGTGGTAGAAAACGAAAAAGATCCCGCTAAATATGGAGACGATAATTATTTCGTAGTCAGTTAGCACTAAATCCTACAATATTCGTTAGTGAAATTTTAGTTATCGACCCTATTTTGGACGCACAAATATTTACTTAATATTTTCAGGCACTTGGGGTGGCAAACGACAAACATCCCGCTTCGTGACGTGATGATAATTTTTTGTAGGTAATTGGCACCAAATACTACTATATTCGTTTATAATAGTTGAGCTATCGACCTTAGTTTGGATGCACTAATTTTTTATTCACCATTTTGGGCATTTGGTGTTGAAAATGACAAACATCCGCACTAGGTGTGTGGATGAAAAGTTTTTTTTATTCAACTTGCACTCAATCCTACAATATTCGTTGATAAAATTTTGGGTAATCGAGCTTATTTGTGACGCAAAAATCTTTTATTAATATTATTAGGCACCTGGGGTTGCAAACAACAAACATCCCGCTACGTATCGTGATGATAAATTTTGTAGGTAATTGGCACTAAATCCTACAATATTCGTTAATAAAATTTTAGGTATCGAGCTTAGTTCGGATCCAAAAATTTTTAATCACTTTTCAAGGCACTTCATGTAGGAAACAACAAACATTCTGCTACGTTTTGGGATAAATATCCATCGTAGTTAATTAGCACTAAATCCGACAATATTTCTTGATAAAATATTAGATATCGAGATTAGTTTGGATGTAACAATATTTATTCACAGTTTTAGGCACTTGGGGTTGCAAACGATAAACATCCCGCTACGTATCGTGATGATAATTTTAAGTAGGTGATTGGCACTAACTCCTACAATATTCACTCATAAAATTTTGGGTTTCGAGCTTAGTTTGAAATGACAAATTTTTATTCACAATTTTGGGAATACAATATTCGTTTATACAATTTTAGATATCGACCTTAGTTTGGATGCACAAATTTTTATTCACAATTTTGGGTATTTGTGGTAGAAAACGACAAATATCCCGCTAGATATGGAGACGATAATTATTTCGTAGTCAATTAGCATTAAATCCTACAATATTCATTAGTAAAATTTTATGTAGCCAGCTTAGTTTAAACGCACAAATTTTTTATTAACATTTTTAGGCACTTGGGGTTGCAAACGACAAACATCCCGCTACGTATCGTGATCATAATATTTTCTAGGTAATTGGCACGAAATCCTACAATATTCACTCATAAAATTTTAGGTTTCGATCTTAGTTTGAAATCACAAATTTTTATTCACATTTTTGAGCATACAATATTCGTTTATACAATTTTAGATATCGACCTTAGTTTGGATGCACTAATTTTTTATTCACAATTTTGGGCATTTGGTGTTGAAGATGACAAACATCCGCACTAGGTATGTGGATGAAACATTTTTATTTAAGGAACTTGCACTCAATCCTACAATATTGTTCTATAAAATTTTAGATATCGACCTTAGTTTGGATGCACTAATTTTTTATTCACAATTTCGGGCATTCGTGGTAGAAAACGACAAAGATCCCGCTAGATATGGAGACGATAATTATTTCGTAGTCAGTTAGCACTAAATCCTACAATATTCGTTAGTGAAATTTTAGTTATCGACCCTATTTTGGACGCACAAATATTTACTTAATATTTTCAGGCACTTGGGGTGGCAAACGACAAACATCCCGCTTCGTGACGTGATGATAATTTTTTGTAGGAAATTGGCACCAAATCCTACAATATTCGTTTATAATAGTTGAGCTATCGAGCTTAGTTTGTATGCACGAAATTTTTATTCACATTTTTGGCTATTTGTGGTAGGAAACGACAAAGATCCCGCTAGATATGGAGACGATAATTATTTCGTAGTCAGTTAGCACTAAATCCTACAATATTCGTTAGTGAAATTTTAGGTATCGAGCTTATTTTGGACGCACAAATCTTTACGTAATATTTTTAGGCACTTGGGTTTGCAAACGAAAAACATTCTGCTACGTTTTGGGATAAATATACTTCGTAGTCAATTAGCACTAAATCCTACAATATTCGTTAGTATAATGTTAGGTATCGAGCTTATTTTGGACGCACAAATATTTACTTAATATTTTCAGGCACTTGGGGTGGCAAACGACAAACATCCCGCTTCGTGACGTGATGATAATTTTTTGTAGGTAATTGGCACCAAATACTACTATATTTGTTTATAATAGTTGAGCTATGGAGCTTAGTTTGTATGCACGAGTTTTTTATTCAAAATTTTGGGAATTTGGTTTTGAAAATGTTAAACATCCGCACTAGGTGTGTGGATGAAAAGTTTTTTTTATTCAACTTGCACTCAATCCCACAATATTCCTTGATAAAATTTTGGGTATCGAGCTTATTTGTGACGCAAAAATCTTTTATTAATATTATTAGGCACCTGGGGTTGCAAACAACAAACATCCCGCTACGTATCGTGATGATAAATTTTGTAGGTAATTGGCACTAAATCCTACAATATTCGTTAATAAAATTTTAGGTATCGAGCTTAGTTCGGATCCAAAAATTTTTAATCACTTTTCAAGGCACTTCATGTAGGAAACAACAAACATTCTGCTACGTTTTGGGATAAATATTCATCGTAGTTAATTAGCACTAAATCCGACAATATTCGTTGATAAAATTTTAGGTATCGAGCTTGGTTCGGATGCAACAATTGTTCTTCACATTTCAAGGCACTTGGGGTAGAAAACGAAAAATATTTTGGTACGTTTTGGGATGAATATTCATGGTAGTTAATTAGCACTAAATCCTACAATATTCGTTGATAAAATTTTAGATATCGAGATTAGTTCTAATGTAACCATTTTTATTCACATTTTTAGGCACTTGGGGTTGCAAACGACAAACATCCCGCTACGTATCGTGATGATAATTTTTAGCAGGTAATTCGCACAAAATCCCACAATATTCACCCATAAAATTTTGGGTTTCGAGGTTAGTTTGAAAGCACAAATTTTTTATTAACATTTTTAGGCAATTGGTGTTGCAAAACACAAACATCCCGCTACGTATCGTGATGATAATTTTTGAAGGAAATTGGAACTGAATCCTACAATATTCACTCATAAAATTTTAGGTTTCGAGCTAAGTTTGAAATCACAAATTTTTATTCACAATTTTGGGCATACAATATTCGTTTATACAATTTTAGATATCGACCTTAGTTTGTATGCACAAATTATTTATTCACATTTTTGTGTCATTGTTGTAGAAAACGACAAAGATCCCGCTAGATATGGAGACGATAATTATTTCGTAGTCAGTTAGCACTAAATCCTACAATATTCGTTAGTATAAAGTTAGGTATCGAGCTTATTTTGGACGCACAAATATTTACTTAATATTTTCAGGCACTTGGGGTGGCAAACGACAAACATCCCGCTACGTTCCGTGATCATAATTTTTTGTAGGTAATTGGCACGAAATCCTACAATATTCACTCATAAAATTTTTAGGTTTCGATCTTAGTTTGTAAGCACAAATTTTTTATTCACATTTTTTGGCATTTGTGGTTGAAAACGACAAACATTCTGCTACGTTTTGGGATGAATATTCATCGTAGTTAATTAGCACTAAATCCTACAATATTCGTTGATAAAATTTTAGATATCGACATTAGTTCTGATGTAACAATTTTTATTCACATTTTTAGGCACTTGTGGCTGCAAACGCAAACATCCCGTTACGTATCGTGATGATAATTTTCTGTAGGTGATTGGCACTAAATCCTGCAATATTCACTCATAAAATTTTGGTTTTCGTGGTTAGTTTGAAATCACAAATTTTTTATTAACATTTTTGGGCACTTGGTGTTGCAAACGACAAACATCCCGCTACGTATCGTGATGATAATATTTTTTATGTAATTGGCACTAAATACTACAATATTCGTTAGTATAATGTTAGGTATCGAGCTTATTTTGGACGCACAAATATTTACTTAATATTTTCAATATTCGTTGATAAAATATTAGATATCGAGATTAGTTTGGATGTAACAACTTTTATTCACAGTTTTAGGCACTTGGGGTTGCAAACGACAAACATCCCGCTACGTATCGTGATGATGATTTTTAGTAGGTAATTGGCACTAAATCCTACAATATTCACTCACAATCTTTTGGGTTTTCGAGCTTAGCTTTAAATCACAAATTTTTTATTAACATTTTAAGGCACTTGTGGTTGCAAACGACAAACATCCCAATCCACATGGGGATCATAATTATTTCGTATTCGATCAGCACTAAATCCTACAATATTCGTTAGTAAAATTTTGGGTATCGAGCTTATTATGGACGCAAAAATCTTTTATTAATATTATTAGGCACTTGGGGTTGCAAACAACAAACATCCCGCCACGTATCGTGATGATAATATTTTGTAGGTAATTGGCACTAAATTCTTCTATATTCAATCATAAAATTTTAAGTTTCGATCTTATTATGTGTGCACAAATTTTTTATTCCCATTTTTGGGTAGTTGTGGTAGAAAACGACAAACATCCCCGCTAGATATCGAGACGATATTTATTTCGTAGTCAATTAGCACTAAATCCTAAAATATTCGTTAATAAAATTTTAGGTATCGTGCTTGGTTCGGATGCAACAATTGTTCTTCACATTTCAAGGCACTTGGGGTAGAAAACGACAAATATTTTTCTACGTTTTGGGATGAATATTCATCGTAGTTAATTAGCACTAAATCCTACAATATTCGTTGATAAAATTTTAGATATCGAGATTAGTTCTGATGTAACAATTTTTATTCACATTTTTAGGCATTTGGGGTTGCAAACGACAAACATCCCGCTACGTATCGTGATCATAATTTTTTGTAGGTAATTGGCACGAAATCCTACAATATTCACTCTTAAAATTTTAGGTTTCGATCTTAGTTTGAAATCACAAATTTTTATTCACAATTTTGAGCATACAATATTCGTTTATAAAGGGTTTCCCAATAAGGGTGATTTGTTTTGAAATTGAAAAAAACACTGAATATTCATTCGGAATTGATCGAAATCTTTTTTATTATATTGGATATTCTATGCCATTTATGATTTAAACAATATATCGGCCAAATGTCCCCCGAGACTTGAGCCAAAAATGCGCCTCATCAGAAAAGATGATTTTTTGATGAAAACTGGGATCATTTTCAATTGATTCCAGAGCCCAGTCCGCGAACTACCAACGCAAACCATGGTCATTAGGCTTCAGTTCTTGGGCCAGAATCATCTTATAGGGATGCAGGACAAGATCCATTCGCAAAATACGCCAGGTAGTCATCCTGGACAGGCCCAATTCCTGAGATCGGCGTGGCACGGACAATTCACGGTTTTCCTCGATACTGGCCTGTACGGCGGCTATATTCTGTGTAGAACGTGCGGTACGCATACGATTTTTAGGCTTAGTATCCAATAGAGTAATTTCACTCTCCAACTTATCGATTATTCGACGAATTGAGAGCGCGGATGGAGCAGAATGACGACCATATTTTGCACGATATGCTCTTTGAACACCGACAAAACTTCTCGAATTTTGATAAAATAATTGGACAATTTCCAAACGTTGTGGAAGCGTGAAACTACTCATGCTTAAATGGCAAACCTTACTGATGACAACTGACAGCAGACGTCAAAAATTTCAGTTCAAATGAGCCCGATAGGGACATTAAAAATCATATCACCCCTATTGGGAAACCCTTTTCAATTTTAGATATCGACCTTAGTTTGGATGCACTAATTTTTTATTCACCATTTTGGGCATTTGGTGTTGAAAATGACAAACATCCGCACTAGGTATGTGGATGAAACATTTTTATTTAAGGATTTTGCACTCAATCCTGCAATATTGTTCTATAAAATTTTCGATATCGACCTTAGTTTGTATGCACAAATTTTTTATTCACATTTTTGGGTATTTGTGGTAGAAAACGAAAAAGATCCCGCTAAATATGGAGACGATAATTATTTCGTAGTCAGTTAGCACTAAATCCTACAATATTCGTTAGTGAAATTTTAGTTATCGACCCTATTTTGGACGCACAAATATTTACTTAATATTTTCAGGCACTTGGGGTGGCAAACGACAAACATCCCGCTTCGTGACGTGATGATAATTTTTTGTAGGTAATTGGCACCAAATACTACTATATTCGTTTATAATAGTTGAGCTATCGAGCTTAGTTTGTATGCACGAGTTTTTTATTCAAAATTTTGGGAATTTGGTGTTGAAAATGACAAACATCCGCACTAGGTGTGTGGATGAAAAGTTTTTTTTATTCAACTTGCACTCAATCCTACAATATTCGTTGATAAAATTTTGGGTAATCGAGCTTATTTGTGACGCAAAAATCTTTTATTAATATTATTAGGCACCTGGGGTTGCAAACAACAAACATCCCGCTACGTATCGTGATGATAAATTTTGTAGGTAATTGGCACTAAATCCTACAATATTCGTTAATAAAATTTTAGGTATCGAACTTAGTTCGGATCCAAAAATTTTTAATCACTCTTCAAGGCACTTCATGTAGGAAAAAACAAACATTCTGCTACGTTTTGGGATAAATATTCATCGTAGTTAATTAGCACTAAATCCGACAATATTCGTTGATAAAATATTAGATATCGAGATTAGTTTAGATGTAACAATTTTTATTCACAGTTTTAGGCACTTGGGGTTGCAAACGATAAACATCCCGCTACGTATCGTGATGATAATTTTAAGTAGGTGATTGGCACTAACTCCTACAATATTCACTCATAAAATTTTGGGTTTCGAGCTTAGTTTGAAATGACAAATTTTTATTCACAATTTTGGGAATACAATATTCGTTTATACAATTTTAGATATCGACCTTAGTTTGGATGCACAAATTTTTATTCACAATTTTGGGTATTTGTGGTAGAAAACGACAAATATCCCGCTAGATATGGAGACGATAATTATTTCGTAGTCAATTAGCATTAAATCCTACAATATTCATTAGTAAAATTTTATGTAGCCAGCTTAGTTTAAACGCACACATTTTTTATTAACAGTTTTAGGCACTTGGGGTTGCAAACGACAAACATCCCGCTACGTATCGTGATCATAATATTTTCTAGGTAATTGGCACGAAATCCTACAATATTCACTCATAAAATTTTAGGTTTCGATCTTAGTTTGAAATCACAAATTTTTATTCACATTTTTGAGCATACAATATTCGTTTATACAATTTTAGATATCGACCTTAGTTTGGATGCACTAATTTTTTATTCACAATTTTGGGCATTTGGTGTTGAAGATGACAAACATCCGCACTAGGTATGTGGATGAAACATTTTTATTTAAGGAACTTGCACTCAATCCTACAATATTGTTCTATAAAATTTTAGATATCGACCTTAGTTTGGATGCACTAATTTTTTATTCACAATTTCGGGCATTCGTGGTAGAAAACGACAAAGATCCCGCTAGATATGGAGACGATAATTATTTCGTAGTCAGTTAGCACTAAATCCTACAATATTCGTTAGTGAAATTTTAGTTATCGACCCTATTTTGGACGCACAAATATTTACTTAATATTTTCAGGCACTTGGGGTGGCAAACGACAAACATCCCGCTTCGTGACGTGATGATAATTTTTTGTAGGTAATTGGCACCAAATACTACTATATTCGTTTATAATAGTTGAGCTATCGAGCTTAGTTTGTATGCACAAATTTTGTATTCACATTTTTGGCTATTTGTGGTAGGAAACGACAAAGATCCCGCTAGATATGGAGACGATAATTATTTCGTAGTCAGTTAGCACTAAATCCTACAATATTCGTTAGTGAAATTTTAGGTATCGAGCTTATTTTGGACGCACAAATCTTTATTTAATATTTTTACGCACTTGGGTTTGCAAACGACAAACATTCTGCTACGTTTTGGGATAAATATTCTTCGTAGTCAATTAGCACTAAATCCTACAATATTCGTTAGTATAATGTTAGGTATCGAGCTTATTTTGGACGCACAAATATTTACTTAATATTTTCAGGCACTTGGGGTGGCAAACGACAAACATCCCGCTTCGTGACGTGATGATAATTTTTTGTAGGAAATTGGCACCAAATCCTACTATATTCGTTTATAATAGTTGAGCTATCGAGCTTAGTTTGTATGCACGAGTTTTTTATTCAAAATTTTGGGAATTTTGTGTTGAAAATGTTAAACATCCGCACTAGGTGTGTGGATGAAAAGTTTTTTTTATTCAACTTGCACTCAATCCTACAATATTCGTTGATAAAATTTTGGGTAATCGAGCTTATTTGTGACGCAAAAATCTTTTATTAATATTATTAGGCACCTGGGGTTGCAAACAACAAACATCCCGCTACGTATCGTGATGATAAATTTTGTAGGTAATTGGCACTAAATCCTACAATATTCGTTAATAAAATTTTAGGTATCGAGCTTAGTTCGGATCCAAAAATTTTTAATCACTTTTCAAGGCACTTCATGTAGGAAACAACAAACATTCTGCTACGTTTTGGGATAAATATCCATCGTAGTTAATTAGCACTAAATCCTACAATATTCGTTAATAAAATTTTAGGTATCGAGCTTGGTTCGGATGCAACAATTGTTCTTCACATTTCAAGGCACTTGGGGTAGAAAACGAAAAATATTTTGCTACGTTTTGGGATGAATATTCATAGTAGTTAATTAGCACTAAATCCTACAATATTCGTTGATAAAATTTTAGATATCGAGATTAGTTCTAATGTAACCATTTTTATTCACATTTTTAGGCACTTGGGGTTGCAAACGACAAACATCCCGCTACGTATCGTGATGATAATTTTTAGCAGGTAATTCGCACAAAATCCCACAATATTCACTCCTAAAATTTTGGGTTTCGAGCTTGGTTTGAAATCACAAATTTTTTATTAACATTTTTAGGCACTTGTGGTTGCAAACGACAAATATTCCGCTACGTATCGTGATGATAATTTTTGAAGGAAATTGGAACTGAATCCTACAATATTCACTCATAAAATTTTAGGTTTCGAGCTAAGTTTGAAATCACAAATTTTTATTCACAATTTTGGGCATACAACATTCGTTTATACAATTTTAGATATCGACCTTAGTTTGTATGCACAAATTATTTATTCACATTTTTGTGTCATTGTTGTAGAAAACGACAAAGATCCCGCTAGATATGGAGACGATAATTATTTCGTAGTCAGTTAGCACTAAATCCTACAATATTCGTTAGTATAAAGTTAGGTATCGAGCTTATTTTGGACGCACAAATATTTACTTAATATTTTCAGGCACTTGGGGTGGCAAACGACAAACATCCCGCTACGTTCCGTGATCATAATTTTTTGTAGGTAATTGGCACGAAATCCTACAATATTCACTCATAAAATTTTAGGTTTCGATCTTAGTTTGTAAGCACAAATTTTTTATTCACATTTTTTGGCATTTGTGGTTGAAAACGACAAACATTCTGCTACGTTTTGGGATGAATATTCATCGTAGTTAATTAGCACTAAATCCTACAATATTCGTTGATAAAATTTTAGATATCGACATTAGTTCTGATGTAACAATTTTTATTCACATTTTTAGGCACTTGTGGCTGCAAACGCAAACATCCCGTTACGTATCGTGATGATAATTTTCTGTAGGTGATTGGCACTAAATCCTGCAATATTCACTCATAAAATTTTGGTTTTCGTGGTTAGTTTGAAATCACAAATTTTTTATTAACATTTTTGGGCACTTGGTGTTGCAAACGACAAACATCCCGCTACGTATCGTGATGATGATTTTTAGTAGGTAATTGGCACTAAATCCTACAATATTCACTCACAATCTTTTGGGTTTCGAGCTTAGCTTTAAATCACAAATTTTTTATTAACATTTTAAGGCACTTGTGGTTGCAAACGACAAACATCCCAATCCACATGGGGATCATAATTATTTCGTATTCGATCAGCACTAAATCCTACAATATTCGTTAGTAAAATTTTGGGTATCGAGCTTATTATGGACGCAAAAATCTTTTATTAATATTATTAGGCACTTGGGGTTGCAAACAACAAACATCCCGCCACGTATCGTGATGATAATATTTTGTAGGTAATTGGCACTAAATTCTTCTATATTCAATCATAAAATTTTAAGTTTCGATCTTATTATGTGTGCACAAATTTTTTATTCCCATTTTTGGGTAGTTGTGGTAGAAAACGACAAACATCCCCGCTAGATATCGAGACGATATTTATTTCGTAGTCAATTAGCACTAAATCCTAAAATATTCGTTAATAAAATTTTAGGTATCGTGCTTGGTTCGGATGCAACAATTGTTCTTCACATTTCAAGGCACTTGGGGTAGAAAACGACAAATATTTTTCTACGTTTTGGGATGAATATTCATCGTAGTTAATTAGCACTAAATCCTACAATATTCGTTGATAAAATTTTAGATATCGAGATTAGTTCTGATGTAACAATTTTTATTCACATTTTTAGGCATTTGGGGTTGCAAACGACAAACATCCCGCTACGTATCGTGATCATAATTTTTTGTAGGTAATTGGCACGAAATCCTACAATATTCACTCTTAAAATTTTAGGTTTCGATCTTAGTTTGAAATCACAAATTTTTATTCACAATTTTGAGCATACAATATTCGTTTATAAAGGGTTTCCCAATAAGGGTGATTTGTTTTGAAATTGAAAAAAAACACTGAATATTCATTCGGAATTGATCGAAATCTTTTTTATTATATTGGATATTCTATGCCATTTATGATTTAAACAATATATCGGCCAAATGTCCCCCGAGACTTGAGCCAAAAATGCGCCTCATCAGAAAAGATGATTTTTTGATGAAAACTGGGATCATTTTCAATTGATTCCAGAGCCCAATCCGCGAACTACCAACGCAAACCATGGTCATGAGGCTTCAGTTCTTGGGCCAGAATCATCTTATAGTGATGCAGGCCAAGATCCATTCGCAAAATACGCCAGGTAGTCATCCCGGACAGGCCCAATTCCTGAGATCGGCGTGGCACGGACAATTCATGGTTTTCCTCGATACTGGCCTGTACGGCGGCTATATTCTGTGTAGAACGTGCGGTACGCATACGATTTTTAGGCTTAGTATCCAATAGAGTAATTTCACTCTCCAACTTATCGATTATTCGACGAATTGAGAGCGCGGATGGAGCAGAATGACGACCATATTTTGCACGATATGCTCTTTGAACACCGACAAAATTTTTTCGAATTTTGATAAAATAATTGGACAATTTACAAACGTTGTGGAAGCGTGAAACTACTCATGCTTAAATGGCAAACCTTACTGATGACAACTGACAGCAGACGTCAAAAATTTCAGTTCAAATGAGCCCGATAGGGACATTAAAAATCATATCACCCCTATTGGGAAACCCTTTTCAATTTTAGATATCGACCTTAGTTTGGATGCACTAATTTTTTATTCACCATTTTGGGCATTTGGTGTTGAAAATGACAAACATCCGCACTAGGTGTGTGGATGAAACATTTTTATTTAAGGATTTTGCACTCAATCCTGCAATATTGTTCTATAAAATTTTCGATATCGACCTTAGTTTGTATGCACAAATTTTTTATTCACATTTTTGGGTATTTGTGGTAGAAAACGAAAAACATTCTGCTACGTTTTGGGATGAATATTCATCGTAGTTAATTAGCACTAAATCCTACAATATTCGTTGATAAAATTTTGAATATCGAGATTAGTTCTGATGTAACAATTTTTATTCACATTTTTAGGCACTTGTGCCTGCAAACGACAAACATCCCGTTACGTATCGTGATGATAATTTTCTGTAGGTGATTGGCACTAAATCCTGCAATATTCACTCATAAAATTTTGGGTTTCGAGGTTAGTTTGAAAGCACAAATTTTTTATTAACATTTTTAGGCAATTGGTGTTGCAAACGACAAACATCCCGCTACGTATCGTGATGATAATTTTCTGTAGGTAATTGGCACTAAATCCTGCAATATTCACTCATAAAATTTTGGTTTTCGAGCTTAGTTAGAAATCACAAATTTTTATTCACAATTTTGGGCATATGGTGTTTAAAATAACAAACATCCGCACTAGGTATGTGTATCGAACGTTTTTTTTAACCAACTTGCACACAATTTTACAATATTCGTTTCTACAATTTTAGATATCGACCTTAGTTTACATGCACAATTTTATATTCACATTTTTGGTCAATTGTGGTTGAAAACTACAAATATCCCAATCCACATGTAGATGATAATTATTTCGTAGTCAATCAGCACTAAATCCTACAATATTCGGTAGTAAAATTTTGGGTTTCGATCTTATTTTGGACGCAATAATCTTTTATTAATATTATTAGGCACTTGGAGTTGCAAACAACAAACATCCCGCCACGTATCGTGATGATAATATTTTGTAGGCAATTAGCACTAAATCCTACAATATTCGTTAATAAAATTTTAGGTATCCAGCTTGGTTCGCATGCAACAATTGTTCTTCACATTTCAAGGCACTTGGGGTAGAAAACGAAAAATATTTTTCTACGTTTTGGGATGAATATTCATCGTAGTTAATTAGCACTAAATCCTACAATATGCGTTGATAAAATTTTAGATATCGAGATTAGTTCTGATGTAAAAATTTTTATTCACATTTTTAGGCACTTGTGGTTGCAACAGACAAACATCCCTCTACGTATCGTGATGATAATTTTTGTAGGTAATTGGCACTAAATCCTGCAATATTCACTCATAAAATTTTGGTTTTCGAGCTTAGTTAGAAATCACAAATTTTCATTCACAATTTTGGGCATATGGTGTTTAAAATAACAAACATCCGCACTAGGTATGTGTATCGAACGTTTTTTTTAACCAACTTGCACACAATTTTACAATATTCGTTTCTACAATTTTAGATATCGACCTTAGTTTACATGCACAATTTTATATTCACATTTTTGGTCATTTGTGGTTGAAAACTACAAATATCCCAATCCACATGGGGATGATAATTATTTCGTAGTCGATCAGCACTAAATCCTACAATATTCGTTAGTAAAATTTTAGGTATCGAGCTTGGTTCGGATGCAACAATTGTTCTTCACATTTCAAGGCACTTGGGGTAGAAAACGAAAAATATTTTGGTACGTTTTGGGATGAATATTCATAGTAGTTAATTAGCACTAAATCCTACAATATTCGTTGATAAAATTTTAGATATCGAGATTAGTTTGGATGTAACAATTTTTATTCACATTTTTAGGCACTTGGTGTTGCAAACAACAAACATCCCGCTACGTATCGTGATGATAATTCTTAGTAGGTAATTGGCACTAAATCCTAAAATATTCACTCATAAAATTTTGGGTTCGAGCTTAGTTTGAAATCACAAATTTTTTATTAACATTTTTAGGCACTTGGTGTTGCAAACGACAAACATCCCTCTACGTATCGTGATGATAATTTTTTGTAGGTAATTGGCACTAAAACCTGCAATATTCACTCATAAAATTTTGGTTTTCGATCTTAGTTTGAAATCACAAATTTTTATTCACAATTTTGGGCATATGGTGTTTAAAATAACAAACATCCGCACTAGGTATGTGTATGAAACGTTTTTTTTAACCAACTTGCACTCAATTTTACAATATTCGTTTCTACAATTTTAGATATCGACCTTAGTTTACATGCACAATTTTATATTCACTTTTTTGGTCATTTGTGGTTGAAAACTACAAATATCCCAATCCACATGGGGATGATAATTATTTCGTAGTCGATCAGCACTAAATCCTACAATATTCGTTAGTAAAATTTTAGGTATCGAGCTTATTATGTATGCACAAATTTTTTATTCCCATTTTTGGGTAGTTGTGGTAGAAAACGACAACTATCCCCGCTAGATATCGAGACGATATTTATTTCGTAGTCAATTAGCACTGAATCCTACAATATTCGTTAATAAAATTTTAGGTATCGAGCCTCGTTCCGATGCAACAATTGTTCTTCACATTTCAAGGCACTTGGGGTAGAAAACAACAAATATTTTGCTACGTTTTGGGATGAATATTCATCGTAGTTAATTAGCACTAAATCCTACAATATGCGTTGATAAAATTTTAGATATCGAGATTAGTTCTGATGTAAAAATTTTTATTAAAATTTTTAGTCAATTGGTGTTGCAAAACACAAACATCCGGCTACGTATCGTGATGATATTTTTTTGTAGGTTATTGGCACTAAATCCTACAATATTCGTTAATAAAATTTTAGGTATCGAGCTTAGTTCGGATCCAAAAAATTTTTAATCACTTTTCAAGGCACTTCATGTAGGAAACAACAAACATTCTGCTACGTTTTGGGATAAATATTCATCGTAGTTAATTAGCACTAAATCCGACAATATTCGTTGATAAAATATTAGATATCGAGATTAGTTTGGATGTAACAATTTTTATTCACATTTTTAGGCACTTGGTGTTGCAAACGACAAACATCCCGCTACGTATAGTGATGATAATTTTTAGTAGGTAATTGGCACTAAATCCTACAATATTCACTCATAAAGTTTTGGGTTTCGAGGTTAGTTTGAAATCACAAATTTTTTATTAACATTTTTAGGCACTTATGGTTGCAAACGACAAACATCCAGCTACGTATCGTGATGAAAATGTTTGAAGGAAATTGGCACTAAATCCTACAATATTCACTCCTAAAATTTTGGGTTTCGAGCTTGGTTTGAAATCACAAATTTTTATTCACAATTTTGGGCATACAATATTCGTTTACACAATTTTAGATATCGACCTTAGTTTGGATTCACAAATTTTTATTCACAATTTTGGGTATTTGTGGTAGAAAACGACAAATATCCTGCTAGATATGGAGACGATAATTATTTCGTAGTAAATTAGCACTAAATCCTACAACATGCAGTTATACAATTTTAGGTATCGAGCTTGGTTTGGATGCTCTAAATTTTTATTCACATTTTTGGCTATTTGTGGTAGGAAACGACAAAGATCCCGCTAGATATGGAGACGATAATTATTTCGTAGTCAGTTAGCACTAAATCCTACAATATTCGTTAGTGAAATTTTAGGTATCGAGCTTATTTTGGACGCACAAATCTTTATTTAATATTTTTACGCACTTGGGTTTGCAAACGACAAACATTCTGCTACGTTTTGGGATAAATATTCTTCGTAGTCAATTAGCACTAAATCCTACAATATTTGTTTATAATATATGATCTATCGAGCTTAGTTTGTATGCACTGGTTTTTTGTTCAAAATTTTGGGAATTTGGTGTTGAAAATGTTAAACATCCGCACTAGGTGTGTGGATGAAAAGTTTTTTTTATTCAACTTGCACTCAATCCTACAATATTCGTTGATAAAATTTTAGATATCGATATTAGTTTGGATGCAAAAATTTTTATTGACATTTTTGGCTATTTGTGGTAGAAAACAACAAATATCCCGCTCGATATGGAGACGATAATTATTTCGTAGTCAATTAAAACTAAATCCTACAATATTCGTTAGTAAAATTTTAGGTATCCAGCTTAGTTTGGACGCACAAATTTTTTATTAACATTTTTAGGCACTTGGGGTTGCAAACTACAAACATCCCGCTACGTATCGTGATCATAATTTTTTGTAGGTAATTGGCACGAAATCCTACAATATTCACTCAAAAAATTTTAGGTTTCGATCTTAGTTTGAAATCACAAATTTTTATTCACATTTTTGTGCATACAATATTCGTTTATAAAGGGTTTCCCAATAAGGGTGATTTGTTTTGAAATTGAAAAAAAACACTGAATATTCATTCGGAACTGATCGAAATCTTTTTTATTATATTGGATATTCTATTCGCTTTTTGATTTAAACAATATATCGGCCAAATGTTCCCCGAGACTTGAGCCAAAAATGCGCCTCATCAGAAAAGATGATTTTGTGATGAAAATTGGCATCATTTTCAATTGATTCCAGAGCCCAATCCGCGAACTCCCAACGCAAACGATGGTCATTAGGCTTCAGTTCTTGGGTCAGAATCATCTTATAGGGATGCAGGCCAAGATCCAATCGCAAAATACGCCAAGTAGTCATCCTGGACAGGCCCAATTCCTGAGATCGGCGTGGCACGGACAATTCACGGTTTTCCTCGATACTGGCCTGTACGGCGGCTATATTCTGTGTAGAACGTGCGGTACGCATACGATTTTTAGGCTTAGTATCCAATAGAGTAATTTCACTCTCCAACTTATCGATTATTCGACGAATTGAGAGCGCGGATGGAGCAGAATGACGACCATATTTTGCACGATATGCTCTTTGAACACCGACAAAACTTCTTCGAATTTTGATAAAATAATTGGACAATTTACAAACGTTGTGGAAGCGTGAAACTACTCATGCTTAAATGGCAAACCTTACTGATGACAACTGACAGCAGACGTCAAAAATTTCAGTTCAAATGAGCCCGATAGGGACATTAAAAATCATATCACCCCTATTGGGAAACCCTTTTCAATTTTAGATATCGACCTTAGTTTGGATGCACTAATTTTTTATTCACCATTTTGGGCATTTGGTGTTGAAAATGACAAACATCCGCACTAGGTGTGTGGATGAAACATTTTTATTTAAGGATTTTGCACTCAATCCTGCAATATTGTTCTATAAAATTTTCGATATCGACCTTAGTTTGTATGCACAAATTTTTTATTCACATTTTTGGGTATTTGTGGTAGAAAACGAAAAAGATCCCGCTAAATATGGAGACGATAATTATTTCGTAGTCAGTTAGCACTAAATCCTACAATATTCGTTAGTGAAATTTTAGTTATCGACCCTATTTTGGACGCACAAATATTTACTTAATATTTTCAGGCACTTAGGGTGGCAAACGACAAACATCCCGCTTCGTGACGTGATGATAATTTTTTGTAGGTAATTGGCACCAAATACTACTATATTCGTTTATAATAGTTGAGCTATCGAGCTTAGTTTGTATGCACGAGTTTTTTATTCAAAATTTTGGGAATTTGGTGTTGAAAATGTTAAACATCCGCACTAGGTGTGTGGATGAAAAGTTTTTTTTATTCAACTTGCACTCAATCCTACAATATTCGTTGATAAAATTTTGGGTAATCGAGCTTATTTGTGACGCAAAAATCTTTTATTAATATTATTAGGCACCTGGGGTTGCAAACAACAAACATCCCGCTACGTATCGTGATAGTAAATTTTCTAGGTAATTGGCACTAAATCCTACAATATTCGTTAATAAAATTTTAGGTATCGAGCTTAGTTCGGATCCAAAAATTTTTAATCACTTTTCAAGGCACTTCATGTAGGAAACAACAAACATTCTGCTACGTTTTGGGATAAATATTCATCGTAGTTAATTAGCACTAAATCCTACAATATTCGTTGATAAAATTTTAGGTATCGAGCTTGGTTCGGATGCAACAATTGTTCTTCACATTTCAAGGCACTTGGGGTAGAAAACGAAAAATATTTTGCTACGTTTTGGGATGAATATTCATAGTAGTTAATTAGCACTAAATCCTACAATATTCGTTGATAAAATTTTAGATATCGAGATTAGTTCTGACGTAACCATTTTTATTCACATTTTTAGGCACTTGGGGTTGCAAACGATAAACATCCCGCTACGTATCGTGATGATAATTTTTAGCAGGTAATTCGCACAAAATCCCACAATATTCACTCATAAAATTTTGGGTTTCGAGCTTGGTTTGAAATCACAAATTTTTTATTAATATTTTTAGGCACTTGGGGTTGCAAACGACAAACATCCCGCTACGTATCGTGATGATAATTTTTGAAGGAAATTGGAACTGAATCCTACAATATTCACTCATAAAATTTTAGGTTTCGAGCTAAGTTTGAAATCACAAATTTTTATTCACAATTTTGGGCATACAATATTCGTTCATACAATTTTAGATATCGACCTTAGTTTGTATGCACAAATTATTTATTCACATTTTTGTGTCATTGTGGTAGAAAACGACAAAGATCCCGCTAGATATGGAGACGATAATTATTTCGTAGTCAGTTAGCACTAAATCCTACAATATTCGTTAGTATAAATTTGGACGCACAAATATTTACTTAATATTTTCAGGCACTTGGGGTGGCAAACGACAAACATCCCGCTACGTTCCGTGATCATAATTTTTTGTAGGTAATTGGCACGAAATCCTACAATATTCACTCATAAAATTTTAGGTTTCGATCTTAGTTTGTAAGCACAAATTTTTTATTCACATTTTTTGGCATTTGTGGTTGAAAACGACAAACATTCTGCTACGTTTTGGGATGAATATTCATCGTAGTTAATTAGCACTAAATCCTACAATATTCGTTGATAAAATTTTATATATCGACATTAGTTCTGATGTAACAATTTTTATTCACATTTTTAGGCACTTGTGGCTGCAAACGCAAACATCCCGTTACGTATCGTGATGATAATTTTCTGTAGGTGATTGGCACTAAATCCTGCAATATTCACTCATAAAATTTTGGTTTTCGTGGTTAGTTTGAAATCACAAATTTTTTATTAACATTTTTGGGCACTTGGTGTTGCAAACGACAAACATCCCGCTACGTATCGTGATGATAATATTTTTTATGTAATTGGCACTAAATACTACAATATTCGTTAGTATAATGTTAGGTATCGAGCTTATTTTGGACGCACAAATATTTACTTAATATTTTCAATATTCGTTGATAAAATATTAGATATCGAGATTAGTTTGGATGTAACAACTTTTATTCACAGTTTTAGGCACTTGGGGTTGCAAACGACAAACATCCCGCTACGTATCGTGATGATGATTTTTAGTAGGTAATTGGCACTAAATCCTACAATATTCACTCACAATCTTTTGGGTTTCGAGCTTAGCTTTAAATCACAAATTTTTTATTAACATTTTAAGGCACTTGTGGTTGCAAACGACAAACATCCCAATCCACATGGGGATCATAATTATTTCGTATTCGATCAGCACTAAATCCTACAATATTCGTTAGTAAAATTTTGGGTATCGAGCTTATTATGGACGCAAAAATCTTTTATTAATATTATTAGGCACTTGGGGTTGCAAACAACAAACATCCCGCCACGTATCGTGATGATAATATTTTGTAGGTAATTGGCACTAAATTCTTCTATATTCAATCATAAAATTTTAAGTTTCGATCTTATTATGTGTGCACAAATTTTTTATTCCCATTTTTGGGTAGTTGTGGTAGAAAACGACAAACATCCCCGCTAGATATCGAGACGATATTTATTTCGTAGTCAATTAGCGCTAAATCCTAAAATATTCGTTAATAAAATTTTAGGTATCGTGCTTGGTTCGGATGCAACAATTGTTCTTCACATTTCAAGGCACTTGGGGTAGAAAACGACAAATATTTTTCTACGTTTTGGGATGAATATTCATCGTAGTTAATTAGCACTAAATCCTACAATATTCGTTGATAAAATTTTAGATATCGAGATTAGTTCTGATGTAACAATTTTTATTCACATTTTTAGGCATTTGGGGTTGCAAACGACAAACATCCCGCTACGTATCGTGATCATAATTTTTTGTAGGTAATTGGCACGAAATCCTACAATATTCACTCTTAAAATTTTAGGTTTCGATCTTAGTTTGAAATCACAAATTTTTATTCACAATTTTGAGCATACAATATTCGTTTATAAAGGGTTTCCCAATAAGGGTGATTTGTTTTGAAATTGAAAAAAAAACACTGAATATTCATTCGGAATTGATCGAAATCTTTTTTATTATATTGGATATACTATGCAATTAATGATTTAAACAATATATCGGCCAAATGTCCCCCGAGACTTGAGCCAAAAATGCGCCTCATCAGAAAAGATGATTTTTTGATGAAAACTGGGATCATTTTCAATTGATTCCAGAGCCCAATCCGCGAACTACCAACGCAAACGATGGTCATTAGGCTTCAGTTCTTGGGCCAGAATCATCTTATAGGGATGCAGGCCAAGATCCATTCGCAAAATACGCCAGGTAGTCATCCCGGACAGGCCCAATTCCTGAGATCGGCGTGGCACGGACAATTCATGGTTTTCCTCGATACTGGCCTGTACGGCGGCTATATTCTGTGTAGAACGTGCGGTACGCATACGATTTTTAGGCTTAGTATCCAATAGAGTAATTTCACTCTCCAACTTATCGATTATTCGACGAATTGAGAGCGCGGATGGAGCAGAATGACGACCATATTTTGCACGATATGCTCTTTGAACACCGACAAAATTTTTTCGAATTTTGATAAAATAATTGGACAATTTACAAACGTTGTGGAAGCGTGAAACTACTCATGCTTAAATGGCAAACCTTACTGATGACAACTGACAGCAGACGTCAAAAATTTCAGTTCAAATGAGCCCGATAGGGACATTAAAAATCATATCACCCCTATTGGGAAACCCTTTTCAATTTTAGATATCGACCTTAGTTTGGATGCACTAATTTTTTATTCACCATTTTGGGCATTTGGTGTTGAAAATGACAAACATCCGCACTAGGTGTGTGGATGAAACATTTTTATTTAAGGATTTTGCACTCAATCCTGCAATATTGTTCTATAAAATTTTCGATATCGACCTTAGTTTGTATGCACAAATTTTTTATTCACATTTTTGGGTATTTGTGGTAGAAAACGAAAAAGATCCCGCTAAATATGGAGACGATAATTATTTCGTAGTCAGTTAGCACTAAATCCTACAATATTCGTTAGTGAAATTTTAGTTATCGACCCTATTTTGGACGCACAAATATTTACTTAATATTTTCAGGCACTTGGGGTGGCAAACGACAAACATCCCGCTTCGTGACGTGATGATAATTTTTTGTAGGTAATTGGCACCAAATACTACTATATTCGTTTATAATAGTTGAGCTATCGAGCTTAGTTTGTATGCACGAGTTTTTTATTCAAAATTTTGGGAATTTGGTGTTGAAAATGACAAACATCCGCACTAGGTGTGTGGATGAAAAGTTTTTTTTATTCAACTTGCACTCAATCCTACAATATTCGTTGATAAAATTTTGGGTAATCGAGCTTATTTGTGACGCAAAAATCTTTTATTAATATTATTAGGCACCTGGGGTTGCAAACAACAAACATCCCGCTACGTATCGTGATGATAAATTTTGTAGGTAATTGGCACTAAATCCTACAATATTCGTTAATAAAATTTTAGGTATCGAGCTTAGTTCGGATCCAAAAATTTTTAATCACTTTTCAAGGCACTTCATGTAGGAAACAACAAACATTCTGCTACGTTTTGGGATAAATATCCATCGTAGTTAATTAGCACTAAATCCGACAATATTTCTTGATAAAATATTAGATATCGAGATTAGTTTGGATGTAACAATATTTATTCACAGTTTTAGGCACTTGGGGTTGCAAACGATAAACATCCCGCTACGTATCGTGATGATAATTTTAAGTAGGTGATTGGCACTAACTCCTACAATATTCACTCATAAAATTTTGGGTTTCGAGCTTAGTTTGAAATGACAAATTTTTATTCACAATTTTGGGAATACAATATTCGTTTATACAATTTTAGATATCGACCTTAGTTTGGATGCACAAATTTTTATTCACAATTTTGGGTATTTGTGGTAGAAAACGACAAATATCCCGCTAGATATGGAGACGATAATTATTTCGTAGTCAATTAGCATTAAATCCTACAATATTCATTAGTAAAATTTTATGTAGCCAGCTTAGTTTAAACGCACAAATTTTTTATTAACATTTTTAGGCACTTGGGGTTGCAAACGACAAACATCCCGCTACGTATCGTGATCATAATATTTTCTAGGTAATTGGCACGAAATCCTACAATATTCACTCATAAAATTTTAGGTTTCGATCTTAGTTTGAAATCACAAATTTTTATTCACATTTTTGAGCATACAATATTCGTTTATACAATTTTAGATATCGACCTTAGTTTGGATGCACTAATTTTTTATTCACAATTTTGGGAATTTGTTGTTGAAAATGACAAACATCCGCACTAGGTATGTGGATGAAACATTTTTATTTAAGGAACTTGCACTCAATCCTACAATATTGTTCTATAAAATTTTGGATATCGACCTTAGTTTGTATGCACAAATTTTGTATTCACATTTTTGGGTATTTGTGGTAGAAAACGACAAAGATCCCGCTAGATATGGAGACGATAATTATTTCGTAGTCAGTTAGCACTAAATCCTACAATATTCGTTAGTGAAATGTTAGGTATCGAGCTTATTTTTGACGCACAAATCTTTACTTGATACTTTTAGGTACTTGGGTTTGCAAACGACAAACATTCTGCTACGTTTTGGTATAAATATTCTTCGTAGTCAATTAGCACTAAATCCTACAATATTCGTTAGTATAATGTTAGGTATCGAGCTTATTTTGGACGCACAAATATTTACTTAATATTTTCAGGCACTTGGGGTGGCAAATGACAAAAATCCCGCTTCGTGACGTGATGATAATTTGTTGTAGGTAATTGGCACCAAATCCTACAATATTCGTTTATAATATATGAGCTATCGAGCTTAGTTTGTATGCACTAGTGTTTTATTCAAAATTTTGGGAATTTGGTGTTGAAAATTTTAAACATCCGCACTAGGTGTGTGGATGAAAATTTTTTTTTATTCAACTTGCACTCAATCCTACAACATTCGTTGATAAAATTTTAGATATCGATATTAGTTTGGATGGAAAAATTTTTATTCACATTTTTGGGTATTTGTGGTAGAAAATGACGAATATCCCGCTAGATATGAAGACGAACATTATTTCGTAGTCAATAAGCACTAAATCCTATAATATTCGTGAGTAAAATTTTAGGTAGCGAGCTTATTTTAGACGCACAAATCTTTACTTAAAATTTTCAGGCACTTGGGGTTGCAAACGACAAACATCCCGCTACGTATCGTGATGATAATTTTCTGTAGGTAAATGGCACTAAATACTATAATATTCAATCATCAAATTTTAGGTTTCGATCTTAGTTTGTAAGCACAAATTTTTTATTCACATTTTTTGGCATTTGTGGTTGAAAACGACAAACATTCTGCTACGTTTTGGGATGAATATTCATCGTAGTTAATTAGCACTAAATCCTACAATATTCGTTGATAAAATTTTGAATATCGAGATTAGTTCTGATGTAACAATTTTTATTCACATTTTTAGGCACTTGTGCCTGCAAACGACAAACATCCCGTTACGTATCCTGATGATAATTTTCTGTAGGTGATTGGCACTAAATCCTGCAATATTCACTCATAAAATTTTGGTTTTCGTGGTTAGTTTGAAATCACAAATTTTTTATTAACATTTTTAGGCACTTGGGGTTGCAAACGACAAACATCCCGTTACGTATCGTGATGATAATTTTCTGTAGGTGATTGGCACTAAATCCTGCAATATTCACTCATAAAATTTTGGTTTTCGAGCTTAGTTAGAAATCACAAATTTTTATTCACAATTTTGGGCATATGGTGTTTAAAATAACAAACATCCGCACTAGGTATGTGTATCGAACGTTTTTTTTAACCAACTTGCACACAATTTTACAATATTCGTTTCTACAATTTTAGATATCGACCTTAGTTTACATGCACAATTTTATATTCACATTTTTGGTCAATTGTGGTTGAAAACTACAAATATCCCAATCCACATGTAGATGATAATTATTTCGTAGTCAATCAGCACTAAATCCTACAATATTCGGTAGTAAAATTTTGGGTTTCGATCTTATTTTGGACGCAATAATCTTTTATTAATATTATTAGGCACTTGGAGTTGCAAACAACAAACATCCCGCCACGTATCGTGATGATAATATTTTGTAGGCAATTAGCACTAAATCCTACAATATTCGTTAATAAAATTTTAGGTATCCAGCTTGGTTCGCATGCAACAATTGTTCTTCACATTTCAAGGCACTTGGGGTAGAAAACGAAAAATATTTTTCTACGTTTTGGGATGAATATTCATCGTAGTTAATTAGCACTAAATCCTACAATATGCGTTGATAAAATTTTAGATATCGAGATTAGTTCTGATGTAAAAATTTTTATTCACATTTTTAGGCACTTGTGCCTGCAAACGACAAACATCCCTCTACGTATCGTGATGATAATTTTCTGTAGGTAATTGGCACTAAATCCTGCAATATTCACTCATAAAATTTTGGTTTTCGAGCTTAGTTAGAAATCACAAATTTTTATTCACAATTTTGGGCATATGGTGTTTAAAATAACAAACATCCGCACTAGGTATGTGTATCGAACGTTTTTTTTAACCAACTTGCACACAATTTTACAATATTCGTTTCTACAATTTTAGATATCGACCTTAGTTTACATGCACAATTTTATATTCACATTTTTGGTCATTTGTGGTTGAAAACTACAAATATCCCAATCCACATGGGGATGATAATTATTTCGTAGTCGATCAGCACTAAATCCTACAATATTCGTTAGTAAAATTTTAGGTATCGAGCTTGGTTCGGATGCAACAATTGTTCTTCACATTTCAAGGCACTTGGGGTAGAAAACGAAAAATATTTTGGTACGTTTTGGGATGAATATTCATAGTAGTTAATTAGCACTAAATCCTACAATATTCGTTGATAAAATTTTAGATATCTAGATTAGTTTAGATGTAACAATTTTTATTCACATTTTTAGGCACTTGGGGTTGCAAACGACAAACATCCCTCTACGTATCGTGATGATAATTTTTTGTAGGTAATTGGCACTAAAACCTGCAATATTCACTCATAAAATTTTGGTTTTCGATCTTAGTTTGAAATCACAAATTTTTATTCACAATTTTGGGCATATGGTGTTTAGAATAACAAACATCCGCACTAGGTATGTGTATGAAACGTATTTTTTAACCAAATTGCACACAATATTACAATATTCGTTTCTACAATTTTAGATATCGACCTTAGTTTACATGCACAATTTTATATTCACTTTTTTGGTCATTTGTGGTTGAAAACTACAAATATCCCAATCCACATGGGGATGATAATTATTTCGTAGTCGATCAGCACTAAATCCTACAATATTCGTTAGTAAAATTTTAGGTTTCGAGCTTATTATGTATGCACAAATTTTTTATTCCCATTTTTGGGTAGTTGTGGTAGAAAACGACAACTATCCCCGCTAGATATCGAGACGATATTTATTTCGTAGTCAATTAGCACTGAATCCTACAATATTCGTTAATAAAATTTTAGGTATCGAGCCTCGTTCCGATGCAACAATTGTTCTTCACATTTCAAGGCACTTGGGGTAGAAAACAACAAATATTTTGCTACGTTTTGGGATGAGTATTCATCGTAGTTAATTAGCACTAAATCCTACAATATTCGTTGATAAAATTTTAGATATAGAGAATAGTTCTGATGTAACAATTTTTATTCAAATTTTTAGGCAATTGGTGTTGCAAAACACAAACATCCCGCTACGTATCGTGATGATAATTTTTTGTAGGTAATTGGCACTAAATCCTACAATATTCGTTAATAAAATTTAAGGTATCGAGCTTAGTTCGGATCCAAAAATTTTTAATCACTCTTCAAGGCACTTCATGTAGGAAACAACAAACATTCTGCTACGTTTTGGGATAAATATTCATCGTAGTTAATTAGCACTAAATCCGACAATATTCGTTGATAAAATATTAGATATCGAGATTAGTTTGGATGTAACAATTTTTATTCACATTTTTAGGCACTTGGTGTTGCAAACGACAAACATCCCGCTACGTATAGTGATGATAATTTTTAGTAGGTAATTGGCACTAAATCCTACAATATTCACTCATAAAATTTTGGGTTCGAGCTTAGTTTGAAATCACAAATTTTTTATTAACATTTTTAGGATCTTGTGGTTGCAAACGACAAACATCCAGCTACGTATCGTGATGAAAATGTTTGAAGGAAATTGGCACTAAATCCTACAATATTCACTCCTAAAATTTTAGGTTTCGAGCTAAGTTTGAAATCACAAATTTTTATTCACAATTTTGGGCATACAATATTCGTTTACACAATTTTAGATATCGACCTTAGTTTGGATTCACAAATTTTTATTCACAATTTTGGGTATTTGTGGTAGAAAACGACAAATATCCTGCTAGATATGGAGACGATAATTATTTCGTAGTAAATTAGCACTAAATCCTACAATATTCGTTAGTAAAATTTTAGATATCGACCTTAGTTTGGATGCACTAATTTTTTTATTCACATTTTTGGCTATTTGTGGTAGGAAACGACAAAGATCCCGCTAGATATGGAGACGATAATTATTTCGTAGTCAGTTAGCACTAAATCCTACAATATTCGTTAGTGAAATTTTAGGTATCGAGCTTATTTTGGACGCACAAATCTTTATTTAATATTTTTACGCACTTGGGTTTGCAAACGACAAACATTCTGCTACGTTTTGGGATAAATATTCTTCGTAGTCAATTAGCACTAAATCCTACAATATTTGTTTATAATATATGATCTATCGAGCTTAGTTTGTATGCACTGGTTTTTTGTTCAAAATTTTGGGAATTTGGTGTTGAAAATGTTAAACATCCGCACTAGGTGTGTGGATGAAAAGTTTTTTTTATTCAACTTGCACTCAATCCTACAATATTCGTTGATAAAATTTTAGATATCGATATTAGTTTGGATGCAAAAATTTTTATTGACATTTTTGGCTATTTGTGGTAGAAAACAACAAATATCCCGCTCGATATGGAGACGATAATTATTTCGTAGTCAATTAAAACTAAATCCTACAATATTCGTTAGTAAAATTTTAGGTATCCAGCTTAGTTTGGACGCACAAATTTTTTATTAACATTTTTAGGCACTTGGGGTTGCAAACTACAAACATCCCGCTACGTATCGTGATCATAATTTTTTGTAGGTAATTGGCACGAAATCCTACAATATTCACTCAAAAAATTTTAGGTTTCGATCTTAGTTTGAAATCACAAATTTTTATTCACATTTTTGTGCATACAATATTCGTTTATAAAGGGTTTCCCAATAAGGGTGATTTGTTTTGAAATTGAAAAAAAACACTGAATATTCATTCGGAACTGATCGAAATCTTTTTTATATTGGATATTCTATTCGCTTTTTGATTTAAACAATATATCGGCCAAATGTTCCCCGAGACTTGAGCCAAAAATGCGCCTCATCAGAAAAGATGATTTTGTGATGAAAATTGGCATCATTTTCAATTGATTCCAGAGCCCAATCCGCGAACTCCCAACGCAAACGATGGTCATTAGGCTTCAGTTCTTGGGTCAGAATCATCTTATAGGGATGCAGGCCAAGATCCATTCGCAAAATACGCCAGGTAGTCATCCTGGACAGGCCCAATTCCTGAGATCGGCGTCGCACGGACAATTCACGGTTTTCCTCGATACTGGCCTGTACGGCGGCTATATTCTGTGTAGAACGTGCGGTACGCATACGATTTTTAGGCTTAGTATCCAATAGAGTAATTTCACTCTCCAACTTATCGATTATTCGACGAATTGAGAGCGCGGATGGAGCAGAATGACGACCATATTTTGCACGATATGCTCTTTGAACACCGACAAAATTTTTTCGAATTTTGATAAAATAATTGGACAATTTACAAACGTTATGGAAGCGTGAAACTACTCATGCTTAAATGGCAAACCTTACTGATGACAACTGACAGCAGACGTCAAAAATTTCAGTTCAAATGAGCCCGATAGGGACATTAAAAATCATATCACCCCTATTGGGAAACCCTTTTACAATTTTAGATATCGACCTTAGTTTGGATGCACTAATTTTTTATTCACCATTTTGGGCATTTGGTGTTGAAAATGACAAACATCCGCACTAGGTGTGTGGATGAAACATTTTTATTTAAGGATTTTGCACTCAATCCTGCAATATTGTTCTATAAAATTTTCGATATCGACCTTAGTTTGTATGCACAAATTTTTTATTCACATTTTTGGGTATTTGTGGTAGAAAACGAAAAAGATCCCGCTAAATATGGAGACGATAATTATTTCTGTAGTCAGTTAGCACTAAATCCTACAATATTCGTTAGTGAAATTTTAGTTATCGACCCTATTTTGGACGCACAAATATTTACTTAATATTTTCAGGCACTTAGGGTGGCAAACGACAAACATCCCGCTTCGTGACGTGATGATAATTTTTTGTAGGTAATTGGCACCAAATACTACTATATTCGTTTATAATAGTTGAGCTATCGAGCTTAGTTTGTATGCACGAGTTTTTTATTCAAAATTTTGGGAATTTGGTTTTGAAAATGTTAAACATCCGCACTAGGTGTGTGGATGAAAAGTTTTTTTTATTCAACTTGCACTCAATCCTACAATATTCGTTGATAAAATTTTGGGTAATCGAGCTTATTTGTGACGCAAAAATCTTTTATTAATATTATTAGGCACCTGGGGTTGCAAACAACAAACATCCCGCTACGTATCGTGATGATAAATTTTGTAGGTAATTGGCACTAAATCCTACAATATTCGTTAATAAAATTTTAGGTATCGAGCTTAGTTCGGATCCAAAAATTTTTAATCACTTTTCAAGGCACTTCATGTAGGAAACAACAAACATTCTGCTACGTTTTGGGATAAATATTCATCGTAGTTAATTAGCACTAAATCCTACAATATGCGTTGATAAAATTTTAGATATCGAGCTTGGTTCGGATGCAACAATTGTTCTTCACATTTCAAGGCACTTGGGGTAGAAAACGAAAAAATATTTTGCTACGTTTTGGGATGAATATTCATAGTAGTTAATTAGCATTAAATCCTACAATATTCGTTGATAAAATTTTAGATATCGAGATTAGTTCTGACGTAACCATTTTTATTCACATTTTTAGGCACTTGGGGTTGCAAACGACAAACATCCCGCTACGTATCGTGATGATAATTTTTAGCAGGTAATTCGCACAAAATCCCACAATATTCACCCATAAAATTTTGGGTTTCGGAGCTTGGTTTGAAATCACAAATTTTTTATTAACATTTTTAGGCACTTGTGGTTGCAAACGACAAATATTCCGCTACGTATCGTGATGATAATTTTTGAAGGAAATTGGAACTGAATCCTACAATATTCACTCATAAAATTTTAGGTTTCGAGCTAAGTTTGAAATCACAAATTTTTATTCACAATTTTGGGCATACAATATTCGTTTATACAATTTTAGATATCGACCTTAGTTTGGATGCACAAATTATTTATTCACATTTTTGTGTCATTGTGGTAGAAAACGACAAAGATCCCGCTAGATATGGAGACGATAATTATTTCGTAGTCAGTTAGCACTAAATCCTACAATATTCGTTAGTATAAAGTTAGGTATCGAGCTTATTTTGGACGCACAAATATTTACTTAATATTTTCAGGCACTTGGGGTGGCAAACGACAAACATCCCGCTACGTTCCGTGATCATAATTTTTTGTAGGTAATTGGCACGAAATCCTACAATATTCACTCATAAAATTTTAGGTTTCGATCTTAGTTTGTAAGCACAAATTTTTTATTCACATTTTTTGGCATTTGTGGTTGAAAACGACAAACATTCTGCTACGTTTTGGGATGAATATTCATCGTAGTTAATTAGCACTAAATCCTACAATATTCGTTGATAAAATTTTAGATATCGACATTAGTTCTGATGTAACAATTTTTATTCACATTTTTAGGCACTTGTGGCTGCAAACGCAAACATCCCGTTACGTATCGTGATGATAATTTTCTGTAGGTGATTGGCACTAAATCCTGCAATATTCACTCATAAAATTTTGGTTTTCGTGGTTAGTTTGAAATCACAAATTTTTTATTAACATTTTTGGGCACTTGGTGTTGCAAACGACAAACATCCCGCTACGTATCGTGATGATAATATTTTTTATGTAATTGGCACTAAATACTACAATATTCGTTAGTATAATGTTAGGTATCGAGCTTATTTTGGACGCACAAATATTTACTTAATATTTTCAATATTCGTTGATAAAATATTAGATATCGAGATTAGTTTGGATGTAACAACTTTTATTCACAGTTTTAGGCACTTGGGGTTGCAAACGACAAACATCCCGCTACGTATCGTGATGATGATTTTTAGTAGGTAATTGGCACTAAATCCTACAATATTCACTCACAATCTTTTGGGTTTCGAGCTTAGCTTTAAATCACAAATTTTTTATTAACATTTTAAGGCACTTGTGGTTGCAAACGACAAACATCCCAATCCACATGGGGATCATAATTATTTCGTATTCGATCAGCACTAAATCCTACAATATTCGTTAGTAAAATTTTGGGTATCGAGCTTATTATGGACGCAAAAATCTTTTATTAATATTATTAGGCACTTGGGGTTGCAAACAACAAACATCCCGCCACGTATCGTGATGATAATATTTTGTAGGTAATTGGCACTAAATTCTTCTATATTCAATCATAAAATTTTAAGTTTCGATCTTATTATGTGTGCACAAATTTTTTATTCCCATTTTTGGGTAGTTGTGGTAGAAAACGACAAACATCCCCGCTAGATATCGAGACGATATTTATTTCGTAGTCAATTAGCACTAAATCCTAAAATATTCGTTAATAAAATTTTAGGTATCGTGCTTGGTTCGGATGCAACAATTGTTCTTCACATTTCAAGGCACTTGGGGTAGAAAACGACAAATATTTTTCTACGTTTTGGGATGAATATTCATCGTAGTTAATTAGCACTAAATCCTACAATATTCGTTGATAAAATTTTAGATATCGAGATTAGTTCTGATGTAACAATTTTTATTCACATTTTTAGGCACTTGGGGTTGCAACCGACAAACATCCCGCTACGTATCGTGATCATAATTTTTTGTAGGTAATTGGCACGAAATCCTACAATATTCACTCTTAAAATTTTAGGTTTCGATCTTAGTTTGAAATCACAAATTTTTATTCACAATTTTGAGCATACAATATTCGTTTATAAAGGGTTTCCCAATAAGGGTGATTTGTTTTGAAATTGAAAAAAAAACACTGAATATTCATTCGGAATTGATCGAAATCTTTTTTATTATATTGGATATTCTATGCCATTTATGATTTAAACAATATATCGGCCAAATGTCCCCCGAGACTTGAGCCAAAAATGCGCCTCATCAGAAAAGATGATTTTTTGATGAAAACTGGGATCATTTTCAATTGATTCCAGAGCCCAATCCGCGAACTACCAACGCAAACGATGGTCATTAGGCTTCAGTTCTTGGGCCAGAATCATCTTATAGGGATGCAGGCCAAGATCCATTCGCAAAATACGCCAGGTAGTCATCCCGGACAGGCCCAATTCCTGAGATCGGCGTGGCACGGACAATTCACGGTTTTCCTCGATACTGGCCTGTACGGCGGCTATATTCTGTGTAGAACGTGCGGTACGCATACGATTTTTAGGCTTAGTATCCAATAGAGTAATTTCACTCTCCAACTTATCGATTATTCGACGAATTGAGAGCGCGGATGGAGCAGAATGACGACCATATTTTGCACGATATGCTCTTTGAACACCGACAAAACTTCTCGAATTTTGATAAAATAATTGGACAATTTCCAAACGTTATGGAAGCGTGAAACTACTCATGCTTAAATGGCAAACCTTACTGATGACAACTGACAGCAGACGTCAAAAATTTCAGTTCAAATGAGCCCGATAGGGACATTAAAAATCATATCACCCCTATTGGGAAACCCTTTTCAATTTTAGATATCGACCTTAGTTTGGATGCACTAATTTTTTATTCACCATTTTGGGCATTTGGTGTTGAAAATGACAAACATCCGCACTAGGTGTGTGGATGAAACATTTTTATTTAAGGATTTTGCACTCAATCCTGCAATATTGTTCTATAAAATTTTCGATATCGACCTTAGTTTGTATGCACAAATGTTTTATTCACATTTTTGGGTATTTGTGGTAGAAAACGAAAAAGATCCCGCTAAATATGGAGACGATAATTATATCGTAGTCAGTTAGCACTAAATCCTACAATATTCGTTAGTGAAATTTTAGTTATCGACCCTATTTTGGACGCACAAATATTTACTTAATATTTTCAGGCACTTGGGGTGGCAAACGACAAACATCCCGCTTCGTGACGTGATGATAATTTTTTGTAGGTAATTGGCACCAAATACTACTATATTCGTTTATAATAGTTGAGCTATCGAGCTTAGTTTGTATGCACGAGTTTTTTATTCACCATTTTGGGCATTTGGTGTTGAAAATGACAAACATCCGCACTAGGTGTGTGGATGAAAAGTTTTTTTTATTCAACTTGCACTCAATCCTACAATATTCGTTGATAAAATTTTGGGTAATCGAGCTTATTTGTGACGCAAAAATCTTTTATTAATATTATTAGGCACCTGGGGTTGCAAACAACAAACATCCCGCTACGTATCGTGATGATAAATTTTGCAGGTAATTGGCACTAAATCCTACAATATTCGTTAATAAAATTTTAGATATCGATATTAGTTTGGATGGAAAAATTTTTATTCACATTTTTGGGTATTTGTGGTAGAAAATGACGAATATCCCGCTAGATATGAAGACGAACATTATTTCGTAGTCAATAAGCACTAAATCCTATAATATTCGTGAGTAAAATTTTAGGTAGCGAGCTTATTTTAGACGCACAAATCTTTACTTAAAATTTTCAGGCACTTGGGGTTGCAAACGACAAACATCCCGCTACGTATCGTGATGATAATTTTCTGTAGGTAAATGGCACTAAATACTATAATATTCAATCATCAAATTTTAGGTTTCGATCTTAGTTTGTAAGCACAAATTTTTTATTCACATTTTTTGGCATTTGTGGTTGAAAACGACAAACATTCTGCTACGTTTTGGGATGAATATTCATCGTAGTTAATTAGCACTAAATCCTACAATATTCGTTGATAAAATTTTGAATATCGAGATTAGTTCTGATGTAACAATTTTTATTCACATTTTTAGGCACTTGTGCCTGCAAACGACAAACATCCCGTTACGTATCGTGATGATAATTTTCTGTAGGTGATTGGCACTAAATCCTGCAATATTCACTCATAAAATTTTGGGTTTCGAGGTTAGTTTGAAAGCACAAATTTTTTATTAACATTTTTAGGCAATTGGTGTTGCAAAACACAAACATCCCGCTACGTATCGTGATGATAATTTTTTGTAGGTAATTGGCACTAAATCCTGCAATATTCACTCATAAAATTTTGGTTTTCGAGCTTAGTTAGAAATCACAAATTTTTATTCACAATTTTGGGCATATGGTGTTTAAAATAACAAACATCCGCACTAGGTATGTGTATCGAACGTTTTTTTTAACCAACTTGCACACAATTTTACAATATTCGTTTCTACAATTTTAGATATCGACCTTAGTTTACATGCACAATTTTATATTCACATTTTTGGTCAATTGTGGTTGAAAACTACAAATATCCCAATCCACATGTAGATGATAATTATTTCGTAGTCAATCAGCACTAAATCCTACAATATTCGGTAGTAAAATTTTGGGTTTCGATCTTATTTTGGACGCAATAATCTTTTATTAATATTATTAGGCACTTGGAGTTGCAAACAACAAACATCCCGCCACGTATCGTGATGATAATATTTTGTAGGCAATTAGCACTAAATCCTACAATATTCGTTAATAAAATTTTAGGTATCCAGCTTGGTTCGCATGCAACAATTGTTCTTCACATTTCAAGGCACTTGGGGTAGAAAACGAAAAATATTTTTCTACGTTTTGGGATGAATATTCATCGTAGTTAATTAGCACTAAATCCTACAATATGCGTTGATAAAATTTTAGATATCGAGATTAGTTCTGATGTAAAAATTTTTATTCACATGTTTAGGCAATTGTGCCTGCAAACGACAAACATCCCTCTACGTATCGTGATGATAATTTTTTGTAGGTAATTGGCACTAAATCCTGCAATATTCACTCATAAAATTTTGGTTTTCGAGCTTAGTTAGAAATCACAAATTTTCATTCACAATTTTGGGCATATGGTGTTTAAAATAACAAACATCCGCACTAGGTATGTGTATCGAACGTTTTTTTTAACCAACTTGCACACAATTTTACAATATTCGTTTCTACAATTTTAGATATCGACCTTAGTTTACATGCACAATTTTATATTCACATTTTTGGTCATTTGTGGTTGAAAACTACAAATATCCCAATCCACATGGGGATGATAATTATTTCGTAGTCGATCAGCACTAAATCCTACAATATTCGTTAGTAAAATTTTAGGTATCGAGCTTGGTTCGGATGCAACAATTGTTCTTCACATTTCAAGGCACTTGGGGTAGAAAACGAAAAATATTTTGGTACGTTTTGGGATGAATATTCATGGTAGTTAATTAGCACTACATCCTACAATATTCGTTGATAAAATTTTAGATATCGAGATTAGTTTAGATGTAACAATTTTTATTCACATTTTTAGGCACTTGGTGTTGCAAACAACAAACATCCCGCTACGTATCGTGATGATAATTCTTAGTAGGTAATTGGCACTAAATCCTAAAATATTCACTCATAAAATTTTGGGTTCGAGCTTAGTTTGAAATCACAAATTTTTTATTAACATTTTTAGGCACTTGGTGTTGCAAACGACAAACATCCCTCTACGTATCGTGATGATAATTTTTTGTAGGTAATTGGCACTAAAACCTGCAATATTCACTCATAAAATTTTGGTTTTCGATCTTAGTTTGAAATCACAAATTTTTATTCACAATTTTGGGCATATGGTGTTTAAAATAACAAACATCCGCACTAGGTATGTGTATGAAACGTTTTTTTTAACCAACTTGCACTCAATTTTACAATATTCGTTTCTACAATTTTAGATATCGACCTTAGTTTACATGCACAATTTTATATTCACTTTTTTGGTCATTTGTGGTTGAAAACTACAAATATCCCAATCCACATGGGGATGATAATTATTTCGTAGTCGATCAGCACTAAATCCTACAATATTCGTTAGTAAAATTTTAGGTATCGAGCTTATTATGTATGCACAAATTTTTTATTCCCATTTTTGGGTAGTTGTGGTAGAAAACGACAACTATCCCCGCTAGATATCGAGACGATATTTATTTCGTAGTCAATTAGCACTGAATCCTACAATATTCGTTAATAAAATTTTAGGTATCGAGCCTCGTTCCGATGCAACAATTGTTCTTCACATTTCAAGGCACTTGGGGTAGAAAACAACAAATATTTTGCTACGTTTTGGGATGAGTATTCATCGTAGTTAATTAGCACTAAATCCTACAATATTCGTTGATAAAATTTTAGATATCGAGAATAGTTCTGATGTAACAGTTTTTATTAACATTTTTAGGCAATTGGTGTTGCAAAACACAAACATCCCGCTACGTATCGTGATGATAATTTTTTGTAGGTAATTGGCACTAAATCCTACAATATTCGTTAATAAAATTTAAGGTATCGAGCTTAGTTCGGATCCAAAAATTTTTAATCACTTTTCAAGGCACTTCATGTAGGAAACAACAAACATTCTGCTACGTTTTGGGATAAATATTCATCGTAGTTAATTAGCACTAAATCCGACAATATTCGTTGATAAAATATTAGATATCGAGATTAGTTTGGATGTAACAATTTTTATTCACAGTTTTAGGCACTTGGGGTTGCAAACGACAAACATCCCGCTACGTATAGTGATGATAATTTTTAGTAGGTAACTGGCACTAAATCCTACAATATTCACTCCTAAAATTTTGGGTTTCGAGCTTAGTTTGAAATCACAAATTTTTTATTAACATTTTTAGGATCTTGTGGTTGCAAACGACAAACATCCAGCTACGTATCGTGATGAAAATGTTTGAAGGAAATTGGCACTAAATCCTACAATATTCACTCCTAAAATTTTGGGTTTCGAGCTTGGTTTGAAATCACAAATTTTTATTCACAATTTTGGGCATACAATATTCGTTTACACAATTTTAGATATCGACCTTAGTTTGGATTCACAAATTTTTATTCACAATTTTGGGTATTTGTGGTAGAAAACGACAAATATCCCGCTAGATATGGAGACGATAATTATTTCGTTGTCAATTAGCACTAAATCCTACAATATTCGTTAGTAAAATTTTAGATATCGACCTTAGTTTGGATGCACTAATTTTTTATTCACATTTTTGGCTATTTGTGGTAGGAAACGACAAAGATCCCGCTAGATATGGAGACGATAATTATTTCGTAGTCAGTTAGCACTAAATCCTACAATATTCGTTAGTGAAATTTTAGGTATCGAGCTTATTTTGGACGCACAAATCTTTATTTAATATTTTTACGCACTTGGGTTTGCAAACGACAAACATTCTGCTACGTTTTGGGATAAATATTCTTCGTAGTCAATTAGCACTAAATCCTACAATATTTGTTTATAATATATGATCTATCGAGCTTAGTTTGTATGCACTGGTTTTTTGTTCAAAATTTTGGGAATTTGGTGTTGAAAATGTTAAACATCCGCACTAGGTGTGTGGATGAAAATTTTTTTATTCAACTTGCACTCAATCCTACAATATTCGTTGATAAAATTTTAGATATCGATATTAGTTTGGATGCAAAAATTTTTATTGACATTTTTGGGTATTTGTGGTAGAAAACAACAAACATCCCGCTAGATATGGAGACGATAATTATTTCGTTGTCAATTAGCACTAAATCCTACAATATTCGTTAGTAAAATTTTAGGTATCCAGCTTAGTTTGGACGCACAAATTTTTTAATAACATTTTTAGGCACTTGGGGTTGCAAACGACAAACATCCCGCTACGTATCATGATCATAATTTTTTGTAGGTAATTGGCACGAAATCCTACAATATTCACTCAAAAAATTTTAGGTTTCGATCTTAGTTTGAAATCACAAATTTTTATTCACATTTTTGTGCATACAATATTCGTTTATAAAGTGTTTCCCAATAAGGGTGTTTTGTTTTGAAATTGAAAAAAAACACTGAATATTCATTCGGAACTGATCGAAATCTTTTTTATTATATTGGATATTCTATTCGCTTTTTGATTTAAACAATATATCGGCCAAATGTTCCCCGAGACTTGAGCCAAAAATGCGCCTCATCAGAAAAGATGATTTTGTGATGAAAATTGGCATCATTTTCAATTGATTCCAGAGCCCAATCCGCGAACTCCCAACGCAAACGATGGTCATTAGGCTTCAGTTCTTGGGTCAGAATCATCTTATAGGGATGCAGGCCAAGATCCAATCGCAAAATACGCCAAGTAGTCATCCTGGACAGGCCCAATTCCTGAGATCGGCGTGGCACGGACAATTCACGGTTTTCCTCGATACTGGCCTGTACGGCGGCTATATTCTGTGTAGAACGTGCGGTACGCATACGATTTTTAGGCTTAGTATCCAATAGAGTAAATTTACTCTCCAACTTATCGATTATTCGACGAATTGAGAGCGCGGATGGAGCAGAATGACGACCATATTTTGCACGATATGCTCTTTGAACACCGACAAAAGTTCTCGAATTTTGATAAAATAATTGGACAATTTCCAAACGTTGTGGAAGCGTGAAACTACTCATGATTAAATGGCAAACCTTACTGATGACAACTGACAGCAGACGTCAAAAATTTCAGTTCAAATGAGCCCGATAGGGACATTAAAAATATTATCACCCCTATTGGGAAACCCTTTTCAATTTTAGATATCGACCTTAGTTTGGATGCACTAATTTTTTATTCACCATTTTGGGCATTTGGTGTTGAAAATGACAAACATCCGCACTAGGTGTGTGGATGAAAAGTTTTTTTTATTCAACTTGCACTCAATCCTACAATATTGTTCTATAAAATTTTGGATATCGACCTTAGTTTGTATGCACAAATTTTTTATTCACATTTTTGGGTATTTGTGGTAGAAACGAAAAAGATCCCGCTAGATATGGAGACGATAATTATTTCGTAGTCAGTTAGCACTAAATCCTACAATATACGTTAGTGAAATTTTAGGTATCGAGCTTATTTTGGACGCACAAATCTTTACGTAATATTTTTAGGCACTTGGGTTTGCAAACGAAAAACATTCTGCTACGTTTTGGGATAAATATACTTCGTAGTCAATTAGCACTAAATCCTACAATATTCGTTAGTATAAAGTTAGGTATCGAGCTTATTTTGGACGCACAAATATTTACTTAATATTTTCAGGCACTTGGGGTGGCAAACGACAAACATCCCGCTTCGTGACGTGATGATAATTTTTTGTAGGTAATTGGCACCAAATACTACTATATTCGTTTATAATATATGAGCTATCGAGCTTAGTTTGTATGCACGAGTTTTTTATTCAAAATTTTGGGAATTTGGTGTTGAAAATGTTAAACATCCGCACTAGGTGTGTGGATGAAAAGTTTTTTTTATTCAACTTGCACTCAATCCTACAATATTCGTTGATAAAATTTTAGATATCGATAGTAGTTTGGATGCAAAAATTTTTATTCACATTTTTGGGTATTTGTGGTAGAAAATGACGAATATCCCGCTAGATATGAAGACGAACATCATTTCGTATTCGATCAGCACTAAATCCTACAATATTCGTTAGTAAAATTATGGGTATCGAGCTTATTTGTGACGCAAAAATCTTTTATTAATATTATTAGGCACCTGGGGTTGCAAACAACAAACATCCCGCCACGTATCGTGATGATAATATTTTGTAGGTAATTGGCACTAAATACTACAATATTCAATCATAAAATTTTAGGTTTCGAGATCGCCGACCTGGAACCGACCATTGAAGCAGAAGACGTCGAGGATGCCGTCAGGAACTACTTCGACCAAGGACCGGAGCTGGAGCTAAGGGTGTCTTTCATCAAGAGGAAACCGGAAGGCGTATGTGCTTCTGGAGCAGGCAAGGGCACTAAAGCTGCTCAAAGGGGCTCACATCAAGATCGGGTAGGTCTCCTGCAGAATCCGCAGGAAACAGGAGGTGAACCGGTGCTTCCGCTGCCTTGGCTTTGGCCACATAGCGGCGGACTGCCGAGGGCCAGGTCGCATCAGGTGCTGCTGGAGATGCGGTGAGGAGGGGCATTTTGCGGGTTCCTGCACTGGGAAGCTGAGGTGCTTTCTTTGTGCCGCAAAGGAGGAAAAGCCCCGGAATGATTGGTGCTTGAATTTGAAATCTGTCACTTTCTACTTTATCCACAGAGAGACTTTAAAATTCTCTAAATCACTATTTTAATTATACAATATTAAACTAAGGTGTTATTCAAAATTGTTTCGCATATTAATTCTACAAAAAGTTACTTGATGGGAAATGTTTGTTCAAAAAGGTCAATTCTCAAAGAATAAAAATAAAAATTGGGTCAATGGGTTTCAGGAAGATTGTTTTTATGAATCGGTTCAATGAAAGAAGAAAGCGGAAATCACTGCGAGCGGGAAGTGAAAACTTCGAAGATGGCAAAAATATTAATGACATTACTATTATTCAGTTTTAATTTTGAAACTGAAGCGAATTGATAGTATTCGCAGGTTTCATAAAAGGGAGCACGGAAAATGAGTGTATCGTTCTTTTCAAAGATCTCGATTACCAAGCAATCGGATTATGAAGTTATTTTACAAGGGTTAAAAATTTCTTGTTTGTTAATTACTTCCCTGTTATTTCTGTTTAGGCGGTGTTCGTTTTCTATCAATGTCTCGGAGGTCAGATTTTTGGGGATAAAGAATTGATGGGGTAGTTCTTTGTCACCAATAATAGTAAATAAGAGGTGATCCTTAAGGGATGTAAAATGGCAAATATAAGTTTTGCCTTCTGTCAACATTTACGTACCGGTTAAGCACGTGAGTAACAGAAAATAGGAATTATTAGAGAATAGAATCTTCGTTGTCGCACGTTCGGATAAAAATCAAACAAAAAGGGAAATTATCACAACATTTGAAGGATCTATTATTAGCCACAATAATCTTAACTAAAACAAAAAATATATATATAAATTTTTTATTTATTTATTATTATTATTATTTTTGTATTCCTATAACAAGGCAGGCAGAATAGAAAGACTTTCTGATTAAAGGAGACTTACCATTCAGCATCCAAATATTCTGCATTCCTGCATTCCCACTTTGCACTATTCCAGGTTCAATTGTTGGGAAGAGAATGGGGCAGCTTCAGGTCCAGGTTCCAGGTCCAACGATAGATCGCACTTCACGCACGACCGCTCCGAGCGTTGACTTAACAGCAGTTTTAAAAACTTTAACTTATTTACCTTCAGATCTAATAATTATTATTATTAGTCTGCTCAAATTTATATTTTATAATATATTTATTTTAAGGTACTCGTACAGAAATCATTATTGTTTGTTTTGGTGAATATCCTTGAGGACCTTTGCGTGAATGTTCCTTGGAGATTTTCGCTGAGTGATCATTTTTACAGGGATGAAGTTTCGAGTTCTCCTTGTTTGGTTGATTGAATTTTCAATCGGTTCACTGATGTTATTCACATGTGGAGTTGTCACTGTTTTCATTCGGGAAATTTTTCACTTTATTTTATTCAAAAAGTCAATAAAAATTGTTTATTTTTAATTTATTTTTTTTGTATTCGAGCATAAGTTTTTTAAGTTCATCAAATTCGCAACAATTTGATAAACAAATTGAAATTTTTCACTCCCGAACTTACAATTTTATTTTTTTATTTTCTTGAATTCGAACATGAGTTTTTCAAATTTATCAAATTCACGACACTTTGGTGAACAAATTAAAATTTTTCACTCCCGACCCCACCGAGAATTTTTCTTTTTGAATAAATCAATCGCACCGCTGTCACCAGAGAATTTTAATTGTTATGTCCCAGACTCGGACTCCAATAATCGATTTATCGGGCGGATTTGAATTTAAAATTGTTTATTTAGAGGCCTTCGGTCGGCCTATGAAGATAGGAACGGGAGAATTAAGTTTTCACTTCTAAAACTTGAATAAGAATTTACACTTTTATTTAATTAAACTCTTCACAAATCCGATATTAAATTGTCGGAGAAAACGTGATTTTACTTTTTACAAATATGTAGCGAATGTTGCGAGAGAGAGTGATTGAGTGAATGAGGAAGTACGTCCAAGAGAGTATCCAGAGGTCTTTTTATCAAAAGTCCCCACTAAATGATTTTATTTTTTTAGGGCGTAGATAATTCATCTAATTGGTTAATTTTTTAGTTTTGGGCGTTTCCAAAAAATCTTATAGGATGAGATTTTTCCCTTAAAACAGTAAGGGCGGATACGAATTACGCCAATAGTGGGTGTCGGGCCCACGTGCGTTCCCAGCGTCTCAAGTGCGGCCACACTTGAGGGTGTTAAAATACAATTCTTCTTTTGACTCCGGGGGTCCGTCTCTGGTCACGTAAATTCGATCATAGATCATTTTTTACGGGGTTGACAAGTACCCATGTTCTTTCACATTTTACGATCGTTCTGGGGACTTTGGGTTTATTGAAATTTGGAATCAAATTTCAACGACTATTGAGTATTTAACGAAATTCATGGTTTGTAAACCAAACAACTTATACAGGATGGCAATGAATTTAAAATTTATTAGTCGCTAGCGATATTTCCCAAATTCTCCAAAACGGTTTTCTCATAGTCTGGTCCGATTTAGAACAAATGAAGGCTCTTGAAACTATTTTTTATTTACTTCTAGTGAGGCATTTCCTCAAAGGTTTTCAGACAATCTGTCAATCTGAAATTAATTAATAAAACATAAACCAACCCTTGTTATTTTGCGAATAAGACTAGAAGATTTATATTTATTCTAATACTAAAAGTCTCTTTGCCCATAAACCTTAAGATTTATTCTGCCTTTTTAAGTATTTGAAATACAATCGAAACTAACTTTTCCCACGGCATTTCTTTGTTACGTACAATTACGTACGCACCGAAGAAATGGATTTGAATCGAGTTCATGAACGTTCGATCTAGTTGATTCGCAATCTGCAAAATAGATGAGCGCGCAGGTGCGATCATTGTAACACGCGGAAGCGATTCAGCGCGCGAAACTCAATTAATTTAAATGAAGACTGAGTTCGTTTCCACAATTAAGGGTTTGAAAACCCAACCCTGCGGTGAAATCTCCTTCCTCGTAGATTTTAGATCCTTGGTATTTAATTTGAAGTGAAAATAAGGAATAAATGGTAATTTTTATACTCGGTAGTAAGTAAATTTATTAAAGTTTTACAATATCAAAATCTTTACAATATCGAGTAGTCGCGAGCGCATTCTAATTGAGTCTGATCTAGTCTAAGTTTCTAATTGCTCCGAAATCGTAAACCTCGGTACCACCAAGTGGTCCTTGGCTTCCCCATCCTTCCACTCTCTGTCATATATCTTCACCAATCATATTCATTCTAATCCCTACCTTCGATTATAGAGAATTCATAATAATTACGCAATGGTTTACTACTGAGAATAGCGAACTCTTGTTTCATAGTTTTGCGATAAAGTCCGAGCGTGAAAGAATTTATAAACTTAACAGTCAATCCGCGACCAATACTCAGAATAAGTCTTATCTTACGTCCAAATAGTGGTCGAGTCGGTCCTTGTCAAAAGCAAAGCCTTACAGATTGACGACTTCATGTCGTCAGTTCTTGATATTGAAATCTAAATTACTCAACTTACAATCTAAGTTAATATTATTAAGTTGCCTATATAGCATTTCATATTCAAACCATCATCTTCAATCATACCGACATTCTATTCTAAATTGTTATGAAGAAACTTTATCTTTTATGTTTTGCCGACGTGCCCAACTATTGCTTCCCAATCTTATCGCAACTTGATTTCTATAGATTAAAAGTTTAATCTTTCTTCTTCTTATATATATTTTTAATCATTTCCTCACTTATTTCTATTAATTTTAACTTATAATTTTCAAATGAAACCGCGTATTGTAGCCGCGATAGTACTGTTCCTAGCGGAAAAACTGTGCATTTACATGCGCCCGTCACAATCATCACAAATTTGTCACGAGCGGGTCTGCAACAAGGCGCGAAAAACAATTCAATTTGAATTTGTTTTGGCTCCAGCGTTGGTTCACCATAATTAAGGAGTTGAAACTCCAACCGAAGTGTGAATGAAAAACCTCCAGAAATTGCAAAACGATAAAATTTAATTATTCACGTTATTAAAACAAATAGGTAATTAAAATAAAGAAAAATTGCAAATTTAAGAAAAGAGAAATTAAGTTAAGATTCATTTTTACAATTTAAAATAGTCTTCTTCTTTTATTACAAAAAGGAGATCGAGCGAAAAATAGACAATTCTCGTTTGAGCCGGAAAATCGATCTGATCTGTCACTTGCATTTTCAACAGCATCCAAGGATCCAGATCAGGATTCTTCACACTCCCACTCATTCTTCCATACTCTCTGGCGTCACGCTTAACCAATCGGGTCATTTTTCTCTCCCTAGTAGTTAACTTGACCTTTTCCTCTCCAAGTTAACCCAAAATGTCTATAGTCCTAACTTCAAAAGTCTTTACCGCTAGCTTTTATGTCACGTTTCATAAACTAAAATTCTAAGAGTTTTAAGCTTATGACTTAGTTTATACAGAATACAATCTACGCTTCTGGTTTCATTTTCTAGTTCGTAATCTTTGAATTCATGCATCCTGTCTATTCTGACATTTGCTGATTTTTTCAGTCGACTTTCAGTCCCCCCCTAGCGAACTCACTGAACGCTAGCTTTACGCTGTAGCGTAAAGCTATCGTAAAGTAGCATTATAACTCATGAATGAGGCAAAATAAATATTAAAAATCTTTTTATCCTTATTCTACGTTAAAAATAACGTTAAAGGGTAATGGACATAATCAATAATTTTATTTTTTAACGCTAAAAATTAAAAAAACATAATACTTGTCGTTGATGGCAGTGCAGTGGTTCACCTTTTGTGGAACGTCTCCACGGTTAAAGTTGACATTGGTTGGAGTGAAACACAACTATACTTTCATCTCACTCTAACAAATAGTCAATCCTGACGGTGAAGACATGGGAAGTGATGAAGCACTGCACTGCCTTTAATGACAGGTATTATGTTTTTTGTAATTTTTAGAGTTAATAAATAAAATTATTGCATATTTTAGATACCAGTTAACGTTATTTATAACGTAGAATAAGGATAAAAACATTTTGAATATTTATTTTGCCTTATTCATGAGTTATAATGCTACTTTACGATAGCTTTACGCTTCAGCGTAAAGCTAGCGTTCAGCCAGTTCGCTAAGGACGCCTATACTTCATTTTATAAACAAATTTAATTATTTCATATGACTTTTCGGCGCCTGGTTCTGATTCAGAATATAATTTATATGATTTCAAACTACTCTTAATCTAAACTCAAGTCTAACTTGAATACACCTTTGTAATTCATGTTTTGTATCTCAGTTCCATATGATTCACTTAATTAAATCATACCCTTTTCATCATACTCATTTCACAATAATTTATAGTTCAATAATGTTATTTGAAGTAAATCAATTATCGTCTGTTCACGTTTTAGCAATCTCTCTCTTAACCCAATTGAGTTTAATATCGTACTTTATACCATCTGATATTCATTTCGATTTCAGATTTTATTATATAATATTTCAGTCGAGATCAACTTCAGAGTGACAGTATCCGCTCGAACTACCTTTAATTGACAGGTGTCAATGTAATAGGACGTTAAACAACCTTATTTTATTAAAGCAATGGTTGTGTAAATGGGGAAAAAATGTAGATATTTGAGTGAGCTAAATTTTTAATCTATGTATATAATAACGTTTAATTAAATGAAAGTTTCAGACACAGGTATGCTATTTCACATAATACAGAAATACAACTTTAAACATTAATACTCACTGGACTTTTTAAGCTAATTAGTGTTTATTTTACGTCAAATCACGATTTTGACTATAATTCTTGAGATTTTGAATTTGTATTTCGACAAACGAAAGTCCATATTGATACAGTATTGTCAATGGAAACTTCCTCCATATTTTTATTGTCCAATACGTTTAGAAGAATTTTTAATAAGATGGTCAGATATTAACTACTAATCATTTAAAGTCGTTCGTTTTCTTCATCTTCACTCTGCAACTCTTTGCCTTTAATATCAGTCATTTTCATTTCTTCTTCTACAATGGCTTCCGACTTTGACTGATTAAGATCATTCCATGGCTGAATGTCAGCAGATCCAAAGATCCAGAAAAGTACTGTTGCTGATATAAAGACTTATTTTATTCTTTTATAAAAATAAAATTTATAATTATTTTTAATAGCAGTGACTGAGCAGACGTTAATAATTGGGCAATTTTATTATTTATGAAGTAATACATATTTTTTTTAAATTCCTAAATACTTGAAAACTGATATCCAATTTGGAAAGATAAGGCTGAACAAAATTGGGTAACAATAGTTTTATTTGATTTTATTCTCATTTATTTTATTCATTTATGATTGATAATACTCAGCATCATAGAATAACAATTATTTTAAAGAAAATATTATCGATAATATAGTTGAATATTAGATGGAGACGAAAAAAATGAATTATGGATTCAAACAAATTTAACGACAACTCCTCAAGAGAATGGAATTATTCGAGAAATCTCGAAAACTTCGTGAATCCTGAGGAATTGAGAGGAAAACCTTATGTTGAAGTCGAATGTCAGACGTACATACAAAATGTTCATAAAGTACATATTGCTAAAGAATACATCAATGAAGCAACCCAGACTTTTTACATTGGAAAACAATTTCAGGTTTCAAAGACCATAGAAGATGTTATTTGTACATATTTGCTATTTCTATACAATTATTAGATTGTATTTATTTTATTTTTTAATTGGAGAAATTATCTAATTCAGATCGTTGTTTCAGCTACAATGGAAAAAAAAAATATTCCTATCCTAAAGATAGGACAAATATCTCAAACGATTATTACTTTCGATCGAGACTATTCTGAGCATGTTATAGTCGAGCAGCTCTTTAACGATATAACTAAGGAACACAAAAATTCAGAAATCGTCTTAACAGTATCCGAAGATGAGGTCATAGAAATCGATGTCTGGCATTCCCTTAATAATGTAATAGACAGAGCTTTCTGGATATCGGATCTTCAAGAACCAAAGATAAAAGTCATTGATGCTGAAATTCAGACGAATATAAAATGCAACTCTATAACTGGAAAAGCAATTTCTGATCAGGAAACTCAAACAATTCTAACTTGCAAACCTAAGGTTTCTAATACCAAATTACTTTCCGATTATTTAGAAAAGAAGGATATAGTTCGAAGTTCTTTAGAAGATTGTTTAGCAAGAGGTGTTTACCATAGAATTATAGTAAACGATATCGTAGAAGAACTTATAAATAAATGTTCTCTGGAAATTAAGTTTCCACTTATGAATAAATCCATGCAGACTCTTGCTACTTGTAAAAATGTTCACGATAAAGATGAGAATGTCTTAAGAAAATTGAGACTTGAGGTATTGTTGGATTCCTTGGAAATGACAATAGTTGTAATTCCTGTAATGGATGATGTATTAAAAGCAGCGTGCATTGAAGTTTCACAAAATGCTAAGGTTGTTGTCAGAAATATTATATGTAACTTGATGAAAAAATCGCTTCTAATTGCGTCAAAGCTGGAAGAAATTCAAAAACAGTCAAAGAGTAAGTTTAATTAAAAATTTAAATAACTTTATGAACTGATAATTTGAATTTTAATATATTAAAACATACTTAAATTTAGGAAAACTCATGGACCACATATTTATTCAAAGAAAAAGAAGACTAGCTCAGTTAAAGAGGAAAAATCCAGAAACAGAGACATCAACTCAAACTAAACTAGCTGGGGTTCCAGAAATCAAGAATCTCAATGAACTGATAGAAGCTCGCTGTTTAGTTTGTACTAAAGAATCAGAATGCCGTTGGTGTTACAGTTCCCAGGAAAAAATCAAACAGCAAAAAGAATTACAAATTCTCAGAACTCAAGATATTCTTTTGACCTATAGACCCTGTTTTTTTCGAAGTACTCCAGTAGAGACAAAAGTTCATTATCTTCAACCAGCTCAAGTTTCAAAGCATGAGAAAAAATCTAGTGAGCTTTGTTCTCAAAACTCGATTTCAGAATTTACACCTTCAGATTCTTTCAAGATTAATAAGCCAGCAGAGCATATGAATAGAAAAATAGGTACTTTAAGATTTTTAAAATATAATTTCAATGTCATCAATCTTTCGAAAAAACATTTTCCCCGGATGCAGGGGGCCTGAAACACTGAAATTTGTTGAAAAAGAGAGGAGATCAAATTTTACATAAATCTATTACTTTCTCATATGAAGAGAATGTAATAGTATATTACGTGCCTAGGCGCACAATGAGGGTTATTGCGTGACGAGCGACAATGCTCGCAGGAGATCGAAGCCAAGGCGTAGTCGAGGTGTAGCCGATGCGTAGTCGAGACGTAGCTGAGGCAAAGCCGAGACGAAGCCGAGGCGCGATCACTCCTGCGAGCATTGTCGCGGGTCTCGGAGTTTCCCGAATTGTGTGCATTGGCACGTATTCTATTTTATGTGACTTCGGTGCGTATACGAGTTTCTATGCGTACACTCAAATCTAATCTATTATTGATCATGATTCTCGTCCATTGCACTTGATATTTCGCGACTAGTTCCGGCCATTTTGATTTTATCGATCTTGTGTAGTAGTAATGGATTTTAAGACGGATGCGCAGTTCAAATGTACAGGGCTCTTTTGGTAAGGTGCTAACGCTGTACGAAGAAGAAGAAGAATAGGAAGAAGATTGTGCTCCGTTGCATGGCTATAGGCGCATGCGCAGTTCAATTTTTACATTTCATTCCTCTGTAGCGCAATATACTACATTGCACTACTGTTAACTGTAGCGGAAAAACGAGTTTGCGCGCTGGTGGCACATAAAATCTAATTTAATGAAACTTCTTTTAGCTTCTGCAAGTGGTTGGTCAGACGTTACAGATCTTCTCTCTTCTAAAGCATGGTCCGCACAAGGTAAAGACTCAAGCATTCTTCAATTAATTTCCTCTTCTGGCACATTAAAGACTGTTAACTTCGTTTTCAATAGACTTTGAATCCACTTCAGAAAAGTCATCAAGCAAAATTTCCTTAAAAACTCAGAATAATTTATCACCACAGGCAGCAAAAGCTTTTCGAATTCTTAAAAGCGCTTTTTGCACGCCAGGTACATGTTCTCATAAAACTAGAAGTCCAGAAAAATATTCTGACACTTTTCCTTGCAAAGATAAAACTCAGAAAAAAACGGCCAAATCAGCATAATGTAGAGATTGTTTCTCAGATGTAACGTATAAATTTTATTCCAAGTCCTGCAGCGGAGAAAACAGAAACTGTAGTACAGATTTGACTGACATTGGTTCATAAAAACACTTTTACAAGGATCGTTCTTTCAAACCCAAATCGAAACCATTGCCCAAAAAACCTAATAGTATTTATCCTAAAATCATTACACTTGTTTCGTTTTTTGATTCAGATATTTAAAGCAACAATCAAGAAAGCAAATAAAAAATTTGTCCAAATATTTAATAACATCAATTTATTGACAGGTAATTGAAAATATATAGTTACAAGAACGTCAATTCGGAAATTGTACTTTACATAAAAAATAAATTCTTTTTGTTATGAACTTTTTTTGAGGTATGTCACTATCTACATTTAAATACAAAAGTAATGTAGATCACTTCGTGGATATCGAAGGTATTGAACTGTTACGTATTTAACTTTTTATTGGCAAGTTTCTAAGTTTGTAACTCATATTGACGTTAAGAAAACGCGGAGAGTAAACAATGATGTCATCCCACTTTTTACAGACAATTGTAGGTGTTTCTTTAAGATTGAACAAAATCTGTCTGACACGATCCTTTCAAAGCAGGATCGTTTTAATTATTTATAGAGTCAAGCACAGAATTCTTATTTTCGGTATAAATAAATACCAGTCATTGTACAATTATAAATTTATTAAATTAGATACAAATTAGTTATCAGACATAATTGACGCTGGCAGAAAACTGGACTGGTGTTAAAAAACTATCTTTGTAAGTAAAAAATATTTTTCGTCTCTTGTGTTTAAAACGGAGGTAAATCCTTAAAAAATGTATGGTAAGCTTTTTAACAAAATATATCTTAAAATAGAATGCTGTGTACATAAGACAGTATTTATAGAATAATAATGTTGATTTGCAAAATATAATTTTTAGCAATTGATATATTGAATATAACCGTACGTCGATAAATCAACGTAGATTAAAGCAATGGTTGTGTAATTGGTGAAAAAGTGTGGCTGTTGAGTGAGTTGAATTTTTAATCTATGCATATAATAACGTTGAATTGAATTAAAGTTGTAGGCACAGTTATGATATTTCACATAATACAGAAATGCAACTATAAACATTAATACTCACTGGACTTTTTAAGCTAATTAGTTTTTACAAAGTGATTGCGATTCAAAGATTCAACAGATGATTAGACATCACATATTAATCTTAACGCTGATATAGTAACAAGTCTAACAACATTCAAGACTTATTATGATAAAATTATACTTAAATTATTTTACGTGAAATCACAATTTTGGCTATAATTCTTGAAATTTTGAATTTGAGTTTCGACAAACGAAAATCCATATTGATAGAGTATTGTCAATGGAAATTTTTCTCCGTATTTTTATTGTCCAATACGTTTAAAAGAATTTTCAATAAGATGGTCAGATATTAAATACTAATCATTTAAAGTTGTTCGTTTTCTTCATCTTCACTCTGCAACTCTTTGCCTTTAATATCAGTCATTTTCATTTCTTCTTCTACAATGGCTTCCGACTTTGACTGATTAAGATCATTCCATGGCTGAATGTCAGCAGATCCAAAGATCCAGAAAAGTACTGTCGCTGAAATAAAGACAACGGCAGAGAGCCAAAAGACCACACGCCATTCGTCAATTCCATTCTGCAAAGTTATAACCAGCATAATGTATTATTTTTCAATATTACTTAAAGTTATTTCTCTCTGACGAAAAGATAAATAGAAACTTACATGTTCCTTGGTCAAGAGACCAATGATAGGGGGAAGTATGAAACCAGGGAAACTGCCGAAGGTGTTCATGATGCCGTAAAGTGATCCTGCATAATTCGGAGCAAGATCCTGATGATTCTGTAAGCTAGTTTGACATGCAGCACCGTTGAATGCCAATGCTAAGATTAACATACAGACTGCGACTATCTTATCACATCCAGCATAAGTCATACCTAGTAAGCAAACTGCAGGTCCAACGTGTGCTGAAATAAGAGATTTCATAGTATAATATACATATACAGAGTGGGGCAAATAAAGTGTTACAGAGCGATAGCACTCAAACTATTGATCATATCCAAAAATGTTTCAGACAAAAGTTTCAGTGTTGGAGAAGGCCGTCATACTGGACTACCCTATTTTTTTATTGGTGGAGGCGCTGAAGCTACGTCAAGGTCAACTCCACTTTTTAAAATGGAACCATGTATTTTTTTTTCAATGACATTATTACCGATTTTAAGACGAATTCAGCGACCTAAAACACAAGGTCATTCTAGTTTTACATTTTTTTACATTGAAGTCAAAAAATCTTGATTTCTTTTCATTTCTTACGATACCCATGATAATACATATCGATAGGGTATTGTTGACATCGGCAGAAAGTAAGCATTTTCTGTTGACATATCAGTTAGTCACGCATTACCTTCTAATTTCAGTACATCGGAACGCGAAAATGAACGATTTTCAAGAATATTTTGATATATTGATGGTGCTGGAGGGATGCCGTAAACATTACAGAAACGCTTAAGATTTGTATGGGGCTGGTTATCCGGATAAGCGACAAAAATCGCACATGGCTTTTAAGCGATTAGCTGACCGTTTCTGTCGCTTCGGTACAGTGAAACAAACACATCAACACAAGTTCCATCCGTATCGTATGTCATCACATCAGGATTTGTACGGCAATGATTTCCTAAAACGCGTCAATTTCTGTAATTGGATTCGTAGAAAAATGCGCAGATGCCTCTTTTTGAGTCATGTGCTTTTTTCTGATGAAGCTAACTTCGCAAATACGGTAAATGTCAATAGGTATAATATGAATTATTGGGCAAATGGGAATTCTCGATTGATGAGAGCTGTACCATTTCAACATCCGTGATCCGTTAATTTTTGGCGCGGCATCAATGGCGATCACGTCATTGGTACATATTTTTTTGAAGGTCGCTTGACTGGGCAAGTTTACGCAAACTTTCTGCAAAACGTACTTCCTCAATTAATGGAAGACGTGCCCTTGCATATTCGCATGAACGTCTGGATGCAACACGACGGGGCACCACCCCATTATGCTCTGTGTTCAAGAAAAGTGATGAATGAGATTTTTGACGAAAAGTGGATAGGACGAGGCGGCCCTGTAGCTTGGCCAACTCGTTCGCCAGACCTAACATCACCAGATTACTTTTTATGGGGTTTTGTCAAAGAACGCGTAATGGCGGTAGCACCCAGTGATCCCAGAACGTGGGAGATGGCGGCCCCAACCATAGACCCCTCCAGCTCATGGCTTTTTCCTCTCTCGACTGCCATAGGTGGGTTGAATGAGGATGACACAATGAACTCATGGCATCTGTGGTGAGAGCCGACAGCTCCCACGTTCTGGGATCACTGGTAGCACCTACCACGCCTGACGACATGAAAGAAAGAATACGTCGAGCATGTACCGAAATTACACTACAAATGTTGGCTGAAGTTAGAGGGTCTTTTCACCAGCGAATTAACAAGTGCTTACAAGTCGAGGGTCATCACTTCGAGCATCTTCTGTAGGTAGACCCAAACCTAAGTTTTTGAAAGTGGCAATTCCGATATGTTTCGATTTTTCGACTATTTTCATGCTTCGCGTGACTAGAATGACCTTGTGTTGTAGGTCGCTGAATTCGTCTTAAAATCGGTAATAATGTCATCGAAAAAAGATATATGGTTCCATTTAAAAAACTAGAGTTGAGGTTGACGTAGCTTCAGCGCCTCCACCCATAAAAAAGTAGGGTGGTCCAGTATGACGGTGTCACGTCCCCACGAATTGGACATGTAGTTTAGCAATTTAGTAAATATTAAATAGATTTAGATCAGAAGAAAATTGTATCATCCGGTAAATGCGGAAAAACGCCTTACAAAATGATGGACTTTGTTCCCAGTAAAAAATCTAAGCTGCCAGGCCTTTAATAGAGCTTAGCACGATTCAGGTTTTCTATGATTTTATCCAATTGTTATATTTTATATTAGTGCAGTGTCAGGCCTTTAATAGAGCTTAGCACGATTTATGTTTTATAGGATTTTACCAAATTCTCGTATTTTATATTAGTGTGGTGTCAGGCCTTTAATAGAGCTTAGCATAATTCATGTTTTCAATGATTTTACCAAATTCTCGTATTTTATATTAGCATGGTGTCAGGCCTTTAATAGAGCTTAACACATATTCAGATTTTCCATATTTTGCCAATTATCGTGTTTTACATTGAATGTGGTACCAGGCCCTAGTTGAGCTAACTACGCATTCATTGTTTAACCCTCACCTGTCGCCTATTATAACAAAAGTTATGTTTGGAAGACGTGAATTGTCCATCAATTTACCAAATTATTAATTTTTCGAATTACAACACTTATATTTGATAGAAATTCGATCGTAATTAAGGATTCTGGGGTTTAAACCTTAATATTCTCTCGAAGCAAGGCGTTCCTTTACATTAGGCGTTCCCTAGGCTATAGCACATGCACTGTAAAAAAAATAATTCGGTAGAATTACAAAAGCAGTTGTAAATGTATAAAGCGATTGTAAAAGTACTACGTTGCACGTTATAAAATTATTTATATTTTGTGAAATTACAGTTGAATAGCAATTATGCTACGTGACACGTTGTTTTTTTACAAGACGAAATGTAATAATCCAACGTTATACGCCGAAGAATTAAATATCATTGGCAAAATTACAATAGGATTATAAAATTAATACGTGTCACGTGAAGCGATTTATTTCCAACGTGACACGTAGTAATTTTACAATCCTATTGTAATTTTGCCAATGATATTTAATTCTACGACGTATAACGTTGGATTATTACATTTCGTCTTGTAAAAAAACAACGTGTCACGTAGTATAATTACTATTCAACTGTAATTTCATAAAATATAAATAATTTTATAACGTGCAACGTAGTACTTTTACAATCGCTTTATTCATTTACAACTGCTTTTGTAATTCTACCGAATTATTTTTTTTACAGTGTGGGTGTTGGCCTAAAGGATAATCAAAGTTTGTTGATTTTAAATTTGTGCGTTTCTGGACGTAACAACGGCCTTCTCGAACACTGAAACTTTTCTCTGAAACATTTTTGGATATGATCAATAGTTTGAGTGCTATTCATAGAGATATTATAGATAGAGGAGACATGCCTGAAGCCTGTCAGCTCGGGCGAGAGAGATCGAATTTCGGGTTAGGCTGTCTCTCGCTAACGCCGAGGCTAGCGCGGTACGCGCAGACAAAGACAGAAAAAACCACTTATCGTCTCTCTCTTTCGCTCTCACCGAGTTTGCAGACTGACGTTGCCACTTACAGAGCGGCCTATGGCATGTCTCCTCTATCTATAATATCTCTATGGTGCTATTGCTCTGTAACACTTTATGTGCCTCACCCTATATATTAAAGACTGAATTTATTCACATTTTCAAAAAATTTATAAATGGTACTTTTTTTTATAATTTTGAAGATATTGAAATTCTAATTCCAAAATCACAAAATTTGTGAAAAGTCGATTTACTTACAAAAAAGCATAAAAATTCTTCGAATCCAGCCTACTGTTAACATTTTCTTTCTCCGCACAAAGTCTCCAGCTGTCGCAAACAAAACTCCAGCAAAAAGTCTAGCAATGTAAGGTATTCCAGTGATCGCACCTCCCTGTAAAAATCGAAATTTGTACAAAGTATAAATATACGCTATATAATCTTGAAAGGAATAATTTTAAAAAGTACTTACTGATTTCATGTTTAATCCAATAATTTCACCTGTATATTTAGGGCCATTCGTAGAAATGAAATAAATGCCCCACATATTGGCGAAGTGAGCCCACATCAATGCTAAAAATGGCACGGATGTTGCCATAGCTTTTACTGGAAGTTTCGGCTAAAAAATTGTATATTATTACAAGTTTTCCTGAAATTTTATAAAAGTCACTTCAATAATTAATCATTTATTAACTTGAGTTTTTGCAACAGTTTTTCCTATTTGCTCCTTAATATAAATCTTTTCATCTTCAGTAATGGTAGGGTGATCATCCGGAGTATCGTATGCAAGGTATGTCCACAATGCCCAAAAAATCAGCATGAGACCACTCGTTACGTAGAAAGAAGCTGTCCAACCCCATGTCCCGTTTACCCATCCGCAAAGAGCAAATGTTACAAACGCACCAAAAGGACCACCTTAAGAATAAATGAGCAATAATTCAATTAGATGAAAACGACAATCCATAGAGCTCTACAGCGCAAATCGGTTGTCGAATATTCGAACCGACTACCAATCGGCGTTAGTTCAGATGGATTTTATTTTAAACTTAACTAAAAAAATTTGACTTTGAGAAATTATATTTTCAAAATGATTCAAGTAGCTCTGACTTTTTTCAAATTGAATTAAATTCCACACAACCTAATATACCAATCGTGTTTGGATGGAACCGTATTTGCATTTGATATTTGAGTTGACTGACTAAACACTTCTAATTTGAATCTAATAAAATATTTACCTTGCATAGTCCACACAAACATTCCTTTTTCAGTTGGAGGTACCCATCTGGCAATCATAGCATGAAGAGCTGGATAAACGGAACCCTACAACCAATCAAAATATTTTATCTCTATTATTTTTTTAACCTGGGATCGAAATAATTAGTTTTAGCGTAACGTGTAATAATGATATTAATAACGGCGGACACATATCAATGTGAAATTTACTTTTTTTACTCAGGGAGTATTAAAATGTGGATATTTATTGAAATTTTCGAAAGACAAATTTCACATAAAACCAATATTTTCAAATTGGTTGAGTTCTCATGTTTAAATTAGACTGCCTTTGATAATTTTACATCTTTATGAATTTATGTTACTTGGAAATTCCTAGGGTTCTTACTTCATTTTAACGTATAGTATCGCCCAGGAGATGAATCCCAGTAAATGTTTATATCGTTAATCATACATTAATAAATAGTATAAATAAGCTAGTGCGATACCTCTCAGACATTTACCTGATAATACATTGCAGGTATACTATTTTCGTATTTATCTAGCAAGATTGGAAATGAAATATGAAAAAAAAATTTATTGGTCGACTTTTTCTCTCCATGGCGCAATTATTTCAGTGCAAGATTTCTTATGGATTTCAACTGATCAAATATTTCAATTATTTGTCAATTTAACGTTCAATAATGTTTCATATTATTTCATTAAAATAATTTGAATATGATTAATGTTTCATAATAATATAATAATAGAAAATTTTTATTTTCTCGATTAATTTATTAATTGCGGAACCGCCTTTCAGCCTTAAACTTCACAGGTGGTTGGTTCCATTAAAGTCGCGTACGACTCTTCCGTCATCCGTTCGCTCGGAACTTCCATCCGCGGCCACACGCCCACTAGGCAAACCGTCTAGCCGCGCCACTCAGGGGAGAAACAAAGAGATTCCTCGCCTGAACGACGCGGGCAGCAAAGTCTACCCGAGGCGCAGGACCGCAGGTGCAGGCCCCGATGCGATTTCTACTGGCCCTTCCCGTTGTTCATCTCCCGACGCCCATCGAGCTCCCTCGTCCTCATCACAAGTGTGACGAATGATTCGATGAGCGTCCAAATCCGTTCAGACTGGAGCATCAGAGGGACCATCGTATCAGGAGTCAGCTCAGCACCCACTGCCTGACCGAGGGCCTCCCTTTCCGCGCCCCACTTTGCGCAGACGAAGAGTGCGTGCTCTCCATTATCCACAGGGGAATCGCAGTGACAACACATCTCCTCGTCTCTTTTCTGAAAGCGCCTCAGGTACGCGTTAAACAGCCATGGCCTGAGTGCGCTTGCGCCAAATAAAAGCCGACCTCTCCGTTTTTTCTGTTTAGCCAGATGGCGAGCTCCGGGATCAGGCAGTAGATCCATCTCCCGGTCTGCTCGCCATGCCATCTGATTTGCCATTTCTCGACGAGTTTGCGCCTTCCATCCTTGCGGATGGCCTCCTTCACGCCAGCAATTTCCTGCGGGTCGGTACAGGTAAGCTCCTTGCGGAGCTGAAAGGTCTCCTGCCTTTCCTCCGCCAATAAATCTATTAGCGGGACGCTCGCCAGGACCAGAACAGCACTCGTCGAGACGGTTCTATAGGCTGAGACTATTCTCAGCGCGACAAGTCTCTGCGCCGAGAACAGCCTCCTCTGGATAGCATGGTTTTGCAGGGCTTTGGCCCAGACCGGAGCTGCATAAAGCAGCCTCGAGTGCACCACGCTCGCCACCAGTCTCCTTTTTACTTCCCTGGGTCCACCAATGTTTGGCATGAGCCGAGCCAAGCTTGCTCCACATTGGATGGCTTTGGCAGCTGTGATCCTTAGGTGTTCGGCAAAGCTAAGCCTACGATCCAACTGCACTCCCAGATACTTTACACTTGTTCTCCACTCGACCTCATGCTCTCCGAGAACGATCCTCGGGTACTGAAAGGATCTCCTGTCCGTGACGAGCAAAGCCTCGGTTTTTTCAGGGGCCATTTTGAGGCCTCTTCTATCCAACCAACGCTCTGCCCGCCGCAGGCTTTCATTGATCCTCAGCTCCAGGATTCCGACGTCATCAGCGGCGCACAAAAGTGCGTCATCCGCGAAACCGATGATCCTCGTTCCAGCAGGTAGGTCCATGCGCAGGAAGTCGTCATACATGACGTTCCAAACGAGTGGACCCGCCCGCGACCCTTGAGGAGCGCCACATGTCATCTCTTCTTTGAGAGACCTTTTGTCGCCCTCGTAAATCACCCACCTGTCGCTCAGATAGTCATCTATCATTCGCAAAAGGTAGTCTGGAACCTTTTTCCGCATCATCGCCTCGATGCAGATGTTCCATCTCGCGGTATTGAACGCATTGCGTATGTCAATGCTGACCAACGCGCAGAATCCCTTACGCTTACCAGTTCCCTTTCTTGCATTTGTGGCGATGTTAACCACAGCTTGGATGGCGTCCACCGTGGACCTGCCTTTCCTGAAACCGAACTGGTTCTCCGAGAGACCGTTCTCCCCGACCAGAAGGGTCTGAAGCCGTTGTAGAATCAACTCCTCCAGAAGCTTCCCCATCGTATCCAATAGACATATTGGTCTATACGATGAGGGATCCCCTAGAGGTTTGTTGCCCTTCCTCAGCAGGACCAATCTCTGCTTCTTCCAGTCTGCGAAGAATCTCCCCTCCCGAAGACAGAGTTGAAGGCTTCTAGGAGGATCTCCGGATATGCTCCGATCACCTCTTTGAGGATTTCGTTCGGCACTCCAGCGATCCCCGGCGCTGTCCTTGCCTTGAGCCTTCCACCCGCTCCCTTTAGTTCCTCGAGAGTGAAGAGTTCCTCGCGCCGGACCACGCAGGAACTTCGGTCCTGCCTTTGGAACGGCTCCACGTATGGAAACAAGTTTCGCACGATATACTGGACTTGATCGTGATTGTCCAGGCCCGGCGTTTTTCTTCTAGTCACCAATTTCTTGGTGACTATTTTGAAGGCGAGACCCCATGGGTCCATCTCGACCTCTCCGATCAAGTCTTTCCAGCATTGAAGTCGGCTTTTCTTTATGCCTCGCCTCAAAGCTGCTTTCGCCCTTTTCTATGCCTCGCACAGCAGAAGATCACCCTTTGAGCGAATGAATCTCCGCCGCGCTGCGAGGCATTCTCGACGTAGGGCTGCCAACTGGTCATTCCACCAGTGCATCGAGCCCCTGTCTTGCCTGCGCTTGCGGCGGGGCATCGAGTAGTCACAAGCTGCGACAACCTTCTGCCTCGCCGAGCGCACAGTGTCCTCTAACGACCCAACAGGCTCGACCCAAACAAGCTCATCGATGAGCCTGGTCGTCTCGAGATGGACTTTAAGCCTCTCCCTGCAGAGCCGTCTCGCGTTCCAGGAGGGGCTCCTTCCTTCACTGCACCTATCCTTATCCACTGCTTGGCGCCCTTGTTCTAGATTGTTATAACTATTTTATGTTTCAAGTTCTGATTGGTATTTAAAAAAGTTATTTTAATAAAATTGATAATCTTAGTTCTTCAAAAATGATAAAACTTTTATTGTTTATCAATTTTTTCCATATAAAACAATACTTTCATATGAGAGGACGGAGGAGGCGCCGCTAGCGGATTAGTTCCAAGTGGCATCACTAAGAGACGACGTTTTTAACATTGAAAAAGGCCTTCGTCGGACAGGGCTGGTTGGGAGATTGCTAAAGTATTGGAATAAGAGAATTTCACAAAAGTGGGCTGATAAACGCGCCCTCTGAACGCGTTACTATGAGTTACTTGAAAAGGTGAACCTTGTGCGTCGGTAAATAATGAAAGTTAGAAAATCCAGACATAATTTACCATCAGAATTTCTATGGAGGGGCAGCGGCGCGCGCTTAGAGTTCTTAAATTCTCGAGAATTTAAGTTGGTGGAATATAACCGAGAATATTACAGAATTTAAAGAATATAAGAGAATATAAAGACAATTTGGAGAATTTATGTGTACTTATCAATTTTGAAAACATGTTTGTTATTAAATAAGAGGCATTTGATTGTGCATATGTGTTTGAAATGAAAAAGAACCTTGAAATTGTTTTACTCTGAAGATATTAAAACTTTTCACCGCTGAAATTTTAGGTTATATTTACTTTTAATTTAATACTAAAGATATTAAATTAACATTATCTCCATAATTATAAAAATTTCAATGAATTATATTAATTTCTTCAGTAAATTAAACGTCTTATTTGCATGAAATTCTTTAAACAATTTTTATTAGAACAAAATAGAACATTATTATATTTTAATTATGTAAAACACATTACTTTAATGAGCTTGAGAATCTTAGTAATCATTTTCAGCCTTTTGTTTTCATTTTCTTCAATACTGTTCAACTTTTTAAGACCTAGCATATAAAATATAGAGTAATATAGCTTAAGCTACATTTAAAAAAAAATATTTAACATTTGACCTTCATAAACGCTTAAATCGTAGTATAAAAACTTTTGAGAATGCAATTTTAGTAAAAAAATATTGATATCACTTATAAAGGGTTTCCCAATAGGGGTGATATGATTTTGAATGTCCCTATCGGGCTCATTTGAACTGAAATTTTTGACGTCTGCTGTCAGTTGTCATCAGTAAGGTTTGCCATTTAATCATGAGTAGTTTCACGCTTCCACAACGTTTGGAAATTGTCCAATTATTTTATCAAAATTCGAGAAGTTTTGTCGGTGTTCAAAGAGCATATCGTGCAAAATATGGTCGTCATTCTGCTCCATCCGCGCTCTCAATTCGTCGAATAATCGATAAGTTGGAGAGTGAATTTACTCTATTGGATACTAAGCCTAAAAATCGTATGCGTACCGCACGTTCTACACAGAATATAGCCGCCGTACAGGCCAGTATCGAGGAAAACCGTGAATTGTCCGTGCCACGCCGATCTCAGGAATTGGGCCTGTCCAGGATGACTACCTGGCGTATTTTGCGATTGGATCTTGGCCTGCATCCCTATAAGATGATTCTGGCCCAAGAACTGAAGCCTAATGACCATCGTTTGCGTCGGGAGTTCGCGGATTGGGCTCTGGAATCAATTGAAAATGATCCCAATTTTCATCAAAAAATCATCTTTTCTGATGAGGCGCATTTTTGGCTCAAGTCTTGGGGGACATTTGGCCGATATATTGTTTAAATCATAAATGGCATAGAATATGCAATATAATAAAAAAGATTTCGATCAATTCCGAATGAATATTCAGTGTTTTTTTTCAATTTCAAAACATATCACCCTTATTGGGAAACCCTTTACCTATTCTCTACCTATTCCTAAGTATGTACCCATCGTTGTCGAAAAATATGAGGCCAACATATTATCATTAAGGTAGTTGTCGTGCCAAGAAACAGGTCTCTGAAGAAAAAAGTTCTTGTATGATTTTGAGACTTGAAATGATATCATTAGTCGTTTCATATGAAACAGAAAAAATTATTTCTTATGGAGAAAATTCAAAAATCACGAAAAATAATACTTTTAACATTATTTGTTGTAATAGAATCTTTCCTTACTAAACCTTCTTACCAATTCTTTGAAAATAATTGAATTTTCATAAATTATGGCCTATTTTAAAAGGGAAATTATTCTCTATAACCCTACTGTTTCCCAGTTTGAAAATAAGTGGAAAATCTTCAAATATAGCTATTTTGAAAAAAAATTCTTTTTGAAAAATTGCTTCAACGCTTTTAATAACAGAAAACTGTACTTTTAAAATTGGACACAGTAGAGTTATAGAGAATCTTTTTCCCAAAAGAATAAGCCATGATTCATGGAAATCCAATGATTTTTTTCTTGCACAATGCACTAGGTTAAAGTTCGAATAAAAAAATTGGAAAAATTCCAATATTGCTTTTGCTAAGAAAAACATTTTTATAAGGTATATAAAACATATAATCATGAATTTTCTATAGTACTCCCTTCAAACATATATTTATATGATTTTTATTATGATTTCCCTGCAGATGGAATGTTTTCGAATTTTCCCTTCGTTTTTGTTACAATTTTAACTCTTTGCACAACACAAGAAAAAAATTATACATTTATAATGACAATTTATTGCGATTTGGAAGAATCTTAGCTTTAAAATAAGCCCAAGAACATTAATAAATGTTGATTATTTTGAAAGTTTTTTAAAATTTAAGAAAACATTGAAATCTAGACCTTTTTTTGCAATACCTTCTTCAAAATTTAACAAAACAACTTCATTATGGACTCATTTTATAGAGAATTTTGATGGCATTCAATTCATAATGTGAGCAAATTTCATCACTCACATAATTAAAATTAAGATAATTTAAGTAATCATCGAAAAACACGTGGTCACCCAATTTTGACCGGTAGTGTATTCTAATTAAATAAACTAATGTTTCCATTGCATTTGATATCCTTCGCTTCGTCTCATTCAGTCTCATTAGGATCAACTTTTCGTGATAAGTACTTGCAGTCCCGGCAACCACCGGCAACAGGCAAACGACGTGTTGTAATTAAGATATTTATTAAATTTCGACAGACGCTTATCATATACAATCAGAATATGTTTGAAATATTGAACTATAATTTTATACGCAATAAATAATTGATTTTGATTGTTTAAAACATTTAAAAAGTCAAAATGAGAAAATTCTCATAAATTCTAAAAGAATTTATCTGCCGGTTATATTCTCGGTAATATTCTCATTCTCGTTACCGTTATCAATGTAATATAACCGACTCAGAACTCTACGCGCGCTGGCCTTGTTTCTTCCTCGTCGCTCTTGCACGCGAGAACGACTCGTCCCACTTCTCCTTATTCTCCTTCCTTCCTCATGCAATGCTATTTTTAGATTTCACGCTTTCGGTTATCGAGTCGGAATTGAGAATTGTGTATTTCTGTCGAAACCGTGCAAAAGAGGCGCGAAGCAGACGACAATTTCAAATTTTCGAAATATGTTATTTAAGAAACAACACTTTTTTTCCGATATTTTGGAAAAAATATAACTAAAATAAAACTTTGAAATATCGTGTAAAATTTTAAAAAGCATTTGAACACTTCAAAAATAAACTTTCAGTAAAATTTGATGCCAATAAATGTTCCAAATTTGAATCAATATATATTTTCCTATTCAATTTTCCATACTTCTTATCAATTTTTTACATTTAAAAACTTTTTAGTTATAGAGATATTTTCTATTAAGATGGGCTAAACATAAAATTCAAGTTTAAAATTTACATTCTCAGTTTTATGTTTGAAACATTTTCATCTCACATTTTTGTAACCTAAACACAGACCTTTAATTAAAAAAATGAAATGGTCTAAGGAAAGGAAAACTTTTCTAATAGATGTGGATAAATTAAAAAGCTAAAATATGTGTTCATTAATATCTTCATATGAACATGTAAATATTTATCGATATTAAATTTTACATAAAAATTTTTGTCCGAAGTGTTCAAATCTTGTTACAATATGACAAGATAATATGGACGAGTTCAATTTTTTTAATGAAATATTTTGTAATTTTTAATTTGTCTGTTCTTCTGAAATCGGAGGAAGACTTGAACAGTAAACAACAAATTTTCCAATGGAATTCAAGGTCAATAAATGCTAAAACTTTTATATTAAAATTTTAATTACAAAATTTTGAAGCTTTGTAACTATAACATTTTTTGGAATTTACATCTTCTACATGACAATTTGTATATATATATAAACTACCATCGGAAATTACAGGTTGACCTGGAGTTTCAACTTTCGTTAAAGTGATTTATTTTATAGAAAGATATTAAAAAATAAATTTTAATTTAGATCTCTTCGAAGGAAATTAATAAGTATGTAATAGTATATTTCGCCCCTTGTAATCAAGGGGCGAAACAGAGCGATTGCATGAGTGTGAAGTTTGCTCTGCCCGAGTGAAACGAGGGCTGCAATCACACGAAATGCTTTCGCTGTGTTTTGTTTCGAGTAATGTATACTATTTTTCATAGCAACTCTTTTGAGAATCTGATTGGCTGTAACTGTGGAACGGGTTGAAACAGCGATTTTCAACCCTAGGGTTGAAAATCGTAGTTCCAACCCGCTCTACAGGTACCGAAAATCGGATTTTCAAAGGAGGTGCTATGAAAAAAAATTAACATTATAAGAGATTTTTTTAGTATGTTTTAATAGCGATTTGTTAATCTAATTAAAATATTTTTAGAAATTCTTTTCTGGATTCTATATCTTGTGGTTGAACATGTTACAAAAAGTCGTGTAATTTTAAAAATGTGTATCCCCATACTAATGAAATCTTAAAGTGTGCTGTTCGATAAAATATCAGATATAATATATTTTACTTTTGAATAATCAAACCTTTCATTTATACTTATATATTGAAATTTTCATTTAAAATATGTTATGTATTCTGAAAGTTTTTTCAAAATGTTTTATTCTAAAGGATTTATTTTCAATTTTACTTCATACCAAATTAAAGCTAGTGTACGATTTCGTGTGCTAATTTTGATGTAATTTATGTATTTTTCAAATATTTAACACTAGAACTACCGACGATTGAGGTATACCTACTTCTACCATGTTAAACAAGTCATTTTGATCCCCCTGGTAGTTCTAGTGTTAAACATTTTATACTCAAACATTCAGAATTATTTTGAATTCAAAATGTTTTAATAAAACTTAGTACGTTTGCATTGACTTTAGGGTCCATAAATGAAGAAGTCTATTATAAATTAAATCAAGGGTCAATACAATCTACTATTTTAATTATTTTAATAAAACATTGAATAATTTGAAAACATTAAATATATTAATACGTTCATAGTTACATACTTAAACTTAAAGAATTTGAAAATCTTTCTATGGAAAAAAAAGACGATTTCGAATGCACCGGGATTCGAGCCCGGGTATTTCGATTGCCGGTCGACAGAAATATACATTTGTGTAAAAATATTAAATATTTTGAAAATTTTTTTTCAAGTATTTTACTTTATAGTAATGATTTGTCGAATTTACTTCACACCAAATAAATCTCAAAGTGCAAGATCGCATGCGAATTCAAATACAATTTATGCTTTTTTTGTAATATTTAAAAAATTTCTTTACACAGACACTTCCATCGGAAATTAGAGGTTCATATATTATTTAAGCTATTGTTAAAGTAACTTAATTTTTATAATAAAAGGTTAAAATTTTTTCCTGATGCTAAAATAAAAGTTAACACAGTTTTGCTTCTAATCAGCCCAAGTTAAGAGAAAAATATTAATTTTGTAAAAATATAATACAAAAAATCTGCCCGCATCGTGGGCACCTACCGCTTGATCCCGGAGCTCGCCACCTGGCTAAACAGAGAGCACGGATAGGTCGGCTTTTATTTGGCGCAAGCGCTCTCAGGCCATGGCTGTTTTAACGCGTACCTGAGGCGCTTTCAGAAAAGAGGCAAGGAGATGTGTTGTCACTGCGATTCCCCTGTGGATAATGCAGAGCACGCACTCTTCGTCTGCGCAAAGTGGGGCGCGGCAAGGGAGGGCCTCGGTCAGGCAGTGGGTGCTGAGCTGACTCCTGATACGATGGTCCCTCTGATGCTCCAGTCTGAACGGATTTGGACGCTCATCGAATCATTCGTCACACTTGTGATGAGGACGAGAGAGCTCGATGGGCGTCGGGAGATGAACAACGGGGAGGGCCAGTAGAAATCGCATCGGGGCGTGCACCCGCGGTCCTGCGTCTCGGGTAGACTTGGTTATCCGCGTCGTTCGGGGTAGGAATCTGTTTGTTTATCCCCTGGTTGGCGCGGCTAGACGGTTTGCCTAGTGGGCGTGTGGCCGCGGATGGAAGTTCCGAGCGAACGGATGACGGAAAAGTTGTACGCGACTTTAATGGAACCAACCACCCATGAAGTTTAAAGCCGAAAGGCGGTTCCGCGGGTGGTGTATTGGTTCGAGAGAGGGTTTTTTTTGGTTTTAACAGGTATGCCTAGACCCCTCCTAGGAGAGTCCTGCACAACGTCTATAAAAGATTTTGCCATTTTTCCTCACCAAAGAAAAAAAAAAAAAAAAAAAAAGAAAAAAAAAAAATCAGCAAACACTTCATTTATATTTATTTATCGAAATTTTCATACAAAAGATGTTACCTATTATAAAAATGTTCAAACCATTCATTTTTGAAACTTGTATTTTATCTTGAATGATATCTCATTATAAACTATTCTCTACATAATTTAAAAAAAAATGCTGATATCGATATTTTGCTTCGAATCTTTAAGCATTTATTGACTTTAGATTTCAATAAAAAATTATTTTTCAAGTATTTAAATCATCTTAAAATTTCACAAAATCTTTTAGATACTTATTTCAGATCAATATTTTTCAAAGTATATAGAAAATAAGTGTAATTTTCTTAATGATATATTCCGTAATTTTATTTGCTATGTACATGTTACGTCTTGAATGAACGTAATGAAGTATATTATATGTGTGCTTTATTCTTAGTTTCTTCGCCTTTTTTTGCTTTTCTCATATTTTAAATTGTTTAGAGATTTCATTGTATGCTGCACTCTAGGGCCGATTCAAAAATTTAATTGTTATTGCCTTTAAGTGTTTGTACCGACGGTATGGCGGTCTATAGACCTCATTGGAAATCCCCAACAAACAATAGTTTATAGGTTATAATTTATAGACGCACTTAGACTTGGTAACGCAGTATGCCCACTCCCATAGGCGAAGTGGCGAAAGAAAAATAGTGATTGCTACGTCCCCTAGTCGTCGCTAGTGTGTCATCGAAATGAACGTCATGCGCGGTAGACATATTGTCACTTGTCTGCATGTTGTAATTGATTAAAATTGATTGCGAGTTCAAGTGATTTTAATGAATTTCGATCTTTAAAGTGCTAATAGCTAGACTAATGTGCCAACAATCAGCAGTGCTTTACTGTTTGTCCTCCAAATGAAAATAGTTGTAGCTGCAAATCGGGTAAGTCACCAATAACTTTTGTTTTGAATCTCAAATAAAACTCATAAAGTTTTGGTTTCTCGTTTTGTTTATAAAAATTCATTACGTATTATATTGCAAAACGCGGTAAGAAAATTTGCATTAAAAAGTATTTTTGTTTATTTTCATTTAAATCCGCATTCAAGTGTCGATAAAGATAAAACTCCAGTTCTCTTCAAAGCTGATTTAAGCCATGTAAAGCAACCTCAAATATAATAAAATCCGAATTTTTCCTTTTTCGCATGGGAAGGCAAAAATTTTGCGCCCTTCATTACTGGATCTGACGTGAGGGGGGAGAGGTAGTTTTCATGAAATCTAGTTCCTGCTAGGTCCCCTAGATGTCGCTGATATAAATTCATTCGTCTCGCCACCATCTGTAAGTACCCCTTTGTAATACATTAGAGTGGACACACCGTGCTTGGTAAGTTCTGGTCTTCTTTTGATCCAGAGGAAAAACCTAGAAGGGTTCAGAATTGTACCTGAGCCTCGCGCCGCTTCGCTTGTCATTTTGAGAGTTTTCCTGGCTATCCCTTCTCCTCAAGGAATCGAGTCATCCTTCTGCAATTTGTACTTCGCTACCCCCTCCCTTAATATCCTGCCTCCGCTAATTTTAACACTAAGTGCGACTTAATATATTCATTAGATTTTGTAACTTAACGCTCGGTAGAGTAACAGCTCCATGTTCTCTCCGATGCAAGACTTATAGATCATAGTTGTATAGTTAGAATTGTGTCAAATATACGGCAAACATTTTTAAACTGAAACTATTCTATTTATGCGTCTTTAATCCTACTTCTGGCTGACATAATTTTAGTCAGTTTCGAAGAACACCGCGTATAACTAGGCTCGGTGCACAACAGTACATTTTATTCAAAATTAAATTTCCCATTGATTTAATAAAATTAAGTTCTCACATCAAATTGATTCAGAATCTAATTCCAAATAAAATCTATATTACAAATAAATTATATAAATATACAAAGGAAGAAAAGAATAAAAAATTGCACGTGTGACGGATAAACATTGTGTTGACAAACGATATAAATGAACTGTACTTGTGAAACTATAAAATAGGTCTAACTAAATTTACGAATAAAAATTGAAAATTGTACAAAATTTGCTATAAAAATGCATAGGGAAGGGACTTAAAAATTTACACGTGTGACGGATAAACATTATGATAGATCGATATAAATCAATTGAACATGTAAACCATATAATTGGTCCAAACTAACTAAATTCGAATAAAAAATAAATAAAAAGTGCGCAGAATTTTTCTA